>CM035138.1:6358750-7077500 GCA_020205605.1 Panax ginseng | reverse complement strand
ATTATTGAAGTTTTGGAGTTCCGAAATAATTGGTTTTTGGAGTTTAAAATGTTTTTTGTAAGAAAAACGTTTTTTGTTGAAATTGAGTGGCTCACATGTGTTTTTAATGATCTGAAATCAGTTGGTAAAAGTGGGCTTGACAATTATATATATATATATATATTAATATTATATTCAATTTTCTACTTTGGTGTTCTAAGCATTTTCCTATAAATAGGGTGCTTAGGTTAGAATTGAAAATCACAACAGAAACTGAAGTTTTCTCTCTCTATATTATCGAGAGTATTCTTGTGAGTATTTTGAGTATACTTTGAGTATTGCTATACAATGCAAGTTCAAGTAATAGCCTATATCCGGTGTTTCAACTAGAAGTACTGTCTTTCGAGGTAAGGGATGTTATTTTATTCGAAAATAATATTATTTCTTCAATATCATTATGCCGAAATATTGGTTGAAATTTTTTATCAAATTTGAAATTTTTTCATGTCGAGATTACTATTCACGAGTTACTATTCACGAGTTACTATTCATGAGTTACTATTTACGAGTTACTATTCACGGTTGCGTGATGATGTTTTTTTGTGAAATTTCTATCTTTTGGTGTCTGAGATTCTTTATTCACGATACTTAAAGACTATTCACGTATCTGACACTATTCACTTAATATGGCACCATTCACCTAAAAAATGAAATTTCTTCTTTTTGTCCAAAATATTTATTCCGGATACTAAATCTTTGATTGTATCCATGTTTTGATCATTCTTGAATTTTACTTTCACTCGATTACTTATGAAGTATTTTTGAACTTGATTATTTAAAATACGAATCCTTAATATTTGTTCTTTTGTTTCACCGGATTCGCTTTCTTTTAAAATATTTTTCATCATCCTCATCCTAAATGATGATATTATTTACGAATATTTTTGGCACTGTAGTGCAAGAGATGAATGATTTCTTGATGAATATCTTTGGCCGTAGTGCAAAGATGAGCAGTGTTGAGATGAACATGACCGATCGATTAATATCTTTGGCCCGTAGTGCAAAGATGAATATTTGATTCCGTATATATATTGATTGATGTTACGAGGATAAAAGATGAGCGATGAACTTTTAAATTCATACATAGAAGATAGTAGTTTGCATTCTCTACTTAACTCTTCTAATGAATTATTATTTCATTGCGAATATTGATTTAAAACTTGTTGTCTATTGTATTCTATTAGATTTTCTCTGTTGAAGACTAACGATAATTTTGTTGTATATTATTTTAGTCATAATATTCTTTACTTGGGCTAAATTAGCTCACCCTTTTCCTTTTGTTCCATTTTTCTTCCTCGTGAGGCGAGAATGTAACGATTACTAGTCGGGTATGGAATGAAGGTTCTAGAGAGAGTTGTTTAGTAGTCCTCACCATATTTGTAAAATAATGTATCAATAATTATGATGAGGATTTATTTACGTGTGGATATTATGCAGATGACAATATCTCAGATTTAAACTCACGCTTTATATGTTGTAATAATAAAGTTGTAGTTATTTATGTACCATGTATTTGGCGACTCAGAATGGGTTGGATGGAATGGACCTATTTTGGGGGCGTCACAATAATAATAATAATACTAATAATAATAATAACAACAACAACAACAATAATAATAATAATAATAATAATAATAATAATGATAATAATAATAATAATAACAATAATAATTATTATTGTGCATTGTGGTGGTATGGTGAATTATGATAATTGTTATTGATGATTGTAAGTTTTGTAGACAATTTTAGATTTTTCTGAATATCTTTTTTTAAAGGAAAATTAATTATTGTGGTAGTGTGGTAAATTATGATAATTGTTATGTGTGATTGTAAGTAATTTTAAGTTGTAAAAAGTCTTTAGGTAATATAGTATTTTTTAAATTTTAATCAATTTTAGATTTACGTCATTTTTCAAAAGCGGTAAAAAGTAATTACTAGTAATTACTAAGCCCCACGCCCCCACCACGTATAATCTAATCTAATCTCTTAACGACTTGGCACCCGCGCCATTCCTACCCAACTAACGAACACCTCATCAGTTTTCTATTATCCAAACATAAACACAAACACATGCCACCCATTCCATCTCTTCTTCCCAATTCTTCCAATTTCATCATCTATCAACACAAAATCATCAATTTTCAATCTTGATTCTGGACGGACTAACTGAGTATCAGTGTTATCTGAACTTTAGAGAGAATGGGAACTGGAGCATCAAGGAATCCAGACAGTAGCTCTCATGGCAGCGAGGAGAGAGAAGACCAAGCAGGCGGACAGCTCTATGTTTCTCTCAAAATGGAGAATTACAAGCTCAAAGGCGAACTCATCCCTCACGTCTATGGCTCTGTCCCTCTTATTGGCTCTTGGGATTCCTCCAAAGCTGTATGAACTCTTCAAACACTTCTCCCCATTTTTAATTCACTACTCAGTCTAATTACTTCTCTGATTGTTTAATTCATTCAGCTTTCAATGGAACGTGAATCGACTTTAATGTGGGAATTAAGTTTCGTCGTTCCTCCCAATCACGGTAATTGGACTATCTACTGACTAGGGTTTTTTGTTTATGTAATTTAGAATCTAACTTTGATGTATGAATGTAGAAACGTTGGACTTCAAGTTTTTATTGAAGCCCAAGTATAATAATGCGCCGTGTATAGTGGAGGAGGGTTCGAACAGGGTTTTGACTAGAGGGACATTGCAAGGGGATGCAAGGTTGGCGCTGTTTAGGCTTAGTGCTGAGGAGGTACTTGAGTATAGGGTGTTCATAAAAGCAGACAGGGTTTCGCCATTTGACCTTGCAGCTAGTTGGAGGGCATACCGAGAGAATCTCCAGCCTTCGACTGTTCGTGGCATTCCTGATGTTAGTATTAATTCGGCTCCACAAATAGGTTGTGAGGTATAGTTTTGATCAAATTACCTATTTTTCTATATTAGAGCTGCTTTAAATTGTCAAAAAGTTAATGATTGAGGATACTTGCATCTCTCCATTCAACACTTCCATATTTGTGAACTAATGTCTATGTGTATGTTATGCTTTACGATCATCTGGAGTGTTAACATAGCTTGATACCTCACTTCTAAGTTACTTAAATGTTCAGTGACTTTAGTCCATGCATCTGTTCTGGTTTGACCTCTTATGTTCTATATGCAATAGTTTTTGATAGATCCTTTACTCCCAACCCGGGGTTTTTCTTATTCTTCTCCTTTTATTGGGTAATTCAACATTTTATTGAGAAAATAGGACAACTAGAGAAATAGCCTCACATCCAAAGCAATAGCGACGTGCGCACAGCTTACCCACAAGCTAAACCACAGATTATTGATAAGAAATTTCTATCCCAATCCTCCTACGCCCCTTAACTTTGATTCTAATATCAGACTCAATACAGATTCTGCAGAACACAGATTATTGAAGATTGCGCTACTGCAAATACAAATTTCTGATGAATGTACTATGACTTTTGCCTTTACTTCTGGGGTGTTGAGGGAACATAATGCTCAGCTTTAACAATCATTCTGCGGCTTTTCCATGTTTGTTGGGAATTGGGATAAGAGTGTCCTACATAACTTACCAAATATAAATTAAAATTAGAGTGTTCTATATAGCTTCTTATGTCATTGGCAATGACGATTTCCAAGGTGTGGCTCTTTCAGATATTTAGAGGGATTGGGGGCAGTCCTTCATTGAGAACTTTGCATTTTCCAGTTTTTATGGTCTTCGAGGACCACTCGCCCTCTCTCTTTGTATTCCTTTCTTTTTAATGAAGTATCCTCATTATCCAAAAAAAGGTTAACTTTTTCTCATTTTCTTCACAGAATGGCTCTTCAGCAAGTTTGGAGCTTGATCTTGAACATTATGTGGTCCCAGCTCCAGCAACTTCTGCAAATTCAGGCATGGTTTATGCAGCTAACATGACAGAAACTCCAAGGTCATTGACCCGTGGTGGGGGTTTTTCCAATACTGATGGCTCAGGGAACGCATCCTATTCCTACAAGGATGGTGGTGTTTCAACTGATCGACCAACTGCTATAAAGGTTAACCAAAGGGATGATTTCTTTGTTTTATATATATTAACTAATATACTGGTCTTACATATTTGGAGCCTGAATATTGCTGTAGCTGTTAGTAGCATATTAGACATAGTTTCTGAATGTGCTTTTGATGTTGAGTTTCATATGTCCATTCGATAGTTTTATGAAAACATAATATGCCAAATCTACATGTTGTCTTTGTTTATTTGCAATTGAAGCATTGTCTTTTATTTTCTTTTGGAACTTCATGCTTCATCTAAAAGTTGTTCATCTAATACTTGAATAGGAGTTGGAAGTCATAGTCCCAGATCCTTCTAAGGTGTATTCAGCTTCTGGGATGGTAGAATCAAAGTCCGTCGGAACATTTTCAGTTTTTCAAAAGCAAGATAGTCACAGGGGACTCTTTGTGGATAGGGGCGTTGGATCTCCTAGACTAGCAAAATCCGCTAGTTCAACTACTTTTACTATTGATCTTAAACCTGATTCAGAAGCCAAGGTTTGTACAACATGTCTCTTTCCCTTCATAGTAGTTTGCAAGTAAAAAATTTACTCTCTCTTCAGTTGTGTTTTTGCCCTGATGTTGCTGCACTCTATCGGTTGTTAGAATCCGATGCCAGCAGCGGCAGGAGCTGTTGCAGCTGCAGCTGTTGCTGATCAAATGCTTGGACCAAAGGAGGATAGACATTTGGCAATTGTCCTGGTACTTTCCTGACAAGTTATTTGTCATATTTTTTTAACTTGTAAAAGGATCCTTCTGCCTTATTTTAGTAAAACTAGATGAGATTGAAAATTAAAGCTTGAACTTTTTTTAAGATAAATCTTGGAAGTGCAGATACCTATTGTTTATGCAAAATCTGCATTACCTAGTTAATTGAGAGTTTTTACTGTTCTTCGTGGACAGGATGACCTTTATGTAGAGGTTGATAGAGTGGGGAATAGAGAATATACTTCTTCATTAGAATTTCAGTCTATATCAATGGTGTTCCAGTGGGAAATTTTCTCTAGTTTGATCGTATGTCTAGGCTTCTATTTATTCAGGATTCAAGTGGACAAGTTTTTTTGGTTACTATTTCCATTTGTTGTTCGTTAATAATACTGCTAGATGGGTTTTCAGTTGAGATACTTTGTGATTTGTGTTGTGTTTTAAGGCGGTTTCAGGATTGAGGATCAATTGCCGGAAGTTAATTAATCTTTGTGGGAGTTACACCATACATATATTGGTTTAGTAGTTGATCGATTGGGATTTTTCTCTCTCTAAGGGCAGGGTTTGGGGGTTTTGGGGGACTCTGGTCCTGATCTTTGCCTATTCAATCCAACTCTTCTTGAAAATTGTTGTGGCTCTTTCCATGTTGAAGGTTAGTTTATGGAATTGCGTCACTATAATTAGGTTTTGTATAGAGCTTCATGGGTGAATTGCAGTGGAGATCACCTTGTAAAGCAAATACAACAAGGGTATGGCTCGTTGAGATCACAAAAACAGAATGAGGAATATTTACCAGAATGTGAAACATTATAAGAAGCAAATGATACTTATAGTTAGTTTTTTCTTCTTCTCGATAGTGAATAAAGAAACCAGATAAATTAGATTTATTAAGGTGAACTTTCTAATTGTCTTTCTTTTTATAAAAGATCAGAATTTTTTATAAAGGTTTTTTCATAGAAAAGAATCTTTGAGGTAAGCTCGGAGTTTTATTTAATTTGCCAAGCATTTGAGTGTTCTTTTTAAAACGTGAAAATGTTTAATTGGTCAACTGCTTGTTTAGTTAGCATCTTCTTAAAAATAGTGAAGTAGCATCTGATTTCCATTTCAAATAGTAGCAGTAAATTGGACAAGTGCTCCCATGTCCAAGCAACATGCACTTACCGCATAGCGAAGGAAACTGCAAAACTAAGAGGTGGGTTTGATTCCTCATTGTTTAATGTTTTTTCTGGATTTTGGAGAGGAAGAAATGGTCAATGCTTTGAAGACAAGGTGAATATCTTCAAATTTGGTTTTTCTTGATGAGCTTAGTTCTTTGGCAAAAGAAATATTTTTTTGGTGCCTTTGTTTTAATACAAAATCATCAACCAAAAAATAAATAAATTCTGGTATGTTTATTCTTTTGTGGTATTTTTGGGCAAGTGTTGTTGGGAGCACAATGGCTATATTTAGATGCTCCTGGGGTCATAGGTAGGTTTGGTGGGATGGATAGGGCATGGTGGTCAGCCTATGCGTATCATTTTCTGCCCTCGGGCATTTTTCTTTAAATCGTGTGTACACCAACACTGCTCCTTTTATCATCTTCTTGAACTAAATTATGACTTGTAAAGAAATTGACTCCATAACTGGTTCTTAACATCAAATTGCATTTTATAGGTATCTAACATTTGTTTGTATTGTAGGTTGGTTTGCCAGCTCGGGGAAAGACTTTCACTGCGGCCAAGCTTACAAGGTATCTTCGTTGGTTGGGTCATGACACTAAACACTTCAATGTTGGGAAGGTGATTGACATTCTTACATAAATAAACTTTATACTCCTTTGAGACTTATGTAAACACGAAAATTATGTAACTTATGTTTTGGTTGTAACAGTACCGAAGACTTAAGCATGGAACTAATCAGGTATTGTTGACGTGCAAATCAACTTCATCTATTTTCCACAATATCAGGAAATTTTCTTCTTAGGGTTGAAAGATTATCTACCAAGTGATTCAACCCCTGTGAAGATTTTGTTGTTCTATCCGTAAAACCACATCAAAATTTAGTGCCCCCCATGCCAACTCTGTCCCTTCCCCAAAAAAAAGAAATTAAAAAAATTAAAACTTGGATTCCTATATGGAGACTATCTGTTATCCTTTCTATTACAGATTTTTTTTCTTTTTGATAATTCCAATATGTTTCTTCATAGATCACACATGTTTTATGCAGTCTGCTGATTTTTTCCGAGCTGACAATCCAGAAGGCATGGAGGCACGTAATGAGGTGAGTATCTACTAAAAAATGTCTATTATCCCCAAAAAATATATTCATATTTTATAGTCGTGTGGATTAATAGTAAAATAAATGATTACGTAGGTTATCCTGATTCTGTGATATTTCATTGCATATCGTAAGATTGTCGATTGTTTTTTTCTTTGTTATCAGGCTATTAGTGGTTTTCCTTAAAAGTTGATACTAACAAATTTTCAGAACTCAATGAAAATTTGGAAATTCTAGAAGATATAATAACTGAAATATGAATCACTGAGCAACTGATCATCATAAAAATTTTTGCTTCACAAGAAATATACTATGAAATCAATAGTATAATTAATAAAAGACGAGCAGCTAAAACTCTGCTTTTGCTTGAGACTGCTAGTTCACCATATCAAGGTATAGAAGATAATGTGTTAAAGGAATCATGGACATAACTTTGACCTTTTATTTGCATGATAGACCAAAACTTGTTGAAAGTATTATTTATCATAGGTTACGCCTCAAAGTATTCTCTAGAGTATATATTTTTCGTTATTTTTTTTCATGTTTCAGCATTTTCTTTTTTTATTTGTGGTGCATAAGTTAGACTTCTATTTTTTTTCATAAGCAATTTACAAAATTTGAAAATGACTTAAAAAGGATCTTTTAAGTGAATTCTACTGAATGCTTACAACTTGTCTGTAAAACAGTTGACATAAAAACATGCAAATATATGCATATATAGATACTAGCAGTTTGTAAAAGCATATATGGGTTATATTTATACATGGTACATGCAAGCATTCACTCATCTGCATTAATTTTCTTATACTACTAACTAATTAAAGTTAATGTTTTCCACCTGAGTTAATTTTTTCAATAAAACACAAGGGAAATGCCTGGGTTCACTTAACGCATGTAATGCATTCTTATTTCTAATATCAAATGGACTGGATATCCACTCTCATTCTTTTCTTTTTTAAAAATAAAAATAAAAATCAACAATTAGAAAGTGAGAAAGAAATAAATTCTTTCCTCAAAAACTTTCAACCGTAAATATTTCACATCTAAACAAACACAATGTTTTGATGCCAAAGTCGCCTTTTTAATGGTTATTTTTCTCTTAAATTTCAGAAGACCACATGGAAGAACCTTGTATCAAAAAAATAAATAAAAAGGAAAAAGGCGCTCATACTGTCATACACTGTCGAGCTAAATATCTGCATCTTTTTTAAGAGGCAGATACAAAAGCACATGCAGAGATGTTTTGTGAAGTGTAAAAGAGTAAAGTAAGAAAGGGCCACCCTTTGACTTTTTGTTGCAGAATAATCTTCGTTCTCTTTTTTTTTCTAACAAAAATTTGTTTTTTAGAAAATAGAGGATAATAGTAAAAAAGGGTGGAAAGCAGTTCACCCCATCAGACTACTGTAAAACAAGACAATAACAACACTTAAGAAAGTGTAGCTCTCCAATCTTTACAAAAATCAGTTACATATGAACCCTAAAGGCCTCATAGCATAAACCGATAAAAAAATGCAAGAAATTAACATTAGCCCTCAACAAATTAGACAATGAGTAGCTCTCTTTAAACAATCTAGCATCAATTCTAATTCCCCATAAAATTGAGAAGAAATCGCATTATCAAAGTATTTTTGCAGCCTTATTTCTTCAAAACTCTCGAAAGCAAATTACAACACATCTTCAATCTAAGTATGAGCACCCTCTTGTCCAACACTACAAAATAAAGCTCCACAAGCGCTAATCATTAGAACAATGAAAATAAATGAACATGAGTTTCATTACTCTATCCGCACATATCCAATGATAGGACCCTATAGGGTATACAATCCTGATAGAGATAAGTAGTATTCAACACAACTTATTGTTGTCTTTTATCTAAAACTAGTTGGGTTAGGCAGAGATAAAAAAAACCTACTCAATCTTTGACAACCAAAGACCACACAAAAGTCTCGACTTTAAAAGAGATTTTGGCTTCCAAATGTAAGAAGCCAATGGTAGTGACTTAGCTAAGGGGAGAAGGAGGAGCCATGGCCCTGTAGGGATTAATAAAAGTAATCTGCAATAGTAGTTTTATCATTAAAAAGTAATTTTACTTAATAGTCCCCACATATCTTTTAAAATTGTTTAATTGCCAATAGTGCAGAAGTCCAAAAAACACTATATATTACAAAGTGACCACTAGTAAACTTACTTTTAAAAATATTGGAAAGTATTATTTACCCTTGTATTGGAACAATAGTACTTTCTCTAACATTTGAAAAGATGTAAAAACTTATCAGTTCTCTTTTATCTTATTTGTATCATTTGTATAGATAATTATTTTTATCACTCCACTCATATTACTAATCATATTTTTTCTCTCTCTATAATTTTATTTAAGTTTTCATATATTCTTGTTAATATATATTTATGCAACTAATATCAATTAGAAGCGAATATTTTTAGTATATAAATATGCGTATAATCATTCTTTTAAAGGCTTAATAAGAGTACTTAATGTCTTATTATTAACTTATTAACGTCAATTAGAAAAGTATGCATTTCTAACTCATTTTTTTTCCTAGTTAAATTGATCAATTGCCCAAGTCTAATTAAATTTTAAAAAAGTTGATAACTGTTTCATGAGCTTATAAACATGTGTAACAAGTTTTTTTTATTAATATACGAGTTCGGATTAGAATTTGCTACAAAAGCCAGTTGGGGGTATTCCTGCATATGAGAACATAGTAAGGGAGAAGGTAATAGACGAAATAGGATTCGTTTTGGCTAGAGCGCCCAAATCCGCTATATATTTGACATGGGTTTGTCATAATGCTGAAATTATGGCGAATGTATTGTCATTGATGCATAAATAAAGAGACCAATTAGTAGCGATTGAATTCCTTCTATGGTTCCACATGAGAAACTAGTATGAATACCTACATGTCCAATTGAACTATGAGCTAGAAGGTTTTTTACTTTTGTTTGGGCCATGGCGGCTAGTGCTCTTAAGATCATAGAAGCAATGCTGCCAAAAAAGAAGATTTGTTGCAATGTAGCTCCATAAGAACCATAAATAGAAACACTTGAAATAGTAACAGAAATAGAGATTTTAGGCGCAATAGAAAGGAATGATGTAAACGGGGTGGGTGAACCCTCATAGGTATCGGTGCTTTCTACTTCATACTTGTAAAAAATATATATATATATAATTTTTTAAGTTATAAATAAAAAAATTATGTTAACCGCGACGCCAATTTTTTATCAGCCGCTGGATAATATGAACTGAATAGGTACAACAAAACAATTCAATAGAGAGAAATAATCCTTGCAAGAAATGTTACTAATTGGATCTAAAGCCTAGATGCGCTTATCAGAGGAGGAGCCTATCTAAACAAAATAGAGCAAGTTAAAAAAGATACCATCTCATTGGACTCTAGATCCATGAGATTCCTGAAGAAATGGAAATCCCAATAAATAGATTTCTCATCGCACTTTGTGAAGCTGGGACTGGGAATATTGGAACATCCATCCAAGAAATGTTGTCTTTCTCTGGTTTCAACCCCAACTGTTAACCAAAATAAGCTGGTTAATTGACACTGCCTAATTACATAATGATATTAACAGGCTACCAACTAGTCAGGGGACATACATGCAGAGGAATTTATTGGATGGATGTTTACATTTTATGTAACCCAAACTTACAGTTTCTTCTTTAAGTACTCCAAAGATAACGACAGATTTTTTTGACATAATTGGTGATCCTCTTTTCAAGAAGAGGACTAAATATATTTGGCAGAACCTCTTTTCAGTTTGAGATTATGGGTAGTTGTATATGTCGTTCAGCGGATGCATATTATTGTCAACCGTCAGCAATGTTGTATCTAAACATAACCTATTTTGTTGATTCTTTCGTTTGCTCTTTCCTCAATGTTGCAACCTTTCTACTAAAACTAATCCCCTCTAGCACAGCTATAACAATTAAATTTTTCTTAGATATTAAAATTATGTTGCATATTACTTTATACACAGTATTAACATTTTTCTTTGCACATAGTTTTAATACATCACGTGCTAGTAGGTAGCAGCCTTGGCAATGGACGATATGACAGCTTGGATGCAAGAAGGTGGTGGCCAAGTAAGTTATCAATACAAGTTACTATGGGACCTATCCGAATGCTTTTGTTGAAGATGATTTTAATTGAGTGTAGGTAGGAATATTTGATGCCACAAACAGTACAAGGCAGCGAAGGAATATGCTTATGAAAATGGCTGAAGGAAAATGCAAGGTATGATACTTATTCCATGATCAGTATGACACTTGGACCATGTTTGTTATCAAGGAATATTTCCAAGGGACTAGTCCGATAAATTGTTATTTTGGATTATTATCTGTTGGTATTATTTTATCTTTTAAAAAATAGGTACATGCTCGTTGAGAGGGGAATTATACATGGTTTTACTGGAAATAGAGAGACTTTTCCCCATTGTGGTTATTTAATTGGGAATTATACAATAACTGGGGGAGGTGGTATTAGATAGTACCCAAAAAGGGTTAAATAGTCTAGGAATAAAATGATGTCAAAGTCAAACATAGGATGCGACTCATATAAAGGACTATATAGTTAAATCCCTTGATAGTCGTTGCAACAAAACATAGACTTAAATATCTCAATGCCAAAGCTTCTGCGCATGTCAAGTCAATGTTAGCATCATGGCAGAAGGAAGGACATAGGCGTGCAAGGGTGGGAGTGGGACTGGTCATTTATTGAGTTTGTCATATTAACAACTATACGGGTCGTGTTGGGTTGCATCCTGCATAGCATAGTTGATGATGGCATGAGATCAGGCTGAGGGAGGACAAGACCCGCTTAAGATGACAGTGTAGCTGGCTGTAGACTCTGAAATTTGTGTAGACGTGTCTTGAAGAATCTCATATCTATGTCCCTGACTTGTTGTTAGCTGTGCTGCAAGTTCAGAGTGATTTGAGAATGGCTGCCCAATATTCTGCTGGTGCTTGGGATGGAGGGGCTAGTGAGATTGAAGCAATGGAACATAGTATCTGACAACTGATGTCAGCATAACCTGCCCAACATTTATATCTCTCTCGACATTTGACGTGGATGAGCGCCTTAGTTTCCCCTCCATTGGATAAGGGTAGGGGGTGGTGTCTTAGTATCATTATGTTCTATTCTATCTCGGTGAAAGTTTGGGTTTTAGGATATAAACCAAGACCTTCAAATTGTTTCCTTTGTATGTGATTAATTCCTCCCTCTTCATCTTTGAGGAAGAATCTTATAGGGTATTATAAAATCCTCACAGGCGAGAATGTTAGCTGCCGGGGTTGACTGGATCAGGTAGGTGTGTTGGTTCACTGTTTGATCTTTCAGCTGATCAATGAATGCAGATGGATACAAATGGGCTGAATGACAATTTTTTTTATAAAAAGAACACAAGTTTATTATGATGAGTAATGATTATGGAGTAAGATTATAACTTATCAGTGTGACGTCAATTAAACCTCATATTTGGACTATGGACAAAAAGATAAAATTGTTTGTAGCTACTTCGCATCCTTTAAAGTAGATTGATGATTTGTTATGTGCTCTTCTGTTTTTGTTTTTTTAGTCTGCCGAGGGAAGACTTCTTGTCCCCCATTTATTTTATCCTTTCTATTCTATTTATAAAATTTCTTCTTTTATCAGAAAAAAAGAAATAAAAAAAATATAGTCTTACTGCTCAAAATTCACGCATGGTTAATGTTATATGTTTTCCTTACAGATTATTTTTTTGGAAACAATATGCAATGATCGGCAAATAATTGAAAGAAATATACGCCTCAAAATTCAACAAAGCCCTGACTATGCAGAAGAGTATGATTTTTTTTTCTTAAACCATCAGGTTTTCATATCTTAATAATGCTAAGTACATGCTCATATATATATATATATATATATATATATATATACATAACACACATAATATATATATATATATATATATATATATATATATATATATATTTTAACTGGTGTTATTCTACAGAGCTGATTTCGAAGCAGGATATCAAGACTTCAAAACTCGACTTGAGAATTATGAAAAAGTATTTTCCTGACATAATTAATGACTACTCTTACTGAAATTTATCTTATATGGCTGCTATAAATTATTCTGACAAATTCTTTCTCTTGCTATAAGGTTTATGAGCCAGTAGAAGAAGGATCTTATATCAAAATGATTGATATGGTCAAAGGCCACGGTGGACAAATACAAGTAATCCAAACAGCATTATTATTGCTACGCATTTAGCCCATCTTTCATTGAAATTCCTTTTTTAAGCTTCTATTACTTTCTAGTTTTTCCTTTTGCATTGAGGGGGTTGGTTTTTAGAGTATCATATAAAATCTGGGGAGGTGTCCTAGAATACTTGACCTCAGTATCTGTAAGTGGTTGATGGGTTACTGTATGTACACTATAAAAATGTTTACATTATAACAATTTTTTTACCGTGAATGAAGATGCATCTTGACTTAACTAGTTAACTTATGTGTGTGTATGTGTGTGTTTTCTTCCAAGTTATCCATTATAGTTGCACACACTTTACTAATTTATTCCTATAGGAAATGTAATGCTCAACTTCTCTTTTGAGGGTAAATTGTCGCACTCAACTTGGTAAACTGAATTTATAATTTATTCCTTACATTCAATGGAGCAATGTGTTTTCTAGATTTTTTTTACACCTGTCATAGGGTTATCAGGGCATATGTTACTGTCTGATTAGATGCCATTATAACACTTCATCTTTTGTTTATAAGATATCTTTTCTTTGTTCAGGTAAACAATATAAGTGGCTATCTTCCAGGGAGGATTGTATTTTTCTTGGTATGCTGTGCTATGTGTTATTTCCCTCTGCTGAACTCAACAGTCTGTTTCTTACAAGACTATTATTATTATAATTATTGTTGTTATATTAACATCGTTAGTATTAATCCTCATTTTCAAAATATAAGATGAATATGGACTTTTTAAAAGTCATTACAAAACATTTTCAAATATAAAATAGATGAGTCCATTTAATTTTAGTCGATACAATTATGAACTATGTAAAGGTATTCTAAGTACAATGTTTATTGTTTTCAAAATAAGTTTGGCACCTGGTCCAGCAATTTTGCACCACTTGAACGAGTTGGCAATTCAATTAATTAATTAATTTGCTATCTATGCAATGTTACTTGTCAAAAAAAGAAAGGAAAGTATCTTTGCAGTGTTCAAGTAATTGATCTTCAAGTTTATATGTTCTTATAGTTCACTGGTAAACACAAACTTTAACTTTTGCCTGCAGGTGAATACGCATCTGACTCCTCGTCCAATTTTGCTTACTAGGCATGGGCAGAGTCGAGATAATGTTAGAGGCAGAATTGGGGGTGACACTGTTATAAGGTTTTCTTTTCTATAGATTTAAAGTAATTATCACACTTGGTTATTTATTCAGAAGTTTGAAGTGCCTTGATATCACGTTTTCCTTTATGAAATGTTATATTTGCTTTTGAAATATTTATGCTTTTGCTTGGATAGCCTACTGACTGAGACTTGAACCGAGTTAAGATTTTGTCATAATTTGTTGTGGCCTATGAACTCATTTTATTATTAAACTATTTTTACCAATTCAAGCACTTGTTGGTGTCATGGAATTATGTATGCAACTTAAAGAGGAGTTGCTGGCCAGTCTTTTAGACAATCTGGTTCCTTTTATCAAGGTTGCTAAGAGGGGTGAGCTGGGTACAGATCTAACTTTTTGCCACTATCTGCAACCAGTATATGCCCTTGAAATTATAAGCAGATTAGCACAAGCTTTCACAACTGCAGGAACCAATGCTTTAGTTTTAAGAAAGTGAGAGCTTTTCCAAATAAATGTTGTTGTCACTCAAAATTTCTGACAAAATATATTTATCCTTCAAGTCCCTTCTTTTGGGTTACATATATTACAATATACACACACACACTTAGTTTTGTTTGGAAATGGAAATACTTCTCATCTTTTTGAAGTTTCTGATGCTCCAGTTATTACAGTTTAGTATTTTAAAGTGGAAACTTGAAAAAGATAGATGGTAAAACCATTGATCTTGGTTTCGACACTGACAAGAAAATGCACAAGGATTTGTTATTTTATTATTTTTATGTATGAATATAAGAGACATAGGCCATGGATAAGCAAATTAGAAACCTATCTTTATATAAACTACACGTGAGAGTAAAATGTTTTTCATTTCTTACATGTCTACATATTAGCTATCTACTTAAGATTTGTGCTTCATATGTCAAGTAAATTGATTTTCTAAACTCACTTGTGCTGTGACAGTCTTTATTGTTTCAGCATTTTACTTGGTTTGAACTGTTGTTCTTAGGTGAGGGTATTTGGTGTAATCCTTTGACTTCTTGGACAGTGATATTGGGGAGCTTTATGCAAAGAAACTTGCTAACTTTGTGGAGAAGAGACTGAAAAATGAAAGGGCAGCATCTGTAAGCAATGTCTATCCCATTCAGTAACTAATAAAAACACATATCATATAAGAAGTTTGGAGGTACCGTTGCTGTAATAGTTTTGAGCCATATTAGTTTTCATATGAATTCTTAAAGTGCCGTTGCTGTAATAGTTTTGAGCCATATTAGTTTTCATATGAATTCTTAAAATGCTATAGCATAAACTTATTTATCCTGGATGGAATTAACAAGCACTGATAGTAGGTGTTTCTGGTTTTGCCTAGATATGGACCAGCACATTGCAGAGAACAATTTTAACAGCAAACCCAATCGCTGGATTCCCTAAGGTAAGAATGAATATCAAAAAGGGCCATTGCATTGATTTTTTCAACAAATTTTAGTGGACAGATGTTTTTAGCCATTAGTTTCAATCTTGTTTAGGGAGTTTTTTCAGTTCTTTCAGTTTCTTTATAGATACAATGGCGAGCACTTGATGAGATAAATGCCGGTGTATGTGATGGGATGACATATGAAGAAATAAAGAAGAATATGCCTGAGGAATACGAGTATGATTCTTTAACTTTTTGGCTGAACCGAGTTTTTCTAGTTTCTGTAGTGCATATTATAATGCAAGTATATGATGCAAACTTTTTGAAGAGAAATAAAAATGAATGCATGACATTATAAATTGTAAACAGAATTGAGACAAAGTTGGTGCCTACCATCTGAGAGAGAATTTTATGCCCAGAGTTTTCATGCTTTGACAGGTGTTATGATATATACTTCATAAATTTATGTATTCTTTTCTCTTTTTTTGTTGGAAAAGTTTTTCTCCTGTTTCTTAGAAATTCTTTCTTAATTCAAACATTCAAGCAATATTTGTTACTTTTTCTATCTTTGAAGGACACTCAATAGCTTAATTTGTTAGTGAATTCATATATCGTGATAACATAGCTTCTAGATAATTGTATTCCCTAAACAATTTAAACGGACACCCAATTGTTTATGAACATCACTAGTTATAAACTTATAAGTCTTATAAGTTCAAGTCTTGCTTGCAATAAGTTTTTCTTATTAAAAAAGCGAAGAAAAAATCACTTGGGTATATAAAGTCAAAAGCTTGAACTGTGAATAAACATGTTGTCTTTGATATTAACAACTTCACATTAGATTGGGAAAAGCATAAGTGAATAAGAGTAGGCAATACTTGAACTGTCATTAATTCTGTATTTACTCTTGTCATTAGATAGGGTCTAAAAGACTTTTCTACAGCATGAGATTATACTCTTTTTCATTTTAAGCACTTTGCCTGCAATGCTAATTTGACAAATTCTATATTTTTAAAAATTGTTTCAGTTTGGTATAAGATTTGTGGTGTTTTTACTATTTCAGGTCACGTAAAAAGGACAAATTGAGATATCGGTATCCTCGTGGTGAATCTTATCTCGATGTTATCCAGAGGTTTGCAGTCTCAAATTAAATGAACAGAGAGTTCTTTCAAGAAAAACAATGTGTTCTACTAGTTTAGTATATTACTTTTTTGTATTATTGCAGGTTAGAGCCCGTAATTATCGAGCTTGAACGGCAGCGAGCACCTGTTGTAGTAGTATCTCACCAGGTTATACACCTTGATCAGATTCCCCCCCCCCCCCCCCACCCTCACCCCTTCTTCCACTTCTATGTCAATATGAAGTAATAATTTTCTTCTTTTTGCATTCTTCCATTAATGTAGGCGGTTTTAAGAGCATTATATGCTTATTTTGCTGACAGACCTCTGAAAGAAATTCCGCACATAGAGGTAATTTTTGGTCAATATACTACTTTATTTTGATAGTAAATAACCATCATGGGCAAGGGAGAGAGGATATTGATTCCCACTAGTATTAGCCTATTATACACCAGCAAGTTAAATATGACTTGGATGCAATAACCAAGATTATTCAATCTAGCTGAAGGTAAATTATATTAGAACTTGGTGGACCCTTGCAAATGCTTATTCTATTTTTGGTACTTGGTGCATGTTGACATATTATTGTTAGTAGTGATGGTGTCAAATCCACCTTGCATGTAATCGGAAAATCATAGAGCAATCTGCCCAGCAATTTACTAGGGACTTTCTTGGGCTATTAAGCATATTATGATTGGAAGCTAAATTCTTATCTAATCAAGTGCAAGTCATTTTCAGATGCCACTTCATACCATAATAGAGATACAAATGGGAGTAACTGGCGTCCAAGAGAAAAGATACAAGCTCATGGATTGATTTTGCCGAGGAAACCATTTGATTGTAACTCGCTTACTCATAATGCTGACACAATTCCTCAATTCATAAACCGACAGAATTTGGAACATTTAAGAGACATATATATTTCTAACATTACAGTTACAGACATACTTCAAATACAAGTGTACCATCTATCTATCTTCATCTCACATTCTTGTTTTTGGTTTTCTTTGTTAGTCTCATTGCCATTCTGAATTATAATACTTGAGTGTCTTCAAAATGAAGGGTTAACTTCTGTGGTGTGTTTACAGATAAGAGTTGAAGAAATTAGCTAGCTAGCTAGCTAGTTTGGAATAGTATCAAACACCTAATTACTCATCGGTTACTCGTCCGCCTTTTAGGTGTGCCATAGCCTTCGAAGTGGGTCATAACTAAGTCACGAGCCCTTCAACTTTGCCTAAAACATGCAGGAAATGGTGGACGCTATTCCAACCAACTTTTTATTCCTCTTCTCCCGTGTCCCATAATGGAACTCACCTCTTATTTAATAATTTTTTACGCATATTAACATTTTATTGTTAAAAAATATCATGTCAAGTATTTAGAGAGACCAAGTCTGCATTTGGGAAAGCATTGTGCAGCTGTGCTGCTGCTGCTCTCTCAGAGTAAATCACATGGGTCCCCTGAAGTGAATAACTCTGAAAGACTTAAAGGAGGACCCTAGTACACCCTACCAGACACCCATATATTATTATGTAAATATATTTAATGTGTATGCATGATGACACTATTGGGATCTTCATCGCCTACTAAAATAAGATCATAACAATACAATAATCCATTCCTCCTTCCAACTACTCTTAATAACATTTACCTATTGCTGCCGTCGCCTTCACGAGACCTTCATTTCAGAGCCTTCCCCCAATCTCACCCACACAGTTCATGAGCTAGAACCTCTTACCTCCTTGGATAAAGGGATTCTCTTTTGACCTTATTATTTAATTAATCTATATATACACACACACACATTATACATACAAAAATATAAGAGATGAAGTTATTAAATCTATCTAGCATTTGATTAGGTAACAAACACGCAATGTGGAAGAAACCAGGGCACAGTCGCCGTAATTTAACGACTGTATATTCACGTAATCGTTGTCCCAAAATAAAATGTCCGGTACGTACACCCTTTTAGTACTATTAATTATTTCTCATATGAGCTTCTTGAATTGCATTCTTTTCGTTTCTATTCTTCACCGTATCATCCTCCCCCAAGAAATTAACTACGTACCTAGCTAGCTCAAATACCACATGACCATTAATTCTTCTGTACCTTCCACAACTATCACTATCACTATCTCTGGTGTATATATATATATATTATCATTTTGTCCCAATAAAATGGTCACTCCTCCGCCACCACCATCATCCTCCAATCCACTCACCAACCTCGTCCACCACGCCCTCTCTTTGGATGGAAACATCATGCTCGCCGCCATCATTTCTTTACTTTTAGTAATCCTATTCGTTTTATTGCTCCATGTTTATGCCAAATGGTTCTTAGGCCAAACTCAACGAAATCGCCCAAGCCCCGTTTTAGGTTCCCGTTTTCACACGTTCGCAATTGATACTACTAGTCTCTCAAGTTCCCCTACAATTACAAAAGGTAAAGGCCTCGAATCATCGGCCATTGCATCGGTGCCACTTTTTGTGTACAAAAACGATGAATGTAAAAATGGGGTGGAATGTGTCATCTGTTTAACTGTTTTTGAAGAGGAAGAGGTGGGGAGAAAATTACCCAGATGTGGGCATGCATTTCATGTGGAGTGTATTGATATGTGGTTGCATTCGCATTCCGCGTGTCCAATTTGTCGAGCATCAGTATGTATTAGAGCATCTCCAACAGTATGTTCAATCACTTTGGGATAATCAAAATTATGTCCAACAACCTCTTTAACCTTAGACATCAAATCTTGTTAGGGTTGAGTGAGTAATGAAGGGTTGTTGATTATTGGTGAGGTTCCAAATTCGGAAGAATTAATGTAGGGACGAATGATGACTCCATCGATCGTTATCAGTTCCAAATATTATTTGAGAATATATGCAGGGATGAATTAATGATGATTCGTTGTCAGCTGGTTCTGGTTAATTTGTCGATCGGGAATACGTAGGTTTCTAACGTTTTAGAGAATGTACGTTAATACAATTAATTATATAATACTCCTATATAGTTTTTACTTGTAATAAAGCCATTTGTAAAGTTATATATGTCAAAAGAAATAGCATTATTACTTCTAATATCTAACTAATAATGTTGTCCCATAAAATATCAATGGCTATTGATAAAAAAATAGCAAGTTGTTCATAAAAATGTATTTGCGAACAATTAAAATTTTTATCAGTAGGGTTAATGGAGTTACACAACTGTGCAGACTCCTAAATGTACACAGTCTATGATCAGAGTTAAGTCATTTTACGATCGTAGAGTAGTCACTCTATTATCTGAGTATTCACTCTTTTTTTACAGTAGTAGAATGACTACTCTATTATCAGTCAGTGACTACTCTACGGTCTTAGGGTGACTTAACTCTACGATCGTAGACTTTGTATATTTAAAATTTACACAACTGTGTATCTCCATTTTTTCCATATATATATATATATATATATATATATATATATGGATTAATGCATGCCACAATTTGTGGCGTAAGCAGTAGGGCTCTAACCCATATTAAGGATATGGTTCATTTGGTAAGATAATATAAAGATGAGTTTATTTTTATGTATACATAATATAAAAATAAAAGATAATGTAAATATACATAATGTAAAAATAAAAGATAATGTAAAGATAAGTCTCTAATAAAAGATAAATTTATTTTTATGTATACATAATATAAAAATAAGATAAGTTTGAATAAAAGATAAATTTATTTTATTATAAAAGATAAATTTATTTTTATGTATAAATAATTTATAATATTATGAAAATTATAAATTATTTGAAAATATTAATTAAATAATAAATTTATATTTTTAAAAATTAAAATAAATTACATGAATTTTAAATCTAAAAATAATTTATATAAATTTTATAATTCAAACTTATGTTATTTTTGGGATAGAGGGTGTACCCATGTATAGATTTCCTTTTTAAGGAAAACCAAATTTATAGATTTTTAATTCACAACTTTAATTTAATCCTTTGTTTACTACTAGATAGAGGTTTGTTGTTTTTGTTGTTTTCATTATTATTATTATTATTATTATTATTATTATTATTTACTTTTATAGATTTTTAGTTTAAAAACATTAGCTAGATTTTAAGTTTTAATTTGCAAAAAAAATCAAGTTGATCTATTTTTCTATGTTCTTTTATTTCTATTGTCATCACTTTAAATTTTGAGATCGAGTTTATCACATGCAGTTTAGTTAGTTTTAAAATTACTCTTTAATTATAAATTGCAAAATAAAAAATTAATCATTTAAATATATGAAATTATGTGAAGGCTTCTTCACCTAAAAACTAACATAATCTTTTAAATATATTGAATAATGTGGATTTAAGGTTGTGTTTTAACTTTTGACTAAAAATTGTGTTATTGAATTATGTGGATTTAAGGTTGTATGTTTTGTTAAATTTAATGAAAAGTTAAGGGTATTAGTGTCAATTGATGACTACAGTTAACGGTGTCGTGATATAATTGAGAGTATGGAAGTTTTTTAAATCACAGCTGGTGAATTGGAGACTTTTTTCCCACAAGTGGCTAAGTGCAAAAATGTGTAAATCGCAGGTAGTAAATTGTATTTTACCCTGAAAAATTAAGAGTAGCATGGTACATGAAAATTGAAAATACTTTACCAAACTTACTACTCCCTCTGTTTTATAAAAAAATCTCATTAATAAAAATTATAAACTTTAAATTGATTTTATTTCATATTTATCTTACATGTAATAAATATGTAAACTTTAGTTTAAAAACTTTAAAATTGGACCATATATATATATATATGGGAAATGATTCATAGCATCTATTTGCTATAGATTAAAAAATGACATATAACATCTTATGATCTTAACCATCCATTAAAAACATGAAGGGCTGAGATTTAATATTAACATACGACGTCCGCCAGAAGTACTGTGCCTCCTGATTTCCACCATACGTTACATAAATTAAGGACTGAGATTTAAAATGCAATTACGTCATCCACTAGTTGAACTAACGGACACAAAAAATATTATGGTGCCAAAGGGGTTGATGACTGGAACGCCTAGTCCTGGGAAAAAGGAGTTATATGGGCAGAGCTTTCTTATACATTATAAGTTTAAATTTTTAGCATGTTCTTCTCAAGTCTCATTATCAGAACTCAAAAGCTTCGGGGACATATGGAGTTATAGAAAGAACTGAAATTTTTAGGGAAATGTTTTCCTTTATCACCAAATCTTTCACACATACGTTTCCAATATTATTTAGAAAAGAATTCATGTTCTCGTGCATCTATCTATTTTGTCTCCTCATTTTAGCTTGTAAAACTTTTGACCGTCTCCAATTGCGAAATGCTAATAAATAAAAGGGTTCACAAGATTTCTCGTATGTTGTATATGCTATTAGGATGCTATATGGTTTCTCATCTTTAGGGGATGCTTGGGGAAAGCGATTTGGTCCAAAATGCAATCTGTTTCTCATCTTCCGCTAGTTGAACTAGCGGAATATCAGCAGTTAATATTTGGGATAGCTTCCAAAAGCGTAATATTCGAAATATGATATATTTGGTATAGCTCCAAAAGGCGTAATATTCGAGATCTGATATATTATCATGGATTCGTGTGTTCCGCTAGTTCAACTAGCGAATTTAGTAGATCTGCTATATTTGGCAGCGTAATATCATGGATTCGTATGAACTAGCAGATATGAGAGCAATTCTGTCCGAATTTTTTTTTTTCTGTGTCCGCTAGTTCAACTAGTGGATGATGTAATTGCATTTTAAATCTCAGCCCTTAATTATGTAATGTATAATGGAGATGCTATTTGCCCATTTTTCATCCATAGCAAATATATACTATGAATCATTTCCCTATATATTTATCTAATGAAATACAAATGATTTTGAATTTCTCGCTCACTCAATAAATCATCTGGACCGTCCAAAATTTAGAATAAATTTCACCGTCCATACAGTGCTGGAGGCACAACTAGTATATATATATCACACTTCAATTACCTAAAAGGTGTCCATAACAAAATCCTAACGAACTATATGATTCTTAACGAAAAGAAGCCAATAAAAACAAGGGTTCTTTACATAAGTATACAACAAAAAGAAAGTAATTACAAGAATAGTGCATCAACCAAATAATTACAAAAGGAGTGTAAATATTACAAAAATAGTACAATTCACATTAATAAGGAAACCTAAAATCAAGGAAAATAACTGCTATAATTAATAATTCAAATTCAAATTCAAATATTTGGGATCTAACAACAAAAATAAATTCAAATTCAAAATAATAACAGTCACAACTATTTTCCAAAACCCAAAAACTACAACTATTTTGTAACAACAGTGGACATCCATTATCATTTTCTCTCTTCCTCCTCTAGAGTACCTTCTCTGCTATGACCTCATTTCTCTACTACAACCATGACCACGTTTATATCAAGGTAACCAATAAAAAATAGAACAATCGTGATAAGGAAGAGAGAGATAAGACACTGATGTGAAATATAATATTGATAACCAAACTTTCGTACCAAGGTAACCAAACATTTATATCAAGGTAACCAAACCTTTATACCAAGGTAACCAAATCTACCTTCACACATGCAGTATGAATTTGTTACCTTGGTTTAAAAGTTTGGCAACCAATTTCATGAAGGTAAATAAAAAATAGGACAATGCATAGAAAAGAGAGAGATAAGAGAGTGATGTGTAATGTAATATTGATAATCAACCCTTCGTACCAAGGTAACCAAAAATTTATACCATGGTAACCAAACCTTTATACCAAGGTAACCTTTTTTTAATGAATATTTGGTTACCCATAAAAACTAAAATGGTTACCTTTGTATGAAGGTTTGGCTACCAACTGCACAATATTCAAAATAATTTTATTTTTAAAAGGTTATTATGAATATATTGCAGTTGGTAGCCAAACGTTCGTACAAAGGTAACAATTTTAATTTTTGTGGGTAACCAAATATTCATAAAAAAATTAACGGGTTTACATAAAATTACAATAGAAAACATAACATGACAAGCCCTTACCTAGGCACAACTCTAATCAATGTTCTAAAAGAGGCGGCGTGAATTCGATGGAATCATCTCAAAGCTGGTGAATGTGATCATAGCGGTTGGGGTAGTCCTGAGCAGGTTGGTGGCACAACCACGGTAAAAACCAGTGATGCCTTCTTGTTGAAACACTTTTTTGATGCAGTCAATCACACCAGAGTACCGCTTCTCAGAGTGGTGCCCTTGTTCTTGAAGCCTTGAACGCACGAGTATTTGCAGAGAGCTTCGGTCGGGGAAGACGACCAGTATTTGCAGAGGGCTTCGGTCGGAGAAGACGACTAGTATTTGCAGTATATACGCCAGTCAATTCGTGTTTCATATATACGCCACTTTAGTTTGTTTTAATATGTAGATATATTAATTATTTAATTGAATACTAATTCCTTAAATTAAGGAATCTTAATTGAATACTAATTTAAGGAATCCTAAATGCACTAGAATTGTAAATAAATATGAAAGTGTATTAGTTGCGTAAAAATTTTATGAAGGCACTTTTAATGTAATTATTTTTAAAAATATAATAGAATACGTAAATCTTCCTAATTTCTTACCATGCCAATTATCTGGTAATGACCCACGGCAGGATTAGATAATAGAAATACAAGACGGCGATCATATTTGTATCAGATTATTGCTTATACTTGAAGTAATTTATTGTTATTTGTTTTTTTTTATAGATATTTACAATCACAAGTTGCTCAATGGTTGAAATTGAATTATAAATATCAAGAATACCCTAGAATAAATTGATTAATCCAATGATACTCCACGTTGGTTTAATTTGTCACTATTTAAAATGTTGTAATGTAATCTTGTCGCATTATAGTCTACATTACATGAATACGTATTCAAAATTAAAAAAATTGGTACAAAATGTTTACAATATTGAAAAAAATAGAAGACACAAAATAATTAAGGTCATTAAGTTAACACAAAAAAAGTTAGACATAAAGAGTAGAATCCATGTATTATTTATCAACAGAAATATGTAAAATTAATATTCAATAGTAAGTACAGATTTACACAATTTTCTCTCTGTTATACTGTTTGTACACAATTTTTTGTGTGTTTAAATTGTGTCCATGACACTACTCTAGAACCTAGAGTACTAGAGTTCCATCACCTTCCCCTTTAAAAACTCATGTAACATGAGGATAGAGAGAGAGGTAGAGGAGAGAAAAATTTGAGTCTCATAACAGTTGTCAAATATATAAATATATATATGGGATTGGATAGCTAGGATTATTGTAAAAAAATTCAACTTAATTATTATATATTTAAAAAAAAAGAAAAGATTATCATAATAAAATATTCATTCGTATCATTTTCGTTTGTATGGATCACCTTCTATAGACGTATAAAGATGAGGAATGTTATATATCTTAAAAGTGAGTCCGATCCTCGCGTGAGTGACAAAAGCAGAAGGTGACATATATAAACCAGAAGAGATGAGAAGGCATGCATGCATGGTGACTATAATTTACTACTACTAGCTAGTAGAATCAAGGGAAGATCGACAAAGAGGACAACTCGATCTATTTTTCAGCCACTTGTCAACGCAATCAGAATGGTAAACATGGAGACATTCGGGCAACGCCTTAACCATCTCATCATCTTCAAAAAGTCCCAAACAAATAGAGCACTCCTCCCTTTCTATATTTATATCTATAACTGCACTACTAATTCTGGCTCCGTGCAAGAAAATAGGTATGCTGTTAATGGTGGCAGCATCTAGCCCTAAAGCTATTGCAGGAACGGCAACTGTACTAGTACTAGAGCTCAGCTGGGCTTCACCAATATCAATATTAGTATTAGTATCAGGATGAAAGAAATACTGCAATATTAGGAAACTGACAAGAAGGATAACTGAGAAGAAGAAGAGAGTTATGACTAAAAACCCTTGGCTGTGGGAGTTCAAATTAAAACTTATAAAATGACTAAAGTATTTGTTAGATGCTTCGAAATTCTCTGAAGCCATAGTGGAAAGATCGAGGAAAAAATAAATTATTGGTTTTATTTTGTGGGGGTGATGAGAAAATATATAAGAGATGGTGAAATTTATTTGGGTACGTAAGATATAGATCATGCAAAATATATGCTATTAGCTCTATAAGTAGTGGTCATATATATATATATATATATATATATAGCTATGAATGAAAAGTTGGTTGTAACTTGTAAGGACTTGTATCCATTTTTGTAGTAGTGAAGACACAACTGCCAACTCACTTTCATTGATCAGTCTTCTACGTAAATCTCTATCTCCTTAATTTGTTCTATTTTAACGAATCAAAATTTAGGCAGCTTGATCTAAACATTTATTGATTTTAACTAATATAATGTAATTAAGCCAAAAAAAAATAAATCTGATCATATATATAATGACAATTAATGTACGTATACACGAACCAACGGTGTTAAATTAATATAATAGTAATTTTATTCAACATAAGTACCTCATTAATTAATGATCAGAACACCGCTGATATACAGTATCATAAAACTTTTACTCAAAAATAAAATGCAAAATTATATATATATATATATATATATATCTACGACAATATCTTTCTTCTATTACAACATTAATTAATGTGGTGGTGGTGCTAATTAATATCTTAATTAAGGGGGCCGGGGCTAAAGAAATGACAAGATATTTTGAATACTAGTTTCACAAATCCATCGGCGCCAATCTTCTGTCCTTGCCACTTGACATGCATGCATGCTTTTTTTCTATTCTTTTTTAAAAAGTGCATTTCTTTTCTTGGTTTGGAAGAAACGTGTAGAGCGTATTAATGTTAGGCCTCATATATATTTGGCGACCGACAATTTTAATTCCAGTTTCAGCTCTCGCAAGTACCAATTTAAGTGACAAATTTTCTCAATTTCTCTTACTTTCTTTTGTCCTTTTTGGTCATTCATGCATGCACGCATGTACCTTAATTTCGCAACCAAGTTTTTACGCATTTCTGGATGAAAATACAAAATCCATGCAAAAAAAAAACAACTGGGATTCTAGTCTATCAAAACCAGGGCCGGAATTTGGCCAAAAATTAATTAATTTTAGAGAAATGTTTTTGTTTATTAATATGAGTTGAGAATTTCAAGTAAGCATTAATTGCTTAGTTTCTAATATTACCCCAAATATTAAATACAATTTTGATTCTTTTACTATTTTTTGTCCAATAAATAACAATCTCTTCTTCCAATTCAAGGACAATATAGACAATTGATACTATAATTAATGCTATACAATCATTTCCTTAATACTTGTGCACAATTCTAAAATCACCTATATATATTAAAAAGTGAAGAGAGTAGTTTTTAAAAATGATTGTATAATATTAAAGTCTTTATATATAGAAGTAGTGTGTATCAATTACAAACTGTTTGCATTTAATGAGCTCTGACCATTAAATAAAACTCTCCTTGTGTTGTCTAAAGGGACATGTATTCTTGACTTAAGTCCACTTAATTAGAGATGGATTATTTATCATCTCTCTCTATATACCCTTACCTCACGTTTGAATTGAAAGAATAAAATAAAAAGTGGAATGATTTATTAATTTTGTACTAGGTAGAATGAGTTATTTCATACTTTTACTCCTCCAAAAAATAAAATTCATGAATTTGAAAATGATAAGAATAGTTCAATACATTCCAATTACAACCAAACATAATTTTTTTCATTCCATAGGAATGAGTCATTCCATTCTCCGAGGGGTTTAGAATTTCTTTTGCAACGTGTAAAAGCTTGATACTTTTGTTCTAAAACTTAAAATACTTACTGTTGGTAAGTGATATAATATTTTAAAATGGGGATCGGATAGTATGATTCTAAAATAGAACATATTATTTTGTAACATTATAGTTTAGTGTATTTTATATTAATATTAATTTATCATCTTGAAAGGCACAGGCACAGGCACAGGCACGGGCACGGGCATCATGCTTTAGTTTTAATATTTCACAGTAATACATACATATATATACATATTCTTTTAATTGATGTTGTTCAAAACCCTAGGATTGCAATAATATTGTTTTTGATGCCATTACCAAAAAGTCGTAATTCGTCATGCTGAATTTAACAGACGATTTGATTGTAATTATAAGAAAGAGATTCTTTAATAAAAAAGATTTGGTTTAGATCAGTAGTTAAACTCGATATCTAAAGCTTAAAACTAGAATCCCTATATCGTAAATAATTAAGGGCAATTCATAATAATGATAAAGAAGAGTACGTACCATACAAAATCATGTATACGATGTCCAGACTCCTGTCCTGAGAGCTGATAGAAAGAATGATAGTTGATGGGAAAAAATAATTTTACAAACGTACATTGCTTTTCTTAAATGAACTTTTAAATCACCAGAAGACAAACAAAATATACAGAGTACCTATTAATCTTCACTCAGTCTTGATTCTTGACTATAATAATTTTTACTAAAAACATAAACTATGTAATTCACACCCCA
Organism: Panax ginseng; assembly: GCA_020205605.1. NCBI lineage: Eukaryota > Viridiplantae > Streptophyta > Magnoliopsida > Apiales > Araliaceae > Panax > Panax ginseng. The sequence goes on along the minus strand of CM035138.1, from coordinate 7,049,010 downwards.
GATGAAGACCGGTTTATCCTTTGAGCACCCAATTTTGAAGCAGCAGGTTTGGATCCCCTTCCTCGTCCAGCTGATAAAGGCTTGGCCCTGGTGGTAGGTGGAGGAGCTGCAATAGCCGCCCATGGGTCATCACTATCAGCTGCCACTCTTGTTTTCACCGTCAAAGGTTTTGATGCCGATCTTGGGGCAGGGGCAGCTATGGAGCCCCACAAATCATCGTCCTCGTCTTTGTGCACATGGCCTGTACTTTTGGGTATTAAATTTGAAACTACATCAACAAGAAATCTCCCATTAGAAACTCAATAGCACGAGTAGAGACACATTAGAGAAGTTGGAATAAATGTAGATATTATAGATTTAAAATTCACATGCAGATGAAATCTATGCATGCACGGCCACAACTCAATCAAACAATATAGCCTGAACAGTCATGCTTTTAATATTAGTGTTCAAAAAAAATCTAAAATGCATATCAATGTGGTTAAACAAAAGCCACAGTCAGAGCAAAGAAACAATTAGTGAGATGAAGCTTGTAATAGTAGGATGCATGGTTCTGAACCACGTATTTGGGTTCCCTTAACCAAGCCACCACTGCCTATGAGTAGAAAGAATCAGCGAACCACTGCTTTTAAATAAAGACACTTGCAAATGGGTGATCATTGTACTGTAGACAAACATTAACAGCACTTCTTCCGATGGATACAAATTCAAATAATTTGTTTAATTAGACATTTCAACAGGCCTCTAAGCCTGAATATAACAATAAGAAACAAAAAATTAAAATTTAAAAGAATTGACATTTGAACAAACTACAAAAGGAAGCAAGAGCGATCAATTTTTCAAGGGCCCTAATTTTGAACACTAATTTCATGAAACTCACACACAAGGAAACAGCAAATGATGCACAATCCATGTGCAGCTGACTTCTAAGTTTTTGCATAAAAGTTCTATGAATTAAATATCCTGCGTCACTAACCATTTCAGTCAGGTGAAACTATCGGAAAAATCAGCCCAAAAAGGAAATTGTAATGCTGATATAAACCTCACACAAATTAAAAGTTAGGTACTACAATACCTTGTTTTGGCTGCGAGACAGGCCTCTTTTGAGCTGCTTGGATATTGGCAAGAGCTGGAGATGGCTTTGGATCCTCAAGTGGTTCAATATCATCCCACCCTTCTTTGTCACTCCCATCATCTTCATGAATTCCGTTATCTAGTTCTCCCCAACCATCAGTTGATGTTGGGGACACAGGTGCAGGTTGATCAACTATATCTGTGACTGAACTTAAATGGATTGTTGTTGTACATGCAGTATCTGTCACTATGGTATTCACAACGTGATATCAGTTATTGACTCAAAATAAATGTATCAACATACGGAAAGATAGAAGTAATAATACATAGATCCTAATATAATCATTATCAAAGCACAAACAAATTGACCGTCCCTACCAGAACAAAACACCCCCCAAAAAAAAAAAAAACAAAAAAAAATCCTTCCTCTCATTTTCTCCATTAAAAAGTGACAATAAAAACTACACCGTCCTCCTTTCCATAAATATTGCTACATAACTTCTTGCACAAAGCTTATGAAATTTTCAAATTTTTATTTAATTTCCTAATTGACCCCTATGAAATGTATGGTTGATAGCATGGTTTTTAGACCCGGACCGCCGGTCGAAATGGTAAAAACAGAAACTGATCCACACTCTAGTCCGGTTTGGACCATTTAACCGGTTTATACTAAAACCCGTCCAGACCCGGAAACCCAACGGTTCAACCGCTTGACCCAGTGAACCGGTAACTGGTTTGCCCGGTTCCTTGCTTGAAAAAAATTAGTCATTTAGACTTCTCGCTTCTATTATGCTTCTTCATTGGAAAGATAAGGCTCATCGGACGGCAGCTTGAGCTCTAGCCCTAGTAGGGCTCGAACCATTGCGCTCGATAAAGCAATCAGAATGTCTATCAGGAGGAAGCACAAGCAAGAATACAACACTTATGGTGTACTTTTTGTTTATAATTATATAAATCCCGGACCAATATTGCGAATTCAAATAACTCTGTTGTCAGATTTATAGGCAATTTTTTGAGGTTTTTCGGAGATGCTTTTGGGGTTCATGCTTGAGATTCTGATGGGGAGAGAAACTATGGAGATGAAAAAGAGGAATGATTTTAGGATGAACGGATGGGATGAAAGTGGACCATGATTGAAGCAGAAGAGGAGGAGCTTGAAGTTTGAAAGTCATGTGATGAAGAAGGTTATGATATTCGTGTCGAAAGCATAGAGAGAATATGGAATGATGGTGAAGAGACAGAAGATGGGTAGGAGAGAGAAGCCTCAACATACCCTGCTAGGACCAACCGAACATTCACATAGATTAAGTAAATGGATACAACATCTGTAGCAAATGCAGAGATATTTTTTGGACTACCCATCAATTTCTATATATTATTCTTTATTTATTCATATATTTCAAAGTCTGATGATAACAATTGACTAAAGCAACTGATCAAGGACCCCCCTCTTTATCCGACAAATGTCAATGTAATTTTGACATGTAAGCACGAAACTCGATGGTAAAAAGTACTAAAGTAGTGTTGGTGGGAGCTGTTTGGGAGCTTGGGTTTGGGCTTAGAATGTGGATGATATGGGTTGGTGTAGTTGGCTTTGGATTTGCAAAATTTTTCTTCTACTTTTTGTATGTGTGGGTTAGGTTCTTAGTTTTGTAGAAGTGTGTTTATTATAGTGTGAGGCATCCTTCAATTTTTTTAGATAAATGAAATAATTTTACATAAATATATTAATTATTATATAATATATAATAATAATAATTAATATATTTAATTAACGGTCCGACCACTGATTGAACCGACCCATCCATCCAGTGACTCATTCACCTAGTACCTTTTCCGGTTTGATGACTGGTCCGGGTCCATGGTTGATAGTACTCCAAGAATATTAACCACAAAAAAATTTTAGTTAGCGGAGGAACCCACTATATATTCATATGATAAAAGTGACATGACTATGGTTAAATTAGTCATTTAACTTTGCAAAAACTTCCCGCAAAAGAAATTCTTAATCTTGTGCTTTCTCACAAATAGCATAGGGTGACAATATAAACTAAAGAATAACACTCCATAGCCAACTTTAGCTATGGCTCACTTGTTATATATATATATATATTCTCTTTAATCTAAAAGCAAGGATAATATTTCTCATCCCTAAATTTTAATATCCCACTCTATCTTAATCCTATTCCCCATTTTTCTCCATTTCTCACAAATTTATTATCATGGACAATTACAGTGCTACACCAGTACACCTTTTTGTCTGACAGTTAATGACAAAATTAAAGACCCAAAATAACCACCTACACCTTTTCATATCGTGTTCTCTCAGGTTTTTCAAGTTTATCTTGTATGTCCCTTTGTCTTACACTCCAGTAGTTTTTTAATATTATTTTCTTTTTTGATCACACACATCATGTGTGCCACGTTGACTAGTCTAGATAACAGAAATCAGTATAATTATTGTAGTTAAACCCACAGAACAGTTTTCCATGTCTGGCATGCAAAGCAAATGAATCATTCAAAATTTTAAAACAGAATGCATCACATTCAGGCAAAATGAGAAAAATGAATGAGTAATATGCTTGCCTGAGTTGGCATTGGATGCGGTAGAAGTAATATGTTCACTGGAATTTGCAGGAGCATGTGGAGTTTGTTCAGAAGGTTTGCCTTTGAGAGTCAAGGAACTCATGGCCCACCTGCATTGTAACCATAATGCCAACACAAAACTTTGAATAGAAACATTAAAGTTATAAATCAGGAAAAAAAATTAAAGTTATAAATAAATAGAAACTAAAAACTATAACTAGTTCAGTTCTAACGAAACCTATGATTTAATAGTTCTCACTAACATGAATTATGAGTTCAAAGTAAAGCTTTACAATCAATGAAGAAAAGCTAAAGGAAGAAAAATGACAAGAAACCTAAATACTACCATGTTTGAGAAACCAATAAAAAAACTATTGCATGAAATGGCAGTACAAATATATAAAATTTGTGATACAAGGTCATATGAAGTAAACACGATGAAAGTTTAAATTAGCATACCCAAGTAAACTTGCATTTCCTTGTATTGATGGAATTCCCATGCTTGAAGCCCCACTAGAATCCCCGCCAGCTGTCTGTAAAGGACCACACAAAGAACATGTCTTACTATTTAGAGAAAAAAAAAATCAATTTTTTATTTTCTTCTTGGCATAGAAATAATAATTTACATTTGAATCAGCTGTTAAAAGTCATGATGGGGTTTCTTCACTCCCAAATCTTGTTTAAAATGTCACTTATATTATCAGAAACTAAATTCCTAAAGGTGGACTGTGGACAAGAGATAAAGCAAATTAAGAATATCTTGACATATGATATACACATATTCCACCTTGAAAGTTCATACACTCGCCAGAAGCTGTTGCCTATTTTAAACATACACATTATGTAAACCCAAGATGACGTAAATAAATCAAATTTTTCAAAATTGTGGGAATCATTAATGAGAAATCTGTATATTATAATCCAACGAGCTTTGGCTCACCTATAGCAAGCAGGAGCTGCTTCCAAGGACATAAGAGAAATTCCTCACAGAAGAAACTCACCTAAAGAGGCTCCAGTGGTGTGATTGGATTAGGAAAATAGCGCACATACAATAACCATGTATGCTAGCGCGAAAAGAAGATTATTTTTATTTTTATTTTTTTTGGGGGGGTGGGGGAGAGGGGGAGGACACACGTCTCATCATAAAAACTAAAATAAAAAAATACCACTGTGGCGGCAAGTTTGGTGAAAGGAAAGAGATTGGTTCATGTTTTTCCTTTTGAGAGGTAATCCCCTAGGATCTAATATGTCGAAATGGCATCCTAATTCCGAACCCGTGCTCTTTCATACAAGGACCTTGAGCTGGATTTGTTACGAAAGTAGAACCTAATTTTGCAAGGCTCAAACAGGAGAATCATATGTACTTGAGCTTTACACATTCGCCCTAGCAAATTGGCAATATTTACAAGAGTAACACAGCTACCAAAATAAGAAGAACATAACAGCTGACCTTCTCATGGAATTGTTTCAGGATCTGCAAAAATTGGTCAACAGCTTGGAAGGCCTTTGATCGAACATCGCTGCGCCATGAATAAAAGGGAGAAAACAAGTTCTGTAACTGAAAGATTACTTTTCTGATAAACTAAATGGTAAACAGATAGTCAAAAACTCTCACATATAAAAGTACTAAACAATTTACTTTTCATTATGAAATATAGAGGAGCTTCGACGTTAGAAACAAGTACAGCAAACCATAGAAGAAAAGAAAGAAAAAGAACACCAAAACAAATGTATGAGGAGTATCATGGGTCAAGACTGTGTGCCAGTAGGGTGAAATCAATATTACAAGAGAGATGTTGCATTTTTACCAGGTAAACTGTAAACAAAAGTCTAAATATTGATTTGAAGTACCCGCAATAACCAAGATGTAACTGAGCAACAAATCTCAGCATTAGTATAACTTCATAGAATTTGAAGTACCCGCACTAACTTTTGATATAGTTCTTATTTTCCATCTCCATCGGTAAGGCACATCCATGGAAACAGTGATAAAATATGGGTTCAATTATTTAAAGAAAACTAAAACAAGAACTTATTTGATATAAAAATTAAATTAAGTTAATTGAAATAAAGAAATGCAGTTGTGCACCAGACACAAAAACCAATAGCATGTACTTGTGTAGCATACATAGCTACACAAGTCTTTGGACAAGGACAAATATTTTGAATTCGATGACTGACAACCACACAAATGACAAGGACGGAAAATTAGCCTTCACAAGATTCTTTTTAGCATCAAGTTTCACAATTTCATCTTCTAATATTAGTGTTTTAATTTTTGCATTTAAGAAAAGGGAAGATTTTATTAGAAAGGAGAATGAAAACATAAAGGACAAGGTCCTACTGAGACCAAAATTACATAAATAAATAAAACAAAAAATCACTCATGAAGGACTTCCCCAATTTTTATTTTATTTAAGTCCAATGAAGTTACTCCTTAAAAAAAACTCAATCCTCTTATGTAGATCTGATATAGTAACTCCTCAAAAAGCACCCAACGTCAATGACCTTAAAGAAACAAGAAAAGAAATTTAACCAGACAAAAGTGTAAAGAGGCATATAATTATTATGCTCACTAAAAATCCAAGCATTACATTCCGTTCACAACTCCATATAATCATGTGTCCTTACTAGGCTAAGAACCATGAAACCCATCCCTCAGCAAGTTGTCAATCAAATAAGGGCAAATCCAGTCCCCTCCAGAAACTTCAAAAAAGACGACAGCATAACCTCCAAAAGGGACAATGCATTCAGAAGGTGAGAGTGAGACTCACAACTCTACATGTGCATACATCTTTCGGGAGAGGCGGAGATGAGAACTTGAAAGGCCGGCCTATTTTCTGAAGCAAATCATTGATGTTGAGAGTTGAGATTTTTTCAGAATCAAAGGCCAAAGGAAGCTTTAATCCTCAGAAAGGCATTTCCATTAAAATAGAAGAAATACACGGGAAGCAAGAAGAAGACCAGTTGCCAATAAGGAGAGCAAAGCCGAATAAGGATTTGCAAAGGTTTCTGACAACTCTTAAGTTCAAACACGTCTATCAGGAGATAGGAGAGTGAACAGGAATCGAGGAGAATGAGAGAAGAAAAATCCTTTGCCTCTCTACAATTCAAATTATGGATAATAAAAGTTGAAGCTTCACGAATTAGAATCTCTATCAGAAGAACAGATACTAGAGTTGGGGCGCTATGAAGAGAGAAAATATATAGGAACTGTGGAAATGCATTGCAAACTAAACATTCCCAAGACAAATATAAACACTAAACAAGACAAAAATAGTAAGCTTTGTTTCTACTGAAGCAAATTTGCAGAAGTATCACAACAGACGGTATAACCATTTCTAAGAACAGGTAATACTTCCTGATATTTAACGTGTTTCTTCTGTTGCAACTTACAACTACAAAAAATTGAAGATTTGAATCCTATTTTTTATCAATGACAATATTAGTATTTCATACTTGCTTCACGAATCGAGGTTAAACACATAATTAGACAAGATGGCTAATTTATCAAAGGAGAGCATGTCAAAGTTGCATTAAGAAACATCAGGCCATTAGGCCAAGGTCCAATTATTTTTCATCAACACAAGATACGTAGATAACATACAAGGAAAGAAAATATGAAAGTCAATATCGTGAACATGGTAAATATGAAAACCAACAAAGGGGGGAGGGAGAACATTTGTTTACACATGGATCAAGGGAGAAAAAGTAAAACGACAAAATTCATCAGTCCTAGAGATAACCTGTCAGGATCAATAGTAAGTACAACAACATTTGGCAAAATACGAGCTGCAATCTCGGTTGAATCATAATAAGAACTGGTGGCACATAGAGCCATAATTCCTGCAACCATAAAATGCGCTAGTTCATATTTTTATCTTCCTTATTAGAGAGAGAGGGGATATAAACAAATGTTAGTGGAAAACTAATTCAAAATTATTATATTCAACCTGCGCCCCGGGCCGGAGAGAAGGTATCACGCAAAGCACGAACAGTAAATGCATTTATCAGAACTCTTTTCCGTGTCTGCAATTTCCCTCAAATTCATCAGTAGCCATTTATGCATAAATGCTATATTCTTGAAATATATTTCACTAGAGATTATAGAATGCCAAAGACTAGAATTTGAAGGAGTATATACAACCAAGTCTGACCATCTAATAAATATTACTGTGTGGAAACTTACCACCAATTGGAAAAGAATAAAAAGCAAGCTGTTACTAACCCCTTCATTAAGATGACTGGCAATATTTCCTAGTAGTATGGTGGTGTTTGTTCTAATTGCTGGTTCTTCATCAACCTGCATCACTTACAAGAATGAAAAAACGAAAAAACTGCAAAGCATAAAGGACTATTAAAAGGGGGAAAAAATCAAAAACTACGTCAAGAAAGTTGAATAGTAATGAAGACAAATGACTTTATATACAAACAAGAGATGAAGGCTGGGTGCAATACCTGTAACTTTGAAAGAAACTTCAATAATGATCCGGATATAGTCCGTTGAGACAGCTGGAATCACGAGTGAAGAAAACTAGCAATTAAGGAAACTCAAAAAACACCAATTGATGGTATCTCGATCTTTAGATAGGTTTTCAACATCCTTAAGTTACCCACAGGCCACATCAGATAAAAAAACATACTTTTGAGCACCCAAACTTCAGTGTAAAAGCATAATTTGTCTAACAGCCATATTATGGTACTTCAGGTTTTCACTCATCATGTGTTTCAAAATCTACACTAACGAAGTGCTCCAAGTCACTTTTATCTATTTCGTCTTTTCATCAGTTCTATAACAATGTTATCTATTTTTTAGATACAACAAGAAACCTATTAAATTGGAAAGACAGCATCAGTGGAGGACAAGACAACCACCAAAACAAACAAAAGCAAATGTGGGGGAAATCCTTAATTAAGGACATCCCCCCAATTCCCATGGACCCTGTCTCAAAGAAATTGGGGAGGCAGGTACGTATCACTAAAACCCTCAGTCCAAATACCCTGGAGGAACAAAACACACACCTCACTACAAATTTTACCATCTTTCCTGCTGCCAAAACCCCAGCCTTAACATGGGCAACATGCACATAATAACCCATCTTCTATAAACAAAAATCAAAAAAAAGTTCTTGATGAACAGGAGTAAGAAAGCTCAACTAGTTACTGATGCAATAATCATCAAGGACTCTCTTCTGGATGTGAACAACTTGAAGTGGCTGAATTATTAAAAACTAGAAGTAATGGTTTTCATTTATGCTTTAGTTAACTTAAGCTGTAGTTGAACTACTCCAGAGGCTTTCGCTATTTCCAACACTATGTCAACCATTAGGCTATTTTTCTCTGAAATGAAATGGATAAAATATATATATACACATATTAAAAACTAGAAGTAATGGTTTTCATCTATGCTTTAGTTAACTTAAGCTGTAGTTGAACTACTCCAGAGGCTTTCGCTATGCCCAACACTATGTCAACCATTAGGCTATTTTTCTCTGAAATGAAATGGATAAAAAAAATATATATATATATATATATATATACATATATAAGTATATATTTGTTTGATAAGTAAATGGACCAAATCAATTATTCTTTCTCATTTGATCCAAGTGCCTTGATCGCAAAAGCAGCTTTGGAGGTGAAGCAACAATACCTACCACAAATCACTTCGGAAAAAAGCACAAAGAGAATCATACTCGCAACCTCCTTGTGTAAAAGATTAGAGATTTATCATTGAATTCCTTAACACGTGGTCTTCAAGCAATTTATGCTTGATCTGGGCACAACCAAACTAAGCAGAAAAGCTTAAAGGAGTAAAATTAAGCCTATCTCCTTTTTAAAACAGAAGCAAACTCAATTGCTTTACTTGGAGGTAAGTCCATGTAATTTACCAATGATATCGATTAGCACTTTAGCTAATAAAACAATAGAATAGATTAACTCCAACATAGAAGTACAAAATCATAATTGAGATGCAGCAGATATCGCTATGGTAACGATAAAAAATAGTAACAAGTAACAACTTTAAGTGAGCCTATAGGCCTGAAATAAGTTGTAGATTATTTGCGTTAACATCCCTTAAAAGCAGTTATAGATAGAAAGTTCTCTTTTCCTCCTTGGGTTGTTCTGTCTTTTGTCCCCTTTACAAGTACACTATTTTTTAATTTTTTAGCTACAGTCTACTTTATGCATACAGCACTTTGAATCACATTTCCCAAAGATGCAAACCGTATTACAAAACCAGCTATTACAAACTCGACAAGCCACGAGCCTAATACTGGATAAGGTTATGGCCTCAACAAGTCCATGAGAAAACAAGAAGGCAAATATTAGGGTAAACATTATGCATGTACCTTAGGAGCAAGTACAAGCATGGATTTAAGTGTTAATTCCCTGAGAAAAGCAGATGTATCGGAAAACCCAGTAGCAACATGAGGATAAACCTGATCAAATGCATCACCAGAAATATATCACAACCAAATCTATCATTAAGAAAAAAGAAAATTATTCTGGGCTAACCACATACTTGCTCGTCAACTATTTGTGATGACAATGACTCCCCAAATTGATCAATATGCTGCAGGAGACTAACTCGGATAGCTCGGTCATTGGAACCAAAAAGCTTCACTATTGTTGGTAATACCTACATATAGAAGCAAGGAGTTTAACATAAAGCCACATCAAAGATATCCACAATAAAAAGGACGACAGTATTTAATCAAACCAGTAACCTAAAACAAAAACGCAACCAGATATGTATTAGAAGAATATGACCTTGACACTAAATTCTTCTGCAGAAAGCCAAGCACCCATTTTCAAAAATGCAGTCAAAGCAGGTGCTGCAGCTGAACCAAATTCTAAGGCAGAAGATAGTAAAGGAAGTAGCTGTGAAGACCATAAGATAAGAGTAATTAGTTATTAAAATCATTAGTTGAAGTAAAATCTTTTGTATAAATAATTTAAGGGAAACCTTTTTCAAAACAATTTGGCGAGGAAGCTGCTCGGCTAGAGTAGGCAGCTTACGGAAAAATGTATCTTTCTCAACACTGTCCTTCAAATTGAGAATTTCCATGAAATGAATGGTATCCACCAACTTATTTTGGAAATATTCTGCCAGCATATGTATTACACATTTGAGTATAAATTAAACAAATTTAACAAACACAAAAGATAATTTTGAAACAGGTGAAGGTGAAGGTCCTTCAAAAATATGAAGAACAAATGACCAATATACAAAATGGTAAGAGGGATATAAACAAATGAATATAGGACTTAAACGAGAATTTCACAGAGAACCGACAAGGAATTCCATTAATAACTGGCTGTTTTGATCCTTTCAGTAAGATTAATTTAAATATAAAAATTTTAAATAAATAAATAAAAATGAGCATATGATTTCAGAGATCGGTCAATTGGAGAATACAAATATGACCAAAAAAATCATAGAAAATTAGCCCTGTGAAGTACACAAGGGAATATGACAATGAAAATTTAAAAGATATTTTGCAGTCAAATTTTTTTTCTTTTCATATGATATGTTGCTTCTTGGTGTTATCTGCACATCAGTAAATACTATTACCACAAGAAGTGGGAGAGAAAACAAGTATATCAAGCTTGAACCTAGAAACAAGGTAGTATAAAGAGAAAACACAAGAAACTATCATGATTTACTTAAAACATATCACTATCATGAAGATCAATATAACTGAACCAAACAAGTCCAATTATTTGTAAGCATACAATTTACTGAAATTAGTCTAACCCAACTTTGAACGAACTAATGTCTGATAGTTAATTTACTAGTACGGATATATCACATATCAAATTAAAGTGAACCTACAGTTTGAATTTTATCAGATGTCCTCAAGGGACACAATAACATTCCATAGCTTGTGTTACAACTAATAACATTAAACTAATCCATATACATTCACTCAAGAAACAAATAGCTGCCTAAACTATCAAAAAACGCATTTTCTGAAGCTTCCAAAAAAAATCTAGCTTAACAACTATTCATAAATATTTTCGACAAATAAACTCAAGCATAAGAAGGAGAATAACTTGCCACAATTTTCCGCAAGCTTTGATGAATTCAACCTGCGAGAAGGCATAGAGCTCAATAGCCGTTGATAATCTGGAAGTAGAGACTGTGAGACAAGAAATAGACAGATGCAAATGAAAATGAATCTTTCATACGATATAAGACAAAGCAGTCAAACTAAAAGTGAGAGCGAATGCACGCCCTCAGGCATTTTCTAGCTCAAAAATGACAAATTAAAATGGGCCAACAAGAACTCATGTTCCGTCAACAAATATAATAAGCTCACCTTTGGTATAGAAGCAGTATTACGTAGCTCCTCTGTTTTGCTCAACTTTGTACCAGAGAAAAGTTCGAGAATAAGACAACCTAAGAATTAAAAAATTTAATTAGTTTGCATTTATACATACCACATAAACATAAACAGAGAAAAAGAAATATGTTTAAAATAATCAAGAGAGACTACAAAGTACTGCTCCTACAGGTCAAGAACATGATTGTTTAAGCATTTAAATAATCCTGTATTCGTATGGCAACCAAAATGATAAAACAACATTCCATACAAACTGAAGGACTTACCCAAGCCCCAAGAATCAATAGCCCAAGGTGGAGATTTTCTAATTGTTGTCCAGTCAGATTTTACCAACTCCATCGGTTTGTATTGTGAACCAACAAGCCATTCATATTGCTGGGTGAAAGATGGAATTTTGAATGAGAGAGGGAAGCCAAACTTATCTATAAATGACTATTGCTATCCATCATTAAACTTGACAATGTCAAAGAACCTCATTAATAAATAAAAATAAAATTAGTCTTCACAAACTTGGTTGAGTAAATAAGTATGCATAGACATGCCAAATTTATTAAAATCACCCCAGAAAATTAGGAAAATTCACTGTATAAATACACCTGAAGTACTCTTTAATTCAGAAAAGGGAAACTACATCCTTTCCAAAACATCAATCTATTTCAAAAGTTCTCATGTTTCAACAGCGGGTAATAATTGTCCGTTTGAGATCTAAAACTGTATAATATGTTTCTCAAGCATTCCATCCATTTAAAGTTTGCCCTGGTTGAAATTAGTTATATATCTATCTCGGGCTTGAAAATCATGAAATAAAACAAAATGTATCATATCGAAAGTTAAAAAGAAACTACAGCCAATGATTGCATCCGAACACAGATTACCAGCATTGGTCCCATGGAAGCCGCTTCATTATTCCCGTCAAACTCTGATAGAACATCAAAAGCGTGCAGCTTCCAGTCCAAAGTTTGAGTAACGACGACACTTTCCAAACAAACATTTCCATGAACCTGTAAAAATACTACTTGTCAATAATAAGGAGGGGGAGAGAGAGAAAGAGAACAAGGAGGGATAAAAGAAAAGTCATTTTAAATCATCTCCTTGGAAATTGAGACAATTATAGAAGCAGGAAATTACGTAAAACAGAAAAAGGGAGAGAGACTGAGATGATATTCTCACTAAGCATATGTAGAGCAAACTTCCGTTGCCTTCATGGATAATGGGTCAAACTAGAAAGTCTACTTATCAAATAAAATGACATGGAAATAGAAGAAACTGGAGTAGATTAATATTCTACTCATATATCAAGTGTGACATAATAAACATGTTGGTGCAAGATGATGCAAAATCAATCCAACCAACAGAGTGTAACAATAAAAGCTTGAATTGTGTAAAACGTGAAAGCTATTTTACCTACATACTATAGTGAAAGAATCAATTATAAGGTGCACATATACAGCTCTTTTTCAAATGAATCTACTAAGATTTAAAAAAAAAAATTAAACCCATTTCTATATTTTTCCTGTCTTTAGTGGTCATGTCACTTCATAAAATTACAAAAAATGAAACTTCAATTGAATATACTTACAAGTTTACAATCATTATTAAGAAAGCTCACAGCTTTGGCTATCCGATGCAGTCCCCATGCATAATACTCATCCCTGCCAAGAAAGATACAAAATGAACAACCAAAAGAAATCCACACACTCAACTATTCTGCTTCTCTATTACTTGCTTATTAACCTGCCATTTATTAGTGCACTCTGCCACTCTCAACCACAATACACCGATAGAGAAGAAATAGATAAGCAATGACCGGACTACATCAATAAAAAAGACCAAGGTTTTTATTAGTAAGCCAAGGGCTAGTTTGGGCAACTTAACCATAAGCCATGGATGTAAAGATTTAATCACAGTAAAACAAAGGAATAAACAACAGAAATATAAGGGAGAGCTACAGCTGTAGCAAATAGAAAGAGAAAAATAGACAACGAGATAAGACAACCTTATACAGATATAAAATCTTGCTTACAAGGACTAAATATAATCTTATACAGAATCACACGCAGTGGATAACAGGATATAACAAGTGAACAACAAAGTAAAACTAATTATCAAGTGCAAGAAATTGGTACCAAGTAAACAACAAAGCCAATGAATAAATTTTATATACCTTTGTGTACCTTCTAATCTTAATTCCTTGATCTTCTCTGATAGTGGCATAACTGGTTCAGTGACAATATAGATAGTAACCTTTGTAGAAGAGCCATCAAAAGTTTCAGCCTCAGTACTGTGAAGGAACGACAAAATATTTGGATGCCTGACCTGAGAGAAGCCAAAATAAATTTTACCATCAGTAATTCAGAATATCTGAAATTAAAAAAAAAAATCAATCACTAGAACGGGGAAATTGCCCAATTTTAAAACAATTATTTAACTATTAAGACTGCAGAAAGTTCAAGAATAATTAAAATCTATATCTTAAGCGCGATTATGTGTTCTTGAATACCAACACATGCACTTTAGGAGCAAACCCTGTAATGTATTTGATTCTGCCATGCTGACTCTCAAAGCTAAAAAAACTATAATAATAAAACCCAAAGTTTCTTAAAACCATAATTTTATATTCTCTCTGTTTCCCAAAAAAAACTACCAGCTAAGATTGATATGCTTCAACCAAAGTGGGAAATTCTGATGATACAGTCATTATAGAGCTTATGACAGAAAAAAAAAATGTCAAATTGAAACCAAAAAGGTCATTTTTAAAAAGAACAATGGTACAACAACCCCATTTCTGAAAATTACTTACAAATATGCATAAATTGTACTGTGTATATAGTAATGGACAAGTGATAGAAAAATTAGAATCACTTTGATATGACTAAAGTTGGACACAATAACTTATAAAACAACGAAATTCAATATATTTAGGTTCATGCCAAAATTTGTCCCTATGAGTATGTTTTTAATTCAGGACCTACACGAAATCCTAAATGATTCAACTATAATAAACAATTCTATCTACAGTGAAATAGCAAGAAAGGTAAAATAGAGGTTAGCAAAAGCCGGCTAATATAATATATGCCATATTTAAAATTGAAACTATACCTGTGAAGCAAACTCCTTGAATGAAGAGGCAAGCGATATAAAACCATCTACTTATCAAATATAAAAAGGAGATATAAAAGCATATGTAGTGAAACTTATAATTCTAACAGAAATCCATTAAAGGCTATCCTTTATTTTTTGGTTTTACATCCCGTTAGTGATTACCGTTCGAAGACGCTTGACACCATTACGCCCTGCAGCTAAATGCCCATCGTTAACACTACTCCCTGAAAGAGAAAATACTGACACTGGAGATCCATCATCCTGGAGAAACAAAAAATCATTAGAAGTCAATCAACTTGCATAAAAAATATACAGTGAATGCAAAGTGAGAAAGAAAATTTATATCACAAGTTTCAAGAAGTAATATGAATATGAAAAATAATCAATCTCCATGAATCATAAAGCTTAGGTGCATTGTTAGAAAATTGGAATCCAGCTAGAGAGCACTGAGATTTGGAGATCTATAAGCAGGGGTGGCAAGATTGTTATGGTTTCACTTGTTGGGCTTCAGCACAGAAACGCACAGCGGAAATTAAAATTTTAAAGCAATTTCCGAAACCCTAAAACAGGATCCATGCGAAAATCAATTAATTCAGAGGTTTAGAGATTATACGGATATAAACAAAAGCGAGAATCAAACCGATCATTGCGCCTCGAATCTCCAACGCAATACAAACCGATGCGCCTCTCACAGTATCCACATTTAACGCCTCACGAACAAATCAAACGATTCTCGCAATAAGAAGAACTTGCGGTACTAGCCACCAAAAGGAATGGATTTTGAAACTGTTTTCTCTCTAGTCTCTCTCTAAGAGCGGCTAGGGTTTTTCAAAAAGAATATCTTACCCTAAGTAGCTGCTATATATCATATATATATAGTAGTTAAAAGGAATTAATCAAATCAAAACCTAATTTTATAAAATCCGAATTTATATATATAT
Source organism: Panax ginseng (assembly GCA_020205605.1). Classification (NCBI taxonomy): domain Eukaryota; kingdom Viridiplantae; phylum Streptophyta; class Magnoliopsida; order Apiales; family Araliaceae; genus Panax; species Panax ginseng. The sequence goes on along the minus strand of CM035138.1, from coordinate 7,032,956 downwards.
ATATATCTCTTAATTAAGTCTTACTTAATTAATATACATATATACAATTATCCTTTTAATTTAAATTAAATGATTTAAATACTATTAATCATATTAATATATTTAAATCCTTAAAATTTAAATTAATTCCCTTTTAAATAACGTTCTATGTGTGTGACCCTATAGGTTATTATTACGTTGACAATAATTTTAAAATCATATTATAAAATTATAAACAGTGAGCGACATCTAGTAATGCATCACTGCTACCCAAGTAATAATAAGATCGATGATTCGATGCAACCTTTTCGTGACCAATGTTTCAATGTAATTTAATCCTTTTAACCTTAATATCCTAGATTAAACTCGAGTCATGGAATGTGTCATACTCTTCATAATTTAATCTGAGTTTTCTTGATCAATGAGTAGACTATATGAAACAAATCACTATTTGAGCATGGCCATGCATTTCATAGTCCTACTCAATCAAGAGGCCTATGGATATCACCCATAATATATAGGATGGTTAAATTCCATCTAGATCACTCATATTTCTCACACGATTAATGATGAACCCAATAATCACCTTTATAGTCCACCCTATTAAAGGTGACATTTGATGATATCAAAGTACATAAATTCTCGTAGTAGTAATATATAGCGATTTCGTGCCTGAGGACCATTACATTATTGTCACTATGAGAATTGCTAATGACACTTCGCATAATGCTCCATATAGAATTCTCATGGTGGGTCCGTCCAAGACATCGTTCTCAACATGTACTATGCATCGACTTAATATCTCATATATTTATGACCAATGAGATTTGATCATCAATCGATCCACATACTAGTCTCAATGCATCATTGTTGTCCCATCAACAATGATACTCGATTAGACATTTAAGAACACCGATACTAATGGTAATATATAATCTCATGTTCAAGTCACATACTTGAAACTATATAATTTGTATCACTATTCTAAGGAATTTTATTATGTTAACAATTATATTACGCAGTAAATAAAACCATAATAAAATCATATATTTATTCAATCAAATATAATATCAAAACGTTAAGCAATTATATCAAATAATTGGCCTCTAGGGCATAAACTCTAACATCACTATCATGCCTCTGCAAAACATCAAGAATATTCACATAAGCATTAGGAGCAATTTACCACGAAGACTACAATTTATGAGAGCAGCACCACATAAGCGATCCTAGAACCCATCTATGACCATGGTGTCATTGGGTTCTTCTAATAAGGAAAACATCTTGGATGGTAAAACTGATTAAAAATGGGATCCAAAGTGTCAAAAATAGAGAGATTAACTTCCATATGGAAGTATGAACTTTCAGATTGAGAGATTGACAACTTCTGCTAATGTCTTTTAGATAGAGGAGAACATAAAGTTCACTGAAGTACGCTGATTGTATATCAATAACGGTGGATTCAATCCATGAAGAAGCAATATCTTTTTTGATAAAGTTGGTTATGGCTATATGGTAGCCCCCCCTCTCCGTATAAATAGAGTTTTTCCTCCATCTAATATAAAAATAGGCCCTCAAAGAATTCATTCCAAGCCCTCTCGCCCTTCCAAAAGTGAGAATGACAAAATCATGAATGAAAACTGTAGACATAGCAACATGATGAGCCAAGCAAGATGATGGTACCGTCGAATTCTTAGGCAAAAAAGTGGGGGTGAGAACCAGCTTTTGAATATGTGAAAAGAAAAACACAAAAAAGATAGATTGACTTTCAAATGGAGAAGGTCAACTACTTAGGCAAGTAGGCCAATGAATTTCATATCTGAACTTAGATGCCAAATAATTTCTTTTGATGGGTTGGCAAATGAACTCTTTATTCCGTACATGGGAACACTGCTGATTCACCGAGCATATATCTGGTCAATTAGACAATTAGATCTTACAACTCTGGCCCCTTTTATGTTGTGGCATATTTAAAATCCACCAAAGCTGAATTCCCCATTTTTGTGCAAACAGTCTAATCTTCCAGTGCCAACTATAGAAATCGATATCCTTTTTCAAAATTGTCAATTATTGGAACTGCCAGTTTTTATAGAAATTTTAAAAATTGAACCCTATTATTAATTCTAGTTATATCATTTTCAGATCAACAAACCCATTTTTCAGCTTAAGCCAGAAAAGGGCTCTATGAATTTCCATAAACATCTAAACACACTAAGTATATACAGGCAGTGTAAATATATGATGCTGTAGCTAGTGGAGGTGAGAAGTTATAGATGCAGATAAAATCCAACTAGTAGCCTGATTGGCAGTTTGTTACAAGTTAGATCTAAAGTTATTATCCTTTTTTTCTTCTCTCACCCTGATTTGGAAAACGGGGACAGGGTAGAGCAGCTGTCTGGAATTAAACTAGAAACTGAGATTGAGATTTTTATTTGAGTATCTTATCTTTTCTTTTAGTTGTGCTAATGTGCTATCTTACTTATCAAATATTACTTAAGGGGAAATATTGTGCTCTTCAAAGAGAGGCTATAAAAAGAAATGCAATATAGCCATATATTCAAAAGACAATATAAGTAAAGGTAGAAGTATATTACCTTTTTTTTCATACAGAATTTTAATCAATAAAAGAGCAAGTGTTTTTCTCGTACAAAATTTTAATCAATCAGTAACAAGTGCGCATTAATAAGTGTGGTGGGAAGTTTGGAGGGAACATACTCTGTTCGGGTGTGTAGAGGGAGAGAAACAGGATATTATAAAATTAACTTATGTAAAGGCACAAACTAACTCAATCATATTAATAAAGTGCAGCATAATTTAGTAAATTGAAGAGCCCTAAACAGTCACTATCCATAAATCCTACGAAATTATGAAACAATTAAAATCTAAAAGTACATTTTATGAGTCAAAAAAATACCAAACGAATTCGGTATACTATCAAAGAAGATCAGTGGAATTTATGTCAAACAAAAGGAGAGAGAATGTGGGAATAACCTTGGAGGTGCCACGAGAGTGAGTCCAAGAGCCCCAAGCGGACGAATAAGGTTCGCCGATGTTGTATGGCAGATCTTTCAGGCCGGTGCCAGATCCGGCTACGACGCCTTTGAGGAATTTCAGCATCTTCCTCTTTCTATCGAGCTATATCTCTCACCGGAGCTCAGACAGCGAGATATATGAAAATTCGGTTGATCTGCGGGGTTTCCAAATCAAATCAGCATCAGACAAACAGCACGTCGTATAAAGGGAAAAAATAAAGGAACTTAGGATAAATGATGTTAATTTTGTGTTGATTTGGGATGAAAATGTAAGGTTGATTTATACCCGAAAACAGTGTGTGTGTTTTTTTGTGGCGGTGGTGGGGGGGGGTGAGGAGAGAGGGTGTTAATGAATTGAATCTTTAGTTTATTTATTTTTTTCTTTGTAACGACTATTTAGATTTCTCGTTACAATTCGGCTTAAATACATTTTAAATATTTAATTATTTTTTTACATTTTTCAATTTAAACTTCAATATATAATTTTAAGAAATTAAACTTTAATATTACTAAATTTATGTAAATAAAATTTTTATGTATAATAATTGATTCAAATAAAATAGATTATTAAAAAAATAGCCCTAAATATGGATTAATATACTGAATTTTTAAATTTTTTTTCTCACTTACAGGATTAACTTCTCAATTTTTTCAATTGAGTGCTTAAATTATTTTCTTTTTTCCACTTTGGGAATTGCCTACTCAATTATTTCAATTAGATGATTAAAATTTTAATTTTTTTTAATTACATCTAGTAATTAATAGTATCACATTATAAATTGATAACATGGCAGCAACATGTGCTAAAAAAATGTTTATGTATACTATTGAGTATCATTTTAACATTTATTCCATTGATTTTATACCAAAAGAATAAATATAAGATTATTATTGATTTTTAAAAGTAAATTTAATATATTACAAACTCAACTTAAAAAAAATCATCAATAATCAATATAATGATAAATATTTTAAATATGTAAATGTACTACTAATTAAAATACTGTTATTTTATAATCATTATTAATCAATATAATGACAATTTTATCAATATTGATATAAAACAATAAGGTCTAAATATAAATTAATAGCCTGAACTTAAATTTATTTCATAGTCATCAATAATCAATATAATAATTTTTTTATATCAAAAAGGGTAAAATTGTCATTACATTTATTTTTAAAAATTAATAATGGTCTTATATTTATTATTTTTTGAACAAAAAAATATTTTGAATAATTGTTAAAATGAGACTCAACATTACACATAAATATTTTTTAGTCACGCGTCGCTGTTATGTCATTAATTTTCTGACGTGAAACTATCAATTAAACGTAATAAAAAAAATTAATCTCTTAATTAAAAAAATTAAGAAGACAATCCCAAATATAAAAAAAAAGTTTAAACCCTTAATTAAAAAGGTAAAGTAATAAAATTTAAAACTCAAATATATTTTCTCTAAATAGAAGGACAAAATCGTTACTTAACATGCAAGTTTACCCCCTTAAATATTCACATGATAGGTATATATTGACTAATTTTTACAAAAAAATAGTTAAAAGAGACAATTTTTAAAAATTATGACATTAACCATGTAATTAAAAAAGATAAATTATTAGCGTGGCTTAGTGCTAACATGAACCCCCAGATTCTCCTCTTATAATTAAATTATTTCACAAAAATATACGCTATTTTTATTTCAAAACAAGCAATACACAACATTTTTACTAATAACAACATTTCTACTACTAGGGACACGACAGGGGATATATTAACAACTTTATGTGATTTTATAGTTTAATATTTAAAAAATAAAATAAAAATATTTCTCTTATTTTAAAATCCCCTCATATAAAATGATTTATAAAAAATATGTATTTTGGGAACAGGTGAGTTGCAATTATAATGAACCAATTCATTTGTAGTCAAAACAAACAAATAAAAGAGAGGACTTGGATGTTGATAAGAAGAAAAGCAGCTGCAGCAGCTTCCCTGGGGATGCTATCAGTCTCAAACCCTAACCCTAGCTCACACCTACGGATGAAATCTGCTTCGTCAGAATCATTGTCATCTTCCAGAAGCCGTAATCTCACAATCCTCTCGAATCCCAAGATGGCATTCAGTCCTCAAAGGTTCGCAATCTCAAAAAACTTGTCTACTACTAATTCAGTTACGAACTCCATTTCCATATCGAACTCAGTGCAGTCGAGTTTCACCGAAGAAGAAAACAATATTGATCCAGAGTCTACACTCGTGGTGGTCTCCTTTTACAAATTCGCTGATTTCCATGACCATGCCGATTTACGAGCGCCATTGAAACACCTCTGTGAGCAGCTGGTAAATTCCCCCATTTATATATATTTTTTAATAATGTAATGTATATGTTATGTTTTATTTTTATACTCTATGTGATGTGATCCTCTCATATGACATATTTAGATATTGTATTTGTCACAATTACTTTGTAATTTTGTTAAACATATTAATAAATTATAATATCTAGAGGTGCCTCAGCACCACTTAAAGCCAAAATAGTTTTGAAGCAGCTTATTTACAATAGGACGAAGTGATCATTTGGGATTCTTGCAAGCTTTCTTATGTGAGATAGTTTTTGCACAGTGCTAAAAGTACAATTATTTCAACGTTCACATTTCAAAATTATGATTTGATCATGTATCAAAAAAAATTAATGGCCGCAAGTGACTGTGGAAACTGCCTTATTAAGAAAATATGAGTACTTGTTATTACTTGAATTGGACACAGGTGTACCTTCAAATGGAAAAAACTTGTAGTGTGGAATTCGGATTGTTACTGTTTAGTCGTTGAGAATTTGTGATGACTTTTGATTTCTTCTTTCAAAATGTAAATGTGTTATTTTTCTTTATGTTTTGGTGATTTTGGAAGTACTTATCTTGCTTGTGAGGTGTTTAGAGCAAAATTGTTTTATAATGTGCTATAATGTGGTTCAGCATCCTATCTAAGCATTTTCCTAATAATTTTCATGGTTTTGGTGCAACTCTCAAACTGACTATTTAAGATCATTACGATGTGTTGCTTGAGTTGCATTCATTTTGGTACCGGAATGCTTTTCAGATGTTATATCATGGTTTATTTGTGTATGTACTTGTGATATCCAAATCACATTTTGAGTTTGTGCCTTACCCAATTCAAATGGTAAAATAATTAATTAAGAAATGAGGTACAGAGGAACACAAATGAGGTAGCTTAGTTACTTGATATGTAAAAGTCTTTAGTATTTAATGTTCCATAAACATATAAGAAAATATGAACTTATTTCAAGAAGATTTGAGCTTGAAGAACCTGAAGCCATAAATAATGTGGAAGAGAATGTTGACAGTGACTTAATGTTATGAAAATCTTATGAGGCCATGTAGGTTATGGATTTCCGTTGTTATTGCTCCGTTTGATTATGTTGTTGTCAACTTGTTATAGTGTGGTCATTTGAATAGTCAGATAATAGCAGAGACAATTATCAATTTACTTTCACATTATCTGCGGTTTGTTCCTTTTAAAGAAGATTATGTGTTTGCAAGCTACTCTTTAGTCTTGTTTAATTACATTCTATCTGATCTTGTGTGTGCCTCACCAAGCTGATACCTTTCAGCGTGTTTCAGGTGGTATTATACTTGCACCAGAGGGAATCAATGGCAGCATATGTGGGACACGAGAATCAGTAGAGAAAGTAATTGGATTCATTCAAAGTGATGAACGTCTTAAGGTGCTTAGACAAGTGGAGACACCCGTGAGCCCTGAAGAAGAAGCTATTCATCATGGGCACACAAGCAGCTCTCCTCTTGCTGCGGGAGAAGATGCACCTTTCCGATGGGATCATGTCAGAGTCAAGTTGAAGAAAGAGGTCTGTTTCACTAGGCCAGACCAGTGGAGCCTGGTGTTGTTATTTACAAGGAAACGTGGATTTGTGTCTTCTTAGTTTCTATTAGACAATCTTATCTGTTTTATTTTGTGTTTGAGCAGATAGTTTCCCTTGGAATGCCTTCCGTTTCACCTATTGAAAGAGTTGGAAAGTATGTAAGTCCGAAGGATTGGAATTCGCTGATTAGTGATCCAGATACAGTAAGTCTCTTAATCAATACAAGTTGGTGAATACACATCTTCATTGATTTGTGGATTCATTATTCAAGCTATTTAATATTTTACATTATTTCTGCTCGAGTTGATCCACTATTTTACCAATTATCTCTACTAGTTCATCCCAATTTGAAATTTCTTTGAGGAGAAGAGCACTTCTGATTTGGTTACTATGCTTTGGACACCATAAATTTAATCTACTTCACTTGTTTTAGAAATCTCATGATTATTATGTTTTCTGAAGCCCTCAAACAGATAGGTCCTTTTGCTTTGACACGCATCAATTTTAATCTGCTTTAAGTGGTTTAGAAATACTTTTATTATTATGCCTTCTAAAGTCCTTAATTAGATGCAGTTCCAGAAATTGAGCAGAAATATACTAAAAACTTATATCTTACCTTTACATTATTCTACAATTAAAAATTAATTCCAAACATAATTCCTTGTTGGTTGGGGTTTGGTCTTTGGCAACCATTGTCAATCAGGATCAGAAGAAAGATTGGAGTTCTGTTGTATCAAACCCCATGATCTCAGAGTTATTATTCTTCACTTGGTGTCAACTATGACAAAAATTAAATGTCAAAATTAACATACTGATTTGTGCAATATGACATTCACACCAATCCTATTCAAAGTTTATAAGGTGCAGTTCTTATTAAGTGCACTTGCGGAGGGTTTCGATGCCCTCATAGTCTGTAGTTCATGAAAATATTGTTTTTTTCTCTGGGCAATTGATGGTCAAGTAATTTTGATATTGTGAAAATGTAGGTTGTTATTGATGTGCGCAATGACTATGAAACTAGAATCGGTAAGTTCAAAGGAGCTGTTAATCCAAATACCACTGCTTTTAGGGAATTTCCATCTTGGGTGGATGATCAGTATCAGCCTGATCAAACCGAAGACCAAAAACAATGTAATGGTTCATCTGGAAGCATAAAGCGAATTGAAGAAAAAGGAGCAAAAGTACCACCACGAGTTGCAATGTACTGTACAGGTGGAATTAGGTGTGAGAAGGCTACAAGTCTCCTCCTTAGCAAAGGTTTCAAAGAGGTAATCTATCTTGCAAGCTCTATTATCAGATTCACTGCTCCAAAAGTCTCTTCATTTTATGTTCCCTGTAGTTTGACAATATTTTGAATCAATCCCTAAACTTCTACTTTTCACAAATATAATCTTAATTTTATTACAAAAACAATATAATATTTCTAGTTTTATTAAAGATATAAAGTTATTTTAAAATTATGCTGCTTATGTAAGCCACCTCGGAAAAAGTCCAAGGCCTAGGCTCTTAATGCTCCCTCCATTTCCTATGTCCCATAGCACTTTTTAGAACACTGGCATTTGGTAGACGTTCTGAGTGCCTCTATTTGAGTGCTAATACACACTCGTAGTACAAAGTTCAAGGAAAGAAAAGTAGACCATCTTATCCCATTAATATTCGCCCCCTTTCAAGCATGCTAATCAAATAACGGGGTCTACATACTTATTTCTTTAATTTATAGAAGGGTAATCTAGTCCAGTCAAATTATGACTATTAGAATCCTAAAACAGATGCACCTTTTGAGACAACCCAAAACTGAAAGTAAGGCAGTGTGGAGGAATAATATAGTTTGACAATTCCAAATCTTTATAATGCACTTTTGCAGGGTGTTTACCTACATGTCTATTATATCGCAGAGTCCATCTGTATGTAGCTCTTCTAGTGGTTAGTTATGCGTATGGTTTTTGTTTCCATCTTTTCATTTCCAGGTCTATCATCTGGAAGGTGGGATTCTGAAATATCTGGAGGAAGTCCCAAAGACAGAGAGTCTTTGGGAGGGTGAATGCTTTGTGTTTGACAAACGAGTCTCAGTTGAGCACGGGTTGGTGCAAGGTACTTTCAAGCTTTGCTATGGGTGCAAACAGCCGGTGAGTGATGCTGACATGGAGACTCCAGAGTGGGAGTATGGGGTTTGTTGTCCATACTGTTACTCGTCGAAGTCTGAAGAAGAGAAAGAGAGGGCAAGAGCTCGACAAAGGCAATTCGAGGCATGGGGTGTAATTGGTGGTCCAGACAAGGGTCGCAGGCCAGCAAAAACACTGGATGGCAATGAGAAAACTGATAGTCAGATGTCAAAATCAGCATAGCTAGATCAATAGTGAGGTATAAAGACAGTGAAACATGCTGGAAAGACGAGGCAGTGAGATACCAACTCAAATGCTAGCTTAGTTTGGGAGATAAATTTGAAAGTTTGAGATTGTTTCCTGTCCTATTAACGTTGGTGTTATGATTAAAAGGTCATAGAAGTAGTCTGTTTTTGGACTTTGGTAGATTAGGACTTGGTAATGTTATTGTAAAACTATTGTTCGGGTTGTGTATCTCATGTTTTAACTATTTTTGAATGCAATGGAAGCTCTCAAGTGTTCAAATAATGTATTCTGATAATATGTATGCATTTTCTTGAGTTTGCCTTCTAAGTAAAAACTATTCAAGGTTCTAGTTTTGTATTCAGTTAATGTGTTTGTCAGTTAGATAGATTGGAGGGAAATAAAAAGCCTAGTCAAGGTTTAATAATCCATCGATCCTGCCATTACTGTTTGTGTTTTTCTATTTTGGTTCCCTTTGGATTTGGAAAGAATGCTCAATTTTCCCTTTCCTTCTGGCCAAATTAAAACTCATTATTCCCACTGATGCGAAACACGAGCTATATATTTTTTATTTATTAAAATAATTCAATTATAAAATTTTCTTTTAGATTATTATAAGAAAGATCATGCATGAATTTTATAATAAAATAAAAGAATTGTCATAAAAATATTAATGTCATATATATATATATATATATATATATATATATATATATATATATATTGAATTTGAATATATATTATTATAATTATGTAATTTATATTTAAGAAAAATGACCAAACTAAATTAATTTGAATAAAATCTCATGTTTGACTTGTTATATTTTGGATCCAACCCCCTTCTTTATAATATACTTAAACAACTTTATTAACTCTGCTTGGTATGTAAAAGTTGGGAGGGGATTTCTTGCTACAAGTAGTCAATCAAATTCTTAAATTCCATGATGACAAGTGTTGTTATTTCTTAAATTTGAACAAGAAATTACGATGAACAAATTTGTGCCAATTATTAGAGCCATGCCAATTGATTTTTATTTTTTTATCACTTAAAACAATTTGAACAAGTGAGTTACAAATTAAAGCAACATTTGAACAACTAAATTACAAAATGGTTGATATAAAAAAATTAAAGGAAAAAATAGTAAAATGGTTGATATAAAAAAGTAATGATAAAAAAATAGAAATAAAAAAACTATGGCCCCGGCGGGGCTCGAACCCGCGACCTTCGGCTCATAAGACCAACGCTCTAACCAACTGAGCTACGGGACGACGAATTTTTGTCCCTGTTTATATTTGTTAAGTAATTTTCTGCATATACACCTGATTCCTAATTAAAAATATGTTGTTTTAGTACATCTGTTAATCTCATGTAACATAATTGTGGGCTTCATCGGTGATCTCTCAAATTATTAGACTAATGCCTCCATAGAACAAACATAACTAAATAAAAGGAAATAATTGCACCCAAAAAAATTGAGACAATACTCTTTGTGCCCAAAAAAGGAGTAGCATTAAGGAAAAACTAATTTACTTGTCATCACTTTTTCCGAATTATTTTAGCTTTTCCTTATCATTTTTTCCACCCAAAATTAAACAAAAAAAAAGTGAAGCACAAAAAAGAAATGAGTAGAATAAAAGATCTGACCTACACAAGTACTACCTCTATAAATTAATAATATTTTTTTTCAGTCTCGATTTTGACTAATGAGATAAATTAATAATTTGGATAAAATAATAAATTTTAAAAAGACCCTTATATAAATATATGGCCCCATCAAAATAATAAATTAATAATTCTTTTAAATTACAAATATATCTAGGGTATTAATCTTATAAAATATGATTCTATTCTCCTTTGTTTTGTCTTGAAATTCAAATCTATCTTAATTTCATCCTTAATTTTTCTTGAAATTCAAATCTAATTGAATATAATTTTTTTTGAAATAAAATGTGAATGTAATTTGAAAAGTGGATGCAATGAACATTATTTAATTATTAAAAATAATTAATATCATTTACAATGAATTCTATTATTACATTAATTTAATAAGTATGATACATTGGATCAAAAAATATGATATAAACATCAATAAAATACAATAATTTTAATGTAATTAAATTTATATTCACCGAATAAAAAAACACTCTTTAAATTAATAAATTATTAATTTATCGATTAAATAATAATTCTTTAAATTAATAAAAAAAAATTACAGTCCCAAGATTATTAATTTATAGAGGTTCTCGTACTCTATTTTCAATAAGCATACCAGGAATTAATTGGTAAAAGAAATTAGGTATACGTACGCATCCAAAGGTTTCCTAGCTATTAAAAGCAGAAACAAATAAATATCCCAAGTTCCAATGCAATATACAACGTACAGTGAAGATATTTAAAAGGGGACTAATTAAATCCATCCAACTAATTATTCTCCACTCTTGCTTTGCTCTATAGATATTATGACTACATTAACGTACCCTTCATTACTTTATTCATTACTCCTCCTTTACGTCTCAAAAGGGATGGGATTCTCATCTTTCATTTCGTATTCTCCTCCATGTTTTGAACTGTACTGTACGTACGTTTTGATGATTGAATATACGTACTGGAGTAATATATATTTTTATAATTAAGTATATTGATTGGAGTTGTTAAGCCCAAAGGGCAAGGATTGACATGGAGGTAGAGCCAAGAAGAAGGGCAAGAAATGAAGCCTTCTTCAAGAGTGGTTGAGAACTCATGAACTTGTTATGGAAGAAATCAAGAGCTATGAGATCCACAAGAGCCATGTAGATAAGTATACCCGAAGATAAAGAGCCTAACAAACCTTCAAGAATCAGGGCATTACGGCTATGGTCATCGTAACCGGTCACCGAGAACACAAGCATTCCCAACACGATCCCCATCGGCGTCGTCACTGAAAACATGAAGCACATGTATGCTGTTGTCCCAAACCTGAACCCCGCCTGCATTGTATATATAATACTTCTAGATTTCAGCTAACAAGATCAAGGCTATGGAAAAAAAAAAAAAAAAAAATATTTACGTACAAATCTCGTATAAACAGGATCAAGATGATACAACTATTAAAATCGTTCCGTAGAAATGTGTAATAATTAAGGATAAAGTGACCAATTAATTAAGTAGCCTCCTCCAAATTCTTCCATCTGACTTTTAAGACCATCACAACCACAAAATTAAATACGTATACAGTACTAGTCTAGTCTACTAGTCTTTCAACTTTAATGAACCATGGGAATTTTTTATTATTATAATCCAACTCTTCTAAAATTAATAATATAATTTATTATTATTAATAATCCAACCCAGACCACATCTTTACCGATAATAATAGAAGGTTGTTGTGCATGGAATTTGCATAATCTAATGATCAGCCAGGTGAGATAGAACATTTCCATAAAACCCTTTTAAGGTTGAGATGGGATAAGTTCTATAAGGTCAATTAAAATGAAATTTTATTCCAGGAATTGATATTAAATATGATAGTTTCTATATACAAGTCTTTACTCTCATAAATATGTATTATTTATGTGATTACAATAAATCCTATGGAACTATCTAATTTACTTGTAAAATATATTATTTACATTGGCAAGGTTGGATTATAAAGCAATATAAATAAAAATTAGATATCATTTTTTTAAAATAACCTTTAGATAAATTATGTAACCTTAAAAACTGCATAACATTTATTATGTGACAAACGAAACCGGACTCTCCTTTCAAAGTAGTACTAATTAAACAGAGAATTATTATACTAGTAGTATTTAGTAGTAGCATAAACATAAACATAAACATAAACGTGATGATGACAATTCACAAGCAGTTAAGCTACCCTATCATTTTACATGTATTACACAACAATAATCATATATATCAAATAATTGCTCTGAAACGAATAATGATAGATAGATAAATAATTAATTAATTACCTGTGCAATGCAACCACCGAGTCCCATGCCTTCAAAAATTTGATGAAAAGCTAAAGCCGCAACGAGAGGCCTAATTGTGCACTGATTTTGGGACATCCCCATCGTCACCCCAATTATCACCGAATGAAATATTATCCCAATCTCCAACACCTGCGACACCAACCTCTGCTTCAACTTCACCAGCTCCTCCGCTTGCCGGGACTCATCATTTCGGCCCAATTCCACGCCGCCCTCCGCCGCCGACAATTTATCAATCCCACTCTTCAATTCCTCCTGCAAACCGATCGGCTTATACTCACTCTGGTGATGACTATGGCTGTCCGCCGACAATTTGTTACCGCTCTTCAATTCCTCCTGCAAACCGATCGGCTTATACTCACTCCTGTGATGACTATGGTTGTCCACGTGTGAAGTCGCCGTCAAGTCAACCAGCAGCGCCATCAAAACTCCGACGAGCGTGACGAGGCCGGAGAAAGGGAAGTCCTTCCAGGGGTGGTGCGATGCCACCAGGCAGTCGGCAAGAGCGTTGAATGCATCGGGAAGCACGTGAACGAGTGAGGTGGAGAGAATTACGCCCGCCGCGAAGCACTTGATTACGAGGACGGCTTTGTCGTAAGCCGGCTTGCCTTGGAAGAAACGCGCTAGCAACACCGGCAGCGAGATGCCGACGACGCTGGTGAAGAAGATGACGAAGATTGATATGAACTTTAGGTGAGCCGCGGCTCGGCTGTCGCGACAGGAAAGTTCTCGAGCCGTGTCTGTTGCGCACAAAGCCATGACAATTTAGAGAGAGAGAGAGAGTAATGTTATAGCGAAATTGGGTCTTTCGCAGAGTCGTTGTATTTCTTCTTCTGTAGTATTTTGGCCCAGAGGATATACTTTATTTGGTTTTTTTAGCGTAATACTCGTTCGAACTGATTAGTTCGAGAATAGATACTCTCTTCCCTAGCCTCATGTTAGTCGTTAGATAAGTCCTTAAAATAAATAAACACTTCATGCTGGATTTGCATTTCTTCGACTAAAATTTTGATTCCAATTTGATTTAAAATTAAAATATATTTTTATTAATTTTCAGATTATTTTTATTTAAAAAGTTCAAACGGTTCGAGTTTAATTATGCTCAATTCAATAATTAAATGAACTTTAATAAAATTTTATTTTATACTCGATAAATTTTATGAACCAAATTTGAGCAACTCAATACTCGACTCGTTTCGATTCATTTACGCCTTTAATGTTAGATTTGGGAGGGCTCTCTTTATTTTAGAGAGACCCTATCCTAATTTTTTTTTTCGTTCGTGAAGTGTATACGTAAAAAAATAAATTGTTAAATTTGAATATGACATTATCATGACGATCAATTTTTTCTTTGCCCTATGCATATTTTGTTATTATTTTGGGGTTATAAATATTTTTCAAGAGTATATCCGATGCTATTGTTACGACCCATTTATTGATTTTATGTTATTATATTTGAAAGGATTACTTTTTTAATTTTGTGTATTGTAATATTTTCATTAGAGTCCTTCTACATGGACATGTTTATTGGATATGAATATTGGATATTTTCATTTATTATTTTTTTGCTTGTGACTCAAAAAATGTATAATATTTATTCCAACTAGAATTTTTACAAACTATAGTGTTTTAGGTGTAATTTGAATACATGCATATACAAAAAAAGGGTTATACAAACTGTACAACCTTGTTCTTGTATATGTATCTAAATTACATTTAAAACACTATATTTTATAAAAAAAATTGTTGAAATAAATACTATATATTTTTTGGGAGTCATAAGCAAAAAAAATAATATTAAAAATATCCAATATTCCGGTCTGCCAAGACTTATTGTTTTCATTAATTGTAACCATTTATCGTTTCAATATAATTAGATTGTTTGATAAAATTAAAGCAAAAATTGATTAGTTCAATTTTTTTTAGTTAAATTAAATAATTTAGAGATTGATAATCAAATAAATATATTTATATTTTTAAACTTCCAAAAATTAGATGTTACAGTAAATTAGACGCAGTATCTTACGATTATAGTAATATTTTTACCTATATTTTTAAAAAAAATGATCAATTTTGACTTGAAAATTGAAATAAAACCAATTTTTGCGGAGACGGAAGGAGTGGTGTTTAGTGTGTAGTCCACTCGTCATTTAATGGAGTGTTTGGCTAACGTATTTAAATGGTTTATGGATTTCCAATCAGACGTTTACCGGTGGGGACACATAAAGTTTGGTATTTAGTGTGTGTGATGTCATGATGTGTCATATGTGCATGGATATTCCACATCTATTACTTTAGCAAACCGTGGAAATAACAAAGTGTCGTTAAAAAAATATTATTTTATAATAAAAGTATCGTTGTAGATTTTATAGCGATTTTTTTGTTTTAAAAATAATAAAAAAATATTGTGAATTTAATAATTTTCTTATTTTATTTTCATCACTACGTGCATTATATTCACTTTTAGTAGTGAGTTTTGTTTAATGAGTTATTAGTGAGAAAATATTAATTATTAATTAAGGTAAGAACAAATTAATTTCCTGAAATTAAAATGATAGGTTTTCCTGTGATGCAAGTAAAGTTGATCCTTTTTCTTAAATTTTGTTGGCATCGCACTAACTTAACTTCCACAATCCACAGGAGAGGAGAGGAGTATTTGTTGTAGATACAAGAAATAAATACGCCTACTATAAAACAAAGTTTCTACATGTTAGTATTTCTCACTATATAAATTATTTGCACTATGTATGTATTCTTGCCTGTGCATCTACTTATTTCTCACTATATAAATTATTATCAATCTTAGTTATTTTTAGGAAATTGATATTTTCACAACACAAACACTAAAAAAGAGAGGAGAGAAAATAGAAAGAGGAACATACCATTAGATACTTTACACATTTTTATTGTTAAACAATATATATATATATATATATATATGTCATCTTTTTGTGCACATAATATTATTCAATTTGAAATTTATGGTTTATTTTATTTATTCAATAAACGCCCAACTGATCCAACTTTTTAATTTTTTTGACCCAAAAAGTTGTAATAAAAACGGACTTATCTTCCTTATCTCAAAAACCCATGATGCTTTTTAATGTTAAACCATAAGTCCATACATACTACTCAAATCTCACAAGGTAGAGTTTGACTCTATTTTAGTTACCCCCCTTGATCTGCTAATAAATTATCAAAAAGAGGATTCAGCATTTCATTAAGAACAAATTAATCAACCAAGTTATGTCCAAAGAGACTCTCTCTTTAATGCTTCCTGGATTACATTGCTAGAAGCAGCAAAACTGAGATACTGTGGAAGGTTATTCAAGTTATTACTCGATAGCATAACAGCTGGGACCATCTGTGTCGGCGTGTTAGGCTCTTGCTGCATCTGGATGCATAATATCTCTGCTTCAGCAACTGCAAGCTGCATTTGTAGCTGAGAAACCTGATTTTGCAAGTAGGAGATTGCCCCAACACACCCGTAAACCGGGTCCCGCATTCTTGCATTTGCTTCAAAAACTAAACTGCTCACAGCATCTCCCCTCTGATGAAAAGGAAGCTCCTAACAAAACATATATATATAGAGCAATTTGTAAAAACAAAAACAGTATATAAATAATCTAAGTTCTAGAGTGTATATACAAAGACAAACCTGCAGCATTTTGCTGACATTGCTAGCACCAAATATTTTGTGAACAATGGCAAACTTGTGAGGGTCATCGGGAGGGAAGTAAGGGGCAAAGGTGCAGTCTTCGGCACATCGACGTCTCAACAACTTACAGGAGGCACAAGGTGAGTTTCCTACCATTTTGTTCTAAAAACAGATTGAATAATAAACTGATATGTAGAAAAAAAGAAAAAGAAAAAGGAGAATAGTACTGATAGAACAAAAGGGTAGCTTGTAAGCCTATTTATAATGGTTGATTAAAGTGTAAAATGGATCCATAATACTATTCAATTAATTTGAAGGCATCTCATTTAAACAAATGTATCCATAATTAACTATGATAAGTAGAATGGAAGCAATGGTGTTGGAGTTATTTGACTTTGAAGAAAACTGCCAATTTACTCATGGAATTGACATTTTTAGAGTACGAGATCAAAGGGTCTCACAGCAGCAGTGAAGGGCAATTTGGTCTGTTTGAAATATAGCATTGTGAACAATCAAGGGTGAAGATTGACCACCGCCATGGCACGTGATAGATTGGTTACCCCATGCAATATTTTAGTCTCCACATTCACGTTTGACTCTCTATACTACTATACTGGAATGCTTAGTTGTTAATTACTCAAGTGTTAACCATTTTATAAACGAAGCAGAAACATTTATATATTGCATAGTACTAAAAATTGCAAGTATACATTTAAGAAATTCTCCCTCCAGTACGGAAATGATATTTTCATTTAACATTCTTATTTTTTATCCATATATAAAGGTTTATTTAAGACAAACATGATATCTTTTAATATTTTTTTCCTGCCAACAAAATTAACTTAAAACTTATTTTTAAGAAAAATCATGTCCAAGTCTGACTTAGATAAACCCTATTATGCTTGGGAAAAAAGAGTCAAATATGGCCATTATATATTTCGGATGGAGGGAATAATAAGTAGATATGATATATATACATATATATATTTTTGTATATACATTACACACACATGTATATAAAGAGAGATTGGGTTGGGTTCCGTTTAGCAAATAGCAATGTAGTGTGAAAGATCGATGGTCTAGACATGAATGTTTGTTGGCGGAAATTCACATGGAAGCACAAGAATGATGTACATACATATCTCAAAGGTCACACCCCAATTTAGTTAAACAATCTAATGCTAGACAAGGCACAGAAAACACCAAATTGACCATTTCGAGCTGCACACTATGTTCTTTTTTTAATGAATAGAAGACTTTCATACAAGGCTTGTTTCTCAAGAACAATCTCCAACCATGAACAAAGACATTTGTGTTATATACTTCCATTCATCGATAGCATACAACTCCATTATGATAGCACTGAACACCTAACCTCTGTTTTCTAATGTCCAAATCAAAGGAACAGCTTACCTCAACTCTGAATTCTTTAATCCCTGATAAAGACCGGACTTAATGTTCCTTGCAAACATCTTAATGAGTGGGGCTGATTTCTATGCATATAGATTTTAGTTTATGTCTCTATGAATGAAAGTGCAAAATCACCAAATACAAGATAAATACATATGTTTACCCATCCATGACCATGTTGCATCAATGGTGGAATGCTAAATCCTAACCTCATCTCTACATAAAATAATAGTAGTTAAGAACGACAATGATATTAATATTATAATCAAACTACTCCCCCAAGAATTTATTGCAAACCAGTTAATGAGATCCAACATGAAGCTAAGGTCATGATAATTAATAAAAAAAATCTGCTTTTGGAAGACCAAAACTAAAATAACATAGATATAATTCTGTAAGCTTGAGGTCACATGCATGAGATTAAGTAAGCTGTAGCAGTCTGAATTATGATTATGTTGGTATGCAAGGAATATATTCCACGAGACATGTAACACCTAAAAGCAATCTCTACTTACGCATACTGATCATGTATCACGAGGTTTGTGAATTACTTCACATAAAATTATAAGAGTTGTAGAGTCCTAAAATTGATTCCTTTTCTCTTGCATTTAATGCACTCCACATGATTCCAAATTTGTAATCTTATATTTCAAGAAAAACAGCACCCTTTGTTTAGTTGTCATGAATTTGATATATGATTCTAAATACACTTGTCTCATAAAACAAGTTTATGTTTAGAATAATATATAAAAATACGATCTATGTTGAATTTACTCGAATGAATTAACACATAAAACGTATATGTTCACCTTCAGTATTCAGTCTCAAGTTCAACCCCTACGCTCTAGGAAGAAAAGATAGTTTAGTCAGGATGAGAACCTTCAGTGTTTTTTAAACTTAATGAATAAAGTATGACAAAAAACAGACATCTTTCACCGTCGTAGAAGAAATAAAACATGCGAGCTCCAACGCAAACATTAAATTAGAGTGGTGACATGGAAGATTCGAGTTTTGGGATATGCAAGGTTTTCCAATTATAAAATGGTGGAGATTAGAAGCAATCTTTGACAATAGCAACCTTTCTGGTGGGGGATTGAAGAGGCACTTACCTGGGGTCCAGTTTCCGGAACAAAGTGGCGTTGAATTTCCAATGCAGGGAGTTCAATCCAAACTGCAAATTTTGTTTACCTGGGGTCCAGTTTCCGGAACAAAGTGGCGTTGAATTTCCGGAACAAACATTTATGTCTTCAAATTCTTAATCGCAATGCCATTTAATAATAAAATATATACTCACAATGTCACTTAAAAATAAACCAAATGATAATGGGTTTGGGGGCGTCCGGTACAAATGTCTAAACTCCATAGCCAACGTTCCTAATGTATTAATTCGCCAGATCTCTTCAACCGTCATCACCCGTGTTTTTTAAAGATTTATCACGAACATCTCCTCCCTAGACACTGTCTAAACTCCATAGCCAACATTCGTAACTAAAATCATATGACCCATTTCTACATATTTTCATAATTGTAGATCTGAAACTAAAAAATCATAACTTTTTTTGCCATAATACATACATATGTGTGTGTACATTCATCTATCTTTACCCATTTGAATTTCAAAAACTGTTGGATCTAAAGAAACAAGTTTTGGGAGCTGTGCAGGTAGTTTGAGTTCAAATTAAAATCCAAATTAACTTTTTCACCAAATTAATTATAAGGAAACTTGAGAAAGAAAATGAAGATTTGAATTTTGATGGTGGAAGGTGGTAAGATGGAGATCACCTGTAGTAGACCCAGATGCAGGGAGATGGTGAAGAGAGAGAAAGAATAGATAAAGGGAAAAAAATGAAAAGAAATATTGTTGAAGAGAGCAAAAAAAATAAAAAATTAAAATTAAAGTTCATTTTCTGAAAAAACAAATCTTGGGTACGTGGGTGAGGAGGGATAACTGAGAGTAAGAGAGTGAGATGATGGATGTGGGTTTGGATTTTTGAGAGAAAAAATCTTGAATGTTGGATGTTGAAGCCCCAAATAATTTTAGATCGTTGGATGTTAAAGCTTAAATTGATTTGAGCTCGTTGGATGTTGAAGCCTTGAGATTTAAGCCGCTCTATTTTATATTATAGATATAGGGAGAAAGCTGAACTTGGCACTATGTGGACAACTTGGGCCCTGGCCATGGGCCTTATGTTTAGGCCTTCTTTTATTTGGCCAAATTGAGATATACATATCCTAACAACAATCCAAGGATTTATTTTTTTTATTGGCAACTCAGCAATCCAAAGATTTACTTTTTTGGGTGGGTCAAAAATTTATTTGTAATTCTTTCTTAAATTTATAAATTAAATGTATTGTTATTATAAAAGAATACTAATATTAAAAATAATGATTAGTGAAAAAAGAGAGCATTCTCATTATATTTTCATGTGCATCATTCTCTTTACAATACATCTATTTATGGATCCGGTTAGCATGAAGTTTAATTTTTAGCAAGTTGGTCAATTGACCAATATACTGCTGACACACATAGAACCTCGCATGCCTGTCAGCACTCTATTGGCCAATTGACCAACTTACCCAAAAAAAAACTTCATGCTAACCACTTCCTCTATTTATAGGTACATCAACATCAATATTTTGGAGGTTTCAAAATTCAAAGATCATGAGTTTCAAAACTTAAAGAATATGGGAGTTTCAAAAGATCAAAGATCATTACAATAAAGATGAGATGAATAAATCTAGACATCCATATATATATATATATTATAATTTTATAACACTCCCTTTTGGATGTCTATTGTATAGCTATACGCATTGAAAGCTGTCTCATTAAAAACCTTACCAGAAAAAATCCAATGAGAAAAACCCTTAGTTAAGGAAAAAAGAGTGTAGCGCGTATAAGTTCCCCCTCATGAATGCATCCTTAAGTCCTTTAGCTATCGCATTCCAATATTGGAACGCAATCTTTCAAATGTTGTAGTTGGTAATGATTTGGTGAACAAATCTGCTAGATTATCGTTTGAGTGAATTTGCTGAACATCAATGTAATCATACTTTTCAAGGTCATGTGTGAAAAAGAATTTCGATAAGATGTGCTTTGTTCTATCTCCTTTGATGTATCCTTCTTTTAATTGAGTTATACATATAGCATTGTCTTGATACAGAATGATTGAAGTTCCTTTGTTAGAGGATAAACTGCATGTTTCACGAATATGTTGAGTCATTGATCTCAACTACACACATTCTCGATTTGCTTCACGAATTACAAGTATTTCAGCATGATTAGATGAAGTGGCAACTAATGTTTGCTTTGTAGATCTCCATGATATAGCAATTCACCACACATAAAGAGATTGTATTTAGCTTTTGTTTACTCTAATATATTTTACTCTAATAATTTACATCATATTACTCTATTATATTTAGCTTTTGTTTAGACAAAACATTATAAGTAAGATTGTGTGTGTTATCAAAATAATATTTAATATTGGGTTATGCTAAATTGCATAAAATTTTGTTGTGTCAATTGGTTTTAGAATCGAAACCGCAGCAATTACAGGCGGTTTCATATGGAGTTTTGAATTTGTGAAATCGCACTTATGCGGTTTCGTATGCGGTTTGAGTTTCAAACCGCACCATGCTCACCTCTATCTAAAGTTATAAAAATATGGCGTATTAATTAAATTTGAAGGGAATGTGTAATGGAGAGAAGCCAAATTCGTTTGGAATAACTTGAAATTTGTAATTAATGCTTTTGATTATGGTTTGTGTTTATAATTAATTTTAAAAAATAAATAGTGAAATGTATTTAGTATACTAAAAATTAATTATCACTTATTTAAAGTGCTACAAAGTAAAATTTAGAAAAGTAAAGATATGTAGTAGGTGAAATTATTCAAATAAGTAGAAATATAGTTGATTTAATAAATAATCAAAAGTTCTAACATGAATTTTCTGATTATTTTTATAAAATAAATTACAAGTAGTTTTAAAATCAAGTTATTAATTTTTATTTTTAAAATTAACAATAATATTTTAATGATAAAAGAACCTTGTAAAAAATTACTTATAAAATAATAAGAGACTTATGGTTGATTAATATCACTACGACCACTCATTTTAGATTAATTATCCACTAATTATATGTATGTTTAATCGACTGATTATAAGCTATACTAAATGCCCTGTTAGTGTGAGGATTAAATCCCAAACTTGATCATATAGGATCATGATCTCACCTGAAGAAAACAAGTTACGTTTAAAAATTAAAACTTGACTTTTAAATAAGGATTAAAATGTAATTTCATTTAATAAACCGAATTATATTCCGGGAGGATGATATACAGTAAAACCCCTATTTAGGAATACTCTATATAAGAATAACCTTTATAATATTATAAAAAAATTTATCCCAATTTGGGCCAATTATAAATAGAATAACCTCTAAATTGTAATATGTTATATACTTTTAAAGTCTCAGATAAAAAACTATACCTCTATATAGTAATAATTTCATATATATATATATATATATATATATATATATATATATATATATATATACGGTTCCTTTCAAAAATTTGGATTTGAATATACTGATCAAAAACTGACTAAAAGAAAAGAAATTTGAAACAAAAAAAATCACGCGGGTCAAAAACACACGGGTCTCACTCTTCGAACCATCCGCTCTCTCTCAGTCTTCCCTCTCTCTCTCAAAGCGACTCTGTCCCTCTTTCTCTCTCAAAGCGAGCCTGAAGACCCTCTTTGACGATCCAGCATAGATGATAACAACTCCATCTCAAAGACCCTAAATCAACTTCATCAGATATTAAAGTTTACAAATCAATATTATTTTGCCTCTTCACTAGTAAACTGATATATGTTAACCGCATCTTCAATTCTAGTCATATGGCTCAATTATTGATTTATAATCTAATCATGTTCATAATTCGTTTGTTGAAATGCTTAGCTGAAGATTGTGCTTTTATCTTAGATAAGGAAAAATCTAACATTATGTGAAAATTTTCAATTATAACCTAAATTCATAGTTCGTAATATGTAAAGAAATTTTTGTAGTGATGCATAATAAATAACCTGTATAAAGAGGAGTTATGATTTGAATGATGCTATTGAGTTCTTTAACCTTTTCTCCCACTTGCATTTCCTTTGGTTTTAGTTTTTTGGTCAATTGAGAAATGGGTCTTTTCTCTCTCCAATTGGGTTCCTCTTGCAGTGGCTGTTTGGGCTACTATTCAGGTTACTTCTTGTGATTTCCACCCTTTTCAATTACTTGTGAACCTTTGATATGATTATATTGTAGAGAAGTAACTCAATAGTTTAGAACTAAATATTTTGTGATGGTTATAATAGAACTGTCTCCTTGTGACCATCACCATGCTTCAGAAATTTTATGTAAAAATGGTATGGGGGACAGGCTAGTCAAAGTTTGGTAGGCAATTTTTCACTCTTTCTATCATACTTTTCACTGTCCTTGAATTCAAATAACACCACAACAACAATGATAACACTATTTCAAGTTCAAAGTTTCGGTTTTTCTCATGCCCTAAGAAATTTATTTTAACTTTAAAAGGCTTATATATATATATTGTCCTGACTACAATATTTTCTGAACTAGATTGAAATTTTTCATGTTTTATTTATCCAAAAGGCAAAAGGTTTGAAGGTCACTTGCTTATTATGCTATTGCTCAGAAGGAGACAACATAACTGATTCATTCCAGTTGGCTGAAGCAGCAAGCAAACTAGTGGGATTGAACAATAATAATGTTCAAGGTAAGTTGGTTCTTTTGCGTTTTATCTTTCATCTTCCTTTGTGGAATCCCTAAAATAATTGTCACCTTTGTTTTTGCTGTGTTTAGCATGGTTCCTTATTATAGTTGTTCCCCTCCTTCAAGCATATTCTGTTTAATTGTCATAGTTGTCACGGCGCGTAGATATATTTGCTTTGCTTATAAATATAACTATGACAAGTGTTGTTCTAAAACAATGAATGAGATTTAGTGTGTGAAGGAGTTGTTTAAAGGGATTAACAATTTACAAGTTTTAAGTCCATTGTACATTTGTACTTTCAGTTAAGCATTGTTGTAGCTTCTTTAGGTGGTGTTATTTCCTTTAATACTGTTGTTACTAATCTCTTCTATTTGACCATATTCAGGCAATGAAGGTGGTAAATGGACAATTTCATTTTCATGGCAGAGTTTTTATGGACCGCCTCCAGATATGTCTCTCTTTTAGGCTGATCAGGTAGAGGAACACTCCATAAGACGTAGCTAGAATGCTGTTGCAATATGTCTTGTCGTCAGGTTTTATTTTTTTGCAAGAACACATCCGAGCATCAATTGGGTTCAGGAATTCTGTCGTGAAGAGCCATGGTGTTTGGCATAATCCTTTTGTTGGTTTATCCCATATGGGCACGGGTTCTACTTTTCTAGACTCATTATGTATGCAATGCAGACTGTGAATTGTTTTTGGTTTTGGAATTCTGATACAGATATAGTATGTATTTTTCAGTATTTTTAATAGATCCGGTTGTCAAGCCAGGTTTAGACATTTGCAAAGTTTTCATTATAATGAGTTAAAATTTGATACACCTAAGTGTATACACGAGTGGAGTTAGAATCATGACACATCATTAAAACAAAATAATGACGTCCAACATAAATAAGTTCATTAATTAAGGTGTTGTGATGTTAACACGGTTTTTGTACACACTAACAATGGTTTTTGTACACACTAACAATGCATAAAACTTTTAATTCTTAGTATAATTGGATTAATTGAAATTAATGAATAAGTAAAAATAACAGTTTGGAGCAAAATGCTTTCTGAACAGAGTCGCACATTTTTAGGTAATTAATCTTGAGGATTATCAGCTTAACAAAGTTAGAACGAATGGTCTTGATCTATCCTCAAATTACCATAAAACTTTAAAAAGTGATTGTAATTTTGGGATGGAAAAAATGTAGTTTGTAGCATCCTTACTTTCTTACCTCTCTGTCATGGCAAGGCATGGTTTTAAGCAGAAAAAATGTATCTCCACAGGATTCATTTTAATCAAAGATTTCTAAAGGCATTATATATACACTAGTCTACATGAAGTAGAAGAAACCAGCTGAATCATAATACAGAATTATCGTTGTCTTATCAGCAATAAATATGCATAGTTTAACTTAAACTGAAAGAGTATTTTCATAAACATGCGCCAGTCCGCAACATATCTGTTATACTCAAACTGACACTCATGCCTTGCTCACTTTCCCTTCCTTGTACAGCTGATCAATGCACTCCTGCAGAAAATAACAAAATTACAACTCAGTGAACATCAAGGAACATATATATAGCACGGTTAATTAAGACAAACGGGGAATAAGGGAACTGTGCATGTGAATGTTAATCAGATGATATTAAGCCTACTTGCTTGTCAGCTTGTGCACATCTCATTGATACTACTAACTACAATCATTAGAATAATGATGGTGCATATATTAGGAGTTTTATATCTAAAAATTATGTGTTGTTTTACCTGTATGGAAATGGAACCATCCATCTACAAGGGTGTCTTTAGTAAGGTCTTCTCGTTTGTGGTAACCAGAAAACAATTACTTGTTAGGCACATAGCAACAATAAATCTATGCTCTCCTGCAGAACACATGTCATTGGCAAAGATTTATTGTTGACTTTCATACAAAACATGTAATCTAAATAGTAATCTACAAAACATTACATCAAAGTAAACTAAATAAAAAACAAAAAAAGGCAAATAATTTACAATAAACTTCAAATTCTGCAAATCAAAGGTTCACAAGTAATTGAAAAGGGTGGAAATCACAAGAAGTAACCTGAATAGTAGCCCAAACAGCCACTGCAAGAGGAACCCAATTGGAGAGAGAAAAGACCCATTTCTCAATTGACCAAAAAACTAAAACCAAAGGAATTGCAAATGGGAGAAAAGGCTTTTCCACCAATAACTGGTTAAAGAACTCAATATCATCATTCAAATCATAACTCCTCTTTATACATGTTATTTATTATGCATCACTACAAAAATTTCTTTACATATTACGAACTATTAATTTAGGTTATAATTGAAAATTTTCACATAATGTTAGATTTTTCCTTATCTAAGATAAAATCACAATCTTCAGCTAAGTATTTCAACAAACGAATTATGAACATGATTAGATTATAAATCAATAATTGAGTCGTATGACTAGAATTGAAGATGCGTTAACATATATCGCTTTACTAGTGAAGAGGCAAAATAATATTGATTTGTAAACTTTAATATATCTGAGGCAGTGGATTTAGGGTCTTTGAGATGGAGTTGTTATATCTCATTGGATCGTCAAAGAGGGCTAAGGCACTGGTAATATGACCCAAGTTGTTTCACGCTTGGTTGATGGGTATAATTCAGATCTTGGTCGATGCCGAGAGTACCACCGACGACATAAAGTATGTGAGCATCACTCAAAGCCCCTAAAGATTACAATTGGGGGTCAACAAACGAATTATGAACATGATTGATTATAAATCAATAACAACTACAAAAAACATATGCTCAGAAACCCTAGATTTCTTTCAATCAAACAAAAATTACAAAATTAAGTAGGAATCTTTACCTTTTGATTCTCTGTGTAGGAATCGTAGGAATCTTTACCTTCTGATTTGCAACAGGTTCTGTTTGATCGCCTTTTTGCCTTCCGATTTGCTTCAGGCTGGCTTTGAGAGAGAGAAGGACAGGGTCGCTTTGAGAGAGAGGAAGACCGAGAGAGAAGGTTGAATAGTGAGACCATGTATTTTTGACCACGCGTGGTTTTTTGTTTCACTGCTTTTGCTTCAAATTGTTTTTGATCCATATATATATATATATATATATATATATATATATATATATATATATGGGATGATCCATGCTTGTCTATATGCTTATGGGACAAATATTAGCATATAGGCTCTAAACCACACGCTTTATCGATTAACTACCGCGATCTAGAGTGGCAGAATTATCATCTCGCTAGTAATACTAATGACGTGTTTAATCAAAATCCATGACGCTTATGCCCTCGTGAGTTAAATTGTCCAAATTAAAAAATTGGTCCGCTTAGTATTACTAATGGATATAAGTCGATGAAATCACCGAAAAATTCAAGAGAGTGATGAAGTCACCAAGATGATCCATCGCTCTTGATACATTGAACTCAATAAAAATTTTCCTAAAACGGGTAAGGTAAAGGATTGAAAATTCAACAAGTTTGTAACCTAGCCGAGTTCACGTAAGAATCCATCGTGTGAAAACAAATCACAAAATTCTAAAAAATCGAGAACAAATTTGCTTGAAATCTCAAAAATGAGAATGTGCATAAACCTCTTCAGCTCATCTACAATTATAAAAAAGGAGGAATTAAGGCAATTCAGAGTCTTAGTTTTTACCAATTAGACATGCAGATAATATATAATGAAAATGAAGAACATTTGGCTAAAGAACTACTACAATCCAAATTGGAGAGAACTAGTTATTAGAAACTTTTTCTTCACCAAACAAGTTTAAATGGGTATTACCCAAAAGCACACCAATTCAGATCAAAATAAAAGCAAAAACAGATAAACAAGGAAAAAAAAAAAAACAAAACGAACTAAAAACTAAGATAAATTTATGCAAAAGAACTCACAAAATAAAGCCAACAAACTCCAATTCCTTTCTCGGGTTTTCAATTCATCCAAAATTCATTACAAGCCCCATGAAAACCTCGCCTGATCGCTTTCCTCGATCTAACTTATTAAAGCTATCCGTCGAGAGCTTTCAGTGTTGTCAGAGTTTGTATATTTTGTTTTTACATGTAGAGAGAAAAGGAGAGAAAAGGGGAGCAGCTTGGTTGAATTAAAGGTGATCGTGCATGAACAAGTTAAAAATGTTTAAACAGATTTTGCTCTCGATTTCTATCCGCTAAGTAATATACTAGCGGACCATGTTTCTGTCATAGTTAATTTCAAAGAACGAGGGGCTTAATTGTCCTGGAAATTATACTTGACTATCCGCTAGTAATACTAGCGAAGACGGGAAATAGAACTCTCAGATCGCAACATTAATCAATAAAACGTGTGGTTTAGAGCCTATATGCCAATATTTGTCCCATAGCATATAGATGCTATGGATCGCTCTCCTATATATATATATATATATATATATATATGAGAGAGACAATATTAATTTTAAAAGACTATATTTTCTATAAAAAAACTATATTTTCTATAAAAGACTACATTTCCTATAAAAAACTACATTTTCCTAGTTTGAAAATCTAAATAATTTATGTTTTCTTTAATTTTTGTTATAAAATCTATATTTTTGTTAAAGTGGATATTTTTGGGTGTTCGGAAAATATTTTGTACCAATACCTCAATTTAGTAATAACCTCTTAATTAGAATACAAATAGTTTGGTCCCAAGTCTATTCCTAAATAGAGGTTTTACTGTACATCTTTATCGTTTTACAAACTTTAGTATCTTTGTTTACATAATTAAAGTTGGGGGATGTATCTGAAATTTACCAAAATACAGTCGTCACGGGATTTCATGCTTTCTGCACGCGTCCCAAGGAAAAATTCTTCACATGGACCACGAGCCAACCACGAGCTCGTTAGGCTCCATCAATCTTGACCGTCCATATTTTCCTCAGCCAACGGCCACAAATATACCTCTCCAGCTAGTCAATAAAAAGTACTACCCCCGTATCTTCATTTCCCCTCGAATATCACTCTCCCCGAAGATACGCCCTCATGGCCTCATCATCTCCTTCCCGTTTTTCATTCTCTCTCTACAAACCAGCAATGCTGCTCAGGTCTTCCCCTTCTATCTCCCTCCTAACCCTAGAGAGAGAAAGTAGCCACCGCGGCCGCTCTCTCTCCTCCGCTCCGTCACTCAACGCCTTCCGGAGCTCCAACGTCTCCGCTTCATCGGCTTTGCAGTTGTTCGGGAGAAATGTGTATGGTAGGTTCGTCATTAAAGCTGTGAACGAGACTAATAATCGTGCTGTTCTGGATGTTGTTTTCGAGCCATTCGAAGAAGTGAAGAAGGAGCTGCTTCTCCTTCCCACCGTCCCTCAGCAATCGCTTGGTCGCCATAAATACTCCGACGAGTGTGAGAACGCCATTAACGATCAGATCAAGTATCGTCAACTTTCTCTCTCTGTACATATATCTATATATATACATGAATTTGCATATGTTGATGTAATGTGTGAATCTGTTTCATAGTATTTGTTTTGTATAACTATTTACGAGTTTGTTCGGCTTTGTTATTTTCCTTCTAGCAGATGACTAACGGAATAGTTCTCAGGCCTAATTTCGTTGTTTTACCACGTTTCCTGTATATTCAATTTTTATTTCTTAGTTGTAACCCAACATTGATGATATTGTTTCTATACTGTTTTACTTGTAAATAGATATGCATATTTTACCTGTTTCTAACGTTTTTTAGTTTGAAAGATAACAAGTAGACAACAGAGGAAGCTAAAAAAGTATAATTTACTTTCTCTCCCTAATATATTTTCTAAAATCTTCATTTCTCTGTTCGCAGTTAGTTCTTGATCATGTTTCCAGCATTTCCTAACGAACCAAACAGAACATAATCACAAATCTATTTGGACATCCTATTAATTTCTCAAATTTTCATATCTGTTTTAAGTTAGCTCACCTAATTGTTTAATGATCTTTCAAATACATATGTAAATTCATATGTTAAAATTGGCTGTTTGTGAAAGCGTTTGAAGTCTGAAAGAGGATGTTAGGACCAAAATATTCAACAAACAACGTGGTTCAACTGCTACTATTCGCTTAAAGACGTTAAATGCTTAATTTCTTGTTATCAAGTCAGTGACTTGGTTGTTTACAGATGAAGGCACAGTAAACAAGCGATGAATATATATTTTTTATAAAAAAAATGCAATGGATGATAGTATGTGTTAGTTGCATCAAGTTATTTCTGCAATCGAGGATAAAAAGTACAATGGGCTAAATTTTACTTCTGCTAAGCCAACCTTCTTTGGTTCATCAATCTCTTCAATGTTGCCCTTACTTTTCGGGTATCATCATGTTAAATATTATGGGCTGCTTAAGTTATTCACATATTTTTAAACTGATGAATAACAGTGTGGAGTACAATGTCTCTTATGTCTACCATGCCATGTACGCCTACTTCGACAGAGATAATGTTGCTCT
Source organism: Panax ginseng (assembly GCA_020205605.1). NCBI lineage: Eukaryota > Viridiplantae > Streptophyta > Magnoliopsida > Apiales > Araliaceae > Panax > Panax ginseng. Next base: position 7,002,432 of record CM035138.1, on the reverse strand, counting down.
CAAGGGACTGGCCAAGTAATCCTCTGATGACCCAACACATCTATTTTTTATAGGGTGCTTATAGACCACTTGTTTAATATATGTTTCTTATTGACTGTTATCAATAGATTTTTCAAGGATTCAAGTGAAGAAGAGAGACAGCATGCTGAGAAGCTCATGGAGTACCAGGTGTTTACAATCTGTTCAGTTTTCTATTAGAGCTTCAATCATATAAGAGTTACAGTAAACACTGATCATTAAAACCTCTAAAATTTATGTCCTGCTATTCAGAATAAAAGAGGCGGAAAAGTCAGGCTGCAATCTATGCTGATGCCTTTGTCGGAATACGATCACATTGAGAAGGGAGATGCATTGTATGGTAAGGTTCTGAACGCCATCTTCCCTGTGAACTGCACATGTCAATTTAGACCTTAGATACAGCAACTCAAGGTCACACGGTCACTATTTTGCTTAGATCGTGCAGTGCGAGACAGTTGCTCAGATGCATGATTATGAGCTTATGTTTTTGTTTATCTACAGTGAAATTTATCTTTGATGTAACTCTTGCTTGGTTTGCTTCTTGTCACCTGCTTTCAGAAGGATTTATATAACTTATCTATAATACTTTTAGCATATAGCTACACCTTACATGTATAGTCTAAGAACGTGCAATCTTGGTGTGACCCCATGCATGTGGCTCTACCTATCTTGTTAGAGTATGTTGAAAGTTCACATTAAATGAACATTCTTCTTATAAATTCATTTTTTACTTTCGTCTGGGTCCTTAGGCAGTTTAGCAACAGTAGGCTGGTAAAAAGCAGCATTATCATATCATTTTGCAGCATTGCTGCATTGATGAGGATTAATGGGGGGCTCTTGTTTTGCCATATATTTTAGTGTTTTTGCATGTCTCTGTTTCATTTCCATATTATTTATACTACCATGAGGTTTAAGTTTGCATGTATCACTTCTGTACGTTGCAAGCATACTTATGCTTCATGGGTTTCACAGGGTAGTTTGTGTACGAGTAGATAGTGTGTATAGAATTACCATGGATAAATTAAACACGGACTGTAAATTTAGTTTTATCTATATGCATAGATATAAAGCAATATGGGCACACCTAAAGGGAATTTGAAGTATGTTGTTGCAAGAAAAACACGGGCTTACAAAGTTCATCATTCTTTGTATTGCTTAATAAAGTGACATTGTTAGGATGATGTATTTTATTAATTTCAGTTTTTTGTTTATTTTATCGATGCATTTGTTTTACTGTTCCTGCTTCTAACTTCCCATAGTGTGGTTCTTGAAAGAGCCCCGTGGGTGGGAATTTTCTTTTCTTTCTTTTCTTTTTTCCAGGGTAGTTGAACTTGCAATGAGTCTTTGTGGTTTGATTTTACCCTTTAGTGCTATTGATTCTACTTCTTAACACTAATAAAACTAGTAGAAATTTTGCCTCACACTTGTGCGACTGGATATTGTAGAGGGGAGCACTAATAGTTTCAACTTGTGTTTTTGATATTTCCGCATGTCCCCTCTCACATGAAGGTGAGACCATGTGTAAATATCAAAATACACGTGGAAATGTCAATTTCCTATTGTAGAATCTCTCTTTTAGTTTAAAAAGTATAGTCTATCTGCAAGATTTTGATGATAATTACTAAAGTTTGCAAAATAAATTTCAGCATTGGAGCTTGCTTTGTCCCTGGAGAAATTAACTAATGAGAAACTTCTGAATTTACACAAGGTAAAGAAATTGACCTCCCACTGTCTAACTTCTTTCATATCCCATTCTCCGCTTTAGTAGATGGTATGTGCTTCAGTTTTGTTTTCATATACTACCCACTTAATTCAAAATATTGGTTTTTCTTTGTGTCAAAGTTTCAATTTTTCTTCAAACTGTGGTGTTTGAAGCTGCCAATTACTGATTTGCATTGTTCTTATAAAGTGTGTGTTCTTTCTGGATGGCATGTAGGTAGCTGACCAATGCAATGATGTGCAACTAACTGATTTTGTTGAGAGTGAATTCTTGGTTGAACAGGTGAAACAATTATATGGAATCATACATTCGTTTAGTGTACTATCTTTCGATATGCTCTTACGAGGATAGATGATTGAGGCTATTAGTTCTTTTTCATCAACTTATCACTTGTTTACTTCAGGTTGAAGCCATAAAAAAGATGTCAGAATATGTTTCTCAGCTTCGTAGGGTGGGGAAAGGCCATGGTACTTACTTATCCCCTTATAATCTCCATATAATTTTTACCTGTTTGGAGTAATTTTATCTAAAGTAAGATGAATGATTATTCCACCCACAGACATGCATATAGTCTAAAACACATTCACCTAATCTTTTACTTTTCCCAACTAAAGCGGGGTTTTGATTGTCAATTTACAGGTGTGTGGGACTTTGATCAGAAACTTCTAACTGGTCTTGTTGCAGCCTAAGGTATATAACCTCAGTTCCCCAATAAGAAATCTCGATATTTACTCGGGGGGCTGCTTTTACTCTTGGAGGGATTCAAAGGTTAGGTAATTAGCATAACAGGAGTCGCTGCCTATAAACATTTAGTAGATGGTGAGTAGTTTAAAGGTCGGACAAACTTATGGTAGTAGGATGCTCCTTTTGTCCACGGAAGCTGAAAGTAAATAGTTTTTGTCCAACAAACAAATTGATATCTAATTTTCTTCAGTAGATCTTCAAATTCTAGCTTGTGAAATGTGATGGAATCATGAATTCTAATCAATTTTGCACGTAGTTCTATTGTGGTACAAATTTTATTGAACCGTGTCATTTGGTGGCAAACGAGTAGTCATTCTTTTTCCATTTTTCCTGTTTAACTTGTCGTACAACTAAAATATATGCAGCTTAACTGGCTCAAACTTATGAGATTTACCAACTTTCTACATTTTAACTATTCAGTAGAGTAATACTACCTCCATCCCATAATAAGTGTCTTTTTAGCTAAAATCACACATACCAATACACAAGTTAAAATGACAAAAATACTCTTAATATATTTTCTTTGAAGTTGAAGAGTTAATGAGTGTCATTTAATTGTAGTGATGGTAAGATGCAATAAATACCATTGAATGCATAAGGGCATATATGAGAAAATATTGCAAAAATTGTATTGGAGTTCTAACACATCACTTATTTTGGAAAAAATTATTAAGTCTAAAAAAACATTTATTGTGGGACGGAGGTAGTAGTATTTGTGCACAGAAAAGTACTTATTCAAATTCACAAGTAGGGCACTTGAAACTTTTTTTACATCTCAGTTATTGTAACGTACCTATTTTGGTTACTAGACCATAAAATTAAATCATGAATCCCCATACAACATAAATATGGCAGAGGTAAAATTCGCTGCTCCTAGGTCCAACACAGATGGCATATAAAAAAAAGGAGAAATCCACATCCAAGTAATTACACACCAGGATAACGTACAATGAGATCTATAGCTACATCCTCTGCGATTTATTAAGATACTCTCTTATGAGAAGTTACTAACAACCCTGTTTATTAAGGTATCATGTAGGAAAATGAAATTGCCAACAGCAAAACAATGCTGCAATTCAAATTATGTTCTATTTTATGTCCCAACACTTGTACACAGCACAGCATTAATGCAAACTTGTAATGTCAAAAAAGACTAGAAAGTACAAACCAAAGAAGCAATACAATAAATGTATCTAACTAATGCCAATCGATTGCTCATAAAAGCAAAAGCAAAAACTGCTTATCAAAGTGATCATAAGGATGAAATGGTATAACCAAGTCTCTGAGTAATCCATAGTAAACCTAGAACTGAGGCTAATGACATACACTACCAGGTAGTGACTGCGTAGGCTGCTGCAAGTCTCTTCCTCAAACTCTTAAATAATGGACAATTTGATACTACCTTTTATCAGTTTATGACAAGCTACACTAGGCAGTGGCAACGTGCCTCTTGGATAATGGTCAACTTGATACCTTTTCCCTTAGGTTTTGTACCTTTACCAATTGTGATTTGTGAACACATTTCCGAGACGAGTAGCAAACTCATGACCAAGGGAATCTTGGATGTGGATGGTCTCAAAGCTTCCCTTGTGCTTCTCCCTGTTCTTAATGATTCCAACACGTCCAGTATTCCTTCCCATGACAACATTACCAACATCAAATTTGATGAAGTCAGCGATCTTGTTGGTCTCCAGATCAAACTTGATGGTGTCACTAGCCTTTATCTGTTATTTATATGATGTCTGCCTGAAAATGATGTTCTTCTCTAACTAAAGCATTTGAATCAATATTACTATATAATTTTACTTAAAGAATTAATGTATGTTAGACCTTGAAAATTGAAGATGATTTTTTTAGTTCGGTTATAGCTCAGGTATACCCTAATGCTACGTTTGGATTGAAGGAATGGAATGGAGAGTGGAATTATTCATTCCATTCTAGTTGGAATGAATTATTTCATACTCTTCCTCCCCAAAGAATAAAATTCATAAATTTGGGAGGAATAAGAACCATTCCAATCGCAACCAAACACAATTTTTTTCATTCCATAAGAATGAATCATTCCATTCCCACCTTCATTATCCCAATCCAAACGTAACATAAGGGTTCATCTCAAAATTAAGTCGACAAAAGGCTCATCTCATATTGGTTCATATAAAGCTTGATCATCTTATTATTCTGTAATTCAACTCGTTTCATTTACGGACTTGGCCTTGAAACAAATAATTCAAACATAAAGGTATATGTAATTTGAGAGCTAGACATTTTTTCTGGCTTTAACTTTATTAACAAATTAAAACCATCAAATAAATAGCCTAAAGAGACATTGATATTATTTTATTATAAAAAGTATTTATTACGCTAATAGAACCAGTTGTCGATATGTCCGAGTGGTTAAGGAGACAGACTCGAAATCTGTTGGGCTAGTCCTGCGCAGGTTCGAATCCTGCTGTCGACGTTTTTTGAGCCTTTTTAAGCAGGCCGACTTAATTGAACAATGGGTAAAATGTTTGGTTTTTCGGTAGGCCTTTTTATGATTCGATATTACCGGACCGGTATATTTTGATTTTCTAATTTTTTTAATTAATAATAATAATAAAATAATAATTATAATATTAATAAAAATAATAATTATATTAATTTTTGGTAAAAATCGATACCGAACCGGTTCGATATTCATATACCAGTTTCAACCGATATCGATATCAAAATTTAGTTAATTTTTACCGGTTGCCCACCCTAACAATGACTACCACCTACTAATTAAGAACACCAAGTTTATCAAAATCATTTGACTAACCAAATTAATTCATTCAATTGAATTGAATGTAATGTTGTGTTTTAAGATATAGGAATTGATTTGTACGATTAGGGTGGGGTATTTATTTATTTCTTGAAAAGTACATTTAAGATTATAATGTTGCAAATGTTAATTATTATGGAGGAAAATGCAAATGAAGAAATTAGGAACTAAATACTACCATTTCCCTAATTAATTAATTCTTTCCTTTTATTTATTTGTATGTTGCCCTAGATAGCTCAGCTGCTCTTTTTCACTCCAAAAATAAATTACTAATATTTCTTCAGCCATTAAGAAACAAAGAAGATATTTCTTACGTCATTCATAGATTTTTCTTTCTTTTTTAAATATAAAGGATTATATTTCCTTCAACCAGTAATTTTATTTATTCAATTAAAATATTTCAATAAACTTATGAGACAACTAATATTCTCAATAAAAAATACTACTAGTTTTTAAAGAGAAATATTTTAAACTAGACTAGACTAGACATCCCATTAAAGTTAAATATTCATAAAGATCTGAGGCTGTAGTAAAAGTATTTTCTTCCCCCTTTATTTTTTCACTTTTTGAAGATTTTGAGGTCAGAAGAAATTAAATAGGAGGATGGATGGACGAGAGAGAAATATATTATAAATAATACTCCCTCCGTCTCATGATAAAAAATTTTATTACTATTTTGGGTAGTCCCATGTTAAATGTCTATTTTCTTTTAATAAATAAATTTTTACACATATTTTCCTATTATACCCGTAACATTAAATATCTTATACTTTTCTTATTCTAATTCTCTCTCCATATTTAATGATATTATTATGGACAATTTTGTCATTTCATTCATCTTCTTAATATACGTACAAAGTCTATCAGAACTTTTATCCTGAAACGGATAGAGTAATAAATAGTAGTAAAAAGTTTTCCTTCGCCACAGAGAGAAAGTTAATGTATCTTCCTTTAAAAATTACCAGTAGATGAAAAATATTCCTAAAATCCAAAAGTCGGCTGTGGAAGAACCAAACATGAAATGGTGTAGTATTAGGGAGTATTTTTTAGTATAGGAATATATAAATGAGTTAGTTAATTATTATGATTTCATTGGAAATGGGTATTAATATTAATTAAGGGACAAAAGAAATTAAAAAATGTTATGGGAAGCTTCTTATTAATTTATTTATTATGGTAGTGATTGGTGGGTCTCTGCGCGCAATTATTAAAAAGATAAAATAGTTTAAATTTTATAATATAATTATGATTATGAAAATGATTTTAGTAAGAAAAAATAAAAGAAAAAAGTTGGCTACTTGTCCTTTTCACACTGACGTGGTTACCTCGAATATAATATAGCTGGGCAGTGGGCACCAATCAGCATAGGCATAGCATTATTTTTCCTCCTCCATCATCCGCCATTGATGCTTGTAAGTTATACATACCCATATCTCTTTATCATTTGTCGTTTTTACCCAAAAAGAAACGTTCCTTTCAATTTCATCCTTTCCCCACATAATAAGAGGAATTAGGAGTGTACGTAAGTCCGATAAAGTTGGCAAATCAATCCAAAAGAAAAAGTTAAAAGAGAATCTACATAGCATTTTAATCCCAATTAGCTGATTGAAGGGCGAAAGATTCAATATACGTACTACTATAAAGGAGGCACCTGAGAAGTGAAGTTACTAGTACACTGTCCCACGTGTGCAGCAAACTATATATAGACCTATCTATATAGGAAACCAAAAAACTAGGGCAGGTCCATAATTTTATATATAAAGCATAATGATGGCAACTTGATACGAACATAACTATTAGAGGAATAGGTATTAATCAATCATGCAGTTCATCCGGCCGGTGGATTAATTTGTTGGAAACAGCAAGAAGAGCATGACAAAATTTAAGTTTTTACAAATATAAACTGTGGCCACGATATATATAGAGATTTATGAAACGAGCTAAAATACAGCATAAACAATTGATTTCAATCAATTGAAATCAATCAATTGAAAATCATTGAGTTAACTCTTGATTAATTAAGAGTTAACTCAGTCAATTATTATATATATAAATACAGCACATCCTCTTAACTCAATTAATTGAAATTAATTTGACAATCAAACTCAATCAATTTCAAATTAATTAATCAATTTGCCTATCCTTAACTCAATCAATTTCAAATCTTCCAAATTTTAAATCAATTTATTCTTAACTCAATCAATTGAAATCAATTTGACAATCAATATATTAATCAATTGAAAAACGTAAAAATGGAAAATGGAAAGACAAAAAAACGAAAAAGAAAGAAAAACAAACGGACTTGAAATCTATCTACATTCAATGAATAATAATGAAAGAAGAATGCCAAGTGGTGTCTCAAATAAAAAAATATAACACATAGACTCCAAAAGTCACCAACAACAAAAACATAAAATATTAAAACTATAAAAATTGGTGCAGTCAGTTGGTTGTAACACAGACTCCAAAAGTCACCAAATTAAAACTAAAATTAACACAGACTCCAAAAGTCACCAAATTAAAACTAAAATTTTATAACATAGGAGTATAACGGATAAGCATTGATGACAAAAATAAATAAATACTCATTAAATATAAAACACCTATAAATACCACTATCACATAAACAAAAAACCCAATACACAAACAATTTCATACAAAATACTAAATAATGGATACCAGGTAAAGTCATTAGTCTGATTTTTTAAACTAATATATTCTTCCTATTTTGCATGTTATTTTTAAAATTTTATGTATTTTTATTTATTTGCAGATCTATACCAACAAAAAACAAAGGGCAGAACAAACGACAAATTATTGAAATAAGCGATGATAGCAGTAGTGACAATAGTCGTTATGGATATGCCAAGAATACAAGGATCGAAAAATCTATCGTTACGTTACAAACAAAGATCGAAGCCATGAAAGAGAATATTCAAAAAATTAAGCAACAACTGAATAACCTTTAATAAAATGGATTATCACAATAAAAGTAGAAGTAATAAAATAGCAATAACAACATATTTATACATGTAATTGCTATGCTATGCAAAAAAGAATCGAAAAGTTTATATGGAAAAAAATATTATTATTATGAAAAATCTTTCTCATTCTAATTTTAAAAAATTATAAAATTAAAAAACAAACTAGCCCGTGCATTGCACGGACTATCAACTAATATATATAAATATAAATATTAATTAAGCTCTCTAACTCAAAATTAATTGATCATAAAAAAGAGTTAATGTTGTTTTATGTTTTTGATCCAATTATATACTAGAATCACGAACTATGTACTACTAACAGTAACTCATAAGCACAATTTAAAGAGTTAGTAAGATCAAGAAATAATAACAAATAGAAAATATATATGAAAAGAAGAATTTTACTATTAGTAAACTAGTAAAATTATACTGTTGAAGTAGGAAGAGAAACAATTATACCACCAACATCCCCACCACCACCACTACCGCCGCCGCCACCCACGTGGGTAGTATAGCTAACTGCTGGCAGCCCCGACACGGCAGTCGCCGGGACAGTTGTCTGCCGTTTTCGCTTCTTCTTCTCATAAAGTATACCCCTAGCCTTGGCTTGACTTTCTCTCACCTCCCTTAAGTATATCCTAACGGCTCTGGCGCCAAACGAGTTAGATTCGGGGCGGCCGCCGTTCTCCTCGTAGGCGGCTCTGAGCCGTCCGATGAGCGCGTCAAGGCTGCCCCAAGCCTGCTTGAGCTGGCAGGCACATGGCGCCGGAGGGTTCGGGTGACCGAAATAAGGGCAGCCGGTCACGTGCACCTTCGTCTTCCCGAACTGGTCGAGGTACTTGAGGAACTCGAGCACGTGCGCGCCGCTACACCTGGCCAGCGTTAACGGCGGCTTGTGGTTTCTAAGGTACTGTAGGAAGGTGTTCCAGTCACGCCGCTTCTGTGACTCGTACCGACTCGGTGGCGCCGTCGAAGATGGTGTTGAGCCGCCACCGCCACTATCTAACGGCGCCGCAGCTGATCATGGACCCTCTCCTAATTTACTTGGGTCGGGTGGCCGGGTTCCTCCTCCTCCGCCGGATGCTGAATCCATTTAAGAATGTTTGAATTTTTGTTAATTAACTGGATGATGAATGCAATTCTTTGTTTGTATATGGTAATCTAATAGTTGGGTATGTGCATGTATTTGAGAGTGTGAAATTAATGGTAGGGATGAGAGGGGAGGATTTGTCACGGGAAAGAGAGGATTTTCTGTTACTTTCGATTTTTGTGACACTTTTTGAGGTTTTTTTTCTCTTTGGTATGAATGAAGGAGAGTGTTTTGGGGATAAAATGTGGAGAGAGAGAGAGAGAGAGGGTGGGGAAGATGATGGGACGTAGAAGAAAAGAAAAGAAAATTGATGAAGGAACGAGAGAGTGAGAATCCTATAGAGGGAGAGATGAGAAAGAAAAGAAGAGGAAAGAAAAAAGAGGGAGGGAGGAAGGAAGGAAGCAAGGGAAAAGGGAATGGAAGTAGTAGTGTACGTTGAGCACACGTGGTGGCCCCTTGTGGTGTAGACAGTTTTACTATTCATCCCCCGACGGACCCTCCACTCTTGTTAGTTTTTTTGGGTGTTATTTTAAGATAAAATTTAAACTAAAAGTTTGAACTTTTACTCTGGTTAATTAGTTTCTCTTCCACTCTAAATATTTTTCATGAATCAAATTAAATTCATGTCATTTTTTAATTTAAAAATATAAATATATTTTAAATTTTGTAATTATTAAAAACAAAAATATATCTATATATAATTTTGTAATGAAGGGAGTAATAAAAAATATTTCAGAAAAAAAGGGCAAGGAAATCAAATCTCACTGTCCCCTTATTGGCCTAAACAGTTGGTGATGATTCTTGAGTGGTATTCTAAATGTCAGCACTCAAAAAAGATTAATTCTCCTTCACTTTCCCTCTGTCCGTGTTTGTTGATGAATGATCAATAACGAGAATGGGAGGAGAGTTAATAACCCCTCTCATTCTCATATATATATATATATATATATATATATATATATATATATAGTTCGATTTCAATTTGGATGTTCGGATTTTAGTTTTGTCTGGATTTTTTTTTGTTTTTTTTTAAAACAATTAAAAATATTTTATGAAATTGAAAATTTTTCATAATACAATATTTTGAGCGTGATTTGAGTACCTATAACAAAATATGTATATACAGTACTGTACCACTATTTTTTGGTATAGGTATCCAAATCACCTCCAAAACATTGTATTATAGAAAATTTTCAATTCCATAAAATATTAAATATTTTTTTAGTTGTTTAAAAAAAACAAAAATAAAAATAAAAATCTGGGTCCGTTTTTGATCGATTTAGGGACTTCGATCCATTTGTGTATATATATATATTCTCACAATATTTGCCTTTTGTTTTCAATTGCATGCATGCACATTTCATCTGTTTTTTTTTTTGCTAAACATGCACATTTTATCTTCGTCTTTTTCGTTTTTTTTATTTTTCAATAACAAACAAAGGTTATATAAAATCATATATATATATCAATCCTAGCTACTAAAGTTTTAGAAAAATAGAAATATAACATCTACAATGACATAAAAATTACGTAATTTGACTTAATATATGCATGGTATATCAATCCTTATATATAAATACACCACAGTTTCTCCAACTCAATTAATTTCAAATTAATTTTTCTTTTAATTGAAAAATTTATTGAGTTAACCCTTAATTAATTAAGAGTTAACTCAGTACATTTGATTTATTCTCTTGGTCGATTCATCTTCTCTTCTTTCTCTTCAAAAACAGTCCACTCCTCTTCTTCAAAGGCGAAGAGATTCAATTTTTTCTGTTTCCTCTTCCTCTTCATCCACCCATCTCTTCATCTCCTCCTCTATAAATCCACCCAAATCCTCTCTTCCTCTCCACCACAAAAACACCAATTCCAGTGTCAGAACACAGATATAAATTGACAGAGAAAACAAGGATATTGAAGAGAAAATAAAATACTAAATTTCATATAACTTTTTCATAACATCCAAGGACAATTCGGTGACTCATATCATCGTCACCAGAGGCACGTCTATCTCCGTCATCTAACAACCCTCACCAATAAGTTTCTTACACGTGTTTATTCTTAACTTTAATGCATAACTACTACAGACATGATTAAAACATCATGCGTTTGATGGTCACTTTAGAATCTGCTAGCTCCTCTCCTCATCTATTCATTCTCGATAATCCCATTCTTTGAAGAGTTCCTTGTCCCCAAGGATTAAAATCGGATAGTGTCTGTTCGATTTTGCTCCACTCTTCCCAAGTTGCATCTTCGAAATACTATGGGACCATTGATTAAGCACCACGGTTCTTTGGACGTTGGCCTTTTTTGATCGGTCTTTGTCCGAAACTACTACTAATCTCGGCTTTAATTCCTCAGATGGTTGGTCTCCGGTAGAGTCGGTTTGTACCACCTTGTTCTTCCAATCTTCTTTTTCGGTTGTGACATGAAACACATTGTGGATTTTAAGACTTGTAGGAAGTTTGCGAACATAGGGCACCTTTACCTATTCGTTGAATTATGGTGTAGGGCCATAGTATTTAGCAGATAGTTTGAAGTTCTTCTTCATGCGACAATGACATCCACGCTTATAAGGTTGCAATTTCAGATACACCTCATCCCCTTCCTTGAATTCTCTTTCTGTCATCTTTTTATTTGCATAGAGTTTCATCCTTTTTTGAGACTTTTGCAGGTTCTCTCTCAACAATTGTTGGGTCGCCTCCCTTTCTTTTAAAAAATCTGCTACCAAGGGATTGCTGCTTGTGCCCACTTGGTGGTAGTTGATCACTGGAGGGTTAGTGTGTAAGACCCCAAATTATTAATAAATAAAATTTATCTTCTTCTATTTATTATTTTGAAATAGTAAGGGTTGATTTGATTAATATGGTTAGTTATGGGTAAAATGCGTAAATATTTTAAATAAGCAAGTGGTTATAAAATATTCATTGTTGTCGAGGAATATTCGTTTGGTCGTGGAATATTCTCTGCTTTGTCGGGGAATATTCGTGACGACGACTTCAAATTTCGTAATGGACCCATAACGGAAAGCGATTGGATGAAGAAAATGACAAGTATAAGTGGTTTATAAATAACGGTAGTTTATTCACAGATTAACACTTGTTGGAACACCCTTGTGGTTAAAACACGAGAATACGCGTTGTTGCACAAAGAAGACACCAGTATTGCACCAATTATTGATTCTACGTGAAGACACTACTCAATAATTGTTACGATGGTATTATTCGATATTTTATTTTATCGATTCAATAATTGCTGCGTTGATATTTTATATTATTGTTGTTTCAATAATTGTCATTACACAATTTTCCATTATCGAAGCAATAATTCATATTATCTGAATAATATTATTAGAAAACATTATTGGCAATGTCTAGAAAGTTCTCGCTCTAAGGAGAGGTTTGGTCACCTAATCACGGCTACCAAGAAGTGAGAAATTCTTATTGGAAAGCCCCTCTTTCCTTTAGGAACTACCGTTGCTAATAATCGTGATTCTGTAATATTATTTGTGAATAATTAATTATTGATTTATATGATGAGGAAAATATTGATTTTATGTGGATATAGATGGAGAAAATTTTTAAAGTGACAATTGTTGAAAATAATATTTTATCTTTTCTGATAAAATAATTTATTATTATATTTTAATAATATAATAATGGTGATAGTTTTACAATGAATGTGGGATATATGAGTATCTGAGGAGGAAGAGTATTTTTGTTGTATTAAATAATTAACACATGTTTTGTGTGTCGATGGACCCCGTTCTTGACTGAAATTTGATTATAACACGTGAAAATCGCCTTGCTTATGGATTTCGGTCAATTTTTGTTTGGAATTTGGAAAAATTTTCTTCTGCAAAGTTGTAGAGAATTGAATTTCCTATAAAAAGTTGTGAGATTCAAATTTTATGATAAAAGGGCTATTTATTATGAATTATTGAAGTTCGAGTTCAAATAATTGATTTTTGGAAGTTTTAATTATTTTAATATAAAAAACGTTTTTGTCATTAATTGTGGGTCTTACATGTGATGTCAATTCTTGAATTTAGATCAAGGAAGGTTAGGCGTAGAAATTTTAATATATATATATATTAATATTATATTCAATTTTCTCTTTTGGTGTTCTAAGCATTTTCCTATAAATAGGGTCTTGGGTTAGAATTGAAAATCACAAGCGAAATCTCTAAATCTTCTCTCTCTCGATATATTGAGCGTATTCTTGTGAGTATTGTAGTACTTTGAGTATTGCTATCACGGTCTGCAAGTCCTTTTAAGCACTATATCCAAAGATACCAAAGTCGTAAGTATTATCCTTTTTAGGTAAGGGATGTTATTTTATTCTCAAATGATATTATTTCTTCAGTATCATTATGCTAAAATATTGGTTGGAACTTTTTATTAAATTTGGAACTTTTTCATGTCGGGGTTACTATTCATGAGTTACTATTCACGAGTTACTATTCACGAGTACTATTCATGAAGCATGATGATGTTTTTTTGTGAAATTTCTATCTTTTGGTGTCGAGTTACTATTCACGTATACGACACTATTCACATATACGACACTATTCACGAATACGACCCTATTCACAGAAAAATTAAATTTTCGTTTTTCGTCCAAGATATCTATTATGGATACTAGTTTTGATTGTATCCATGTTTTGATCATTCTTGAATTTTACTCCACTCTGGTTATTTATGAAGTATTTTTGAACTTGAATTATTTAAAGTACGAATCCTTAATATTTGTTCTTTTGTTTCACTGGATTCGTTTTCTTTAAAATATTTTTCATCATCCTCAGTCCTAAATGATGATATAATTGAATATCTTTGGCCTGTAGTGCAAAGATGAATGATTTCTGATGAATATCTTTGACCCATAGTGCAAAGATGAACAGGTGTTTAGATGAACATGACCAACTGATGAATATCTTTGGCCTGTAGTGCAAAGATGAATATTTGATTTCAGATATATATTGATTGATGTTACAGGTATAAAAGATAGACGATGAACTTTTAAATTCATATATAGAAGATAGTAGTTTGCATTCTCTACTTAACTCTTCTAATGAATTATTATTTCCGCTGCGAATATTGATTTAAAACTTGTTGTCTATTGTATTCTATTAGATTTATCCCTGTTGAAGACTAACGATAATTTATTTTATATTATCTTAGTCATAATGTTCTTTATTGGGCTAGTTGAGCTCACCCTTTTCCTTGTTGTTCCATTTTTCTTCTCAGGAGGCGAGAATGTAGTGAGTACTAGTCGGGGTGTGGAATGATGGTTTTAGAAGTCGTTTTAGTAGTCCTCACCGTTTTTATAAAATAATGTATCAATAATTGTACTGAGGACTTATTTGAGTGTGGATATTGTCTAGATGACAATATTTGTATTTAAACTCACAGATTTTTTATGTTGTATTAATAAAGTTGTAGTTGTTTACATACCATGTATTTTGACGACTCGTAATGGGTGTTGTATACATGTTTTAGGGGCGTCAGCGGTTGGTATCGAGCTTAGGGATATGGTCTCTCATGGAGATTGGGGAATAGTACTAAGAGGGAGAGCAGACGTAATCCTTCGCTTGGTGTGTCATACCTAAGCTTATTTGTTAGTTAGTTGAAGTATATGGTTAATATGTGATATGTTAATTTGTTTAATTAACCCTTGTTTTATAAGCGATTTAAGAATGACAAATGAGAATATTAACTTGATGGAGTTAATGAGGCCGTGGAAACACCTTTAATCACCACCTGAGGCGACGCAAGCAAATGAAGGCAATATTCTTCCCATAAACAACACTGTGAGCGCATCGATGAACGACGGGATGTTTAGGAGCTTTTTGCGCTTCATGCAAAACCGCATCTAGGGAGACTCGTAATATGTAATCTGGTGGAAATGATAAGAAGCCATGCTTGTCACGGCCAGCAGCTTCAAAGAGTTAGGACCACCAAAATTTAAGGGAAAGCGGATCCGATCATGGCGGAAACGTGGGTCAAGCAAATTAACAATATATTCGATGTCTTGGGATGCGAAGGAAGCGAAGGTTCCATTCGCCACCTTTATGTTCCGTGGCGGTGCAGACATCGGTAGAAGTCGTGAAACGATCCGACCACCATAGCACTCAAGATGTCTTGTGTAAGACCCCAACTTATTATTAATGAAATTTAATTTTCTATTCATTATTTTGAAATAGTAAGGGTTGATTTGATTAATGTGGATAGTTATGGGTAAAATACGCAAATATTTTAAAATAAGCAAGTGGTTATAAAATATTCATTATTGTTTGGGAATATTCGTTTTGGTCGTGGAATATTAAATCTTGTCGGGAATATTCGTATGTGGCGCAACCCGTGTGTGGCCCCCATAATGGAAAGCGATTGGAGGAAGAAAACTACAAGAATAAGTTGTTTAAAAATAATACAGCGTTGTTATTCAAGATTATCTTGTTAAAATACTCGGTGGTTAAAACACAAGAAGACACGGTATTGCACCAATTATTGATTCTTACGTGAAAGGCACTTCACTAAATAATGGTTACGATGAATTACTTTTCAAATATTTTATTGATTTAATAATTGTTGCGTTGATAATTTATATTGCTGTTGTTTCAATAATTGTCATTACACAGTATTTTTCATTATCAAAGCAATAATTCATATTATTAGATAACATTATTGGCAATGTCTAGAAAGTTCTGTCTAAGGAGAGGTTTGATTACCTAATTGCTACCAAATGAGAAAAATTATTATTGGAAAGCCCTCTTTTTCTCAGAACTACGGCTTTGGTTGCCAAAGATCTTGTGATTTTGTAATATTATTTGTGAATAATTAATTATTGACTTATATAATGAGGAAAATATTGATTTTATGTGGATATAGATGGAGAAAATTTTTAATGTGACAATTGTTGAAAATTAATATTTTATCTTTTTATGATAAAATAATTCATTAAAATATATTATTTTAATAATATATTAACGGTGATATTTTTATAATGAATGTGGGATATATGAGTATATGAGGAGGAAGAGTATTTTTATGGCATTAAATGTTTAACACATATTTTGTGTGTTGGTGGACACAATTATTGACCGAAATTTGATTATAGCCTATAAAATCACCCGTTTGTGGATTTCGGTCAATTTTTGTTTGGAATTTAGAAAAACTTTCTTCTGCAAAGTTGTAGAGAATTGAATTTCCTATAAAAAATCGCGAGATTCGAATTTTCTGATAAAAGGGCTATTTATTATGAATTATTGAAGTTCTGAAGTTCCGAAATAATTGATTTTTGGAAGTTTAAAATATTTTTAATTACAAAACGTTTTTTTCATTTTTGAAACTCATTTAACATGTGATTAGGAGGCTGAATTCAGATTGTTAGTGTGCGTATGAAGTTATGGAAAAATTATAATATTAATTTATTAAATTTTCTACTTTGGTGTTTTAAGCATTTTCCTATAAATAGGGTGCTTAGGTTAGAATTGAAAATCACACCAGAAATTGAATAATATTCCTGTTGTTATTGACTTTCCTGACGTATTTCCTGAAGAACTTCCCGGTCTACCCCCAGAACGTGAAGTTGAATTCTTTATTGACCTTGAACCTGGTACAAAGCCCATTTCTAAAACCCCATATCGAATGGCTCATATTGAACTTCAGAGTTAAAGGTCCAACTACAGAGTTGTTGGACATCGGTTTCATTCGTCTAGTATATCTCCTTGGGGTGCTTACATTTTATTTGTAAAGAAGAAAGAGCGGAGAATGCGACTTTGTATTGACTATCTGAATTGAACCATGTCACTTTATCAAGAATAGGTATCCTCTACCTCGTATTGATGACTTGTTTGACCAACAGCAAGGAAGCACAATTCTTTTTAAAATCGATCTTCGCTCGGATATCATCGGTTGAAGATTAGAATCGAGGATATTCCAAAGATCGCCTTCGAACTCCGATGCGGGCATTATGAATTCTTAGTCATGTCTTTCGGACTAACTAATCCTCTCTGCGGCTTTTCGGATATGATGAACCGAGCATTCAAGGAATATTTGGATCGATTCGTTGTTGTCTTTATTGATGACATCCTCATATATTCCAAAAGCCGTGAAGATCATGAGCACCATTTGAAGTTGGTACTCCAAAGGCTTCGTGAAAACAAGCTTTATGCCAAGTTAAAGAAATGCGAGTTCGGCTCGAGGAAGTAGCATTCCTTGGGCACGTGGTATCAAAACATGGAGTATCTGTTGATCCGTGAAGATTGAAGCAATACAAAGTTAGAGCAACCAAGTCGGTGATCAAGATGCTGTGAGCTTTACGGGCTTAATTGGTTATTATCGGAGATTCAGGAAGGATTTTCTCGAATCGCTACTCCATTAACTTTCGGTGACTCGGAAGAGATATAAAATTCGTATGGAGGGAGGAATGCGAGAAGAGTTTCCAAGAGCTTAAAAGGAGACTTATTTCGGCATCTGTTACAACAATACCATCCGAGTGCGGATGGATTTTTATCTACAAATGATGCTTCGGTGCAAAGGGTTAGGATGTGTTCTCATGCAACGGGGAAAGTCATAGCCTATGCCTCATGACAACTTAAAGAATATGAGAGAATTATCCTACTCATGATCTAGAGTTGACAGCAATCGTTTAATTAAAAATCTGGAGGCACTATCTATATGGGGAGAAAGTGGAGATATATTCGGACCATAAAAGCCTTAAATATTTCTTCACTCAAAAGAACTCAACATGCGGCAATGACGTTGGCTCGAGCTATTGAAAGACTACGACCACACTATTCAATACCATCCCGGAAAAGCGAACGTGGTGGTGACGCGTTGAGTAGAAGATCATATCGCGAGGAGCGAGTGCGATGTTGTCAAGTATACGCATAGAGCCAACTTTAATAGAAAAAGTTAAGGTTGCTTTCCAGCCGAAATCTTGAGTTCGATGCGTATGAAGAAGAAAGTACAAGAAGGTGTTATTCCTAAGCGAGAATTGATGAAGAAGGAATACTTCGAGTCCACTCCAGACTTTGTGTCCCTAACGACTCTGATTTGAAGTACAAGATTATGATGGAGGCACACAATACACCATTTGTAATCCATCCTGGAAGTACCAAAAGGTATCGTGATCTTCGACATACATTTTGGTAGAACAATATGAAGAGAGAGATTGCAAAGTTTATCTCAACGTGTTTAATTTGTCAACGTGTAAAGGCGGAGCATCTAGTACCTAAGGGTCCGTTGTAACCACTTAAAATTCCGAAATGGAAGTGGGAACACATTACCATGGATTTCGTTACGGGTCTTCCTACGGTTTCTCAAGGCATCAATGCTATTTGGGTTATTGTTGATAGATTAACCAAGTCTGCTCATTTCTTGCCGATCTGGAGACTTATTCCCTAAACGTCTTCTTAGTATATATGTAAATGAGATTGTGAGGTTGTATGGCATGCCAAGATCCATAGTTTTGGATCGTGACCCAAGATTCACTTCAAGATTTTGGGTTAGCTTGCAAAAAGCTATCGACGGATTTATTCTGATTGATTCGGCATACCATCCTCAAACAGATTTTGACAATCGGAGAGGATTATTCAAACTCTTGAAGATCTATTAAGACTCGTGTCCTGAACTTCAAGGCGCGTTGGGATAAGTATTTACCATTGGTGGAATTCTCCTACAACAACAGTTATCGAGCAAGTATAGGGTGTGGCTCCATTTGAAGCATTATATGGACGAAAGTGTCGCTTCTCCAATATGTTGGGATGAGGTGGGTGAAACAACATTGTTGGGACCCGAAAGTAAGACGTATGATCACCAGAAAGATCCAAATGATTCGACAACGTATACAAACGGCACAAGATCGACAAAAGAGTTATGCGGATCTTCATCGAAAGGACGTGGAATTTAGTATAGGGGATCATGTATTGTTGCGAGTTGCTCCATGGAAGAGAGTTACAAGATTTGGGAAGAGAGGAAAGCTCAATCCACGATTTATTGGTCCATTTCAAATTCTTGACCGAGTAGGAAATGTAGCCTATAGACTCGCGTTACCTCCGAGTATGTCTCATGTTCATAATGTATTTCACATATCTGTACTTCATAAATATATGAAAGACCTGAACCACGTTATTGAGTTAGAACCGGACGAGATAGCCGAAGACTTAACGTATGAGGAGTTACCTGTCAAGATCTTAGATAGGAAGGAGCATGTCCTACGCACGAAGGTCATACCACAAGTTAAAGTTTTGTGGAGGAACCATGCTATAGAGGAAATGACCTGGAAATTGGAAACGAAAATGAAAGCGAGATATCCTCACCTTTTCGAAACACCAGGTACGTATGTCAATTTCGAGGACGAAATTTCATAAGGAGGGGAGGTTGTAAGACCCTACCTTATTATTAATGAAATTTAATTTTCTCTATTTATTATTTTAAAATAGTAAGGGTTGATTTGATTAATGTGGATAGTTATGGGTAAAATACGCAAATATTTCAAAATAAGCAAGTGGTTATAAAATATTCATTATTGTTTCGGGGAATATTCGTTTGGTCGTGGAATATTAAGATCGCTTTGTCGATATTAAATGCGACAAGGTAAAAACAACCAATGGGGCCCATAACGAAAAAGCGATTGGAGGAAGAAAATGACAAGAATAAGTTGTTTAAAAATAACGGCGTAGTTGTTACCGTTAATACTGTTAAAATACTCGGTGGTATTCAATTCCACCCAACCCATTCTGAGTCGCCAAATACATGGTACAGAAATAACTACAACTTCAATAATACAAATGTCGTGTGAAATACGACAATACATACTGTGAGTTTAAATACAGATATTGCCGTATAGACAATATCCACACGCAAATAAATTCCCATCATCATTATTGATACATTATTTTACAAAAATGGTGAGGACTACTAAACAACTCTCTCTAGAACCTTCATTCCATACCCCGACTCGATCCTCGCTATGTTCTCACCTCCCGAGAAGAAAATGGAACAACAAGGAAAAGGGTGAGCTCTCAAGCTAGATAAGAAGAATATTATGACTAAGATAATATACAACAAATTATCGTTAGTCTTCAACAGGAAAAATCTAATAGAATACAATAGACAACAAGTTTTAGATCAACAAATGCAATGGAAATAAAGAACCCATTAGAAGAGTCACGTAGAGAAAGAATTCTCCGCCTTCTAAAGTTTAAAAGTCCATCATCAATATTTTATCCTCAGAATAACAATCAATATTCATCTTTGCACTCTGGTGCCAAAGATATTCATTTAAATCACCAATTGGTCATGTTCATCTCAACACTGCTCATCTTTGCACTACGTGCCAAAGATATTCATCGATTAATCGCTCATCTTTGCACTACAGGTGCCAAAGATATTCATCAAGTATCACCATTAAGGACCGAGGATGATGAAAAATATTTTTAAGAACGAATCCAAAGAGATAGAAGGACAAATATTAGGGATTCGTACAACGCTTTATCCAAGATCGATAATACTTCATAATAAATGATTTTGAAGCAGAACTCAAAAATAACGATCAAAACATGGATACAATCAAAGATAGTAGCCAAAATAGACATCTTGGGCAAAAAGAAAAAAAATTCATTTTTCGGTGAATAGTGCCGTATTCGTGAATAAAGGTCAGATATACATGAATAAAGGTAAGATACGTGAATAAGAACCCCTACATAAAAAGATAGAAATTTCACAAAAAACATCTTCACGCTTCGTGAATAAAAGATTACTGAATGAATAATGAACTCGTGAATAATAACTCCGGCATGAAAAAGTTCTAAATTTGATAAAAGTTCAACCAATATTTTGGCATAATGATATTGAAGAAAATAATATCATTTCATGAAAAGAAATAACATCCTTACCTCAAAATAACCGATTTCTCGATTTTCTTTTTCGGTATAGTCTTGATGAAACTCGCAGACCAGATAAAGAACACTCAAAGTATACTCACAAGAATACGCTCGATAATATAGAGAGAGAAGAGAGAAAACTTAGTTTCTTGTGTGATTTTCAATTCTAACTTAGCCTCTATTTATAGGAAAATGCTAGAACGCCAGAAGAGACTAAATAATAAATTAATATTATTTATTAAACACATTTCCTACGATGCTTACTTACCAATTCAAATGACCACCATCCTTGACTCAAATTAGCAAATTTCACATGTGTTAGAATAAAAGTGGGTCCCACCCATAATTTAATAAAAATTATTTTATTTTCCTAAACTTCAACAATTCATGAAAATAGCTCGTTTATCAGAAAATTCGAATCTCGCGTTTTTTTATAGGAAATTCAATTCTCTACAACTTTGTAGAAGGAAGTTTTTCCAAATTCCAAACAGAAATTATCCAAAATCCATAAATGAAATGATTTTACGATTATAATAAATTTTCGATCAAGAATTGTGTCCAATCACACACAAAACATATATGTTAAACATTTAATGCCACAAAATACTCTTCCTCCTCATATACTCATATATCCCACATTCATTGTAAAATATCACCATTAATATATTATTAAAATAATATATTTAAATGAATTATTTTATCATAAAAGATAAAATATTAATTTTCAACAATTGTCACATTAAAATTTTTCTCCATCTATATCCACATAAAATAAATATTTTCTTTATCATAATAATCAATAATTAATTATTTAAAATAATATTACGAATCATCACAAGATCGACAACCAGTAGTTCTCCTAGAAAGAGGGGCTTTCAATAAGGATTTCTCCTTACTTCTTGCCTAAGCAATTAGGTGACCAAACCTCTCCTTAGACATAAGTTTCTAGACATTGCCAATAATGTTATCTCGATAATATTATTCAAATACTATGAATTATTGATTTGATAATGGAAAATACCGTGTAATGATAATTATTGAAACAACAAATGATACCAAATATCAACGCAACAATTATCAAATCAATATAATATTGAATAAGAATTCATCGTAAATAATTATTGAGTAGTGCATTCTTACGTAAGGATCAATAATTCAACAATAACATGCAATACCGTGCCTTCTTGTACAACCACGCGACATCGTATTTTAACCACCGTGTAATCCAACAAAGGTTAATTAGCTTGGTAACAACTACGCTGTAGATTATTTATAAAAACTTAATTTTGTCGCTTTTCTTCATCCTACAGCTTATTCTCATATGGGCCCACAAATGGTCATGCTTGTCATTGCATTTAATATTCCCGGCAGACGGAAAGAATATTCCATTTACCAAACGAATATTCCCCACAACAATGAATATTTTAATAACCACTTGTTTATTTTGTAAAATTGCACATTTCACCCATAACTAAAGCATTATATCAAATTACCACCTTATTAATCAAGAATAATAATTAGAGGAAATTGATTTTTATTTATAAAAATTTGGGGTCTTACAACCTCCTTCCTTATGAAATTTCGTCCTCGAAATTGACGACGTACTGTGTGTATCGAAAAGATGAAGATACCTCACTTTTATTTCCGCTTCCAACTCCCAAAGTCATTTCCTCAATAAGATGGTTTCTCCACAAAACTTTAACTTGTGGTATGACTTTCGTCGAGTAGAGACATGCTTCTTCCTATCCAAAATCTTGACAAATGTACCTCCTCGTATGTTAAGTCTTCATTATCTCGTCTGTTCTAACTCAATAATGTGGTTCGGTCGCCCACATATTTACGTAACATCGATATATGAAAAAACGTTATGAACACGCCATATACTTGGCGGTAAAACGAGTCTATAGGCCACGATTCCTACTCGATCGAGAATTTCAAATGGATTAATAAATCAAGGTTTGAGCTTTCCTCACCTCACCGATTCTCGCTTTTGAAATAACAACTTCTTGCACCTCCTTCTTCAAATTCATCACTCGGTGTGTAGATTGAATGACTTTAACTTTATCGATTAAAGTCGATTATACTCGATATCATTACGTGGGTACCTAGAGTTTTTAACTCTATCTTCATCATTTGTAAGTTATACGAGATGAGTCTTTGACAATATCGTGCTCGTCATCAGATAATGCATCTTTTACTCAACATGTCGCCTACCACGCTCGCTTTTTCGTGATGGTATGGTCGAACATGTGCGAAATGAGTCTCTTCTTAAGTTCTTCAAGCTCTTCCCACATTCCGTGCTCCATTCAAATTTTGTATCTCTACGAAGTCACCGAGTTAATGGACTAGCGATTTGAGAAAATCTTTCCACGAATCTCCGATAATAACCAACTAAGCTTCAAAGCTACGTATTTCGATTCTCGACTTAGGTTGCTCTCAATCGTGACTCATATCCCAATCTTGGATAAGACGTCACAATGACACCTATCGGTTTTACTCATCGCATTTAATATGGCGTCCCTACTTGAGAGTCCGGCTTCTTTTATTCCACAAAGGAAGTCACCATATAAAGGCTCGTGTACTAACTCTTGTATATTTGGGTTTTAACTCACGAAATTCAATAGAGCCATTCGATATGAGATTTTAGAAATGGGTTTTGTACCGGGATTCAAAGTCGATACAAAATTTAATATCGAAGCTTTGGGAGTAAGCCAAGAAATTCTTCAGAAATACGTCGGAAAAATCAATAACAACAGGAATATTATTCAAATATGACGTGTCTTTATTCAAATCCATAACATGGACTAAGAAAACTTGACATCCGTAATAAACGAATGACTTCATGGCTTGATATGAAAATGTTTGACTACAATGGTTTGATTGCTTGAATTCGAATAATAGGTTGCTTAGGAATATGAAAACTAACAACCTTACAAAAGCAATCAATTTGGCATGATGAGTAGTTAACCAATCAATCTCTAAAATCACATCAAAAGCAAGTATCTTTAAAGAGATAAGATCAACAGGTAATGTGATAGTGCCAACTTGAATCAAGCAAGATTTCTAAATAACGGATGTAATGAAAGTTTCTCCCAACGAAGTCTCCAATAATAGTCAAAGTCTAATTTCTCCGTAGTCAAGTTCAAACATTGAAATGCAAAGAGAGATAAAAGAATGGGTAGAACCGTATCTAGTAAGGTATAAACTTCAAAGAATTATAATTAACTAACCCGTCTTAACTTCGTCGGGTTCCTCGATTTTTGACCGGTCACGACAAACGCTTCTTCCAGAACTGCTTGACTTTGTCTTTTCCCGGATGTTTACTTGGAATCACCACTTCCGCTTAAACTTGGTTTCGCTTATAAGTACAATCTCGAGCGATGTGGCCTTCCTTTCCACAACAGTAACATACCTTGGAATGTTGTGGATGGTTTAATGATATGTCCCTCCTTCCGCATTTAGACATATACTGAACGGTGGTCTTTCTCCTCCTCTTGAACTAGTTCTTCTCGGGCGCGACGTCTTCACATGGTCGTTGTTGAATCTCCTCTTTTAAAATCTCCTCCCGACTCACTTCTTCTATTTTCATGGCCACGATTACCACCGTGAGTGGTTACCGCTTTGTCCATATTCTTTCCTCCTCACCGGGTTATCATCGCTCGATGACTACCACAGTTCAGGTCCCCATTGAGTATACTCACTATCTCGCCTAATAAATGAGCCCTGCTGACAACATCCAATACAGAGAAAACTTATGAGAGATAAGGTATTGACGAATCTCGGGTTTTAGACCTCTCAGAAACATACGCGTCATTCTTTCCTCATTCTCCACCAAATGAGGTGCAAACCTGGATAACTCTGCGAACTTCGTCTCGTACTGAGACACCGTCATGTTACTCTGCTCCAGTCTAATAAACTCCACTTCCTTCATATGACGAATACTTTCAGGGAAGTACTTGTCATTGAACAGTTTCTAAAATCTTTCCCAAGACATGTTGAGTGCATCTGGCTGGGTACGCTTCACAGATTCCCACCAGTAATCTGCTTCACCATGAAACATAAAGGTGGCGAATGGAACCTTCTGTTCCTCCGTGCATCCCAAGACATCAAATATCTTGGTAATTTGCTTGACACACTTTCTGCCTTGATCGGATCCGGCTTTCCATGGAAATCTGGTGGTCCCAACTCTTTGAATTGTTTAGCCGTGACAAACCGCGCGTTACTATCATTTCCACCCGTATTTTGTACACGAGTCTCCTCATTCGATTTTTGCATGAACTGCAAAAAGCTCCTAAACATTCCATCGCTCATCGTTTGCTTTCGGTAGTGTTGTTCACAGAGGAACATTGCCACTGACTGCTATCGCGTTCTCCTCGTTGGAAAGTACAGCGGCTCCACGGCCTCATTTACTCCATTATAATATTCGCAATCGACATTCTCAAATATCATCATAAAACAAGGGTTAATTAAATAAATTAACATGTCACATAATATCCCTATATTATGATCGGCGACGAACAAATAAGCTTAGGTAGGACACACTAACAAGGATTTACTCTGCCTCTCCTCCTCCTAGTTCTATTCCCCGATCTCCGCCAGAGATCATATCCCTAAGCTCGATACCAACCGTGACGCCCCCAAAATAGGTCCATTCCACCCAACCCATTCTTGAGTCGCCAAATACATGGTACAGAAATAACTACAACTTCAATAATACAAATGTCGTGAAATACGACAATACATACTGTGAGTTTAAATACAGATATTGCCGTATAGATAATATCCACACGCAAATAAATCCCCATCATCATTATTGATACATTATTTTACAAAAATGGTGAGGACTACTAAACAACTCTCTCTAGAACCTTCATTCCATACCCCGACTCGATCCTCGCCATGTTCTCACCTCCCGAGAAAAAATGGAACAACAAGGAAAAGGGTGAGCTTAACTAGCCCAAAGAAGAATATTATGACTAAGATAATATACAACAAATTATCGTTAGTCTTCAACAGGAAAAATCTAATAGAATACAATAGACAACAAGTTTTAGATCAACAAATGCAATGAATAAAGTAATCCATTGAAGAGTCACGTAGAGAAAGAATTCTACTTGTCTTCTAAAGTTTAAAAGTCCATCATCAATATTTTATCCTCAGAATAACAATCAATATTCATCTTTGCACTACGTGCCAAAGATATTCATTTAAATCACCAATTGGTCATGTTCATCTCAACACTGCTCATCTTTGCACTACAGCCAAAGATATTCATCGATTAATCGCTCATCTTTACCTACTGCCAAAGATATTCATCAAGATCACCATTAAGGACCGAGGATGATGAAAATATTTTTAAGAACGAATCCAAGGTGAGATAGAAGGACAAATATTAGGGATTCGTATAACAAATTTATCCAAGATCGATAATACTTCATAATAAACGATTTTGAAGCGTAACTCAAAAATAACGATCAAAACATGGATACAATCAAAGATAGTAGCCAAAATAGACATCTTGGGCAAAAAGAAAAAAAATTCATTTTTCTTGAATAGTCAGATTCGTGAATAAGGCCAGTATACATGAATAATAGTCTTGAGTATCGTGAATAAGAACTCCCGACATAAAAAGATAGAAATTTCACAAAAAAACATCTTCACGCTTAGCGTGAATAGTACTTCGTGAATAATGAATTCGTGAATAGTAACCCGGATGAAAAAGTTCCAAATTTGATAAAAGTTCAACCAATATTTTGGCATAATGATATTGAAGAAAATAATATCATTTCATGAAAGAAATAACATCCCTTACCTCAAAATAACCGTATTTCCTGATTGTATTTTCTAGGTATAGTATGAATGAATGACTTCATATAGATATAGCAACACTCAAAGTATACTCACAAGAATACGCTCGATAATATAGAGAGAGAAAGAGAGAAAACTTAGTTTCTGGTGTGATTTTCAATTCTAACTTAGCCCTCTATTTATAGGAAAATGCTAGAACGCCAAATGAGACTAAATAATAAATTAATATTATTTATTAAACACATTTCCTACGCATGCTTACCTACCAATTCAGCCACCAGCCATCCTTGACTCAAATTAGCAGCCCACATGTGTTAGAATAAAAGTGGGTCCCACCCATAATTTAATAAAAATTATTTTATTTTCCGAAACTTCAACAATTCATAGAAAATAGCTCGTTTATCAGAAAATTCGAATCTCGCGACTTTTTATAGGAAATTCAATTCTCTACAACTTTGCAGAAGGAAGTTTTTCCAAATTCCAAACAGAAATTATCCGAAATCCATAAATGAGCGATTTTACAGTCTATAATAAATTTTCGGTCAAGAATTGTGTCCACCGACACACAAAATATATGTTAAACATTTAATGCCACAAAAATACTCTTCCTCCTCATATACTCATATATCCCACATTCATTGTAAAAATATCACCGTTAATATATTATTAAAATAATATATTTAAATGAATTATTTTATCAGAAAAAGATAAAATATTAATTTTTAACAATTGTCACATTAAAAATTTTCTCCATCTATATCCACATAAAATAAATATTTTACGTTATCATAATAATCAATAATTAATTATTTAAAAATAATATTCTGAATCACGATCTTGACAACCAAATGCCGTTCCTGAGGAAGAGAACTTTCCAATAATGATTTCTCCTTACTCGGTAGCAATTAGGTGACCAAACCTCTCCTTGAGACATAACTTTCTAGACATTGCCAATAATGTTATCGATAATATTATTCAAATAATATGAATTATTGATTTGATAATGGAAAATCTTCGTATAATGACAATTATCAAACAACGGTGATACCAAATATCAACGCAGAATTATTGAATCAATATAATATTGAGAACAAGAATTCATCGTAACAATTATTGAGTAGTGCCTTCTTACGTAAGGATCAATAATTCAACAATCTTTGCAATACCGCAGTACATCTTTTGTCAACCACGCCAGATTCTCGTATTTTAACCACCGTAATCCAACAAAGTTAACGATAACAACTACGCCGTTATTTATAAAAACTTAATTTTATCGTTTTCTTCATCCGAAGCGCTTATTCTTATATGGGGCCTGAAATGGTCACTGGCTTGAGTAAATACGAATATTCCCCATGAAAGAATATTCCACGACCAAACGAATATTCCCGACAACAATGAATATTTTAATAACCACTTTTTATTTTGTAAAATTGCACATTTCACCCATAACTAAAGCATTAAATCAAATTACCACCTTATTAATCAAGAATAATAATTAGAGGAAATTCGATTTTTATTTATAAAAATTTGGGGTCTTACAAAGATTGCACAAATTATTGATTCTTACGTGAGAAGGCACTACTCAATAATGGTTACATAATTATTCGCTCAAAGATTTTATTGATTTAATAATTGTTTGCGTTGATATTTTATATTCTTTGTTGTTTCAATAATTATCATTACACAATTTTTCATTATCGAGCGATAATTCATATTATCCGAATAATATTATTAGATAACATTATTGGCAATGTCTAGAAAGTTACATACAAGGAGAGGTTTGGTTACCTAATTGCATTGCCAAAGAAGGAGAAATTCTTATTGGAAGCCCCCTCTTCCAGGAACTACCAGTTGCCGTCTTTCGTGATTCTCATAATATTATTTGTGAATAATTAATTATTGACTTATATAATGAGGAAAATATTGATTTTATGTTGATATAGATGGAGAAATTTTTTAATGTGATAATTGTTGAAAATTAATATTTTATTTTTTTTTCGATAAAATAATTCATTTAAATATATTATTTTAATAATATATTAACGGTGATATTTTTATAATGAATGTGGGATATATGAGTATATGAGGAGGAAGAGTATTTTGTGGCATTAAATGTTTAACACATATTTTGTGTGTTGGTGGACACAATTATTGAATCAAATTTGATTATAACTGTAAAATCGCCGTTTGTGGATTTCTTCAAATTTATGTTTGAATTTGGAAAAACTTTCTTCTGGAAAGTTATAGAGAATTGAATTTCCTATAAAAAGCTGAGAGATTCGAATTTTCTGATAAAAGGGATATTTATTATGAATTATTGAAGTTTCGAAGTTCCGAAATAATTGATTTTTGGAAGTTTAAAATATTTTTAATTACAAAAATGTTTTTTTCATTTTTGAAACTCATTTAACATGTGATTAGGAGGCTGAATTCAGATTGTTAGTGTGCGTATGAAGTTATGGAAAAATTATAATATTAATTTATTAAATTTTCTATTTTGGTGTTTTAAGCATTTTCCTATAAATAGGGTGCTAGATTAGAATTAAAAATCACACCAGAAATTGAAGTTTTCTCTCTCTATATTATCGGTTTATTCTTGTGAGTATTTTGAGTATACTTTGAGTATTGCTTATACTGCAAAAGTTCAAGTTATAAATTTTATATCCAATTATTCCAGTTAAATCTTGCCTTCCGAGGTAAGGGATATTTTTTTTTTTTGAATGATATTATTTCTTCAATATCATTATCTTTGAAATATTGATCTGAAGTTTTATCAAATTTGGAACTTTTGGTGTCTGAGTTACTATTCACATATACTTGACTTATTCACGATACTCTGATATTATTCACGAATACTGGCATTATTCATCGAAAAATGAAAATTTTCCTTTTCGTCCAAAATATCTATTCTGGATACTAGCTTTGATTGTATCCATGTTTTGATCATTCTTGAATTTTACACCACTATGATTATTTTTGAGGTATTTTTGGACATGGCTAAAACAAAGTCTTAATCCTTAATCCTTAATCCTTGTCATTTTATTTCAATCGGATTCGTTTCTTGAAAATATTTTTCATCATCCTTAGTCTTAAATGATGATATTATTGAATATCTTTGGTAGGTAGTAGACAAAGATGAATGATTTCGATGAATATCTTTGGCCCGTAGTGGCAAAGATGAACAGTGTTTAGATGAACACGACCAACTAATGAATATCTTTGGCACAGTAGTAGTGCAAAGATGAATATTTGATTCCGATATATATATTGATTGATGTTACGAGGATAAAAGATAGACGATGAACTTTTAAATTCATACATAGAAGATAGTAGTTTGCATTCTCTACTTAACTCTTCTAATGAATTATTATTTCAATAATGTTGATTTAAAACTTGTTGTCTATTGTATTCTATTAGATTTTTCCCTGTCAAGACTAACGATAATTTGTTGTATATTATCTTAGTCATAATATTCTTTACCGGGCTAGTTGAGTTCACCCTTTTCCTTTTTGTTCCATTTTTCTTCTCGTGGAGGCGAGAATATAGCGAAATGCGTAGTCTGGGTATGGAATGAAGGTTCTAGAGAGAGTTTTTAGTAGTCCTCACCATTTTTGTAAAATAATGTATCAATAAATGTGATGAGGATTTATTTGAGTATAGATATTGTCTAGAAGATAATATTTGTATTCAAACTCACAGTTTTTTACTGTTGTAATAATAAAGTTGTAGTTATTTCTGTACCATGTATTGACAACTCAGAATGGGTGATGTATACCTATTTTGGGGACGTCGCATCTTGGGAAACATTTCAGAATCTTTTCAACGAAAAATACTTTTCTGAAAGTATTCGTCATATGAAGGAGGTAGAGTTTATTAGACTAGAACAAAACAACATGACGGTGTCCCAATACGAGGCGAAGTTCACAGAGTTATCCAGGTTTGCACCTCATTTGGTAGAGAATGAGGAATGAATGACGAGGATGTTTCTGAGAGGTTTAAAACCCGAGATTCGACAATATCTTATCTCTCATAAATTTGCTTTATATTCAGATGTTGTCAATAGGACTCAATTATTAGAGCGAGATAGCGAGTACGTTCAACCAAGGGACCATGAATTAGGGTCAAACCGGTGGGCGCAGATCCTTCGAACAATGAAAACCAGCGGGGAGGAAAATATTCAGGCAAAAGCGGTAACCACTCTGGTGGTAATCGTGGCCATGAAAATAAAAGAAGCGACTCAGGGGTAGATTTTAAAAAGAGGAGATTCAACAATGACAATGTGAAGACGTCAGCACCAGCAGCAACTGGTTCCAAAGGAGGAGAACGACCATCGGTCATATGCTATAAGTGCGTAAAAGAAGGACATATCCGCCCAAACCGCCCACAAACAGTTTAAGGTATGTTATAATCATGGAAAGGAAGGACATATCGCTTCGATTGCAGACCAGAAGCGAAACCAAGTCCGATGGGGATGGTGACTCAAAAGTTGTCCCGAAAAAGTCAAAGTCAATCTTCCTTGAAGAAGCGTTTGTGTGATCGGTCAATACACGAGAACCCAAACGAGGTGATCACGGTAAGCTAATCATAAATTCATGTGAAGTTTATACTTTATTAGATATCGGTATTACCCATTCATTTATCTCTCCTCCTTTGTGCTCAACGTTAAACTTGACTACGGAGAAATTAGACTTTGACCTATCTCGTGGAAACTCCGTTAGAACCACTTTGTTATCTGTAGAAAAGCTGTAGAAACTTTCATCACATCCACCGCTTATAAATCTTGTTTGATCCAAGTTGGCACCATCACATTACCCG
This sequence comes from Panax ginseng, assembly GCA_020205605.1. Lineage (NCBI taxonomy): Eukaryota > Viridiplantae > Streptophyta > Magnoliopsida > Apiales > Araliaceae > Panax > Panax ginseng. Next base: position 6,970,563 of record CM035138.1, on the reverse strand, counting down.
TTGACTTTTATCTCTTTAAAGATACTTTGCTTTTGATGTGATTTTAGGGATTGATTGGTTAACTACTCATCATGCCAAAATTGATTATTTTCGTAAGGTTATTAGTTTTCATATTCCTAATCAACCTGTTGTGCGAATTCAAGCAACTAAACCATTAAAATCAATCACTGTCATATCAAGTCAAGGTCTAAAGTTATACCACAAGTTAAGATTTTGGATAGGAAAGAGCATGTCTTACGCACTAAGGTTATACCACAAGTTAAGGTTTTGTGGAGAAATTATGCCATTGAAGAAATGACCTGGGAGTTAGAATCAGAAATGAAAGCGAGGTATCCTCATCTTTTCGAAACACCAGGTACGTAACGTCAAATTTCGAGGACGATTTCATAAGGAGGGGGAGGTTGTAAGACCCCAAATTATTAATAAATGAAATTTATTTTCTCTATTTATTATTTTGAAATAGTAAGGGTTGATTTGATTAATGTGGTTAGTTATGGGTAAAATGCTCAAATATTTTAAATAAGCGGGAGGTTATAAAATATTCATTGTTGTTTGGGAATATTCGTTTGGTCGTTGAATATTCTTCTTTGTCGAGAGAATATTCGTATTTACTGCCATAGCATCTTTAATGGGCCCCATAACTGGAAGCGATTGGATGAAGAAAACGACAAGTATAAGTTGTTTATAAATAACTTGGTTAGCTTGTTACCAAGTTAATAATGTTGGAATACCCGATGGTTAAAACACGATGTCTACGCGTTGTTGCTTGTGGAGAAGACACAAGATTGCACCAATTATTGATTCTTACGTGAAAGGCACTACTCAATAATTGTTACAGAGTGAATTCGCTCATTAGATATTTTATTTTATTGATTCAATAATTGCATATTGATATTTTATATTACTGTTGTTTTAATAATTGTCACTACACAGTATTTTCCATTATCGAAGCAATAATTCATATTATCTGAATAATATTATTAGAAAACATTATTGGCAATGTCTAGAAAGTTCTGTCTAAGGAGAGGTTTGGTCACCTAATTACGCGCCAAGAAGTGAGAAAATTCTTATTGAAAGCCCTCTTTTCCTGAACTACACGGTTGCCAAAGATCGTGATTCTGTAATATTATTTGTGAATAATTAATTATTGATTTATATGATGAGGAAAATATTGATTTTATGTGGATATAGATGGAGAAAATTTTTAAAGTGACAATTGTTGAAAATGATATTTTATCTTTTCTTGATAAAATAATTTATTATTATATTTTAATAATATAATAATGGTGATAATTTTACAATGAATGTGGGATATATGAGTATATGAGGAGGAAGAGTATTTTTGTTGCATTAAATGATTAACACATGTTTTGTGTGTCGGTGGACCGCATTTCTTGACTGAAATTTGATTATAGCCTGTAAAATCGCCCGTTTATGGATTTCGGTCAATTTCTGTTGGAAATTTTGAAAAACTTTCTTCTGTAAAGTTGTAGAGAATTAAATTTCCTATAAAAAAAAGCGAGATTCAAATTTTATGATAAAAGGGCTATTTATTATGAATTATTGAAGTTCTAAAGTTCCGAAATAATTGATTTTTGGAAGTTTTAATTATTTTTAATATAAAAAATGTTTTTGTCATTAATTGTGGGTCTTGCATGTGATGTCAATTGCTGAATTCAGATCAAGGAAGGTTACGTAGAAATTTTAATATATATATTAATATTTTATTAAATTTTACGCTTGGTGTTCTAAGCATTTTCCTATAAATAGGGTGCTTAGGTTAGAATTGAAAATCACACCAGAAACTGAAATCTTCTCTCTCTTTCTCTCTCGATATATTGAGCGTATTCTTGTGAGTATTTTAGTACTTTGAGTATTGTTATATGGTGCAAGTCCTTTCAGCACTATATCCAGTATACCAGTCAGAAGTACTATCCTTTTTAGGTAAAGGATGTTATTTTATTCTCAAATGATATTATTTCTTCAATATCATTATGCTAAAATATTGGTTGGAACTTTTTATCAAATTTGGAACTTTTTCATGTCGGGGTTACTATTCATGAGTTACTATTCATGAATTACTATTCACGAGTACTATTCACGAAGCATGATGATGTTTTTTTGTGAAATTTCTATCTTTTGGTGTCGGAGTTACTATTCACGTATACGGCACTATTCACATATACGACACTATTCACGAATACGACACTATTCACAGAAAAATTAAATTTTCGTTTTTCGTCCAAGATATCTATTATGGATTCTAGTTTTGATTGTATCCATATTTTGATCATTCTTGAATTTTACTCCACTCTAGTTATTTATGAAGTATTTTTGAACTTGAATTATTTAAAGTACGAATCCTTAATATTTGTTCTTTTGTTTCACTGGATTCGTTTTCTTTAAAATATTTTTCATCATCATCAGTCCTAAATGATGATATAATTGAATATCTTTGGCCTGTAGTGCAAAGATGAATGATTTCGATGAATATCTTTGGCGTAGTGCAAAAGATGAACAGTGTTTAGATGAACATGACCAATCGATGAATATCTTTGGCTCAGTAGTGCAAAGATGAATATTTGATTCCAGATATATATTGATTGATGTTACAGGAATAAAAGATAGATGATGAACTTTTAAATTCATATATAGAAGATAGTAGTTTGCATTCTCTACTTAACTCTTCTAATGAATTATTATTTCCGCTGCGAATATTGATTTAAAACTTGTTGTCTATTGTATTCTCTTAGATTTTTCCCTGTTGAAGACTAACGATAATTTGATTTATATTATCTTAGTCATAATGTTCTTTACTGGGCTAGTTGAGCTCACTCTTTTCCTTGTTGTTCCATTTTTCTTCTCAGGAGGCGAGAATGTAGCGAGTACTAGTCGGGGTGTGGAATGATGGTACTGAGGACTTATTTGAGTGTGGATATTGTCTAGATGACAATATTTGTATTTAAACTCACGGTTTTTATGTTGTATTAATAAAGTTGTAGTTGTTTCTGTACCATGTATTTTGACGACTCAGAATGGGTGTTGTATACCTGTTTTTGGGGCGCCACATAGTGCCATAGAGGGCTTTGTATGGTGTCATTCCTGTTGCAGTATGGAACGAAGTATTGTACCACCATTCGGCCATGGGTAACCATTTACTCCAATGTGTGGGTTTGGTACTAGTCATACACTTTAAGTACATCTCAATACACTGATTGACCCTTTCCGTTTGACCATCCATTTGAGGGTGGTATGTTGTACTTAAATTCACTTAGGTTCCTAATGCTCTGAATACGTCCTTCCAAAATGTACTGACAAATATTTTGTCTCTATCAGAGATAATAGTTTTTGGAGGTCCATGTAATTTGACCACTGAATCCAATACTATTTGTGCCACATGAGATGCTGTGAAGGGATGGGTGAGTGCCATAAAATGACATCCTTTGGTAAGCTTGTCCACCACTACCAATATTGTATCCTTTCCACCAGATTTGGGCAATCCTTCCACAAATCCATGGTTATCACTTCCCATGCTTGGTGGGGAATGGGTATAGGCTGCAGGAGTCCTGGACTGGGGACATGCTCTCCATTGCTCCTTTAACACACCTCACAATTTGTAATTAACTCGGCTAAATCTTTCCTTAAGGTGGGCCAGTAGAACATCATCCCAAATTTCTGATTGATGCAATGATGCCGGAATGACCCCCTTCAGGGTTGCTGTGAAGTTGCTCCATAACTTTCTCCCTCAAATTTCCAGAACAGCCCAGGTAGATTCTTCCTTCTTTTTTGATAATTCTATCTTGCACTTTGTATTCAGGACAACTAGTTGGTTGGATGAGTAACTGGGCCATTAGTTCTTCTGCTTCCTTGTCATCTTTAAGGCTGTCGGCTACTTCAGTGCTCCAAGTTGGGATAACTGATTGCATTACTATACAGCTGCCCTCTAGTTCATGTTTTCTAGACAACACATCTGCTACCATATTATCCTTACCCTTCTTATATTGGATAACATAATCAAAACCCAACATTTTTGAGATCCATTTCTGCTGCACTAATGTTGTTAACTTCTGCTCCAAGAAGTACTTCAAGGCCTCATGGTCAGTTTTAATGACAAACTGCTGCCCCAATAAATAAGTCCTCCATTTTTGCACTGCCATAATTATAGCTAGCAGTTCTTTCTCGTACGTTGAGAGGCCCAAATGTTTTGCTGATAATGCCTTACTCATAAAGGCTAAGGGTCTGCCTTCCTGCATTAAGACTGCTCCTACACCTGAGTGACAAGCATCCATTTCCACAATGAAAGTTTTGGAGAAATCAGGTAGGGCTAAGACCGGAGTGTTTGATAGAGCTTCCTTGAGTTTTTGAAAGGATTGTTCAGCCTCCTCTCCCCAGTTGAAAGCCCCCTTCTTAAGCAGATTAGTTAAGGGTTTACTTATGATACCATAATGTTGCACAAACCTCCTATAGAAGCCGGTTAGACCAAAAAACCCCCTTAATTTTGGGTCTGCTCCATTGTCTCATAGCAGTCATTTTGTCTTCATCTGCAGCCTCTCCTTGTTCATTGATAATATGTCCCAAGTATTCTACTTGAGTTTGTGTAAAAATGCACTTGTTCCTCTTAACACAAAACTTATTTCTCCTTAGGATCTCAAACACTTGTTGTAGGTGATTGACATGACTTTCCATAGAGGGGCTATATATCAAAATGTCATCAAAGAAAACCAAAACAAACTTTCTTAAATATGGAGCAAATACCTCATTCATTAGGCATTGAAAAGTGGCAGGGGCGTTGGTCAAACCAAATGGCATGACCAAAACTTCATAGTGTCCTTGATGAGTTTTGAAGGCTGTTTTATGAGTATCTTCAGTCTTGACTCTAATTTGGTGGTAGCCACTCCTTAAGTCCAACTTGGTGAAGAATTTGTTTCCCTTTAGTTCATCGAGCAACTCTTCTATAATAGGAATGGGAAATTTGTTCTTGATAGTCATGTTGTTTAAAGCTCTATAATCTACACAAAATCTCCATGTGTTGTCTTTCTTTTTGACCAACAGGACCTTGTTAAACAATCAACCTCAATCTCGTGTAAATAGGAAAGGGTGTTATTGTTATAGTAATCTCTTCTATAAATCCTCCTCTAATATTGATCTCATGAAATCAAGGAGAATCACCTAATATATCTCCTATAATTGTGAGGAATACTTTTGTATAAATATACCTCCTTGTAATCTTAATAATACACGTAAAAATTATTTATTCAAGAGTTTGTACATGGTATCAAAGCCAACTTCGATTTCCTTTCTACTTCCATAGAATCAAGCCTTTTTTTTTTCGTGGCTTTCTTTGATCCTATTGGTACCATTTGGTGAAACGATTTCTTCATCAAACCAGGGTTTTTTGAATTTTTTTTTAATCTGCTTGCTCTTGCTCTTTTTTGGGCCCATCTTATTCTCTATTCGCTTTCTATCTTATCATGACTTCTATTCATCCTTCATCATCTAGTAATCTAAAAACTCAAACAGGAAAGAAAAGGTTGATCCTACTGCCTTGCCGCCATTCCATCTACAAGATATGTCCTCTTTGATTACTCCGTAACGACTTTGATGGTACTAACTACATCGAAAGTGTCTTTTGAATGCCCGTAATAAAATCCGGCAGGAAACGCTGGGGTTTTATTTCGGGTAGTAAGGTGGCACCAAAAGACAACACTTCGAGGAATATGAAACATGGGAGGACGAGAATCAGATGGTCAAATCTTGCCCTCGACGCAATGACTAAGGACATCAGTCACTTTTCCTCCGCTTTATCTACCGCCAAGAGATTTGGGAGGTCAAAAACAAACTTACTCACACGCCCAAGATGCTTCAAAGGCATATCGCTTATATTGTGAGGTAATTTCGTCCGCCAAAATGGAGGTTCTGTTATTTCTTACTTTGGAAAACTACTAAAATTATGGCAGAGTTTGACGCTATCGAGCCTCAGACTATGGAGTGTACCAAGGATATTGAGAGGTTTACCACAATGGTTAATTCTCAACGTCTCAGATGTTTTCTTGGGTCGGTCTCGATTCCCATTCGATGGAGTTCGTGGTCGTGTTCTCGCGACTACCCTCTTCCCAATCTACAAAGTCAGATATGCTATTGTTTGTGCCGAGGCAAATCGCCAGATGCTATGCTTGGTATGACATCAAATGAAGGAGTCATATGGCTATTCAAAAATCTAGTGCTCGCCCCGATCCAAAGAAAGGTGTTCGTAAATGTACTCATTGTAATGGCGATAATCATGTGATGTATACATGTTTTAAGCTCCATGGTTACCCTGATTGGCATCCCAAGAGTAAGATGCTATCTCCCAGGCCTCACAACCTCACTTCAAGCAGAGGGTTCCGTTCCCAAGAGCCACCTAGTCACCGCTCGATTTCGCTGCCAAGACAGTATGACTAATTCTCGCTATTAATCCTTCTTTTTATCGGATATAGTGCTTGGATAATCGACATCGGTGCTACCGATCATACGACTTATGATAAAAAAGGGTTTAGCCATTTATCCTCTAGTCGTCCAAAATCACCATTACTAATGCCAATGGTGTGACTTCCCCAATTGTTTTGATTTCAGATCGCACTTTGTCTCCATCAAGTATTCATCCATAATGTTTTATTTGTCCCATCCCTAAATTGTAACCTTATTTCATTAGTCAATTAACCAAGTCTCATAATTGTGTTACCACTTTTTTTCCCACTTATCGTATTTTTCGTAACATCCATACCAAGGAGAGGATCAAGGCAAAAGTAAACCGGTATGGCGGCTTGTACTTATCCGGAAAATGGGTTACAACAATCCGATGATGGAGCACTAGTTCACGCGCATGGGTGACAACATGCTTAAATGTAAGGAAGAGATTTGGTTATAAGCATACACGATCGGACACCCCTCATTTGGTTATCTTAGAGATTATTTCCATCCTTGTTTACTCGTTGTAATCTTTCGACTTTATTTGTGACACTTGTGTAATGGCGAAAAGCCATCGCTCTACTTTTTTATTCGCATGATAATAAAACCGATGCACCTTTTCGCTTTAGTTCATTCGGATGTCCGGGGTCCCGCCCCACTTTCTACACATAATGGAATGAAATGGTTTATTACATTCGTTGATGATTCTACCAGATGACTGGTTTATTTGCTAAGACACAAGAGTGATGTATGTGTTGTGTATCCTCTTTTCCATCAAATGGTGCTCACACAATTTGGCATATCTATCAAGATTATTCGCTCTTATAATGGGCGGAATATTTCAAGAATGAATTAACCGATTTTCTCAGATTCCGCTGGTACCATCCATCAAACATCTTGCTCTCGGGCCTCCTCAACAAAATGGGGTTGGGCGAATGGAAAAACAGCACCTTTTGAGGTCACTCGATCTCTATTACTGGTGGTCATGTTCCATCACACCTATGGGGTGAAGCTTTGAGTTCCACTTGCTCACTTGATTAATCGTACACCATCAAGTGTTCTTGGGATTAAAGACCTTTGATGTATTATCCGACCACCGTGACGCTTCCCCTATTGTTCATTTGGCACCCCGTGTCTTCTGGATGTGTAGATATGTTCACTTACATAAAAATCAACGCACCAAGTCGGAACCACGGCATTAAAGTGTGTGTTTGCTTGTATGGCTCAACTCGTAAAGGGTATAGATGTTACCATCCTCCTACTAAGAAGTTTTATGTCTCTACGGATGTAATATTCCATGAAAAAGTACTTTTCTATCCAACGAGGATCACTGATTCCTCACTTCAGGGGGAGTCTAGAGATGAAATACAAAATCAGGATGAAATAAGGTTCTTTGAGATAATGAGGCCATCTAGTATTGAAGTTGAGACAGCAGATACATCCTTCATCGAGTGCTCAACAAGGACGGAAGATCAAGTCCATGATAGTACATTGCCTCCTACGCCTACAAATCCATCGACCCAATCTTCTTCTTGAGGACTCCTTAGAGGTATTACTTGATCCCATTCCTCGTAGTCTCTAATATTCATGATATTGTTAGTATAATCGAACCTCGATCCAACCATCACAATATCATTTTCCACCTCGATCTAACCGTGGTCAACCAGCAACTAGATATGAGCCTGACCCTAAATCTAAAGTTAAATATCCGATAAGTAACCATGTGTCCTCCCATAAGTTGTCTGAATCATATGCATCTTATGTACTCCAATTATCCTCTGTCTCTATTCCTAGTAAATTACAGGAAGCAGTAGCAGATTCTAGATGGACCAAAGCTACGGCAGAGAAATGACAAGATTGGAAAAGAATGCCACTGGGAACTCGTGCCTTTACCAAAGGGAAAGAAGACCGTGGATGTAGATGGGTGTTTACTAAAAACACAAAGCGATGGGACTATTGAAAGATACAAAGCTCTACTGGTCAGCAAAAGGGTATACACAAATTCTATGGTGTAGATTATCGTGAAACATTTGCACCGGCTGCCAAACTTAATACCGTGAGAGTACTTTTGTCATTAAGCAGCTAATCAAGATTGGCCACTTCTCCATTTGATGTCAAAATGCTTTCTTGCATGGAGACCTTATCATCAAGAAGTATATGGATCCTCCTCCGTATAACAAAATACTCGATACAACAATGGTGTAAAACCTAAAAGGCCTCAGATGGGTCAAGCAATTCCCCAAGGGCTTGGTTTCAAGCAAGTTCACCAAGTCTATGAGGAATTTCTACACAAACAAAGTAACTCGATCACACTTTGTTTTTGAAGCACAAAAGAGGTAAAATCACCGCCTTTAATTATCTACGCTGATGATACGGTGGTGACAAAGATGATCATGAGGAGATTTCAAGTTTACAACAATATTTAGCTTCAATTTGAAATGAAGCAAATTTTGAGATCTTAAATACTTTCTTGGGATTGAAGTAGCTCGATCAAAGCATGGTATTTTTATCCCAACGAAAATATATCCTCGATTTATTATCCAAACATGAATGCTTGGATGCAAGCCGCTTAATACTCCCATCGAAAGCGTAATCACAAACTATTTGAGTGTTTGAGTGCATCTCCCACCGATAAAGGAAGATACCAGAGGCTCGTTGGAAAACTAATTTATTTATCTCATACCGCACCGAGTATCGCATATATAGTAAGTGTGGTGAGTCAGCCTCATGCACGACCCACGAAACCTCAATATGGATACCGTAGAACGATATCGAGATATTTAAAGGTTGCTCCGTAAAGGTATATTGTTCTCAAATCATGGTCACCTAAAGGTGGAAGGTTATACCGATGCCGATCAAGGTGATCACCGATGACAAAAGATCTACCTCGTGATACTTCACCTTTGTAGAGGTGGAAATCTTGTGACTTGGAGGAGTAAAAACAACAAGTAGATCGAGATCAAGTCACCAAGTCGAAAGTACGTAGGTATGACACTTGGGATATGTGAGTTGCTCGTTAAGAAATTTATCGAATGACTTAGGCGTAAAACCAAAAGCAAAGAATGAAACTATACTGCGATAACAAATCACCTATAGATATTGCTCATAACCCCGCTCAACATGATCGACTAAAGATGTGGAGATCGATGACATTTTATCAAAGAAAAACTTGAAGTCGGAATCATTATTTTTCCATTCGTGAAGTCCAAGACCAACTAGCAGATGTCCTCACTAAAGCAAAGAAGCTAGCAAGGTGTTTATGGACTCTCTTGTCAAGTTGGGTATGTATGATATCCACGCACCAACTCGAGGGGGTGTTGGAAACAATCAACCTCAATCTCGTAAATAGGAAAGGGTGTTATTGTTATAGTAATCTCTTTCTATAAATCCTCTCTAATATCGATCTCATGAAATCAAGGAGAATCACTAATATATCTCCTATAATTGTGAGGAATACTTTTGTATAAATATACCTCCTTGTAATCTTAATAATACATGTCAAAAGTTTTATTTATTCAAGAGTTTTTTTTACTCTTTCAATGAACTTCTTCTTCATTTTGTTATGTGGATCTAACGATTAAAATCCATTAATTCTAACCTATTACTTGCTAGCTCGTTGGTGAGGAGAAAAATGAGCGACACAACTATAGTTGGGCTTTATGCTGAAGAAAATGCTGCAGAAGCAGCAGACTACAAGGAAGAGGAAGCCCATATGATAATTTCATAAACAACAACAGCATTTAAGGGTATATATATTAGAAACTTTATGGTTGGTTGAGTACTCGTTAGTCCTAACATTGCAATTAATTAGATGCTCAAACCATATAAAATAACTTGGTTGATTAATAAAGTTAATTTTGGGCGTGAATAAACAGTACTCAATGGCCTTAATTAGGGGTGAGCATAGTGCAGTTTGGTGCGATTTGAAATTCAAACCGTACCCGAAATCCCTCAAGTGCGGTTTGACAAATCTAAAACCGCACACGAAATCACTTGTGATTGGTGCGATGCGGTTTTAAACTGTGCGATGCGGTTTCAATTGGTGCGGTATCGGTTCCAAAACCAATTAAAACAACAAAAATGTTTAAGTCTTCAATAGAATTTAATACAAAACTCACATCAATCAATTAACTTAGTGACATAGTCAGCAATGAGAATTATATCAAGCATAGAACCAAAGTTCTTTCTGCCAAACATGTCAAATTCACCATCAAATCATAGAACAGTGAGACACATAAAATAGTTTTAGTTTATAATAAAGAAATGATGCTTTAAAACTAAAATATACGCTATATAAAACAACAGAGACCATATATTCGATAACAAGCAAGAATGTTTATCTAGTTCCCCAAAAATTAAAAGTATATACTGGAGATAGAATGAAATTATATCTTATATATTGCAGGGAGGACTTATAGAATATAATCCTAACTGTACCTAATTTGAAAAATAATATATTAGACTATTACTACTATAGCATAGACATTAACCAATGCATCAAGTATTCGAACCAACGAATCTTGCTCCTCAGCTATAAGCTCCTCCAGTAACGCATCAAATAAATCCAAAATTCCAAAACTCAAATGTTTAATTTTTGACTCTATAACCTCTAACCATCTTATTTACTAGAGATAATATATACATACACACATGGTACGATTTCGGTTTTATGCGTGCAATTTTGGCTAGTAACCAAATCAGAACCGTAAATTTGGTTATTCAACTCATCTAAAATCGTCACATACGCCAGAACCGTTGGTGCAATTTTAGTTCATGCAGTTCGTGCAATTTTATGTGCGGTTTCAATTCCAATTTAATTACTTGCTCAGCTCTAGTCTTAATTTTCGCCCAAGACATTGTGGTCAGGTAAGATATACAACAATACTACTATCACATAAAAAATATTATATAATGCTCACATACACACACATGCATATTGGGGTCACACCTGACATGTGGGGCCCAAAGTATGCATGTGTGTATGTGAGCATTATGTGACTCTTTTTTATGTAATAATAACATTATTTTAAGACATAATGGTTGAGGTTAATTTTGTCTAAAAATTTTTTGTAAGACCCCAACTTATTATAAATAAAATCGAATTTCCTCTAATTATATTTGTGAATAATAAGGTATTAATTTGATATAATTCTCTTGTTATGGGTGAAATGTGTAAATTTTACAAAATATGCAAGTGGTTATAAAATAATCATTGTTGTCGGGGAATATTCGTTTGGTCGTGGAATATTCTTTCGTTGTCGGGGAATATTCGTATTTACTCATAGCCATTTGTGGGCTCCATAATGTAATAATCTGTCGAATGAAGAAAACGACAAGTTTGAGTTTTTATAAATAATCTACGTAGTTATTCTGGTTGGAATACCCGTGGTTAAAATACTGAATACTGGCGTGGATGCAGATGATTGATGAATTATTGATCCTTACGTAAAAAGCACTACTCAATAATTGTTACAATGAAGCTCTTGCTCAATATTTATTTTATTGATTCAATAATTCTTTGCGTTGATATTTTATATTATTGTTGTTTCAATAATTGTTATCGCATGATATTTCCATTATCGGATCAATAATTCATATTATTTGAATAATATTATTAGATAGCATTATTGGCAATGTCTAGAAAGTCCTATTTTGGTCACCTAATTGCGCGCCAAGAAAGAGAAATTCTTATTGGAAAGCCCCCTCTTCCCTGGGAACGGCCTGGTTGTCATAAATGTGATTCTGTAATATAATTTGTGAATAATTAATTATTAATTCATATAATAAGGAAATATTTATTTTATGTGGATATAAATGTTGGATATATTTATTGTGGTTAAAAATGAAGGAGTTAATGTTGAGGTGTTTTATCAGTATTTTTGTCGGAATGAAGGTATTAAAAATTAAACCAGTGTTTTTGAGATATATTGTGTGAGTTATAATTTTTAATCCGATCGTTGGATCGTTGTAATTTTTGGATATATTATACATATATAAGTTGAGTATATGTTCACAAATTTTGAACCGTTAAAAATGAACGTATGATTTGTTATGAATTTTAAGAGGTGACTGATTCAGAAATTAGGTTTATAAATGATTTTGGTGGAAAATTCTAAAATTGAGTTGGCCCCACTTGTGATTGGTGAAGAAATGTGCTGAATTTATTTCAAATGTGGTGGATGGGAATAGTAGCATGTAAAGCCATCAGGTTGCAGGTCAAGTCTGCTAATATTTTCCTATAAATAGAGAGTTAAGTTAGAATTGAAAATCACACCAGAAACAAGTTTCTTTCTTTTTCTCTCTAGATTATTGAGTGTATTTTGTGAGTATTTAGATACTTTATGAGTTTTTATTCATCAGTGCAAGTTTCCTTCAGCCTTATACCGATATTCCGATCAGAAGTACTGATATTTTGAGATAAAGGGTGTTATATTCTTCTTAAAATGATATTTTCTTCAATATCATTATATCGAAATGTTGGTATGAATTTTTTATCAAATTTGGAACTTTTTGTGTCGGGGTTACTATTTACGTGATCTGACCTTATTCACGATACTGAAGACTATTCACGAATACGACACTATTCAATTTAAAAATGAAAATTTTCTTCTTTTGTCCAAGATGTCTATTATGATTACTATCTTTGATTGTATCCATGTTTTGATCTTTATTTTGAATTCGCTTCAAAATTGATATTTATGAAGTATTATTGATCTTGGATAAACTGTTATATCTAATCCCTACTATTTGTCCTTCCGCTTCACTAGATTCGCTTTCTTTAAATATTTTCATCATCCTCGCTGCTAAATGATGATATACTAAATATATTCCTACCAGTAATACAAAGATAAATGATTAATCGATGAATATCTTTGGGGTAGTAGTCTGCAAATTTGAACAGTGTTGAGATGAACACTGACCAACTCAGTGATACTGAATGAATATCTTTGGCTCAGAAGTGCAAAGATGAAAATTTGATTAAAGATGTTGTAAGACCCCAACATATTATTAATGAAATTTAATTTTCTCTATTTATTATTTTGAAATAGTAAGGGTTGATTTGATTAATGTGGATAGTTATGGGTAAAATACATAAATATTTCAAAATAAACAAGTGGTTATAAAATATTCATTGTTGTTTTTAAAATATTCGTTTGGTCGTGGAATATTCTTCATTGTCGGGAATATTCGCATTTACAGTATGCGATCTTTTAATGGGCCCCATAACTTGAAAGCAATTGGATGAAGAAAAACGATAAATATAAGTTGTTTAAAAATAACGGCGTAGTTGTTATCAAGTATCATTGTTAAAATACTCTCGGTGGTTAACACACAAGAAGACACCAGATTGCACCAATTATTGATTCTTACGTAAAGAAGACACTACTCAATAATGGTTACAGAATTACTGCTCAAAGATTTTATTTTATTGATTTAATAATTGTTTGCGTTGATATTTTATATTGTCGTTGTTTCAATAATTGTCATTACACAGATTTTCATTATCGAAGCAATAATTCATATTATCCTAATAATATTATTAGATAACATTATTGGCAATGTCTAGAAAGTTACATCTAAGGAGAGGTTTGGTCACCTAATTGCACACCAAGAAGGAGAAATTCTTATTGAAAGCCCTCTTTCCTGAATCGCCTCGGTTGTCAATATTGTGATTCTCAAATATTATTTGTGAATAATTAATTATTGATTCATATGATGAGGAAAATATTGATTTTATGTGAATATAGATGGAGAAAATTTTTTAATGTAACAATTGTTTAAAATTAAAATTTTATCTTTTTCGATAAAATAATTCATTTAAATATATTATTATATTTTAATAATATAATAATGATGATATTTTTATGATGAATGTGAGATATATGAGTATATGTGGAGGAGGAGTATTTTTGTTATCAAAATATTTAAAGCATATTTTATGTGTTTGGGGACACCATTTCTTGATTCAAATTTGATTATAGCTTTGTAAAATCGCTCGTTTTGTGGATTTCATTAATTTCGCTTGGAATTTGGAAAAAATTTCTTCTGTAAAGTTATAGAGAATTGAATTTCTTATAAAAAAAAGTGAGTTTCGAATTTTTGACAAAAGGGCTATTTATTGTGAATTATTGAAGTTCCGAAGCTCCGAAATAATTGATTTTTGGAAGTTTAAATTATTTTAAATTAGAAAAACGTTTTTCTTACTTTTTGTAGAAGGTGGAATGTGCTTATTGAAATGAAATCAGATTTCAAGAGTGGCGTAGAAATTTTGATATATATATATATATTTATATTTTATTAAATTTTCGCTTTGTGTTCTAAGCATTTTCCTATAAATAAGGTGCTTAGGTTAAAATTGAAAATTACACGTAAATCAAGTTTTCTCTCTATATTATCGAGCGTTTATTCTTGTGAGTATTTTGAGTATTGTTATACTGATGCAAGTTCAAGTCATAGCCTATATCCTGTTTCAAATTGTAAGTCTTGATCTTTCGAGGTAAGAGATATTATTTTTTCAGAATGATATTATTTCTTCAATATCATTATCTTTGAAATATTGATCTGAAGTTTTTATCAAATTTGGAACTTTTGGTGTCTGAGTTACTTAGTCACGTGTATCTGACCTTTATTCATTATTCGACACTTATTCACGAATACGTAGACTATTCATCGAAAAATAAAAATTTTCCTTTTTTCGTCTAAAATATCTATTGTGGATACTAGCTTTGATTGTATCCATGTTTTGATCATTCTTGAATTTTACACCACTATGATTATTTTTGAGGTATTTTTGGACATGGATAAAATAAAATACTGAATCCTTAATCCTTAATCTTTGTCATTTTGTTTCACTTTGGATTCGTTTTTTTAAAAATATTTTTCATTATCCTCGACCTTAAATGATGATATTATTGAATATCTTTGGCTGTCAGAATGCAAAGATGAATGATTTCGATGAATATCTTTGGCCCATGGTGCAAAGATGAGCAGTGTTTAGATGAACATGACTTGAATCGATGAATATCTTTGGCTGTAGTAGTGCAAAGATGAATATTTGATTCCAGATATATATTGATTGATGTTACAGGGATAAAAGATAGACGATGAATTTTTAAATTCATATATAGAAGATAGTAGGTTGCATTCTCTACTTAACTCTTCTAATGAATTATTATTTTCGCTGCGAATATTGATTTAAAACTTGTTGTCTATTGTATTCTATTAGATTTTTCCCTGATGAAGACTAACGATAATTTTTTATATATTATCTAAGTCATAATATTCTTTACTGGGCTAGTTGAGCTCACCCTTTTCTTTTTTGTTCCATTTTTCTTTTCAGGAGGCGAGAATATAGTGAGTACGAGTCGGGGTATGGAATGAAGGTTCTAGAGAGAGTTGTTTAGTAGTCCTCACCATTTTTGTAAAATAATGTATCAATAAATGTGATGAGAATTTATTTGAGTATAGATTTTGTCTAGAAGATAATATTTGTATTCAAACTCACAGTTTTACTGTTGTAATAATAAAGTTGTAGTTGTTTCTATACCATGTATTGACAACTTAGAATGGGTGATGTATACCTATTTTGGGGGCGTCACAGATGTATATTGATTGTTGTTACAGGGATAAAATATTGATGATGGACTTTTAAATCTTAGAAGATAGTAGAACTCATTCTCTACTTAACTCTTCTAATGGATTGTTGTTTCCGCTGCAGTTGTTGATCTAAAACTTGTTGGCTATTATATTTTATCAGATTTTTTCCTGTTAAAGACTAACGACAATTTGTTGTATATTATTTTAGTCATAATATTCTTTACTGGGCTAGTTGAGCTCACCCTTTTCCTTTTTTTTTTTCATTTTTCTCAGGAGGTGAGAACATAGCAGGAACTAGTCGGGGTACGGAGTGATGGTTCTAGAAAAATGTTTTAGCAGTCCTCACTATTTATGTAAAATAATATTTGAATAATTGTAACGAGGACTTATTTGAGTGTGGATATTGTCTAGAAGACAATATTTGTATTTAAACTCATTAAAGATATGTTGTCGTATTTTATGTACGACAATTGTATTATCAAGTTGTAGTTTGTTTTACGTATCATGTATTTGGCATTTCGGAATGGATGTCAGATACCTATTTTGGGGGCGTCACAAATTTAGTCCTAAATTAATGGTAGGGATATTATAATACCAAGTTGAACATGATATTAAATAATCTCACATCTTAAGTTATTTTATAATCTCATGACTAATAGACTCAAACTCAAATTTAAAAACAAACACGTCACTTGAAATTAATAATCTTATCCCAAGTATAATATTTACAAATAAATATAGCCTAAAAGAACTATGATCTCCTTTATTACATTTTCTTATTTAATTTTTCTCAATATATATATATATATATATATATATATATATATATATATATATAGAAGAGCAACACAAACACAATTATTTGTAAAAAATATTATATACTGTTTGTATCGATAACTTTGAGTATATTTATAGTTTCAAATGCATTTTAAATCATAAAAATGGTGCTTGTAAGTAAATAAAATATATTATTAGGAAATAATAATATATTACGAATGTTTAAGTGATTTTTTGATCATCAGTTACTTAAATAATTATTAATGATAATTTTTAAAATTATATATAATAAATGGGACTTTCTTATAATTTATATTCAATTTCATGTATTAATGTGTTTTATAATTATAATTCAATATAAGTTCATCATGACATATAACAAGACTCTTAATTAATTTAAATAAATAAAATTTTTAATTATGTTTAAATTCTGATAATGAGGAATACGAAAAAGCCCAATATCCTTGTCTTAAAAATAAGTTGATAATATCAACATCAAAACTTATATTATCTCTCATTAATAATTACATTTAAGTTGAAATAAAGCAGCCCCCAATATGCATAAAGAATTATAAAGAATAAATAATCTCAGTCTGTCTTCCCCCATATTACTACTATTACTCTATTAGAGTGAGTGAGTGAGTGAGTCCACTGCAATTTATTAAAAAACTCACTCTCCCAAGAAAACTACAGCTCTCAAGTTTTCCATGTCAGAAGAAAAATAATACTCCCTCCACTCTACTACTAATCACACCTCTACAAATCTCAATTACCGATCTCAACGCTGCAAATCCATCCTCCGAATAATGGCAGCAGCACTAGAATGCTGGTCCAGCCGAGCCAGCACCGACGAGGACATGGTCGAGCAAGTTCTTATGAGAACCCACGACAGATCGGAATCTTTAACTGAAAACTCCTCCTCTTCTTCCTCCTCCGCCTCCGCCTCCGCCGCCGCCGCCATCACCAACGGCGGAGGATTTAAAGAGTCATCGGCTATGCAGAAGCGGTTGCAGAGGCTGAGTCGAAACGTGTCCGAGGCCATTGCTTCATTCAAGAACTCGCTCAACTTAGACTCGGTCCGTGAGTCGCCGGCTCCGCCGGGTCGGGGCGACAACTGCCGGAAGCATGTTTGGGCCGGAGTTGTGAGAAACTTGACCCAGCTTTACCCGGGTAGTCAGCTTCCTGAGAAGCTCGTTTCTAATATTCGCAAGCATTACGATTCTTTACCACTCAGGTTTTACTTGATTCAGCTCATCTAATTCGTTAGTTTCTGTTTACTTTTCTGCTGTTGATTTTTAAGAATATTGAATATCAATCTTTAGTTCAATTTATAGATTTTGGAGTACCTTTGGTACTCAATTTATTTATTTATAAAATTAGTGATGTGAAATTTGTTTATTTTGTGAAAATGGCAGTTATGCACAAGCTGGATTTGAAATGAAAGATGTGTTTTTACATATTAAATTGATAGAGCAGGCTTCCGTGGAAGATCATCCAGCAATTTTGATATTAGAGGTGTCTGACGATGAAGTTCAAGGGTCTGTTTTTAAGCTAGTATTTGCTTGTAATTCCTCCCTTTCCTGGCCGGCTATGTCTGGTGCACTGGACAGTGCTTCAATTTGTTGTAAGGAGATACAGATCTTTGAGAAGAAAGGGTTTACATTGGGAATTGTTCTTGTATTGGTTCAATCTGGTCAAGAAAAAATGTTTAAAACCCGGATCGAAAGTGCACTGAAATTGGGTTTGAGGAAGCCGAAAAATACTAGTATGAAGCTCCCATTTGGGCTTTGTGGGTGTCAAGAGGAGAATACTAGGGGAAGAGTGCTTGGAGAGATTGAAGAGGATTCTGGGGAGCAGAATTATAAGAATGGGGTTGAGAATTCGAATCCGAGGGTTCAGCTTCAGTTGCCTTTATCTACTTCGGCATTTGTCGTTTTGGTTGATGAATGGCAGACTGTGCAATCCGGTGGGGATGAGATTGGGAGATGGTTGTTGAACTCTGACAATCTTGAGTTCATTGATCAGATTGGGTCTAGTACATTCAAGGGAGTTTACAAGGGTAAAAGAGTTGGAATTGAGAAGCTTAAGGGATGTGACAAGGGTAATTCATATGAGTTTGAACTCAGAAAGGATCTGTTAGAGTTGATGACATGTGGGCATAAGAATATTTTGCATTTCTATGGTGTTTGCATCGATGACAATCATGGATTATGTGTTGTGACTAAGTTGATGGAGGGTGGATCAGTTCATGATCTCCTGCTGAGGAATAAAAAACTTCAGAATAAGGAAATTATAAGGATTGCTGCTGATATAGCCGAAGGGATCAAGTTCATGAATGATCATGGTGTTGCATACAGAGACCTTAATGCACAGAGGATTTTATTGGATCGACATGGGAATGCTTGCTTGGGGGACATGGGCGTGGTTGCTGCCTGCAAGAGTGTTAGTGAAGCTATGGAGTATGAAACCGATGGTTATCGGTGGTTAGCCCCTGAGGTTTGACCCCTAAACATCAGTTTCCCTTAATTGATATGTTTTCTCTATAGTTTTGTAAGACTATTTAGTTGATACTAAATCTCCTCATCACCAAAAATAAACCTAGCATTAATAACGGTACATCTGCAATATTAAAATGATAGAATCCCATTGTGTTACAAAATTTTTACTTTAAGACCATACAATGCAATAGGTTTTTAAGTGATAATAAAAGAAATTGTTGTTCTACCTCTGCGGGATAGCTAGCACAGATTTGACTGGTTAATCTCTGTGCATGCTTCCGTGATGTCACTTCTGCTCTCTCATTTATTTTCTTAGAAATCAAAACGTTCCAAAAAAAAATCATGTGACACTTGAAGAGAATTATTATGTCATACTAGATCTTAAAAATGAGTTTGATCTGCTAAAACCTTTCTCTTTACTCTTAAGGACATCAACTGAGGAACTTGTTAAAAAGTAGTGTAAATATATTATTTCACCTTGAAATTTAGGCAATGCATAGACTGATATTAAATAGATGGTTTTTAGACCATAAAATAGTTTGACCCTCTATGTTACAAGATGACTTATCAGAGTTACCATTTTAGCATGTATATATTTCACAATAATAATTGAGAGTTTCTGTTGTTTTCCTTGTAAAGTATACCTTTTATTTTTGCATACTAGCTACATAAAACAAAAACATACATATTTGTATTTCTGGTTCATTATGATTTATTACAGTTCATTTCCTAAATAAACCTAACACTATGTGCTTTTATTGGATATATATATATATATATATATATATATTATTTTTTTTAACTCTATAATCAAGTGCTTCACTTGGATTCAATGTATGTTTTAAGGCTTTTCTGGGAATTCTACTTAAAAGGGACCTTTATGTCACTTATCTTATCATTGTTTTATGAGCATGCTTAACATGTCACAATAATAATTTTTCCTTACATTTCAACAGATTGATTACCTTTTTGGAGCTATCTAAGCACTTCTATAGTTACTACTCATCAGGAAATAAAATAAATATAAAAATAAATAAATACTACTATAGTCCTATAGAAAACTAGTAGCATTGACACTTTCATGAAATTGGTTTAATCAGTACAGTCCATCTAATGAATATCCCAAATCATTTGCATAAGTTTTTCGAATAGTGCATTTTAAGAGAGGGTAGGAATTGGGGTGTGCAGTATGTTTCTATTTTTTTATAGAGAAGAAATAAAGAAGGCTTTATGAAACTTAATTGGACACTTCTATTTAGTGTCCTGGAATAACCTGCATACTTTTTCAAATGTCAGGAATTATTTCATTAATAAATATTCCAAATCTTAAATTCAAACTTTAAACTAGAATACCTTATTTCTCAAAGTGTCAACTACTCAACTCTATAAAATTCCAAGTTGATGATTTCTTTGTATTGTACTAACTGGCTTATAAGTGGACTTTAGTTTCAAGTGTCTTAAAAGAGTTGGTTATGTATGGTGAAATACTGACGTGATTTGAATGGTGTTTTTTGCTTTTCTTTAACAGATCATCGCAGGTGATCCAGAAAGTGTAACAGAGACATGGATGAGTAATGTATATAGTTATGGGATGGTAGTCTGGGAGATGGTGACTGGCGAGGCAGCTTACTCTGCATATTCACCTGTGCAGGCCGCGGTTGGGATAGCTGCTTGTGGACTTAGACCTGACATCCCAAAAGACTGCTCGCAACTCCTGCGGTCTCTGATGGTTAAGTGTTGGAACAGTTGTCCTTCAAAGCGTCCTCAGTTCTCTGAAATTCTATCAACATTGATGCGCTCTGTCAACAATGGCAACAGCAATAATAGGTAATAAATCTATTTAATATACACGAAGCCAATTTACTGATTAAAAAGTTGTGTACAAAAAGTCATTACCCAGTAGGTGTGCTAATTTATATCGGAGAAGTATAATTTTCACAGCAGGAAGCCAGAAATGAAGATATAATCTTCTTTAATCAGGACAAGTCAGTCGGTCTCCCCAAAAAATGAACTGATAAATATTAAAAAGGAAACTTAGTATTTTCACTTTAATATATGAAGAAGATGTGAGTGGTGGGAAACCAAATATGTTCTTTACTATTATGTGTGGGGTTTATGAGAGTAAGAAATTAATGATGTTGTATTGAGAATCATTTTAAAGTTAGAAAGAGGGGGGGGTTGGAAGTATGATTGTTTGTAATCTGATCGGCCAACAAGTTTTGAGTAATTTAAGGCTTTTTGTATTTGGCTTCACTTTTTGTTTCTATGGAAGGGGGCCCAAGGGTGTGACTCTTGTTTTCATGTTTCATGGGAGGTGAGAATTATATTATATATAGGGCTCCTTTCTCATGTCCCTCAACCAAACTTTAACCGACACTGGATAACATTATCTTGGTGTTTTTGTGTGAGCGCTTCTTTCTTTCTTTCTGCGTCTCTCACGAATATTATCTTAATTAGCATTCAAAATGGTTTGCACATTAGTATTGAGATTGTGCATTTGGTTGCGACTAAGAGTGTTATGTAAAAGATGGAATGTTCTTATTAATGCTCAGGTGTTAGAGAATATGATCAAATACTGTACTCCATTATTTACGCAGATGCGGGATTGAGTTGTTGAGAGTTTGAGGCAGTTTTCAGGACTGGCACTGGTCTGGTCGGCACATGGATATAGCTAGCCTAGCCTAGCCTAGCATCAGCATGTGAATGTTGACTACCCAAAGTCAATGCAAAAAGATTGTTCACTGTTCCGTTCCGTTCCGTTCCGTTCCGTTATTACACATGAATGATACCTAAGATCTCGCAAATGGACGGCTATAAAAAAGATTCAACCCGATTTTTAAAATGAGAGGCCCATTCCCAATACCAAAAATCCAATTATCTTAATTGACCATAAGTTTTTTTTTTAGTTATTAAAAATGGGTAGTTTCAGATACGGATACAAATATATTTATATTTAAAAATAATTTTTAATATCTTTATTTGTATTCGTATATATAATATGAAATATCTATATTTGTATTTGACGAAAAAATATTTGATTTGTATCGAATTACTCAATTCATTATATATATATATATATATCAAATATTTGTATTCATATCCATATCCGCATTCATTCGAGATAAAATTTAAAAGTTTTAGTTTATTTTTTTTAATTCTTGCACAATGTTAAATTAATAACAAAATAAAATATTCACTTGGTCAATTAGAAATGATGTATAATTAACCAAATAAAATAATAAAATTAAATATAATATCCATATGTAATTTTTTTATATCATATATAATAAAATACTTTTAAAAGATGTATAATCAATTGATATAAATACCTTCATATATTATATTTTAATATTAAATGAGAGATTTATACATACATATATTCAGCAACGTATTAAGGATATAGATATTAAATGAGAGATGTATACATATGTATCCATATATTCACCAACATATTAACATAAATTTACACAGATACGAATATATATAATATTGGCTTTAACATACATTCAAATAATATTTGCTTTCGTGCGAATACAAATATAAATTTTTAAAACAAATATCAAAGATTTCATACTTCATTTACAGCCTAACTATTGGGCTACCCCATAAGAAAAAACTACACATAAGCACTCATAATAAAATGTATTGGTGTCTTGTTTGTTAAATCTCATTCTTTTATAAACTTATACAGTTAGGTCTAAAATATAAAATTATTATTTTTTAAAATTAATTTAAAATAAATTTTAATTAATATAATAATAAATATTATGTTTAAATATAAATTACTATTTTAAACTATTTATTTATTTTTTTACTTTAATATTCAGTAATCGACCATTTAATTTTTTTTTAAATTAAATGATTAAATAATTATTTTTTTATTTTGATTTAATTAAATTTGACATGTTAAAATTGATGATGGAGTTACGATACATAAGATATTAGTGTTGATGTGTTTTTAAAAATATTTATTTTAATTTTTTAAAATGTTTTAAAGGGGCAAAAACATAATAAAGCATAATTTTTTATAAAATCAAAACAATTTCTCATAAATTAATTAAGTAATCAAGATAAAAAAATTAAACTTTAATAAAATCAAAAATTATAAAAATAAGATCAAAACAAATCAGAATATAAGCTAAAAAGTGTGATAAGATCAATGCACGCTGTTTCGTATCCCTTCTGCTAGAGTTCAAGTTTCCCAAATCAAAAACTGAAACTTAATATCATTACAAACTAGTAAAAATCCAAATAAATTTATCGTCCACAAACCTGCAATCATCAAGACAAAGCGAAAGTGTTTGAGAGAAAGAGCGTTTGTGGTTGTACTTTGGTGGTGGAAATGATTTTTCTTCTTATATTTATCCTTTCTTTTCCCAGATCAGATGTGGTGGGTTCATGGATCTGGTGAGTTGCAGATCTACCATAAGCCGAATTTATGATCGAAAAAAGGAAAAAGAAGTAGTATAATAGAAGAAGAAAAATAAGACATGGATTTTGAAGAAGTCGTCGTTTATGCTCTTTGACACTAATTTTGATGTTGAAATATTGTGTTTGTTTGATTTAGAATTTTGTCCAACTTTTTCTTTATTTTTTTTTTTCTAATCTTTGGGTATTTAAGGGAACTAATGATGTTAGTTCAGGTTTCTTATAATTTAGGCGGCTGTAACTCCTCGTTACCAAGGGCGGTGGCGTAGTGAAGAAGAAGATAATAATATACTCGGAAACTGTTGGTATAAAATTAATTTTAATTAATATAGTGACGACATGTAGCAGAAATGTGTTAATAATGTATTGATTAATTAATTAATTTATTATGATCTAATATGGCACTTATAATTGAATTAAAGTAAAAAAAAATAATTAATTATTTAATTTATTAATTTAAAATTTTTGAAAAGTCGATTATCAAAGTAAAAAATAGTCAATAAATTAGAATAATAATTTACATTTAAACCTAAATATTATAAACTATTTAAGTGTACTACTAACTAAATTTATTAATTCGTAATTGTTAATAAATTTTTTTATCAAGTTTGAGTAAAAATTATTTTAAATTAAAATTTAATAATATTTTATAATTCAGAGCGGGGAGATATTATTGAACTTCAATCTTAGTGATGTAGAAGAAATTTGGTGAAAGGGTATAGAGGAAAAATATAACATTTGTTGTATGACCTTGCAGATTGGATGGTTAGTCCATACACCAAATTTTCATTTATCTTTTCTGAAACAAAAGTTCATTACCTTCATAAAAGAAAAGAAAATAAAATTATTTAAAAAGTAAGTTTTTTCGATGAAAATTATTTTACTAAATAAAATAAATGTATTTTGATTTGGACAAATTCGGCACCGTTACTTCCCTCAGTTTCTCGTGATTATTCTCCTACGACTAGTCAACTGACTGTACCCTCTCATCTCAGGAGTCATTTCCTCTCAGCTGAGTCGTTCCTTTCACTCTCTATCATCTTTCTCAAATCTCTCCCCCTCTCTCTCTATAAGCCGCAAAGAGAGAGAAAAAATGTACCGATTTCTCCACAGGAGGGCCTGTCCATAACCGAAAACCCCAAGGACCAAAATCCATATCCATAAATACCCCTTTTCTATCTTCTCTTTCTTATTATTATTCCATTTTCATCAAAACCAAACACCTCACTAGCATAAATTCTCTCTCTAAGATTCCATACTTTTGCACTCCAGAGCTCCAATCGGTACGTTTTTCTTCTTCTTTTTTCCTCTAATTCAACCTTAATCTTAATCTGTACTTTAAGTATCGAATCACTTACCAATGACGCTATTGACGAAGCTAGGGTTAGGATTTCTGCTAATAACTCCAATCATTTCTGGATTACTCTACGCCAAATCTTCCGATCTTAATTTTTTGTATGTACTTGTCATATTTCTCATCATTTGGATGGGGTTTTGTGGGGTTTTCAGGAGTTTATTGCACTATATGCTTCCTAAAAAGAGACCAGTTGAAGTAGGAGTGGTAGAAGATAGTAATTCAGAAAGCTTTCTCAAGAAGAATAAGATTGGTTGCTTGATCTCTTCAACTCTTGCCGCCGCCGCCACCACAATCACCACCACCGATAGTAAGAAGAGCGGAGGCGGATACGCCAAGGAAAGCAGCGCCGTAGGTAACAACAACACTGTAAGGGGAGGAGGCGGTAGCGTTGTTGAACCCTCACTGCCGAATATGGCTTTGGGTGATGGAAATCCTCAAGACATCGATGAAGATCTTCATAGCAGACAGCTGGCTGTGTACGGACGTGAGACTATGAGGCGTCTTTTTGCCTCTAATATCCTTGTCTCTGGCATGCAAGGTCTTGGCGCTGAAATTGGTATGGATTTTGATCCTTCTTTAACTTATTCTACTAATAATGTTTATTGCTTTTTTGTGTCCACTTATTTGTGTTAGGCTAGTTATTTAACTTGTGTGTCTTCTTTACCCGATGTGAATTACAAACAGATCTTAATCTATTGTTGTTGGTTTGGAGTAGGTTTGGGATTCTTAATCTGTTTGTTGTGGAAGACTGTTTGCATTTCTGTTAGTTGTTGCCGTTGCAGTTTTTGTAACTTTTCCTACATTCAAGATATAGTCCAGACTGCTTTTGATTAGATATTATTGTTTTTATTGATTATAATTTGTAATTGATTCTTTTCTGTGTATCGGAAATGGTGCACTTTTTCTGTGTGATGGTGTTTAAACTGTTATGATCGTAAATCATGTATTGGCTATAGTGCTTTGTCATTTATTCATGGCTATTGATGTAGGTATTCAAAACATTTACTTTAACTATTATTTTGAGGTTTGATTATTTCATTTGTTTGGTTTTACAGGCTATTCTTCTTTTTATATTTTTTGTTGTATTTTATATGTTTCTGACTTTTGCTTAATGCTAATTTATGGTTTGTAGTTATGTAACTTTTCTAACTTGCCACGAAGAAAAATATATATATTATTATTATTGTTGTTGTTGTTCTAACTTATGGTTAGGATATTTCTTTACTGGATCTGAATAATTTTCTCCATCATTATTCTGGATATCTGTGAATTGGAACTTTGTATGTTTGTGTATTTGATTTAATCCTTATTGAAATCACTTGCAGCAAAGAATCTCGTACTAGCTGGTGTCAAGTCTGTGACATTGCATGACGAAGGGAATGTGGAGTTGTGGGATTTGTCAAGCAATTTCATTTTCACAGAGAACGATGTTGGTAAGAACAGAGCACTTGCTTCTGTTCAAAAGTTGCAGGAGCTCAACAATGCTGTGGTTGTTTCTACCTTAACTACAACATTGACTAAAGAGCAACTATCTGATTTTCAGGTAAGTTTGTTTTAAAATTTAAATGGTTCGTTGAGTGTACCTTGTTTATTAATGCAAGTTATTGCGATAGTTTCTTACTTTCAGTCCTTTGTGTTACTTTGTTATACATAAGTTATTATTTGCATATTTGTATATATGAAATTGTTCTTCGTTTTTTGGTACTTTACAATGTTGAAAGCGGTTGTTTTGTGACATATAAGAAGAAAGTCGAACAATTTAAACTAGTTGTGGTATTTAAGGCACTGAACCACTATTGTTGGTGATTGCTATCTGCATCTAGCTTTACCTGTGAAATCTATTGCTTTCTGGACATTCTGTTTAGACATTATATTGATGTATGCATAACTGGTACTTAAACTGTGATCATTTGGACTTTGCTAGCTCAATTAATAATACCCAAGGGCAGTGTTTCTGAAAGTATGTATTAATATTAGTTACCATCATAGGTAGTTGCTTTCTTAATATCAATTACCATCATAAGTAGTTGTTTAGAAATTATATTGATGTTCTCTCTTTGTTGGGGTGGCTATTACTTTGATCCGTAGTGTTTGATAGAATGGTAATACACATCCTTGCATTCAAGTGTAGCTGCAAAATAATTTGCATAGTCACATGTTCTGTGTTGTATTCTCTTTGCCGGGGTGGCTATTGTTTGGATCTCTACTTTTGAAAGTATGTAGGGTGTTCATGCCTTGCTGCAAAAATATTGTGTAGATTCGGGTTGTAAGGTACTGCTGCCTCAAACCTATGTTGAACACTATATCAGCATTATATTTTCTGAATCATGATTTGAGAAACTATGGACATATAAGTTTGTATGCTTCACATAATGGTTATGTTGTATATCCAATTATCAACCATGTTAGTCTTGCTTCCCCTCTCATCATTAACTCGTGGTACGCACATTGCATGTGTAATTAGTGTGAGGATATAATAGGAATTTCATCAAATTTGGAGGATAAAACAGGAAGATATAAAAGTTAAATTACGGAGGCCAAAATAGTAATATATCTAACTTAAGAGGGAAGAAAATGTGTGAATCAATTACACCAATCATGCAAGTGGCTCATTGTTTTGTGACCTATAAGAAGAAAGTCGGACAATTTAAACTAGTTGTGGTATTTAAGGCACTGCACCACTATTGTTGCTGATTGCTATCTGCATCTGACTTTACCTGTGAAATCTATTGCTTCCTGGACATTCTGTTTAGACATTATATTGATGTATGCATAGTTGGTACTTAAACTGTGATCATTTGGACTTTGCTAGCTCAATTAATAATACCCAAGGGCTGTGTTACCGAAACTATTTATTAATATTAGTTACCATCATAGGTAGTTGCTTTCTTAATATCAATTACCATCATAAGTAGTTGTTTAGAAATTATATTGATGTTCTCTCTTTGTTGGGGTGGCTATTACTTTGATCCGTAGTGTTTGATAGAATGGTAATACACATCCTTGCATTCAAGTGTAGCTGCAAAATAATTTGCATAGTCACATGTTCTGTGTTGTATTCTCTTTGCCGGGGTGGCTATTGTTTGGATCTCTACTTTTGAAAGTATGTAGGGTGTTCATGCCTTGCTGCAAAAATATTGTGTAGATTCGGGTTGTAAGGTACTGCTGCCTCAAACCTATGTTGAACACTATATCAGCATTATATTTTCTGAATCATGATTTGAGAAACTATGGACATATAAGTTTGTATGCTTCACATAATGGTTATGTTGTATATCCAATTATCAACCATGTTAGTCTTGCTTCCCCTCTCATCATTAACTCGTGGTACGCACATTGCATGTGTAATTAGTGTGAGGATATGATAGGAATTTCATCAAATTTGGAGGATAAAACAGGAAGATATAAAAGTTAAATTACGGAGGCCAAAATAGTAATATATCTAACTTAAGAGGGAAGAAAATGTGTGAATCAATTACACCAATCATGCAAGTGGCTCATTCCTGCGACTTTGTTAATAGAGATATTTGATGGATGTACATATGCTCAAACAAAATTTAGAGTTTAGAATTGGTGTGGAAATTGGAAAAGAATTGGGGAAGATGAGAGGGAGAAAAAACACACAATGCATGTGAATATATATTATTAATTATAAATGTGATGCCCATTGATATTCCCATTAATGCATTGCAGGCTGTTGTTTTTACTGATATTGACTTGGAGAATGCAATTGCATTCAATGATTACTGTCATAATCATCAACCACCTATTGCATTCATAAAGACTGAAGTAAGAGGCCTTTTTGGTAATGTGTTCTGTGATTTTGGTCCAGAGTTTACTGTAGTTGATGTTGATGGTGAGGAACCTCACACGGGCATTATTGCATCTATCAGTAATGATAAGCCTGCACTTGTATCGTGTGTTGATGATGAAAGGCTGGAGTTCCAGGATGGGGATCTTGTTGTGTTCTCAGAAGTTCGGGAATGATGGAACTTAATGATGGAAAACCGCGAAGATAATTAATGCAAGGCCATATTCTTTCAGCCTTGAGGAGGATACTTCAAATTTTGGCCCATATGAGAGAGGAGGTATTGTCACTCAGGTGAAGCAGCCTAAGGTCTTGAATTTTAAGCCATTAAAAGAAGCACTCAAGGAACCAGGCGAATTTTTGCTGAGTGATTTCTCCAAGTTTGACAGGACACCTCTGTTGCATTTGGCTTTCCAAGCACTTGACAAGTTTTATCTGAATTAGGACGCTTCCCAGTTTCTGGTTCAGAAGAAGATGCACAAAAGCTTATATCCATTACCAGCAACATCAACGAGATCTTCTGAGATGGAAAACTGGATGATTTAACCCAAAACTTCTGCAACACTTTGCATTTGGTGCCCGAGCTGTGTTGAATCCTATGGCTGCTATGTTTGGTGGAATTGTTGGTCAGGAGGTTATGAAGGCATGCTCCGGAAAGTTTCATCCACTTTTCCAGGTTATTTTTTTTTATTAAAATAATCTTATCTCATTAATATTGTTTCATCATCCCCATTTTGTATAGTTTGGGCATATCTTGTTGTATAAACTGTGAGTCTTCAATATTGGGCTTAATTCATTTTCAGATATTCTTTCTAATTCACATTGTCGATTTATTTATTTTTGACATTTATCATTTTTTGCAATTCATTTTTCACTTATTTTCCTATTCTCTCCTTATTGTAGTTTTTTTTATAAGTACCCTGATGTCAATATTTTTCCTTGTATTTTCTGTCAATGTGTCTGCAGTTCTTCTACTTTGACTCAGCTTGAGTCTCTTCCTACTGAGCCACTGGAACTCAGTGACTTCTCAGACCATTGAACAGTCGTTATGATGCACAAATATCAGTTTTTGGAGCAAAACTCCAGAAGAAACTGGAAGATGCTCAGGTGTTTGTTGTAGGATCTGGTGCACTGGGCTGTGAGTTCCTGAAGAATTTAGCTCTGATGGGAGTTTCATGCAACAGTGGAGGGAAGCTGACAGTCACTGATGATGATGTAATTGAGAGAAGAGTAACCTCAGTAGGCAATTTCTGTTTCGTGATTGGAACATAGGGCAGGCCAAATCCACTGTTGCTGCTACTGCTGCTGCATTGATAAACCCTAGTCTTCACATTGAAGCATTGCAGAATCGAGTGGGCCCTTTGACTGAGAATGTTTTTGATGATACCTTCTGGGAGAATCTAAGTGTTGTTGTAAATGCCCTGGACAATGTCAATGCTAGACTGTATGTTGATCAAAGATGCTTGTATTTTCAAAAAGCCACTTTTAGAGTCCGGGACCTAGGGGCCAAGTGCAACACTCAGATGGTCATTCCTCACTTGACTGAAAACTATGGTGCCTCGAGGGATCCGCCAGAGAAACAAGCACCCATGTGTACTGTCCATTCATTCCCACACAACATTGACCATTGTTTGACATGGGCCAGATCAGAATTTGAGGGTTTGCTTGAGAAAACACCTGCTGAAGCGAATGCCTATCTTTCAAATCCAAGTGAATATACTTCTGCAATGGTGAATGCTGGTGATGCTCAGGCCAGGGACAACTTGGAACGTGTTCTTGAGTGCCTCGATAAGGACAGATGCACAACATTCCTAGACTGCATTACATGGGCCCGCTTAAGGTACATCCTTCATGTTTGATTTTTCTGTTCTTTTCTCTGTGAAGTGCACTGTCATGTCACTGTTTCTGATAATTTTTATTCTGTCTTTAGGTTTGAAGATTATTTTTCTAACCGTGTGAAGCAGTTAATTTTACTTTCCCTGAAGATGCTGCAACCAGTACTGGGGTTCCATTTTGGTCTGCCCCTAAGCGCTTTCCCCAGCCACTTCAGTTCTCTACTACTGATCTAAGTCACCTGCATTTTGTCATGGCTGCATCCATACTACGTGCTGAGACATTTGGCATCTCTATTCCTGATTGGGCTAAGCACCCAAAGACGTTGGTGGAAGCTGTTGATAAAGTGATGGTCCCAGAATTTCAACCAAAGAAGGGTGTCAAAATCGAGACTGACGAGAAGGCTTCTAGCCTCTCTACTTCTTCTATAGATGATAGTGCAGTTATCAATGAATTAATCATGAAGCTAGAGCAGTGTCAGAAAGTTCTGCCCTCCGGTTCAGGATGAAACCAATTCAATTTGAGAAGGTTTTTCCTTTCCAACTCTGAAATTACTTTTGTATCCATTATGGTTTTATTTTCCATCATTAGTCAACATATAAACAAGTAGAGTATGTATGCCTTCTTCTGAGTACCCATACCATATATGACAAGGATTTCAGACTATTTGAGAAGTATTGGTCTTAAATTCATCTAGTAGTGTGCCTGACATTGTCCTCATATAATGCAGGATGATGATACAAATTACCACATGGACATGATAGCTGCACTTGCCAACATGAGGGCAAGAAATTACAGAATACCCTGAAGTTGACAAGCTGAAAGCCAAATTTATTGCTGGAAGAATTATCCCTGCAATTGCAACCTCCACATCAATGGCCACAGGTCTTGTCTGCCTGGAGCTTTACAAGGTTCTGAGTGGAGGGCACAAAGTGGAGGACTATCGCAACACATTTGCAAACCTAGCTCTACCTCTGTTTTCCATGGCTGAGCCTGTCCCCCTAAAGTCATTAAGCACCAAGACATGAAGTGGACTGTCTGGGACAGATGGATCGTTAATGACAATCCAACATTGAGGGAGCTTCTCCAGTGGCTTTCTGACAAGGGGCTGAATGCCTACAGCATTTCATGTGGAAGCTGTCTGCTCTACAATAGCATGTTTCCTCGGCACAGGGACCGGATGGACAAAAAGGTGGTGGATTTGGCAAGGGTGGTGGCTAAGGTGGAGCTCCCATCCATTATTTCTGTTAGCACTTGGATGTTGTTGTGGCATGTGAGGATGATGAAGATTTTAATGATGTCGTTACATACCTCAGATATCCATTTACTTCAATGTTAGCTCTTTCTGAATTATATTTTTTAGTTGTTTGTTTGTTTTGAGAACTCTTTGGTGGTAGCTCACTGATTCTGATCAATTGACGAGGTACACATAAATATTACTTCTGACCACATATATACTTTCTTTCTCATACATATATCTAGAAATGTAACACTAAATTCTACCTATTTTTTTGGTACTTTAAACTCTTGTACTATGATAAATTAATGATTTAAGGGTATTATAGACAATTGAGTCTTATATTTAATGCTTTCCAATCATTATCTTAATTTTTGTGCCCATCTTTAAAATGTCATTTAAATAGGGACGGAGTGTATATTATTTATTCAGGTCAGCACAAGTAGGATTGAAGAAAAGTCTACTAGAGCAAAATATCACCACTCCCCTAGGCAAATGTGTTTCCGTATGGCTATTGATTTCTTCTACTCCATCCCGTTTAAAATGTTTCAAAATATAATTAACTTTTTCAAGTGTATAAATATACAAAGGAGAGCCTCAATTTTTTAAGAGGATAAGTTATTTTTAAAAATTTTATATTTATTGCAAGTTGATCTTATATTGTGGAATGGAGGAAAGTAATTTTGAATGCAATTAAATTTTATTCTAACAATGAAAAAAGAAAAAAATAATAATAATTGTTAATTTTTTTGTTTTATTAAAATATCTTGACTTTTTATGATATATTAATATGACATTTCACACTCGAGAATTTTAAGTACAAATATGAAATAAAATTATAGGAGAGCTCTTCCTTTAAGACGGAGGTAGGTATTTTATTTCAAAGGAAAGGGGTACTTCTCATTAAGCACACACTCATGAGAAATTATAGATACATAAAATTACGCAATGAAAATAAATTTAGTTATAATTGAGACAAACTCAGAATGCTCTCTTCATCTTTTAATATATGTCGTTTTAGAGTTATATATAAAAATTAAAAAAATGATTATATAACATTAAATTTAATATTAATTGTCTATAATACCCTTAAATTTTTATAATTACCATATTTATCTATAATATTTTTCTATGAGAGATAATTTTAAAAAGATTATAGTTATTTTTTCTAAATTATATAAAACGACAAATAATTAGAGAAAAATAAAAATATAAAACGACAAAGGAAGTACGAGATATGGTCTCAAAATAATAAGGATGAAAGTTAGTAGAGGTGGCAAACAGGTGGGCGGGTGTGGGCCATGGTCGGGCCGGGCCAAAACGGATCGGGCTAAAAAGGTTCGGATTTTCATGGGCCAAAAAAATAAACTCATAATCCGCGGGTTCACGGTAGGTAATTGGTGGCCATATGTCAAGGTGATTTATGTTTATTTTTGGCGTTTTTGAGTCCATGGCCATGCAGGCGGGCCATTTGAGGCTTTGAAAGGGCGGGTCAAAAAAGCCCTTGATATTTATGGGAAAAAAAATATCATTAAACCTATTTTTTTTGACGGATAAATTGGCCTGGTTCGCGAGTTTTGGGCCCGTTTACCAGGTCTAAAAATTAGTCAGCCAATAAATAAACTTCAACAGCTCGGATCACCGTTAAGATTCTTAAATGAATGGTCAGTAATAAAAAAAGTAGGGATGTAGAAGCACTCATGAAGTTTGCCTAGAAACCCAACCAACCTTAAAAGAGTAATGGTTAAAAAAGTGAAGAAATTTTTTAAATTTCATTTCATTGTCTTACCTTTTTTTCAAACTACAAACAGCACACCACCAGGTTTTCCCATAATAAAGACCTCGGTTCAAAAAACCCCCCATCGTGGTGGTAATAAATTAAGGGTAAATTACATATAATAGTATATTTTTAAAAATAATTATAAAAATTATATATTTATAAAATAATTACAAAAGTATTACACTTTTTTGTTTTTATTTTCAATCTTAACATAATTAAAGGTTTTTAAATTAAGTGATTAATATGTAATGACTGACATAACAATATTAGTATAATTAAGATTCCTTATTTTAGGGGATTAGTTTTGGTAGGTGCCATTTTATCTCTCATCTCCTCTTATTCTGTCATTTTATTTTTTTCTGTCATTTTCTCTCTCATCTCCTCCTACTTTCATTTTCTGTATGCCACTGCACTTCTATTCTTCCATTTTCATATTTAAAGATAAAAGCTGAAGAGTGAAGAGAGAAGATGAAGACGCCATTGAAGACAGAAGATGAAGACGTCATTTTGCCATTTTCTCTCTCATTTTCTTCTATTTTGCCATTTTTTCTTCAAAAGATGAAGATGCCATTTCTGTCATTTTTGTATAAAAGATGAAGATGCCATTTCTGCTATTTTCTTCTATTCTGCCATTTTTTCTATCTATTTCATTCTTCTAATTGTTCTTCATATTTCTTTGTACTCTGTTTTTGTAAGTACTTCTATTTTACCTCTCTCTCTCTCTCGAGCACTAATTTTTAAGATTTTCTCTTTAATTTCATTCATTTGGGGTTTATGATCTTAATTTTATGCAAAATGTGCGTTTGATTATGAATTTATGATCACTTTTTTTGTTGATTGGTGTTGATTGGTATTTACCTTAGTATAAAAGTTTGGTTACCTCAAGATAAAAGTTTGGTAACCAAACTTTTATATAATAACAAACTTTTATACTAAGGTAACCAAACTTTTATACTATAAGGTAATCAAACTTTTATACTAAGGTAACCAATCCACCTCCACACCATCGGTTTTTTTCATAGTGGGTTTGGTAACCAAACCTTCATACTAAGGTAACCAAACCTTCATACCAAGGTAACCTTGGTATAAATGTTTGATTACCTCAGTATAAAAGTTTGGTTACCTTCGTATAAAAGTTTGTTTACCTTAGTATAAAAGTTTTAGTTACCTTGTTATAAAAGTTTGGTTACCTTAATATAAAAGTTTGGTTACCTCAGTATAAAAGTTTGGTTACCTTGGTAATTACCAAGGTTTGGTTACCTTGGTATAAAAGTTTGGTTACCATGACATTACTAATGATCTTCTCCTCTGCAGTATCTTGAGAATTTCCTTTTACTACCAGAAAATGGTTGCTCCCGCCACTACCGCCCCAGCCTCCACCTTCACCGTCTCTGTAACCACCACTTGAGCCACCACCGCCATTGTTACCTCCTCCATAGCCATCATCGCCGCCTCTGAAGCCACCATTACCACCTCCTCCGAAGCTGTCACCTCCTCCAAAGCTTCCACCTCCTCTGAAAATTGTTTTTGCCACCTCCTGCAAAGTACAAATTTGTGCAGTCTTTCCTATGAAATTTGAATTTGAATATTTGAATTTGAATTTGTTTTTGTGGTTAGATCCCAGATATTTGAATTTGAATTATTAGTTATGGCAGATATTTCTCCTTAATTTTAGGTTTCCTTATTAATATGAATTGCGTTATTTTTATAATTATGTTGTGTGTGTTTTTTTTTTATAATTACTTTCTAATTGTTGTATATTAGTATTAAAGACCCATAAATTAATAGTACCACAAAGAACAACAGGTCTTTTGACAAAATTGGGCTACAATGATCTACAGGCCAAAAAAAAGAAGAAGTATTCTTTTTCCTTTCTATGGGACATAAAATGATAGACCCATATATATTACCTCCTCCGTCCCATGATAAAAATCCTTATTATTATTTTGGATAGTCCTATATTAAATGTTTACTTTCCTTTAATAACCAAATTTTTATACATTTTTTCCTATTATGCTCGTAGCATTAAATATCTCATACTTTTCTTATTTTAATTCTCTCTCCATATTTAATAAGTATAGAGAGAGAATATTTTGAATTGAATAGTTAGAAAATCACTCTCTCACCTATATTAAAAATAATTAATAATATATTATTATAGACAATTTTATGATTAAAAAATATTTTTATCATGAGAGAGAGGGAGTAAGATATACACACAAATATGTTAGGGGTTATTTCTTGGTCAAGATTTAGCATGTGATGTGGGTTCAGAGTCCATTATCATCCATCCGCTCCCCCTCCCGCTCCCGCTCCCGCCCACCCTCCCTCCCTCCGGGTTTCAATAATTATTTAAGCTTTCAGCTTTAGCAACGACTTGCTTATGCAGTACACCTTGTCTATTGTCCAGAAATTATATAATATTATTATATTTAAAAGAACATTATTTTTACGTGTGTTTTAATATTTTTGTATGATTTCTTATTATATGTATATTTATGTGTGACAACATCATGCAAAAATATAAAAATAACGTAAAAATATCAGTTCTCTTCTTTGTATTTAAGATTTAATTTTAATCAATATAATAACTGGGACCTAGCTAGCTAGCTGGCCTTTTTTAAATGTAACCATAGCTTGACTTGATGACTTTATCTGATGCAATGCAAATACCTGCTATCAAGACTTCCTTCTTATAATATTTTCATCGTTTTAATTTTTAAAATGAGTAATTATGTAAATACAAAAGGTATAAAAAATAAAAATAATTTATAAAGTGAGACTTATCATTGGATCTTTTACATATTTTTAGCAATCAATATGTGAGTCTTATTTTTAGTAGTCAAACACTTGTTACTTATATAAATACTAGGAATATCAAGTAAGAATACCGATACACTATATTCTAAATAATTATTCAATTAATAATAAAGTGGAGGACTAAGTTGTTAAAATTTAATATTAAAGGAAACAAAGAATCATCAAAAGATTACACGACTCTTTCACTCTAGGATTAGGGAATATTATTAGTAGTAAGTATTTACGGAACATGGAAAAAGACCTATATTTTCTTGATATTTTTATTTAAATATACAACAAGTCTTATTTTTATATAAAAATATTAAAGTTATTTGTGAAAATAATATCCTTAATAGTGATTTAGTTTTATCCTTTTCTTGTTGGGATGTACCCTTTATTATTATTATTACTCTCTCCGTCCCATTATAAAAGTTTCATGCATATTAAGAAGAGGAATGAAATAATAAAATTATTCATAATAATATCATTAATTATTTTTAATATAAGTGAGAGAGTGACTTTTTAGCTTTTCAATTCAAAATAGTTTGAGCCCATAATTAATTATATTTATTAAATATGGAGAGATAATTAGAATAAAAAAAATAAGAAATATTTAATGCTATGAGTATAATAAAAAAAATGTGTAAAAATTTAATTATTAAAAAAAAATGGATATTTAATATGAAATTGTCTAAAATAATAATAAAGAGTATTATTTTATCATTTTTAAATTTTGAAGTATCGTATATTGGTATGGTGCAACGAGACGAAACGAAAAAAGCCTACCGCTAAATTATTTAAAAAGAAAGAAAAGCTGATCGTCTCCCTCCTCCCTCCTCTCTCCTCTCTCCTCTCTTTCGCCCGCCCAAACTCTCCACCTCCGCAGCTAATTCCCTTCCCTGAAAAGCTGTAACCAAAAAAAATCCCAAATCCTCCCTTTCTCTCTCATTCCGCCATTGAATCTTACTAGCAATATCTTTTAGCTAGCCTCATGTGGCGATCCCGCGGAAAATCAAGTCCTCGAATTCACAGAACAATCTCCAAAAGCTTTTCCTTCAAAGACATCGAAACCCTTTGCTCCGCAAATAACTCCGACCCATTCCCATCACCAAACCCGAATCCCTCTTCCTTCAAGCCTAACATCACAACCACCACCAACGCATCCGTCTTCCACCGCGTCCTCCGCGCCACTGCCGTCCTCCGCGCCTTCTCAACTCCCCTTCTCCCTGCCGCAGCCGCTCCTCCACCCGAACCCGAATTCAAACCTCCATCACCACCGCACAATGAGGAAGCCGATCAATCTGAGCTGTCAATCTTAATCCCAGGTGCGGATAAACGAATAGTCGTATACCTGACGAGCCTCCACGTGGTCCGCTCGACTTTCGAAGCCTGCAGAACGGTCCAATTAATCCTACGTGGCTTCCGCGTGACTGTGGACGAACGAGATCTGTCCATGGACTCGACCTTCATGGAGGAGCTACAGAGGATCTTTAACATTCACGAAAAGACCAAAGTGACCCTGCCTAGGGTTTTCATCGGCGGCAGGTACATTGGTGGGGCCGAGGAGGTCCGACAGCTAAACGAGACAGGGGAGCTGAAGAAGTTCGTGGAGAGATTGCCGGCGGCGGAGCCAGTGGTTTGCGGGGAATGCGGTGGCTACAGATTTATCCTCTGCGACGAGTGTAGCGGAAGCCACAAATGTTATACGGAGAAAACCAACGGATTTAGGAGTTGCACGGCGTGTAATGAGAATGGTTTGATCAGGTGCCCTTCTTGTTCTTGTGCGCCAATTTGAGCCGTCTGATTTTGATGAATGTTACTGCTGTTAATTATCATTAGAAATCTATATAAGATTAGGAGAGAAATGTTGAGTTATACTAAAAGAAAGAAAGAAAGAAAGAAAGAAAGAAAGAAATGTAATCTTTTTGTGTGACAAGAACAATTTTGTAAAATTTTCTGAAATTTTTGTAGATGCTGGTTTAAAAATTCAGTTAGATTGGAAGACACCAATTGGATCACTATTTGTCATTGAACCCTGTTTTGTTAATCAATATGGGGGTGGAGGAGACGACCATTTCAATATGGATCACTAGCTTAAATTTTTTTATATATTTTTTCAAGCCAATAAAAAAAATCAAGTGAATATTAAAATACTACTCTTTACTTTTGGAAAAGGGTGCGTTAAAAATCTTATAGGGGTTGCAATTTTTTGGTGTGTGATAACAGAGACACGAGGGATAGGGGAGGGGGAAGCAAGGAGCTGTAATTTTCACCTGTATTTTTTTTGGTCTGACAAAATGAAGATACAATAACTGAGCTTCATTTCATCGTAATTGTATAGCAATAGGCCTAAACTATAGCATTATTATCTGTCCGCCTGCCCCAAATCAATGTACAGCCTCGAGTGAGCCGAGTTACGTTTTGGATAGCTTTACAATCATGTAATAAAGCTTCACCAATAACTTATCAACCTCATTCAAGATTTGTAAGCCGGCTTTCTTGGCCTTATTGTGGGAGATTTGCTCACTTTCTCGCAATCTCAGAAATTCTCAACTCTGTGCCTCATGATGCTGAGGTAATATATTCGTGGACTTTGACATTGAGCTGATTGAGTCACTTGGAAAGAGGAAACACCGATGCATAGTGAGACTAATATCAATAAGGTGGGAGGTAGATAGCTACAATTCTTTGCATTGTCTGTGGAAGTTTGAGGAAACAAAAAGGCATTTCTCTGAATACGCGCGCTCTTTCGATCTAAAGTTGGATATAGAGGAGATGGATATGGAAGGACTAGTGAAAGAAATGAAAATCATGAAGAAAAATGAATGGTTGGCCTTTAACTGCATGGTGAATTTGCCACATATGGGGAGAAGCAGAAGTACAAGGCATGTTATAGAGTTTGTAAAGATAGCTGAGGATTCGATCAAAAGTGGAAGTACTACTAGGGGTATTGTAACCTTTGAAGATGGCGTAATGGAGGAGAGAGAGATTGTACTGGATTCGGGTCGTTTTTCGAAGGGCAGATGGTTCATTTCCATGCCTTGCTTGAATCAATGGACAGTCAATTTCCTCTGCAACTTATTGAAGCAAGGTTAGCTATGGAGTGTGTTGGGTCGTGATATTTCCTATTTTTAGGCCGGTTACATTGGGCCTATTCACATAAACAATCTATGGGGCCTCTATTATTAATCCGTGAAAGTCACTGGGCCCAGTCACCATATTATATCCGTTTTAAACCTTTAATTCTCACGCTTTGAGCTATCCTCGAACGAAACCGCCATGTCAAGCTTGTGGTGTTTACCAGTGTTTATCTTGTCAGCGAGATCGGGGCGTCGCTTACGTGATTGGGACGTGCAAAGATCCCGTGTTAACATTGGCGCTAGAAGGAGGGCCTTTTTCTAGTGTTCTTGAGTTATCAATCACAATATTTTTAGTTGTTATACATCGAAAGTTATGGCACAAATTAGGGGTTCTCGTTCGAGATCCTGGCGAAAGCTCAAAGATAGTTGGTCTTTCTTTGGCGACAAATAGCATGATCATGGCCGAAGGCAAGTAAAAGGCATCCCGCTTTAGAACTTCTAAGAAAGTGGTCAGGTGATGAAGATGGTGGACGAAGCGAGATAGAGCTTTGGAGGTTCTCTTGAACGGAAAGCGAGGATGTAGTGGTATGTCGGAGTGAGATGTAGCCGAGAACAAAGCATTCAATTATGTCCAATCTAAAAAGACGTGGTACGCCTAAAGATGGACAACCGTGAATTGGAAAGCGATCTATATACTTTAAAGACATGTCTCGAGGTAGTCTTTGGGATCAAGCGACCAATGACCATTTTCTGATTGATTGATGAGAAGGGTATTCCGCCTATTGGTCTTGAGGATTATGGTCGAGCGAGTAGATGAAGACCCAACAGCCATTTTCCTGATTGATTGACTGAGAAGGGTATTCCGCCCTATTGGTCTTCGGGATTATGGTCGAAGCAGAGTAGATGAAGATCCAACAGCCATTTTCTTGATTGACCGAGGAGGGTACTTCACCCTATTGGTCTTTGGGATTATGGTCGCAACAGACGAATAAACTGATCCAGGGAGCATGCACCTCAGAATACAAATAAGGCATTCTGCCTTGAGTATCCTCACCACAAATGTGAAAAGTTTCACCAAGTAGATCCGAAATTACACTCGAGAATCCACCGAGGCACACACTACCACAACAGACACTTGTCTTCTGGAGATGCCCATCTAAAATTTGTCGATTTGAGATTCAAGACACAAATGCACCCATATTCCTAAGCATCCGAAGAAGGTACCTCATCCTAGGGGTTCTCGGGACTATGGCGCAAGCGGACGAGGGAGTAATTCAAGAATATATTCACCCGAGAACACAAAAAGGCACTCTGCCTTGAGTGTTCTCGCCAACAGCGAAGGACTCGTCACCAAAGCAGATCTATAAGCCGCACTCCTGGAAATCCAAACACTTAGGTAAATATTTCTAAGGTCGGTTGGCATTGTGGTCCAAAGCTGATAATAGTTAAAGAAAGTGAGGAGTCCGAAAAAGCCGTTCAGCCTTCTTCATGACGAGTTCGTGGATATTGTATGCAGATGAATATTCTATTTTGTCCATCAAGACAACAGCTATCAAGGAGTCGATCACAATAATTCCACCCACCACGGCATTATCAAAGTCGCCACTACAGATGCTTGTAACTTCGATGACAGATGGCGTCTTTCATTCGGATCAGAGGCTGGCAAAGAAGATCAAGTACAAGAGTGTTAATTTTGTTCTCATTGATGAGAATCTTTGTCGAAGGACCTTTTTCGTCATCACTTCTTAAACATTTGGTTCCATCCGAAGCAGAGTATGTTCTTCGGGAAGTTCATAAAGACATTTGTGGCAATTATTTGGCCCGAAGTTGTTGACCTACAAAGCACTTCGGCAGCGATATTCTTGAAAAACTGGGGATTCAGCAGAGAAAGACTTCGGTGACTCATCCACATTCACTTTTTCACTATTAGTCCCGGTCCTATTTGTCCTATGGTCACTATGGTGTAAGGAGGTATGGTAGGACTTCACCGGGCCATTCGATGGCAAATTTATTTGTCGTTTCTACCCCGGTGGTGAGCGAAGGATCCTATATTGATTTTACCAGATGGTAAATCAATGGTCACTATTAGTCCCGGTCCTATTTGTCACGGTCTATTTGTCCTATGGTCACTTATGGTGTAAGGAGGTATGGTAGGACTTCGCCGGCCATTCGATGGCGACCCATTTGTCGTTCTACCCCCGAGTGGTAGGCGAAGGATCCTATATTGATTTTACCAGGGTGGTAAATCAATGGTCACTATTGGTCCTGGTCTTATTTATCCTATGATCACTATGGTGTAAGGAGGTATGGTAGACTCATTTGGCCATTCGATGGCGACCATTTGTCGATTCTACCCCGTGGTGGCGATTTAAGGATCATATATTGATTTTACCAGGGTGGTAAGTCAATTGTCACAATTGGTCCTTATATCTTGGTCCTTATATCTTGATCCTTATATCTTGGTCCTTATATCTTGATCCTTATATCATGGTCCTTATATAATTATTTCACCTCGAGTGGTAAAAAAGTGATCGATCTCACACTTCGGAGCCGATGAGTATGTGTTACTTTATTTTTATTTAAGTGTTGAGTTCAATCCTTTCTGTTCAGTTAAGTTAAATTCTGTCCATGAAATTCAATTCACTTCGTCTTATACATTAACTATTATATGTCTTAACTGATTCACTGTTTAGGTTCATTTTACTGATATTGAATTATTGACAAGAAACTAACCGAAAACATAGTTCACAATTAAGGAAATTGCAGATTCATCAGGAAAACTAAAACATTCATTCGATCTATTCATTCATGAACAAAATAAAATACACCATATATAAAGCGTAAAAGTTTAAACAGATAAATTTTTACATAAGTCGAATGAAAGCAGGAAGAACACTACCTAGCGCACCACCTTCGCTTGTCTTGAGTTGAGCAAAGTTGGATCCAGTTGAAGCGTGAGAGCTTTTTTTCTTTTCTCTCTCAGCGGTCTTCGTAGCCTTCCGAGTAGACTTTCATGATCTCGACGCGTAAGCTCGTCCGAATCCCTATATTCCGCCTGTAGACGCTTTACGAGCTCTTGATCGGAAGAGGACCCCTTCCTCAAGCTCCTTTATTTTAAGACGAAGCTTGTGGCGTTTGTTCTTATGTCTCCGCCCTTCATCCGGGCCTTTGATTGAGCCTCGCCAGTTGAATAGCCGAGCTTGGTTGTCAGAAGAAAACTCCTCATTCTTGGCCCTCGAGAGTAGGGTTTTCTTGACCAAGCCGCTGCGTTCGATCGGTTAAAGTTTGTTGGGCGGCTTTTGGGCGACTAAACCCATCTCTTGTGGCCCTTTAGTTCATCATCGACGTCTTGAAGTCCATCTTGGCTCGATCCAAGTCTCGTTGGAGGCCATCGATGACTTAAAGAGCATCTTCTCGATCGGCCCTTTTTCGAGAGCCAAGGTCGATCTCGGCATATTGATCTCTGTCTCATGAAATCTTCCTCGGCTTCCCCCGTTTATGTGTCTTGGGCGCAACGTCCAAAACAAGAGATTGGCTGCGTATGTCCGTGACGAAGACTAAGTCGATGCGGATATCCAATTAAAACGAAAAGATGAAAAAATAAGGAAATGATTATTTACCTTAGCGATAAACTCATCCCTTCATCGAAAGCGATTCCGTCAGCAGTGATCAATCGAACCGATGATCGTCGGCATTC
Source organism: Panax ginseng (assembly GCA_020205605.1). Classification (NCBI taxonomy): domain Eukaryota; kingdom Viridiplantae; phylum Streptophyta; class Magnoliopsida; order Apiales; family Araliaceae; genus Panax; species Panax ginseng. The sequence goes on along the minus strand of CM035138.1, from coordinate 6,927,225 downwards.
CTTACGAAGGCCCCGAAGAGGTCGAATCTGAAAGTTAGCATTGAATCTAGGCCACGAGTCGGAGATCCCATGGCCTTCGGCGTATAACCCCACCAAGGACCGGCCAAGATCGTTCGGCGAGGTCTCGTCCTTTCAGGGAAGGAGCCGTTGCTTTCGGGAGGAGAGTTCAAAGATACACGGTCTCGAGAGATGGAGATTTATTTGACTGGGTACTTGGGCAGGAAAGCGGCGAATCTGAGCTTGGATGGTCATCGTGTGTTCTTTTTCTCTTCCGGATGAGTTTGGATAAGATCATCTTGATCACCTTCTTCGAGAATCAGTATTTCTGGTGATGCGAAGGGGGATGATCGAAGATTGGGGCACCCTAAGCTCTTCGGCGGTCAAAGGCGTTATCTTACTTTTCAGCTTTTTGGTGCGGAGAATGCTTCTTCGATTAGGACGATCGAGTAGGCCTCCTCGTCGAGGGACGGGTGTGGTGGTTGGCTCAATTTCTGGGGTGACTTCGGAAAGGCTTGGAAAGGGTGTTGTTCTGGGTTTTCTGATTGCCCTCCTCTTCTGGCGAAGACGGAGGGTCTCTTCCGAAACAAGAACCTCATCGGCTTCACAGTTCGTCGATTCGAACTCGTCATGTATGTTTAAAGGATTGGTTCGGCCGGGAGGCGATTTCTGCTGCTTTTGTTTCAACAGCTTCCGAAGGCTTCCCAGACAAAAAATCTTCGAACTCTTTTATCTCTAAAGAGCTCGGTTTGATCAAAGATACTGCATAACCAATACAACTCTGTGTTAGAATCCATATTATAAAAGCATTTTCAAAAAAATCGTATACATATAAAATAGACCGATACTTACATTTATGGTCATATAACCATGTTTGCTTGAGAGAATCCAGATTTCCACTCCTCCTTGGGAAATTGTCAAAAGTTTCATCATTTCCATTTCTCTTTACGTCGAAATGTCTCCAAAGCAGCAGAGATCTTCTCGTCGCTGGCCCGATTCGGTAGGGAAGAGATTTGGGCCTTTGACGTAGAACCACTTTTTCATGCCACCGCTGCTCGGCGTGTTCACCAAATGAACGCCTCTCGAACTTCTCTCCTCGACTTCTTGAGAATGCTTGCTTAATGGCCTCAACCCTTTCCCTACATTGTACTATTTTGTATATTGTGAAGAAGGAGTCCGAGGAGGGCTCCACGCCCAATTCATGACGACGTAAGCCATGAAGGCCAAGATGTGAATGTATGAAGTTCTAAGACTAATTGAAATAAACCCACCCCCTAGAAACCCCAAAGAAGGTTACTATGAAGATATCTGAAGGAAAACGAACCCCTTCTCCAACAAAGTCACGGAACACCGTCCAACCTTCCTCGGCCGGTTGGTACATCTTTTTTCACCGGATCTAGAACCCTACCGCGCATGGGTATCCGGGATGTGGTATCGAGACCGAATCCTCTTTAGTTCACCTTCTCGTGACGATCGAGGAGTATTGGCGTCGAGAATCACTCAAGATTCTGTAGTATTCGGAGGGGTTTTGGGATTTTTGGGGAGGGTTCTTGCTCGATTTCACCCTTTTGGGTTCAATGTCGAGGCTCCTTCACGAGCAGCGATGGTAGGATTTGGTGGAACTACCGTGAGTGGGGTTACCAATATAGGAGAGCTCTTGCATAGAATCACCGGGAAACCATTGTTGATTAGTTCTTGAAGAAAGGAGAAAGTTCAGAAAAGTCGAGAGTTCGTAGGCGCTCGAAATTCAAATGGGCAGTAAATCACAAAATTGGTAAAGTTACCTTTTATAATCGATTTGCTACATTTGTTCAAGGCCTAGCTCATTAAATGTTAGCAATGATTTGGAATTTGAATGGGAAGGGTCCTGCTCGGTTCATGTATTTATTTGATAGGGCTTTTCCGATTTGGGCCTCCATTCTCTTTTCCTTTCATTTAAGTGAACAAAGAATTGGGTACACTTCAATTATCTCCTACTATGGACCTTTAGTAAATTATCTTGGGCCATTCATAGTTTTCTCTTAAACATTTTGTTTAACAAAAAACTAGGGGGGCAATGTTGGGTCGTGATATTTCTATTTTTAGGTTTACATTGGGCTATTCACATAAACAATCTATGGGGCCTCTATTATTAATCCGTGAAAGTCACCGGGGCCTACCACCATATTATATCCGTTTTAAACCTTTAAGGCGTCGTTAGGTCCATTCAAAGGTCAACCCATTAGATATTTTAATATCTCATTACTTTAACTCAGATGATGAAAAAAGCATGACGGTTGACCAAGGCTCTCGCCACGCATTAATGAGATGGGATCATAAGCCGTGGGTGGTAGAAAAACAATGGCCAAAAGCAAAGGATAAACCTTATACAATCGGCAGAGCCCATCGTGTCGTAGGGTGTCGGGTAATAATGGGTGACACAATAATCCAAGCAAAGATAGTATAACCCAAAGAAGGAAGCCATCGCCTGAGGTGCGCTCTATACATATCATTTTTCGATTCCCCTCATATATATATTATCGAGAATTATTACCTCTCTCGGACATTAGACAATATATTCCTCCATTGTTAACCTTGTGAACACATACTAATTCTCACGCTGAAGCTATCCCCGACGCGAACCATACCGCCAAGCTTGTGGTGTTTACCGTATCTTGTCTCAGCAGATCGGGACGCCTTACGTGATTGGGGCGTGGCGGAAGATCCTGGCGTTAACATAGTGTTTATTCGTGGCTCCTGTTTGTCTTCCTTTGTCACGCCTTGAGAGGTTGGAGGAGAGTAATTGGGTGGAAATGGTTTTTTGCGCGATTGGATTGGAGGCGAGGAGTTTGAACAAAGATAGTGTTACAGACGCCAAGGAGTCAAGAGAGTAAGGGAAGTCAATATCAAAAGAAGTGGCTGAGAATGAAAATTGTTAACGCCAGATCTTTCTCCACGTCCCAATCACGTAAGACGCCCCGATCCTCGCAGACAAGAAACACAAATAACACCAAAAGCTTGACTTGCCAGACCGTCGAGGGATAGCTCCCCGTGGTGAGAGTCAAGACAAAGCGATCACAAGGTTAACAATGGAGGAATAAATATCTAGTGACTTGAGAGCAATAATTTATGAGTTACCTTTCACCGTGTGTCATCCTTGCTTTATATCCCCAAAGTCCGGCTTTGTCTCAGATGAATCGACTTTTTCGCCCCACAACTTTTCAAATTGACTAAGCCTCGTCTAATCCTCATTAAATGCAATGCAGTAGATGACAACAAAGTTCTATCCCCAATCTACACCCCACAAAGCCCAAGTGGAACCATACTCATCTAGTAATTCTACCAATCGATCCTAATTAATAGGCAAGAATAATCATAACCCTGTGGAGGAGCCCATTAAGTCCGCCCAATAAGAAAAAGGATCATGGCCCAACATCGCTTCTCATCTTTTATTAAACAGAGGTTTAATGAAAGAGTATAAGTGAAATCGGGCCGTAATAAAAGGAATTATAATGAGATCAACAAAGGCCCAAGATACAACTTACCGAGGCCCATCTCGTGAACATCAAATAAAGAAGATAAATTAAGATCGAAAGTCCAATCAAGAACCTGCCCCAAATTTTACATACAACAACAAATATTTCACCGCCTCCCCGAACGACTCATACCTTCGCCCACAAAAACCATTTTCTTATTAATCTAGGCCTGAAGTCATGTATGGCGACACCGATGATCATCGGTTCGGCAATAATTCCATCATGGAACCGATGGGTGAAGGAGTGAAATACCGTACTAAAGGAAGTTGAGATTCACCATCAATCTGAATCGATCGATTAATATTAGTCATCCGCAGTAAACATCGTCTCCCGTACCTCCGCCTCAAATATAAAGAAGTCAAGAAGATACCAAGAGAATGTCAAGAGAATGCCAAGAGATAACGCCATCCTAAGTCTCAGGTTGCAAAAAGAAAAGAAACAATCTTGATATTGCTTCTTCAACAATGAATGCCTTCTAAGGATATCGACAAGATCAAAGAAGAACCGAAACGACCAAGGCCACTCATCGGGTCATCATCGATACAAATGTCGATCTGCAAGCTAAAGGATCAAAGCATCCGCACATCGTCAAGCTCAAGAAGAGCTCAAAGAGCTTCGCCCTATCCGAATTTGAGTCCGCCATCGATCAAGAATTTCGTAGGATATCCAGTGCAGTAATACGTAAAATCCGCCGAAATGAACAATAAGATCGCCCATATGTATGCGAAAGGATATGAAATCACCAAGTAAAGGCAAGAAAAAGCTCTGCCAAGGTAGATCCATCTCTTCTAGACTCTTTTAGATGGTGACGATGACAAGGAAGAAGCTCAAAGATGACCTCTCCTTATCTCTAGTCAGTAGAACTTTCGTGAAAATTTAACTTTATGTAAACAAAGCTAATATTTAATGAAATATCAACTTCATGCCTTATTACTTCAGCGTGAACATTTCTTGTCAATAATGGATCATCAATCAACTTGAAAACTGCGTAAAAGTTGCTTCTTATTTTAAACCGTTAATCAATAATTAAGTAAACTATATAACAGCTTAAGAACAATGATAATATAATCCGAACTCAACACTTGAACAAAATAAAGTAATGCATACTTATCGCTATCAAGTGTGAGATCTACCATATGTGAAGTGAATTCTACCGATCCTCCTCAGACCATCAAGATCTTGCTCACCACTGGGGTGTAATGCGTATATAAAGACCAAGATATAAGATCAAGATATAAGGACCTTTGTCTACCACTCGGTCCGACAAAGTCTAAGAATGACACTTGCTTATCACGGCGGGGCCCGCGAAAAGTCAAAAGATGACATTCGCTTACCACGAAAGGCCCCGACGGGTCAAAAGGATCACCAAAGAGGCTACCATCGAATGGTCAACAGTCCGAGTCCTCCCGAACCTCCTATCAAAAACTAAAAGATGACATTCGCTTACCACGGCGCGGGCCCGACGAAGTCTAAGCATGACAATTGCTTACCCCGGCGGGCCGACAATGCCAAAGTTGACGACACCGCCTACCCCAAAGGGGGCCCGACAATGCCAAAGTGACCACCGCCAAGAGGCTACCATCGAATGGTCACGAGTCCTCCCGAACCTCCTAACTCCGAGGTGGCATTTGTTGTGCTCGCTGTAATATGGATGAGCTACTAAAATTCCTTATGAATGTTTTAAACTTCGATCCCACGTCATGGCGTTTGTTAACTCGATCCCTAGGCAATGGACCCAAATTTACTACCCCTGCATAACAAGAGAGTATAGAGATAAAATCGAATATAGCCTTTTGTGGTCATGGGATCGAACCATTCGGGTCGACAAATATCCACACGAACCCTCCAAACAACATTTACAGCCTTTCTACTCACACCAAATTCCTCAATAAAGGGGAGATGGGTCCAAAGTAGAATACTCAAGTCTTTCTTCGCATCAATCCCCAGCTTCTTTCAAGAATATCACGCCAAAGTGCTTTGTAGTCAACAACTTCTGCCAAATAATTGTCACGAATATCTTTGTGAACTTCCCAAAGAACACACCCCGCCTTTGATGGAACCAAATGTTTAAGTAATGATGACGAAAAGGTCCTTCTTCGATAAAGATTCTCATCAATGAGAACAAAATGGACACTCTTGTACTTGGTCTTCTTTGCACAAGATCTCGATTCAAGAAATGACGCCATCCGTCACCAAAGTTATAAAGATCTCAGAGTGGCCACTTTCGATAATGCACCTACGTGGTGGAATTGTTATTGTGATCGACTCCTTAATAAATTTCGCTATAATCGATGTCCGGGGCTGAATATCCATCTCAGTATGCAATGTCCACGAGCTCGCTTATGTCAAGTATCAAGAACGGCTTTTTTTCGACTCTCACCGCTTCCATCCGAGTCGCAACTTTAGAGGATTTCCCAAGACAAGTGCCTCACTGTATGGTGCAGCCCTTAATGGACTCTCTGGAGTGTGATTTCGGATCTACTTCTGAAACTTTCTCACACCGTGGTGAGCCTTCGTCTCGCTGCGCGACCATAATCCCAAAGACCAATAGGCGGAATACCCTCTCACCAATCAATCAGAAAATGGTCATTGGGTCTTCATCTACTCGCTTCAACCATAATCCCAAGACCAATAGGCGTAATACCCTTCTCACCAATCAATCAGAAAATGGTTGTTGGGTCTTCATCTTCATCTACTCGCTTCCCACCATAATCCCAAGACCAATAAAGGCGTAATACCCTTCTCTACCAATCAATCAGAAAATGGTCATTGGGTCTTCATCTACTCGCTCCCACCATAATCCCAAGACCAATAGTATGGGAATACCCTTCTCACCAATCAATCAGAAAATGGTCATTGGTTCGCTTCGATCCCGGGAAGGCCTCGAGACATGTCTTTAAAGTGTAGACTTCTTTCTAACTTGATCGGCCTGTCACCCCGACCACTTCTAGGTATAGATTCTAAGCAAGATGCCTTCTACCCTTTTCCCACCATGGTCGTATTCTCTCAGCAAAGAAAATCAATCTTCTTCCAAAGATCATCCCGGGCTCTCTAACGAGAACCCTCGTAAACTCCGCTTTGGAAGCAGATCAGCATGAACATTCTTTCAAGGACCCAATCAATCCTCGACAGATACTCATCATCAGGTAGACGAAGTCATAGCCATCGGCATCCTTTTGTAGAGGTAATCGTTTCTACTCTTCTTCACCATGGATTCCAACGTAGAAATATACCTACATTTTGTGATTGAAAACTTCAAGAACACTGTAACACGCCCTCCTTCTAAATACCAATGTTAACGCCAGATCTTTCTCCACGCCCCAATCACGTAAGACGCCCCGATCCCGACATAAACACACAATAACACTAAAAGCTTCGACTTCGCCAGACCGCTTGGGATAGCCCCAGGTGAGAGTCAAGACAAAGCGATCACAAGGTTAACAATGGAGGAATAAATATCTAAATGACTCGAGAGCAATAATTTATGAGTTACCTTTCACCGCAGGTCATCATCTTGCTTTATATCCCCAAAGTCCGGTTTGTTCTCAGATGCGAATCGATTTTTCTAGCCCACAACTTTTCAAATTACTAAGCCCTCGTCTAATCCTCATTAAATGCAATGCAGAGATGACAACAAAGTTCTATCCCCAATCTACACCCCACAAAGCCCAAGTGGAACCATACTCATCTAAGAATTCTACCAATCGATCCTAATTCAATAGGGCAAGAATAATCATAACCCCAGTGAGGAGCCCATTAAGTCTAAGCCCAATAAGAAAAAGGATCATGGCCCAACAATTAATCCAAAGCTTATATCGCTTTATATACAAATACACAAGACAAGGTCCTATCAAGCTTGCATCAGAGAGGCGCTTGCAAAGTTTGAAATAAGTGTCCACATTTCCGGATTGTTGGATTCTTTTTCTTAACCCCTACATCACAGCAGCCCTGTCCAGAAACTCCGGATGCAAACCCAAGTTAAGCATTTTGACAACTGTTTCTGCAGCGTCATTAAAATGGCCACCCTTGATGTAGCCTCTCAACAACCATGATAAGGTTTTCTTCTTACGTAACAAACTTGTAACCTCCACTCTAGTGAGCAACCGTGCAATAGCGCTAGCCTCATTTTGGGAAGCACATATGGCTAAAACAATATCATAGAGGTTTTCATCAGCCTCCTTACCCACAAGCTTCATCTCCCACAACTGTCTTTCAGCCTCAAGTCCACGACCAGCACATATATACATAGCAAGGAGGCGCTCATGAACCACTCCATGAAGTGATGGGCCTCCCTCTTGTATCACCCAATTGGACAGACGTACCCCATCAGCTAAAAGATCCGACTGATACTCTTCAATAAACCCAACGTTTTTCAAATCAAGTTCAGCAATCAAACCAACTTTGGTGAAACCTTTTAACTTACGTAAAGCTTTTGCCAACTCATTCAGTTCTTTAACCACAGCTGTCATTGCAATTAGATAGCTGTAGACCTCTGGCTTCAACTCGGATTCTTTAAGGTGAATTACTAGTTTTACTGCATCCCTGTAGTCCCCTTCCTCCTGATTTAACACATTTTTGAAGATTTGTCACCATTTGAGACCCAAAAATAGCTAAATTTTAAGCTGGTTAAAACTTAAAGGAAACCAACAAGGTACACACTTAACAGCCTAATACGCCTCACATGACTACAAATCAATTACGTCAAAAAAATTAACCACAACATAAATCTCCCCCAGACTTAATCCAACAAGAAGATTTGTCTACATAGAGACCAAATATGTTGCTGCTAAATATTCCATTTTTGAGAACTTGTGAGTCTTTTTTTGCTGGTCTCAGCCAATTATTTTATGTTTTTTCAACAGCTTTTCTTTTGTCATAGGTAGCATTGATCTTTACTCTTCTATCTATATATATATATATATATTATGAATTATGTATCTAAGAAAGTAAAGATGGTGCAAACACATGCACAACCATATGAAACTAGTTAAGTTGGACAAACCATACAATTAAGATACAAAGTGCTGAACTCATGCATGGCAAGATTATTTGTCCTGAAAAAGTTATAACCAGAGGGGCTCACTAATAAGCCATAAACTGTCTATGTTTGTGAACAAAAAAAATATAAGTATATGAAAGAAAATCACCAATTAGTTGAACGCATTTACGCGATGTTATCAATGTGCCATGGAAAAATATAGCCAATTATTTCCAAATACAAAATGGCATTTTATATATATATGGGAACCCTTCTTCGGTGAATTGGTTTGTCAGCGAACCGACGGTTCAATCCGTCGCTATAGCATAGAATGCTTACCGGGTATGGTGATCATGTTCAGTCACAACACACCGTCGCTTTTATTTACGTATGAACCGTCACTATAGCCCCGGTTTGTCTTTGGTTCACCTTTTCCGGTTCGTTAGAGAAAATTTTCCATATATATATATATATATATATATATATATATATATATATATATATATATATACAGAACTATGTTTTATTGGTTCCACAGAATCATAAAATTAATAGATTTCCCTAGTTCATAATTCAAAGAACATGCACATTAAAAAAGGGTTACCATCATTTTCCAAGCAAGATAACCAGTTGGGCCGCCTTTATGCCCTTGCCCATCATCATCTGAATATGTAATTCCCCTGCTTAACACCTCTTTCACAAACGAAACCACCCCATCCTTCTTTCTCATTTCCAAATACAAAGAAATCACCTTCTCAATCATACTAAAACTCGGCTTCAACCCAACACAATCCATGTCCACAAGGAGGTCAACCACATCCCCAACCTCATTCTTTTCCTCAATCAACTTCTTAACCCACCCACACATTAATGAAACCATGAGCTCCATCGTCTCCTTATCAACCCGATTCTCCTTCCTAAGCCAATCAAACACTTCCAGGGCAAACCAAGAATCCCTCCCTTCCTGAGAAAAATACACCAACACGAGCTGCAATTCACGAACAGATAACCAATCATTCATTTCCTCAAGAACATCGGATGGCTCCCTAGTCATACGCTCCAATTCTTCAATTGCCTCAAAAAACCCTTCACTCATTTCATCTTCATCATCACTAGTTATAAAAGTATCCAACTCAACAGATTTCAAAAACCCAAATTCTCGGACTTTCCCTTTATTCACAACAACAGAATTAGGGGCATTCAGTTTGCTGACTGCAGTTGAAACCCTAGAGCATGAATTAATCCTAAATTTGGTACAAAATTGAGCAGCAAGAACTCGATGCCGTGGAGAAGAAGAAGAATAAGTCAATCCCGACCTGGTAAGATAAGCAACACCATATGTAAAGGCCATTTTGATTAGGGTTTAAGCAGTATTAGCTCTGGTTGGTTCCTGAGAATCTGCAGGAAGTAGAAAGTAATACAAAGTTGCTATCTTTGGAGAGAAATTCAACCGTTGATTCCTATTCTGTGTTTTTCTTAGAAAACAAACACGGTGGGAAGGAAGTAAATGGAGAATTACTTCTTCTTTTGGAGGTGTTAACGCCAAGATCTTTCTCCACGTTCCAATCACGAAAGACGTCCTGATCCTGCACAATAAACAAGACAAACACCACAAGCTTGACGGCCGGACCGCCGGGGGATAGCTCAGGCGTGAGAGTAAGTATGTCTGTTCACGAGGTTAACTCAAGAGGATGATAAAATCTAGTGTATTGAGAGTGATTCTGTTCTATATGTTGTGTGAATGTGTATATATGAATGAAACGTACCTCCTTGTGAAGACTTACTCACTAAGAAATAATATCTTTGCTTGGATTATCGTGTCGCCCACTATCACCGACATATCCCCTCGATCCGATGGGTTCGATTGATCGCATGGAGTTCATCCATCGCTTCTTGCCACCGTTTTGCATCACGCACTTACACTATAATCCCATCCACATTAATGCATGGCGAGATATTTTGATCAACTCGTCATACTATATCATCATTACAAGTCAAAGTAATAGATATTAAATGACCCAATGGGTTAATCCAACGAACCATTCGATCCAATAGGATTAAATAAAGTTGACACAATAAATGGGCTCAAAGAAAGAGCCCCACGCTAATTAATTATAAAAGCCCAACATATTAAATCGATAAATGGGCCCAATATACCCTACTAAAATAGAGAAAATATCATGACCTGACATTACCCCTAGTTTTTTAGTTAAACAGATGTTTAATGGAAAACTATATATGATTCATGATATTTAGAATTCAATAAAGGCCCAAAGATAGAAGTAAGTGAATCATACCCACTTTTAACATACGGAGTGGAATAAGGGAGGGTCAATAATGGATACCTGCAGCAATAAGTCCAACTGATAAAGGACTTGAATTTGAACAGGATGGGCCAATAAAATAGAAACCCAACAATCAAAGCCCAATCGATAAGATATTCAAAGGTCATCCAAACGCATTCCACTCAATTCTCATCATTATCGATATTAAATGCGCTACCGCCGCTCCACGTAGTAAATCACAAGATAAAAGATAAACTTCACCAAATTTGACTTCGCTTACTCTATCGATTTGAAATTCAACCTTTGAACTTTCTTCCTCTCTCGTAAAACCTATCTTTAGCTTTCAAAACTCAACAATGGTGAATCCAAGCCAAGTCCCTTCAAGTTCTTCTCATTCAAACCCTAATCAAGAGGGTTCAAGTGCGAGTTCACCATCTCCATCCGATTTCTTCAAAGATGGGGAAAAATTTCCTTCGCTTAACATCACCTCCACCGCCTCTCGAATCTGGAACTTCACGAGCCTCCTGGATTCGATACCATGTCTCGGATAACTTTACATGAGGGCTCCAGCTTCTTTGAGGAGTCGAATGTACTAACGACTGCACGGCTGGTCGCTTATGCCGACTTACTCACCGGAGAAGGGATTCATCTACCCTCCACGCCTTCATAGTTACCTCTTTAGGGTTTGTTGGAGTAGGCTTCGCACAACCGGTGCCCAACTCCTATATCCATATAATCGGGCGCTCATCGCTTACGCCACGAATTAGGGGTTACCCCTCTGTTGACCTTCTTCTTCACCCTCTTCTACCATTTGGCGAGATCCCGAGAACAAGGGTTCAAAATGTTTGAAAGCAAATAGCCCCGCTACCAAACTCGAAATTCGAAGAGGCCCTCGATGAGCACCCCTCGAAAGAACAAAGGATGGCACGAGAAATGGTTCTTCGTCATCGGTCCTGGGATCTCCTCCTTCCCGATTGGACCATTTTGGGCAGATCTCTCTGTGACTTTGACATCCCCAAGAGCGTGTGAGGGAGATGGGTGACTTCTAAATAGATCCTTCCTCAAGAGTGGAGCTTCACTCTATCGACCAAGCAAGCTTGGTATGACCGTAAATGTGAGTCTCTGACCATTTTATGATATAACTTTTGAAATATTTATGTGGTATAGATTCTAACTTGATTATTTGCGTGTCTTTGATTAAACCAACTTCCCTAAGTAAAAGACTTGGAAGATTTCTTGGCGGGGAGGATTATCGATGCAAATGAAGAACTCCCTAACGAGGAGCCTTCCTTTAATCGAACCCCCGCCTCAACTAACAACAACCCCCCTCTTCGGATGATGACCTCAAGGTCGACAATCCCATCATCCCAGAAGAGGTTCTCCGTCCCGCCAAGGAAGGAAGAAGGCCGCTAAAAAGGCCGGGACTCTTCATGATAAACCCCGAAAGCGACGAGGAGGTCCTTCCCGAGGTAAACCCACAACCAATTCCTCTAATCGAACCCACAAAGAACAACCTCTCGAACCAACCCCACCAACTTCAACCAACCCCAAAAAGAGGAGTCTCCTCGACATTCCTCCACACGATCGCAAGAAAGTCCTTCGTAAGTAAAAAATTAAACAAAAATAATTCCCACTACCGATTTAACTCCGCGTCCCTCCACCTTCAACAACCAATCCTTCAAATGAAACCCCAACACTTGATGTTTGAATTTCAATCCGGTCGAATTCTTCTTTGTCCCGAAAAGAAAACGACCTTGGACTGACGGCCAAATTTTGGCTCGACCTCCCTGAACCTTCTTTCAACTCCCGAGCCGATACCACTGATCACCTTCTCCAGAGGTAATGCATGCGGATCCTTCACCGGTTCATAGCCACCTACGCCTCCTCCTCGAGGACCGATGACTTCCGAATTCCAAAGATGATGCCATGGGTCCACCGACCATGTGGCCTCGATTCAACGCCAATTTCCCTTTCAACTGTTTCAAGCCTTTCGTCATGAGACCGATGACCACTCGGTTCGGAACAGATTCGAATGGGGACTTACTCAAGGCATGAACTACTTTTGCAAGGTAAATGACTCTTCCTTCCTTTGCTTATTTATTTTCATACTCACACATCCGTCGATTGAATAACACCGAACATGTACAGTAAATGTCAGATTCGAAAGGTCAAGGTCCCAGATCTCTCGAATCTGAATCCGAGGAGGAGGCACTGAAGAAGGAAAATTCCCTCTTAAAATCTGCCCTGGCTCGGGAAAGGACTCACCGTGAAGGCCTTCTTCATACTAACGAAGGTCTTCAGAAAGAGTTGGCCCAAGCTAAGGAAGAAGTGAAGGCCTCCAAGGAAGAACTAAAGTCGACAAGGCTCAACATGCTTGAAATTGTCAACATGAATGTCGACTTAGTTCAGAGGAGTGAACTGAGGATGAATAAGATCAAGGAGTTAAAGTCCAACGCCAAAATCTTGACCAAGACGATCCGTAAGATGGAGCAGGATGAAAAGCTTCAACTGAATATACGGCAGCAGCTCGAGCAAGAAATCCGAGAACTCAAGGCTCTTCGGGACCTTGGGCCTCCTTTGACTGATGCTCTTCGCAAAGAAATTTGTGAAGAGTATAGGAACTCGGACGAAATAAACGGAGAAATCATGAGGATTCATAAAGAAAGCTACTGAGCTCGCCAAGTCTTAGCAAGGAAAAGTCGATCAAGGCTAACTTAGATCCGCACTCATTGGACTCTTCTGGATGATGATGGCGCTACATAAAGCACCAAATTATATAGATTGTCTTCTGGCCTTATTATGAACATTTGTAAAAATTTTATGTTATTTCCTTATTTGTAAATGAACTAAATATTAATGAAAAATGATTTCCTTCCTTATGACTTCAAACTTTTTTATTTTATGTCAATACTTCAATATGAATTTATATGGACAAGTGTACAAAAATTCCTTCGAGGATTTAACTTCAAATGATTAAGCATGTCATATAACGTATGAAATGAGTTTAAAGAACGAGGCATTCCGAACTCAACATTTAGAAAAGACTCGTGTAATAAAGTAAAGAGATACTTATCAAGTTACCGAAAGTGCGAGACATCCGCTTATCGGGAGTTTGTTCACCCCGAAGGCCTAATGAGAACTTCAGATAACATTCGCCACCACGGCGGGGCCCGACGAAGTTTAAAGTGTCGATCATCGCCTACCACGAAAGGCCTCGATAATGTCTTAAAGATGACACTTGCCTACCCCAAGGGCGGCTTCGACAAGGTCTAAGTGGCGACAATTGCCTACCCCGGCGGCTGACAATGCTAAATAGTGGCGACAATTGCCTACCCCCAAGGGCCCTGACAATGCCAAATAGTGACCTCCTGCCAAAAAGGCTACCATCGAATGGTCAGCAAGTCCTCCCGAACCTCCTATCACCAATGTGACGAGCAGCAACAAAGACAAAATTTGTTTGAGACAAAAAGAGGATCTTTTATTGATGATGATGTAAATATCTACAGACTTTTGATGTAATCGACATCGAATCTATCGAAGTACTTTCTAAGCCCGCCAAAGACGCCAAGTGTTTTAATTATCGACCCATCTAATGCTTTCAAACGACAAGTCCCCGGCTTTAAACTTCAAAGATTTCAGTAGGGTCCTTCCCAATTTGGCATCACCACCTGTGTTCGAGGAGTGTAGATGCTTCGACTTCTCTAAGGACAAAATCTCCCACTTCAAATCACAAGCTTCACCCCTTTTATTATAATGCTTAGCCACTCTTCGCCGATAGGTCGCCAATTTGATTAAGGCTATTTCTCCGACTTCTTCCAACAAATCAAGATTGGCCTCACCTTCTTCATTATAGACCTCTCGAAATGACTAACTCAAGACTTGAGACCCAATTTCAACCGGGACTAAGGCATCAAGATTCATAAACCATCTGAAAGTGGAATCCCCAAATGTGAGTCCTCTGAGTAGTTTCGATATGCCCATAAGACACTTAGCAACTCTTTCCGCCATCTCGCTTTAGCTTCATTCAACCTACGCTTGATCCCATTCAAATAGCTGCTTCATTGGTTACTTCAACTCGTCTGCTTTGATTGAGGATGAGCCATCAAGTCTTTCTCTTTGGATCCCCAATTCGGTCAAAATGCTTCAAACTTCGATCCCACAAACCGACGACATTATCCGACATTACCACCTTAGAATTCCAAAACTAATACCACCGATTCTTTCACTAATTTCAAACACTCTGTTCGCTTATTGACCTAAGTGGCTTTGCTTCACCCATTTGGTCATATAGTCTATGGAAACTATAACAAACCGACCGACCTTTTGCCTTCTAGAGTGGACCCATAGATATCAACCCCCCAGACATAAAGGGTATAGAGATAAGATCGAGTATAGCTCTTCCGGTGGGTCTTGATGCATATTGACTATTATTGTCGCACTTCTCGCACTCTTCACATACTCTCGATTCTTCCTCAAGATAGAGGCCAATAAGATCCTCGACGGTACTTTATAAAGTAAATGACTTAGCAACCATATACGGTCGCCACAAATGCCTTCATGAACTTCTGGAGAAAGCATAATCGCCTTTCGGATGGAGTCAAACATTTTAATAAAGGAGACGAGAAGGCCTTCGAAGAGATCTCCATCGATCAAAACAAAATTGGCACTCTTGTACTTGATTTTCTTGGCGAGCATCCAATCCAAGAAGGTGACGCCATCACCAAATATTCCAGATAGGCGTCGAACCAAAGAATTGGTTCATTAATGCACATTACCTCTCGTGAAGAACACTAGATGTTGCAAAATTTCCGGATACGCCGACCTCAAAAAACATTAACATCCGTAGTGGCTAGTTTGGCGAGTGCATCGGCAATAGAATTGTTGTTACGCTTCGACCCAAACTCGTGACGATTGGAAATACCGAAGCCGCCTTTACTTCGCTTACGCCAAATACTTGATCATCCTCGGACCTCGGCCAGATTCTCCGCATAATTGTTTAACAATTAACTGAGAATCACTGAAAATGGCTATTCTTTGCACTTCAAGACTCTTTGCTAACCGTAAACCGGCCAAGACTCCCTCATATTCAGCTTCGTTGTTCGTCGCTTTGAATTGAAATTTGATGGCTTCTTGTACCACTCAATCCTCCTGACTAGTCAAGATAATCCTCGCTCGCCGACGCCCAAAAGTAGAAGACCCATCTCAGATACAAAGGCCCATGAACTCTCTCCTGTCAAGAAGAATCAAGAATCGCTTCTGTCGGATCCTTCACCTTCACTACGACTTCATCACTTCGAGAATCGAACACTCAACCACAAAATCAGCCAAGGCTTGCCCTTTGATGGCGGTTCGGGATGATACTCAATAAAGAATTGGGACAATTCCATCGTCTCACGCAGCTTAGCCTTCCCCGATACCTCCGGCTTTACCCATAATCTTCTTCAGAGGTCGATCGTGTATACTACTACTACCATCTACCTCTGAAGTATTGCCTAAGCTTTCGACTAATGCTTATTAAAGCGAAAGCAAACTTTTCAATGTTCGCACCTTGTTTTCATCTCGAAGGACATGACTTACATAATACACCGGGTGCTGCTTACCCCCAACTTCACGTACCAAGACCGCTCCAATTGCCAATGAACTAGCTGCTAAGTACAGATATAAAGGTTCGGCAGGAATGGGCTTCACCAAAGAAAGACGCCAAGACAAATAGGACTTGATGCTTTGAAAGGCGCTCTTCACACTCGTAAGTCCATTGGAACGTTTTTGCATTCTTCGGCCCTTTCAATGTGTTAAAAACGGCAGGCATCTCTCAGCAGACTTGGACATGAACCTCCGCAAAGCTGCAATCCTTCCAGTCAGACGTTGAACATCTTTAAATGACTGAGGAGTCTTCATGCTCAGGATCGCTTGAATCTTCTCTGGATTGGCTTCAATTCCTCTTCGACTGACAAGATACCCTAAGAATTTACCAGCACCCAGACCGAAAGTGCATTTAGTAGGATTTAGCCTCAAGTTGTGATGTCGAATGGTCTGAAAGCACTCTTCTAAGTCATCCAAATGTTTGTGCACCAACATGCTTTTGACAATCATGTCATCCACATACACCTCGATATTTCTGCCCAACTGATATCTGAAGATATGGTTCATCATTCTCTGGTATGTGGCCCCGGCATTGATAAGGCCGAAAGTCATTTTCTTATAGGCATACAATCGAACGATGCGTAATGAACGCCGCCTTCTTCTAGATATCCTCTTTACACATAGAGATCCGATGATACCCAGAGAATGCATCCATAAAACTTAATAAAGATACCCGTGGCATCAATGAGTTGATTGATGTGGGGTAATGGATAGAAATCCTTCCTGACGAGCCTTGTTCAGTCGATTAAATCAATGCAGACTTCGCCATTTGCCATTTTGCTTCGGACCAAAGACCACATTATCCATCCACCGTGGGTAGTCAATCTCAAGATGAAATCACCGCCAAAAGTTTTGCAATTTCATTATCTATGATTCACCGACGCCCGGTGCAAAGATCCTCCTCTTCCGCCGAATCGGCTTTTTGACGGGTTTACTTCCACGATGCTCGAAATATCCCTCACATTCTCCAGATATCCCGAGGTTCCCATGCAAAGATATCAACATAACACCTCGTGAGATTTCTACGAGGTTCGTCCGGAGAGGTTCCGTGTTCGAACCTATTTTCACCGCCTTGTCCTCCTTGCTCGGGATGAGCTCTATCTCTTCTGCTCTCCACCGGCACGGCCGATGGTTCGAGCTACTTTCGGTGAAGGGTTCGATCTCTATCGCCACGGCTTGTTTCGCTTCGATACCCCACTCCCAAAGAAATAACAAGATTTCAGAATAACACCTCTGGCCGAGATCCAAATCTCCTTTGACCTCACCAACCCCATGAGTAGTAGGAAATTTGATTTTAAAATGAGGAATTGATGTTACAACTTGTAGAGCAATTAAAGTAGGCCCCCAAAATAGCATTATAAGCGAAATCTACATGCATAACATAAAATTTGCAAATAATTTGTACTGCTGAGGGGTCGTCCAGAATATGACCTGAGCTCAATGGTTCCAAATGACTTTAACCGGATCATTCTTTGAAACCATAAAGAGGAGCTTTCATCCAATTTCCATCTTCCGCCCATCCAAATTCATCCTTTGATAAGCGTGGGCATACAAGATGTCTACAGACGATCCGTTATCTACCATCATCCTTTTATATCTCATCGAACCCACTTCAGGCGATAAGCACCAATGATCCTTCATGAGGTTCGATAATTTCCAAGGGTAATCTTCATCTGTGAAAGAGATTACCGATATTCGGATAAGGTTTATCGATCTTCTGGAAGGTACCGCCAATCGATACGAATCAATCCAAATAGCTTTGGGCGCTTTTTTCCAACGAGTCTTGCCGTATACCCCAGGTGATGACATCTATCACATGCCTTGGTGGTCGATCCGAGTGGCAACGCCGGGTTGATTAGGTTGAGTCACGATGAGTACTTTCGGCCCTGCATTGATGAGTTCGGGCAAAGAACATATTGAACTAAAGCTCCACCTTGTACTTTTCTCTCAATGAACTCTTTTAAACTGGCACAATCGTTCGTCTCATGTCCCGACGCTTGATGGTAGTCGCAATACTTGCGGGGATTTCCTTTTCCGAGCTTGATGTTATCTCGTGGTGGCTCGAAAATAGGTTGATTGTTGATCTGATCTAAGATAATCACTTCTATCGGCGCTGGAGCGCCGTGTAAGTCCTGTTTTTCTCACGGGGGCCGGACGAACGTCCTCCACCCTGCCTCCAATTGTTATACCTTTTCGACCCGCCTTCATGGCGGTCTTTGTGTCCTTCAATCTTCTTTGGTCTCCATTAGTTTTATCTCGATCCGTATCTCTGGGCCGATCCAAAGAAGGACGCTTGAGGCTGCTCATGGCTTCCTCCATTACGATATAGCCTTCAGCTTTATCAAAGGATTCGGCCAGACTCTTCGGGTGGTTAAACATAAGTTTTTTCACCAACTTTTATGACTTGACCAGATCCACCTGCTTCAAATAAATCACCACCATTGTAGATCATTCAACTCCGCCACTGACCGATCGCTTCCGGAACCGCTTCACATCTCGCCCAAAGATTCATTAGAGGATTGTCAACTCGAGCCAAAGAACCAGGTTGGTTTTCCTTCTTCATTTGCTCCCAAAATGTGCATGGAATTTATCGCATATATCTTCCTGAGATGAGATAGATCGCCAAGGTAAGGTCCCCATCCACCGCCGAGCATCCTTTCTAAGAGTTGTGACAAAAGTATGACATTTAGCAAGATCACTAAAGTCATAATAATCCATGAGTCGATCGAACGCTCGACTATGGTCGTAGGGGTCCCCGATCCATCGTAACTTTCTATATGGGGCAACTTCTTCGTAGGGTCATTTTTTTCTTCGAGAATATCCGCGAAAAAGGGGATGCCTTCTTCCCTTTCGACGTCTTTGGTTTTCCGGACTTCAAGTTGCTTAGAAGTTCTTTCGATTCTTTAACCAGATATCTCCACGCCTTCCGGTTGAGATGACGCCTCTTTCTCCCAAGTGACCCTTCTTCTTATAAGCGCATCGGATTCTTTCAATGTAACCTTCAATTTTAGAGGGCTTCTCGATGACGAAAGTGTCTACGGTTCATAGTATGGGTGCCTCGAGACTCTCTGGAGTATGTCCTCTGGATACACTTCTCGACTCGATCCCTGACACTATGGTGAGAATGCGATGATAAGTTGCTCTTTGCATGCTCAAAGTGCGATCTCCGGATCGACCTCTTCTCTCCCTTCGTCCTTGTTCTCCGTGATCGGCGTAATAATGAGTCCTCCTTGATCTCTCGAGGAATAGGGCTTGGGGACCTTCTTCTTCCCTATTTCACCCGTAGACCGTCATACTCGAATGAAGCGGTTCCTTCCCACCGATGTCCTTGCTTCTTGATTGGGCATAACCGAGCTCTTCATCTCTCAATTTCGCCATCCGAGCCATCCGCTTCGGCTATATCTAATGACGCCGCTTTAATAGTACTTCCATAGCCTTATCCGCCTTCATCCGCCATTTTAGCCAACCGGAAGCTTTTACGTTACGGTCATCTCTTGATCGAAGTTATAGGCAAGGTGCCTTCTACTGCTTCCCACCATGGCTGACCCTTCTCCGTCGAGTATACTAGCTTACGCTTTTTTTGCTTTCTATCGCCTTCTATCGAGAATGTTCAGTGACCGCTTTTAGACGCCAGACTTAAGACGCACACTTATGGTTGGTCCCAAACGATCCTCGCGAGATACTCACAGAATGACTCACCGACAGTGAGACATCTACCGTCTTTCTTGGTGTAGTGTTCTACTCTTTCCCATAAAAATGAATAGAATAAAACACACTCGTGATTGAAAAATACTCAAGACACTAAAACAGTCCTCCTTCTAGCGCCAATGTTAACGCCAAGATCTTTCTCCACGTCCCAATCACAAAAGATGTCCTAATCCTGCACAGTAAACAAGACAAACACCATAAGCTCGATTTCACGGATCACGGGATAGATGATAAAGCGAGAGAGAGTAGATGTATGCTCACGAGGTTAACTCAAGAGGATGATAAAATCTAGTGTATTGAGAGTGATTACGCTTATATATGTGTGTGAATGTGTATATATGAATGAAACGTACCTCCTCGTGAAGACTTACTCACTAAGAAATAATATCTTTCTTGGATTATCGTGTCACCACATTTATCACCGACATATCCCCGATCCGATGGGTTCGACCGATTGCATGGAGTTCATCCACCGCTCTTTGGCCATCGTTTGCCCGCCCACGTACTATAATCCCATCCACATTAATGCATGGCAAGATATTTCGATCAATGTCATACTATATCATCATTACAAGTCAAAGTAATAGATATTAAATGACCCAATGGGTTAATCCAACGAATCAATTCCGGTCCCAATAGGATTAAATAAAGTTGACATAATAAATGGGCTCAAAGAGCCCCATGGCTTAATTATAAAAGCCCAACATATTAAACTGATAAATGGGCCCAATATACCCGGCCCAAAATAGGAGAAATATCATGACCCAACAGGAGGAATTGAAGGTGAAGTTGTGGTAATTGGAAATGTGGTAGCTAGGGTTTCAAAGGTAAGGAACTTGTAGCACTAACCGCCAATAAAATAATTTCACATGTTGCAAAGAGGAGGAGGAAGAAGACGAGGAGAGAGAATTTTTGAATGAGGTTGGGTGATTGAAACGTGTTCCATCCAGCACTGTTCACCAACGTAAGGCTCCACTCACATTCCCAATTTTTACGAAATGCTCTCCCTTGTATTAATAATTTTTAACTTTTCATAAACGGATAGGGATAAAATTTTAAATAGAGAAATGATATTTTCACAACAGTTTTTGATATTTCCACACAAAGTGTCGTTGTAGATGTAAAAATCGTCGTTATAGGATCTATAACAACACTTTCCGTGTGAAAATATCAAAAACTGTTGTGAAAATATCATTTTCTATTTAAATATTAAATGATAGTATTAAATGACTTTCTTAATCCATGTGCAAAAATTTTAAACGATAATCTTTTAAGGACGGAGATAGTATTAATTTCTAAAAGTGATTTTGATAGTTGGAAATATCGGACCGCACCGGTTATGGTTATAGCGGTTGGTTGAATTGAATAAAAATTGTATTCCTCCGAGACCTAATCCATTTATTCCACTCTTCAGTCTGAGACTACTAGTGTTGATCGTTTATCTGATCCTCACCTCTTCGGCCGCCATTATCTTTCCATCCCCATCTCCATAATTCTTTCTCGATCTCCAGTTTGAATTCCTTAGGTTCCAGCTATACTAGCTTACAAATTAGTTTTCCTCCACTCATAGTCTCATAGATGTAAACTGCAGTAATTCTTAAATATGCTTATTATTTATTAATGTATGCATGTCAGTGTGTGAACAGAAGTGTGTCTGGAACTAAGCTAGGAAAGTTAATTTTCAGTAAGACTACAACATTTGTCATAAATAATTCTATTACCATTTTTATAGCTATTTATATTATAGTGAATTAGGTTATAAGTATAATAGAGGGGACGTGAAAACATAAATAAAAAATGAACTACAATCCTCTAAGCTTCTAATTTTTGTTTGTAAAAGAGTCTCAATTTTACAATACAGGAAGAATAAGAACTTCATCCAGTTGCTCAGCTCAGTAAATGGCTTCTTCAACTTAACCGTAAAAAATGCGTCATGACCTTATCACTTGAGCAACAATCACGGTGATATCATCAAGCTTCCCGCCTGCATCATAAGAATTGATTATATTGGTTGGCAGTAAGGAAAAAAGAACAGTGCTGTTAACTATTAAGTCCACCGGCTCATGCCTGTTAATTTCACTCCTAGAAATTTCTTCCAAGATGGTACGTCAAAACCCTGCTCATGCACACAAATGAAGCATATTATGCCCCTGCTGATGTATAGTTATGGATAATGTAAGCTCAGGTTTGATTTGATATTTACCCTGGCTCTGGCCTCCAGTGAATATGGGGAATCAAATTTGGTATCTACTGAATGATTGTGAGCCAGATCAGCTAATGCCTTTGCTAGTGTTGAAACCAGGTATTAGTTAGAAAATTATAGAAATGCATCACCAATTTTCAAACAGATGCCATTAGTCAGGAAACGCCTTACCAGCCTCAGCAACATCAGTATGACTGGCCATTGTTGAAACAATTTCATGGTCAAATATATTGTCAAAAAGCCCATCTGACCCCATGACTATGGCATCTCCCTCCATTAACTCCACACTGCAAACCTGGATTGTTTTTTTTTTTTGGGGGGGTGGGGAATTATTTGATAATGATAAACATGAATGCATGGTATCACGATAATATGCATTTTGACAGTTTTGTAAAGAAACAATATATTTGTTCATCAGTCCTCCAAAGTAGCACACTACCACACTCCAGCATTTGGCAATAGCAGATACATGTGTAACTGAAAAAGTAGTTTTATATCAGTCCCAAATGAATCCACAGGGGAAGCCTAGCATTGCCTACTGACATGGTAATTCATTTTGTATATAAATGGGAAAACATGGAACTGTTGATGCAAATTCATGACGATCTGAACTTGGTCTAAAGACTAAAATCAACTTTATAATTTTCCTTATTTTGCCAAAGTCAGCAGACAAATAATCTTTTGAGAAGTTTCAAATCTGGGACTAAAGAGTTAAAGAACAAAAGCTTTTCGAGTGAAAGAAAAGCTCTCCACTTGATCACCATCTTACACACACACACACACACAAAAAGTTATTTCATTTGATTGCTTGTCTAAGATGATGATGCTAATACAAACATTATTACCGTTGCATCTTGGTATGTTTGACCAACCTCTTCAGAGCTCAACTGGTATGGACAATCAAAGAAATGCTCTTGTGGAAATGTGGAAAATATTATTTGACCTAGAAGGTTCAGTAATTAACTGAGCAAAGGCAACAAAGAGATCCAATAAATAAACAAGGAAATTCAAGTAAAGATTAAAATGTGCAAGATATCATCTTAACCAATTACCCTTGCGAACAGCCCGTAATCCACAATCACCAACATTGGCAATTTTCAGAATCCCATTCCTCTCCAGCATGGCAACAATTCTAATAAACCAAGTAAAACATGATAAGAGTGATGCATAGACCTCTATTTGTCGGTAGGTTAGTATGCTTTCATGTGTGTGTGTTTGGCTTTAATATAACTTCGCAATACATATTGTGAAACCTACGCTGTAGCTGAACCTGTGGAAAATGTAGCAGCATGTGCTCTCCTTATAAGAAAGCGTGGATCATCATTAACCTGTGAAATTATGTAACACCACTAAAGTGTATTAGCCTAATAAGCACAATCTAATATGATTGCTCCAAGCAGTCAAATTCAAACTGAAATGAGTCCTACAGTAATCTATTGCTAACTCTTACAAAGACATGTAAAGTAATATCAATAAAAAGAAATTAAATGGTCTAACTGCAACAGGGTAAAACCTCTTCCACAAAAGATGAAGCATTACTCATCAGTTCCCTAGAGAATAATGCAGGGTCCACGTTTCGTTCTGCCCACCTGCCAAGTATAAGACAATGTATTTCGACCCATGTATTATTGACAGCTGAACATATACTCAGAAAAAAATGCTGCCTCTTTAAAATTGAGTTGTAATAAGTCTACCAAATTATTAGTATTGATTGATTTGGGATCACATTTATAGACGATAGGCTGCAAATATTGGTTAATGTTATTTTCATCTAAATCTCAAAATAACTACCCAAAATTTTGAAACTTTATTTTTTTGCAGTGGAAAGGTCATGAGATGTTACTTCCGAGTATGGGAGACAATGGAAACCTCTGTTCAGAAAATAGTAAAAACTAGCCAGAAAGATACGATTTGAGCACCGTTTGAGGTGTGGAAACAAATTTTCCCAAGGAAGCTTTTGGATTATTACAGATGGGTACAGCTATATAAAGCTAATGAAGGCTAAGTTGTAAGCACATTACATTATCTCTCAGAATTTATTCTACACTTTTATCATTTTGTTTAAGCAATGCTCATCTTTTGCATTCTCATTTTCTAGCTGTCTTCTAGAGTTCTATTTTTTCTTACTCCCGCTTATCCACCTGTATCACTATATTATATTAACACAAAAAATAAAAGCACGCTCTTATTGAATAAGGGTTTGTACCCGGAAACACCATCGGCAACAGCAATTACTCCCCCATTATAAGTGCTCACAAAGAATGCATCTTCCCCACCTCTATCAACCTTCAGAAATATCAAAACATATATAAATATTCAGCTTGTGGCCTCGAAAAAAGAAAGAAAAGAAAAACAGTACTAGCCGCAAATAAAAGTAAGCATAAGAATTCGCCATAGTATACAAGAAGACTACCAGTGAGCAGGTACCTTATTAGGGTGTGGAATAAGGTGAGTTCCAACACTAAAAGATACCTCTGACCTACAAATTTAAGGGGGGGAATCAAGAATTTCCATTAATAAAATAATGTGTCCCGTAAGAGTATGAAGAATACTTTTGCCAGAAGATCGTGTATGAACAAAACTCAAAAACACATAAATACAAACACCAAGCATGCGTATTCACATTCATTTGAATCAACAGAAAACAAGAGTAGTCAATTAACAAATTCCCAAAAAACAGTGGTAGAATTAGCTCAAAAGTTGAATGGAACATAAAAAGAATCAGAATCAGAAAGTAAGAGATTGGTATTATCATTACCCAACAGACTTGGATTCCGAAAGAGTGCAAGAAACCAATCTTCTTTTCTTTGGAACTAAATAATTCACTTTTGGTGAAATAAAATCAGAAAAGGGGAGAAAATTTTGGTTATGATGAGAAACGGAAACTCTGAATATGGGAATCGCCATTTCCCGCTCTCTCTAGACTCTATCCTTTCTCTCCCTTCACTCCCACAAACTCACGAACGGTTCATAGTTACAGGTACAGTAGAGATTAAACCAGAATGTGGCATATGGTTGTGCCACGTCAGTAACATTTCTCCCTAGCCCTTGAAAACAATTAATACTAATACTCTGTTTCTAAATTTTGAACAGAAAAAAAAAATAAAAAATAAAAGAAAGTAAAGATGATATAAGAAAATAAATAATTTATTCTCCTAAAAAATTGTAAACGACAGATAATTTAGAATAAATATTTTTTTTGCAAAACGTCATTTATTTAGAAATAGAGGGAGTAGTAGTGAAGTTACTCTATTCTATTTTTTTTTTTGAGTCGCAAGATGGTCAAATTACTTCAAAGATTATAAATAATTAGATAAAAGTAGTGTAATAAACAACAATGTTACTATATATCACATAAAAATATAATCACATAATGTTTATATATACACATATGCATATTATGGGCCCTAACCTGACATGTGAAGCCCATAAATATGCATGTGTGTGTATGTAATTTTTTTTTATGCGATAGTAGCATTACTTGTAGAATTAATTAGAAAAAAATTGAATATCAATTTGAATATGGTTATGTCAACCTATGAATCAATTAAAATAAAATTACTATCACATAAAATCAATCACATACCGTTCTGTCCGTTCATATACACTTACATGTATATTTTGATAGCCCACATGACTTCTTCTACACGTGACCCATCAAAATATTTTATTTTTTTTGAACTTGCACTGTGCTAATTTTTGTTGTTGTTGCACATTTAGTCTCTTAAGTTTTAGAAAATAATAAAATAAAAGTCTAGTCACATAATTATTTATTTATTTTTATGTGTCCTTAAAATATATTTGTTAAAAACTTTCTAATTAACAACGCTCATTCTAATATAATTAAAATCACATCAAGAAAGCAAAAATAAGGAAATTGTGTGTTTGTAACAAAGCAAAAAAATAATTCTAATAGATAAACATTATTAAATTATATCATTTTTTACATTTATACATATAATTTAAAAATAAAAATATTTTCTATTCCTTCTTTACTTTTAAACTCACAAATAATAAAAAAATTTAATTAAAATCATCACAACCCTCTTATACTTTCCTACCCATTCCATTTTTTCAAACTCACGGTATTTAAGTCACACACGGCCCACAGGACGGGCGGGACGGGACCCTTTTAGTAAATCCGTTCACTTTTTATACCAGTCTAAAAATTCAGATCCCCAAAAAATGAATGCAGTATCGAACCCTGCAACAGAGTTCAATGAAGGTAATCCATATTTATATGCTCAATTTTGTATTTTAATTTTCTTTCAATCAAATTTATACCAGGTCTCCATATTGTATAACAGAAAACGCCAGCGGAAGCGATTCTGACGCGAACACCGGGGACTCACCGGAATATTATCATCAAATATCCGCAATAGGGGAAGATGATGATGATGAAGACTTCTCTGATCAGAACTCAGATGACTATCATCATCAAAATCCGAACTTTCATCCTCTGCCCAACGGCTACGCCCATTGCGTAGAGGACGGAGTATCGTCTTTAGATCTGACCGATGACCAAGAAGAAGAGAAAGAGGAAGAAGATGAGAGGATGAGAGAGGCGTCTGATTCTGCGATCCGAAGGGCATTCAGAGAGGATGAGAGCCGGCGAAACGCTCCGTTGCCGCCGGAGAATGCGACCAGAGTGATGGAAGCTATGCGCGGAATTTCGTTTGGTGGATTCCCTCCAAATTGGGCGGATCAAGTTCCGGAAGAACGATGGATTAATGAGTTGGGAACACTGAGACAGTCACCATCTTCTACTAATACTAGTACTAGCCACTAGGCAGGCGGCCTGCTAATTTGGATTAGTAGGGAAGTCGAATAATTCAGCGAAATTTGTTGTATTGGCCATGCTCACTTGGTGTTTGATAAAATTTCTGAGTGACAAAATTATTATTTAACATTTTCTGGATTCCTCCGAATGGTTGTACGTTCGTTTCTGCACGCCAGTAACATTCAACCAGTGCAAATTAATGGAAAAATGCAATACAAACTCGCAATCTTTCACTTGTCAAAAAAGCTTATAGAAAAACTGGACATTATGTGCAAGTGATACAATAGGTTAAAGAATTTTCATTCATTGTTTCAAGTCCCCTGCCATCATACGAAAAAGGAGCATATTATGGTAGTGAATCCTAATCTGGATATATTTTGCCTTAACTTGTAAAACTAAGATGCCGGCCTTAACTTGTAAAACTAAGATGCCCAAGCGGCCAAGCTCAAGCTAACAGTTCGATATACATGATTGTGAGAATTATGATATGAAGGAACTCCTACAGAGGGAAATGAGACGACTCTGGGGGAGCTCGACTTTTCCCAATAAAATTGTTGACGATACTAATTAATGTTCGACAATAACCACCGACTAAATTCCAATTGTGAGCTAATACAACCTCAAATCACCATGATTACAAATTTTTATTTTATTTTTAATTTTACAATGCAGGATCTAAAACTATGCCAACCAAATAATAAGCATCATTATTTAGCTCTCTTGCACATCTATCAAAATTCACCTGCACCGTAAAAGGGGAAAAACACTATACTTAAAGCTCAAGTCTACAATACAACAACTTCCAAGTGGTCATCACTCCAAAACTGGAGCTCCAAATGTTATTCCCAGTAAAGTTTGAGCAAGACGGACCATTGTTAAGCTCCTTAAGCACTAATATTTTCAATCTCAGCACATCTATCCATTCTCTTCACAATGCCAGCTATAACCTGGTATTTGATCCCAAAAAAAAGCTCAGGATGGATATAAACTCAACAACATCGATTAGAAACATTGCACCTAGCATATAGAAGCAGAAAGCAATAAGTAAATCAATAATCAGAGTGAACTCTTACCTTTCCAGGTCCTAATTCATAGCTCTTCTTCAACCCTTTCGTTAGGAGAGTCTTCACTGTTGTCTCCCATTGAACAGGAGAAGTCACCTGTGATTCCATGTTAACAGGAATCATTAGTATTTCCCGCTTATAGTGGGATGGCGCAGATCATTACTACTTACCTGACGTGCTAATATCTTCTTAATTGTTTCAGGATCTGCATGTGGTTGTGCATCAACATTGGATATAACTGGTATTCTTGGAATTCTAATTTCTGTTGCAGCCAAAGCAGCTTCCAATCTTGAGATGGCTGGATCCATGAAACTAGTGTGAAAAGCACCAGCAACAGCTAGACGTACCTGCAAAAGTGAAAACGAAGTTATGAGATGTCTGAAGCGTGGCCTATTTAAGACAACTGAAAGTTTAAACTGAAGAATACCGTCATTCGAGCCTTGAATGATTTTGCTTTAGCTTCTAAGGCTTCCACTCCCTTAACACCTCCAGAGACTGCATAATTACCCTATCAAAGTAGAGCACCCTCTTTAAGATACAAACAAGAAAGCTATATGTTAATATAAAGCCAATAAAGAAAAAAGAACCTTACAGGGCATAAGAAATTTGCAATTTGGACTTTATTTGCTTCATCAACTTCTTCATTAGCAGCATCACACAACAGTTGCACCTTTTCTGAATCCAGTCCAATGACACTGACCATAGCACTTTTAGCAGCATCTGCAGCTTCCTGTAGGTAAGTGCAAGAGGAAATTTTCCCAGTGCCATTTGCATAAAATTAATAGAACATTTCTTCTCAAGACTATTTACCTGCATGGCTTGACCCCTTAGTTTCACCAGCTTGAGTCCATCCTCGAAGCTAACAAATTGAATCAAATGTAAGAATTTGAGATCAGAAGGAAAAAAATGTACACGTAAAAAGAATACTGGAAAATTTCATATCAGATTGAAACATTGACTCTCTTCCGATAAATCTCACGCTCCTTTTTTAATAAGTAATATTCTGATTCAATATGGCAACTGATATGCAAAATGAATGTTGGAAATGATGCTATATCTTCCAAATGCTTAGAAATGGAAGTATGATCTATTTTGTTAAATTGTTCACTTAATGGGCCTATCCCATGTGGTTACCTCAAGCATTGCCCAAAAAATACAAGTCACTAACAATCTCATAGAGACTTTAACCATCAATTATTGAAAGCGAAACTCACATCTAGGTAACCTAGTTAGCTTGCTTCCAAGTGCGAAGCATGACATTACTTCATTATGGAATAAAACTTTAGCGAAGATAATAACCAAAAATGTTATCAAAACTGATGATGCTCAATCACCTGAAGGCTCCAGCAAATGCTAAAGCAGTGTATTCTCCCAAGCTTAGACCACATGTAACATCTACAGAATCAATTATCTGCTGACCTCCATCACGGGCGCGTAGGACCTCAACTGCAGCTAAGCTAGTGACATAGATAGCTGGCTGCAAAATTGCAATTGCATAACAAATTTTATATAAGACCATCAGTATGCAGAATCAAAATGGGCTGCTTCTGATTGTGTCACCATTAACATTTGACAACACCCTAGTTCAACTTTTTTTTTAAATATAAATAAACAAAATATCATAGGGTACATACATAAATTACCCCACATCAGATGAACACGATCTACATGTGTTTGCTATTGATTAAATATGCATGACTCACATTTTTCACATTTTTAGATAGTTCATACAAATGAAGTATAAGAAACATTCAGAAAATGTAAAATGGCCAAATACCTGGCTCAAAACAGTGGAGTCTAGCTTCTCTTTCGGTCCATTAATGCAAACATCCAAAAGGTCAAACCTTCAAAAAGATAAATATTGTGTTATTCATATAGGCTATTTGCATGAGTTGATCCTCTGGAATTTCAATTCTTTTAAATCAATCACCAACCAAGTATTGGTGAGGGAACCAACTGGACCCACGATGGTGATTGGTTTAGATATGACTGAAGAGAACTGGAAATGAAGAGGATCCTTGTCCAAATATTGAGATAATACAGGTTAGTCTCAAGCTGAAAATATTGTTAGCATTTTTTTATCATAATTTCTAATTATCAATCTTAATTTGTTTAACCCAACCCAAAATTTCATTTGCTTTATTGTACAATTCAGCGGCAGCTGGGACTTTCTGAGCCTCCACACCCATTCCAACAGCTTGTGCACCCTGCAATAAAATGGCAAAAATAAAACAAACATGATCCTCAGATTGCACACCAGCTCACCCAGTATAATCAATTGATGAAAAGTAACACTTATTCCACAGTAAAAGAAAATGTAGGCTAATTTATGCAGTTCACGGTTGACTACTACTCTACTAGTAGAAAGCTCAAATATCAATATAGGCACAGTAACATTAATGTATTACAGGGAAATATGCCCACTTGCACTACAAGAAAACAAAATTTGAGCTTAATTCATATGTTAAAAAGCTCAATTGATACAAACTCCTTTACCTATTACCCACCCACTATAGATTGAAAACCAAAAATAGGCTTACGGAACGGAAAATAACTATAACAGAATGCTTCCCCATTATAAAATGTGTTGAAGAAAATGTAGCCTATTGATAGTTGGGAATGTTGGAAACTTTGTAGGATTTTTTTTTTCATTATTCTATAAAACATAATCATAAAACCCATTCCCTGTCTTTATCTCCACCTTTAATTGTCATTTGTCAAAGTATAAATTAATTATCTAGTAATTCACACACAATGTAGCAAGATTTACATAGCAAACAGTATAAAACTGCAATATTCAAACTTATTCACCAATTCATATAATAAAGAGGTCCAAGAAATTTATTGAGCACAGAAAAATGAAAATAAAGTATTATAATCTAGCAAAGTGAAATTAATTGGACCTGGCCAGGAAAGAGAAAAGCAGAGGTGGGCTTATAATCCGAGAACAAATCATCATTGACGGCAGTTCGAGATCCAACAGAAACACTCATAAAAGCCCTAGATTTATCCAAATTTCTAGGACTAAATCCGCGAAATCCATGCTTGAAACCCCTAAAACACAAAGAATTTGAGCTCCTCAACGACTCAGGGGCATCCGAAAAATTGAGCTTTTGGGGAGAAATGGAAGGAAGGATGAGAGAGGAACTCATTATGGAGAAAGAAATTGAAGGTAGTGAGTGACTGAGAAATCCAAACGAAGAGGTAGATGGATTCAATCGAATGATAGGACTGTGAAGAAATGCATGCATTCAAGCCTCGGATTTATATATGTATGTATATATACACGTATGGCGTTTGTTTCAAAGTTGAGCGGAGTTTACAAAGCCGTATGTGAGTTGAAGTTGTTTAACTGTTTTAGGTGAACTTATAAATATTTATTTATATATTTGTTTTTTTATAATTAATTAACTAAATTTTAATTTACTTACACGTTGCAAAATTCGTCAAATTAGGTTAACTTTAAACCGTTCGTCACATTTAATTTCATATAAAAGAGAAAGCTAACATGAAACACTCATATATTATGTGATCACTCTTGAGTGAAAATAAATCAAAAAATTTAGCAAAAAAATAAAAATAATTTATTTATTTTTGTGATTAATAAACAATGGGTATTTAGATAATTAATAACAAGTATAATTATTTAAAAATTATAAAAATAAAAATATGTTGAAATTAAAAATCAATTCCTATTAATTTTATATACATACATATTTATAAATTCATTTTGACATTATATACATGCGTTTTTATTTGGCAAATTAATGAATCATGTGTAGTAAAAAATAATTTTTTAATTAAATTTTAACATTTAAATTAACTAAATTAAAGGGAGAAAATAAAGTCCATATATAAATGATTACCACCTTATTGATCTTGTTCTTACTGTTCATTTTCTTGTTCTTCATATACATAAATTCTTACCGTTCATCTTCTTCGTACCAAACACCATCACCAGCAGCCATGCAATCACCACTAGTTGCACCACCGCCAACCTTATATCACCATCATCGATATATCTCTTGCACCACCACCACATGACCCTTAAACCACTAGCGTCGCCGTACGTCCTAATTCTTCAATCAAACCCAATAGATAAAACCATAAAAATAGAGAGCACTACCACCATCATATCTATCAATTGATATATATCATAATTATTATTGAAGTATCAATATAAAACTACATAAGATTATTTGGATCTAAAATCTTCACATTAACATTAATAGATAACTAATTAATATCTACACTAACGCTCTATTTCTGAGTTTTAAAATGGACAGAAAAGAAAAGAAATGGACGAAAAATTTAAGTTTTCTTTCCAATTCTTATGTTTCGAAGTTTTTAATAAACGGAAAAGAAAAAAAAATGGATAGAAAACTTGGCCACTTTTCCTGTCAAAGTTTTCCGTCCAAAATTGGCATGATTTGAACGGAAAAGAAATTAGAGTAAGTAATATTTTTATAATTCACATATTATCCTCAACTTTTAATATAATAAATTTTAAATTACAACTCATGTCCTCAATTTTAAATTTTCTATCCTTTTCCATTAAAAACTCAGAAACAACACAAAGAAAAACTTTAAATTTTCTATTCTTTTCTTTTCTATTCTAATTTTAAATTTTTTTTTCTGTTCAAAATTCAGAAACAGAGTGTAAAGTAATGCCAAGTTGCATATTAAAATTTTAACTACTCCACTAATTACGTAAAGTTATATCTACATTGTTCATTTCTTCATTATAATTTTGAGAAAAACAAATAATTACAAGAGAACCATAGACATGCCATATAAACCATTGCACGTAATTATATCTTCAATGAATAGAATTAGTTAGTTTATTTAATATTTAACATTAAAAGTTAGTTGATTAAATATTAATAAAAATTTAGTTTAAATAATAAAATTTAACATTAACATTTCTTGTTACTTTTAATGTTAAATTTAATTTTAATATTAATTAATACATTATTAAACTAACTTTTAATATTAAATATTAATATTAAGTTAGAATATTGTAAATCTATATAAATTATGTCAATTTTTTGAATTTATAAATATCACAAATCAACTTTTAAAAAGTCAATATTAATTTTATAATTTAAAACATGAAAAATATTATATAAAGTGCATGGGACCAATAGTTTGACAATTATTTTGGTCTAATTAAATCACAACTTATGATAAAATTATATAATTAATCTCTACTTTTACGATTTCCCCCCACTATTTCCACTTATCCACTAATCCATTTACACACACACACACACACACATATATATATATATATATATGAGTCCGCATTCATGGTAATCGGTTACTGGGAGCAACTAAAAAAAATCATGGTATAACAACTTGTAACGGCTGGAACAATTAAAAAAGGACGTGGCGGTTGAGACAATTAAAAAGGGACTACAAGCTGTAGCGGCATGTTACTATTTATATTAATATTTTGTAATATTAGTATTTATAATATTTATATTAATAATAATATTTTGTAATATTATTATTAATATTTTGTAATATTAGTATTAATAATATTAATATCAATAATAGTAATTGTAAGTGTAAGACCCCGAATTTTATGAAATAAAAGTATTCAATTTTTTCTTATAATTACTATTCAAGAAATGGTTAAATTGATAAAAGTTTAAAGTTAAGGGTGATATATGAATTTTTTTAAAATAAGCAAGTGGTTATAAAATACTCATTGTTGTTTGGGAATATTCTATTGGTCGTGGAATATTCTTCTTCTTTCGAGGGAATATTCATACGACGACGCACCTTTTGGGGGCCCCATAACTTGAAAGCGATTGGATGAAGAAAGCGACAAGTATAAGTTGTTTACAAATAAGGGTGTAGTTGTTATTGATTATCTTTTTGGAATACCCGTTGGTTAAAACACAATAATACGCGTTGTTTGCAAGAAGATTACGGTATTGCACCAATTATTGATTCTTACGTGAAGACACTTTACTCAATAATTATTACGATAATTACTTGCTCAATATTTTATTTTGATTCAATAATTGCTGCGTTGATATTTTATATTATTGTTGTTTTAATAATTATCAACGCACAAGATTTTTTATTATCAAATCAATAATTCATATTATTTGAATAATATTATTAGATAGCATTATTGGCATGTCTAGAAAGTTCTGTCTAAGGAGAGGTTTGGTCACCTAATCAAGGCTACCAGAGTAAGGAGAAATTCTTATTGGAAAGCCCCTTTCCTGAAACCGCTTTGTCATGTCATTATTGTGATTCTGTAATATTATTTGTGAATAATTAATTATTGATTTATATGATAAGAAAAATATTCATTTTTTGTGGATATAGATGGAGAATAATTTTAAAGTGACAATTGTTGAAAATTGATATTTTATCTTTTCTGATAAAATAATATTTTATTATATTATAATATAATAATGATGATATTTTTACAATGAATGTGGGATATATGAGTATATGAGGAGGAAGAGTATTTTTGTTACAAAAGTTGTTTAAAACATGTTAAACATGTATGTGGGCCCATTTCTTGATTGAAATTTGATTATAGCATGTAAAATTGTCCGTATGTGGATTTCGGTCAATTTCTGTTTGGAATTTAGAAAAACTTTCTTCTGAAAAGTTGTAGAGAATTGAATTTCCTATAAAAATTCGCGAGATTCAAATTTTCTGATAAAAGGACTATTTATTATGAATTATTGAAGTTACGGAATAATTGATTTTTGAAGTTTTAATAATTTTTATTAAGAAAAACGTTTTTTATATTGTTGGTGGGCCCAATTGGTGTTGAATGCATCTTTGAATTCGATTCTTGGTGTACGTAGGAAATTTATATAAATATAATAATATTTTATTAAATTTTCTCGCTTTATGTTCTAAGCATTTTCCTATAACTAGGGTCTTGGGTTAGAATTGAAAATCACACCTTTAACCTGAATTTTTCTCTATTTCTCTCTATATTATCGAGTGTATTCTTGTGAGTATTTTGATATCTTGAGTAGTCTTTATCTGATGCAAGTTCGTTCAACGTTATTCCAAATGTAAATATCTTTCTTTTTTGAGGTAAGGGATAGTAAGGGGATTTTAAGTGGATTGAAAGAGATGTTATTTTCTTCGTAAAGTGATATTATTTTTTTAAAAATGATATTATTTCTTCAATATCATTATGCCAAAATATTGGTTAGAATTTTTATCAAATTTAAAACTTTTTCATATGGAGGTTACTATTCATGAGTTCTTATTCACGATTACTATTCACGATAGTTACTTATTCATGAGTTACTTATTTACGAGTTACTTATTCACGAGTTCTTATTCACTACAAAATTGGTTTCTTTTTCTAACCAAATTATAGTTGATTTATGAATATTACTCGGAGATTAAAACTATGTATTGGTTATATTGATTTTATTATCATATATAACATTTTTATAACCCTGATGTTAAAATTTTCTTTCACTGGAGTGTAAAGATGGGTATATTATTGGTATGATCATGACTAGGGTTCTCTTTGCCAATGAGTGAAAAGTTGAAGTGTGACCGTATGATCATGACCATTGAATTTATAATTGAATATCTTTAGCTTAAGTCAAAGGTGAATTGATCAACATGGTTATAATTATTGTTTATATAAATTCTGAAATGATTATATATTTTTTGAGATATGAATATCTTTGGCCCATAGTACAAAGATGACTTATTGATGAATATCTTTGGCCCGTAGTGCAAAAAGATGAATTATTGATGAATATCTTTGGCATGTAGTACAAAGATGGTCTCTGTTGATGAATATCTTTGGCCCGTAGTGCAAAAAGATGAATTTATTAGTATGATTATGAACATGAATCGTGATTTGGTATAACCATGATCTTTGATGTTTCGTGATGAAAATTATCTTTGTCTCGGATGAAAAAAGAATTTAGAAACAACGATTACGATTATGAAGTTATACATGTGATTGTGGACATGAATTGTTGATTGATGTTACGGGATAAAACATTGTTAGTAGACTTTTAACATGGAGAAGATAATAGACTTTATGGTCTATTTGACTCTTCTAATGGATTGCTTTCGTTCATTTACTTATTTGTGGTTGAAAATTTTATCATCTACCATATGTTCTAAATCTACGATTTATTCATCGATGAAGACTATTGATAATTTATTTATCTTTAGTCATAATATTCTTTCTCGAAGCTAGTTGTGTTTCTCACCCTTTTGCTTCACAATTCCTTTCGTGTAATACGTGTAGTTTGGGTCGAAATGCGGGGGTATGAGGGAATAGAATCGGTGGTCATCATTTAGTAGTTATATTTGTTAAATCAAATAGGGGAAGCGAACCCAACGTTGGAAGGGTGTTTTGCCACTATCATACAAAGATGTCTAATGACATACAACCTCGTATCATCATATACGAGGATGTGCTCATCCACTTTATTTGAGTATATATATCTGAAAGCACTACCTATATAATCTTGGAGTTTGGTAGAAGTATAATTCTCAATTAGAGACGGTGGAGATAATGATATGTCAAGAGAAGACACACCATTGGGAAGAATATGATAGTAATCTTCTCGTTTTTCTTTGGGGTCTATTGGGTCAACCAAGGATAATTTTGTGGGCATATGATATCTATAATAACCTAGACGCATGGGACATGAGTCACAGTTGGTATCTATAAGGTGTCATTATGAGGTGCTGTCCACGGTTGGGACATGAGTCACAGTTGGTATATATTTGTATTTAAACTCACAATTTTAATGTTGTCATATCTTGCACGACAATTGTATTAATAAAGTTGTAGTTGTTTTCTGTACCATGTATTTGGCGACTCAGAATGGGTTGGATGGAATGGACCTATTTTGGGGTTGTCACAGTTGGTATCAGAGCTTAGGGATATGATCTCTGGCGGAGATCGGGATTAGAACTAGGAGGGGAGATATGAGTAAATTCTTCGTTAGTGTGTCCTACCTAAGTTTATTTGTTGGTCAGTCATAATATCGGGATATTATGTGATATGTTAATTTGTTAAATTAACCTTTATTTTTGAAGCTGTATTCAAGAATGATATCTGAAATATAGGAGATGAGGAATGGAGAAATCATGATGACATGAAAGATGGAATCTGAAATGAAAGCAAGGTATTCTCAACTCTTTGAAATACCAGGTACGTAAATTTCGAGGACGAAATTTCATAAGGAGGGGAGATTGTAAGACCCCGAATTTTATGAAATAAAAGTATTCAATTTTTTCTTATAATTACTATTCAGTAAATGGTTAAATTGATAAAAGTTTAAAGTTAAGGGTGATATATGAAATTTTTTTACAATAAGCAAGTGGTTATAAAATACTCATTGTTATCGGGGAATATTCATTTGGTCGTGAAATATTCTTCTTGTCGGGGAATATTCATATGACGGCGCAACCTTTTGTGGGCCCCATAACGGAAAGCGATTGGATGAAGAAAACGACAAGTATAAGTTGTTTACAAATAATGGCGTAGTTATTCTGCAGATTATCTTTGTTGAAATACCCGTTAGTTAAAACACGCGATACACGCGTTGTTGCATGATGGCATACGGTATTGCACCAATTATTGATTCTTACGTAAGAAGGCACTACTTCAATAATTGTTACGATGGAATTACTGCTTCAATATTTTAAAATATATATATATATATATATATTATTTGGACCTCTCACTTTCCCATTTTTAAAAAATTGTCGAAGTTTGGGCTGATATGTCCCTCCTTCCCGCATTTGTAACATCTAACCGGCGGTCGTTCTCCTCCCCTAGCATTTGTTGTTGGTCTTTGGTCTTTGCCGCTTGATATCTTCCCGTCATTGTTGGATCTTCTTTTTCGAAATTTCCACTTGAGTCACCTCTCCTATTATCATGTCCACGATTACCACACGAAAGTGGTTACCGCTTTGTCCGTATTCTTTCCTCCTCGCCGGTTATCATCGCTTACGATGACTACCACGATTGTGGTCCCTCGGTTGAGTATACTTCATTTATCTCGCTCTAATAATCGAGCCTCAGCTGACAACATCCTGAATACGAGAGAAAATTTATGAGAGATAAGGTATTGACGAATCTCGGTTTTAGACCTCTCGAAACATACGCGTCATTCGTTCCTCATTCTCCACCAAATGAGGTGCAAACACGGATAATTCTCGCGAACCTTGCCTCGTCTTTGAGACACCGCCATGTTGTTCTGCTCGAGTCTAATAAACTCTACCTCCTTCATACGATTTAATACTTTCTCGGAAAGTACTTGTCATTGAGCGATTCAAATCTTTCTCAAGACATGTTAAGTGCATCCGGTCAGTACGCCTCACGTATTCCCACCAAGAATCTGCTTCACCACGAAACATAAAGGTGGCGAATGGAACCTTATGTTCCTCAAATGCACCCCAAGACATCGAATATCTTGGAATTTGATTGACCCACGCTTATGCCTTGATCGGATCCGGCTTCCATGGAAATCTGGTGGTCCCAACTCTTTGAATTGTTTGGCCGTGACAAACCGCGTTCTTATCATTTCTCCTCCGTATTTTGTACACGAGTCTCCTCGTTTGATTTTGCATGAACTGCAAAAAGCTTCTAAACATCCGTCGTTGCTCATCATTTGCTCGATGTGGCGTTGTTCACAGAGAGGAACATTGCCAACTTGTTGCACGTTCTCCTCGTTGGTGAAGACTTAAGGCGTCTCCACGGTCTCATAAACTCCATTGTTAACGCTTCAACAGCCCATTCTTAAATACTGCCATAAAACAAGGGTTAATTAAACAAATTAACATATCACATAATATCCTATATTATGACCGACCAACAAATAAGCTTAGGTAGGACACACTAGCGAAGAATTTACTCGTCTCTCCCCTCCTAGTTCTATTCCCCGATCTCCGCCAGAGATCATATCCCTAAGCTCTTATACCAACTGTGACGCCCCCAAAATAGGTATACAACACCCATTCTGAGTCGCCAAAATACATGGTATAGAAAGTAAACTATAACTTTGACAATACAGATGTCGTGTAGAATACGACAATACAACTGTGAGTTTGAATACAAATATTGTCTTCTAGACAATATACACACCCAAATAAGTCCTCATTAATTATTCATATACTATTTTACAGAAATAGTGAGGACAGCTAAAACATCTTCCTAGAACCATCACTCCATACCCCGACTCGATCCTGCTATGTTCTCACCTCCTGAGAAGAAAAATGGACAAAAAAGAAAAGGGTGAGCTCAACTAGCCCAAAGAAAAGAATATTATGACTAAGATAATATACAACAAATTATCGTTAGTCTTCAACAGGAAAAATCTAATAGAATACAATAGACAACAAGTTTTAGATCAACAAATGCACGGAATGCAAGAATCCATTGTAGAAGAGTCACGTAGAGAAAGAATTCTACTTGCCTTTTCTAAGGTTTAAAAAGTCCATCATCAATAGTTTATCCTCAATAATAATAATCAATATACATCTTTAATCATCTTTGCACTCTGTGCCAAAGATATTCATTTTGTATCACCAGATTGGTCATGTTCATCTCAACACTGCTCATCTTTGCACTACAGCCAAAGATATTCATCGATTAATCGTTCTTCTTTGCACTACTGTGCCAAAGATATTCATTTATATCACCATTTAGGACCGAGGATGATGAAAAACATTTTTGAAGGAAACGAATCCAAAGAAACAAAATGACAAGGATTATTGATTAAGGATTCAGACTTTGTTTTACCCATGTCCAAAAATACTTGAAAATAATCATATTGGTGTAAAATTCAAGAATGATCAAAACATGGATACAATCAAAGCTAGTATCCGTAATAGATATTTTGGACAAAAAGAAAATTTTTATTTTTCTTGAATAAAGGCCAGATTCGTGAATAAAGTCGTATCGTGAATAATAGGCCGTATACGTGAATAATAACCCCGATACAACAAGTTCCAAATTTGATAAAAAGTTCACCAATACTTGGCGATAATGATATTGAAGAAAAATATCATTTAAGAAGAAAATAATACCCTTACCTCAAAATAACCGTATCTTATTTGAATTTCGATATATAGTCTTGACGTAAATTAGCACCGTATAGCAACACTCAAAGTATACTCACAAGAATACGCTTGATAATTTAGAGAGAGAAAGAGAGAAAAAACTTAGTTTACGGTGTGATTTTCAATTCTAACTTAGCCTCTATTTATAGAAAATGTGTTAACGCCAAAGCGAGACTAAATTAATAAATTATTATTATTTATTCATTCTTTTCCTACGCATGCCTCTTTGGAAAATAAGACTAGCCATCTTTGGACCAAAAATCGCAGACCCACATGTTTAATCCACCAACCAAAAGTGGGTCCGCAATTTAATAAAAATCATTTTATTTTCCTAAACTTCAATAATTAAATGAAAATAGCTCATTTATCAAAAAATTAAACTCGCTACTTTCCACGGGAAATTCCATTCTCTACAACTTTGCGTAAGAAAATTTTTCCAAATTCCAAATGAAATTGACCAAATTCACAAACTACGATTTTACGATCTATAATCAATTTTCTATTCAAGAATTGTGTCCACCGACACACAAAAACATATGTTAAACATTTAATGCCACAAAATACTCTACCTCCTCATATACTCATATATCCCACATTCATTATAAAATATATCACCGTTAATATATTATTAAAATAATATATTTAAATGAATTATTTTATCGTAAAAAGATAAAATATTAATTTTCAACAATTGTCACATTAAAAAATTTTCTCCATCTATATCCACATAAAATGAATATTCTCTTTATCATAATAATCAATAATTAATTATTCAAAAAATAATATTACAGAATCACAGTACTGACAACCAGGCCGTTCCTAGGAAAGAGGGGGCTTTCCAATAAGGATTTCTCCTTCTAAGCATGCAATTAGGTGACCAAACCTCTCCTTAGACAGTAACTTTCTAGACATTGCCAATAATGTTATCTCGATAATATTATTCAAATAATATGAATTATTGATTTGATAATGGAAAATACCGTGTAATGACAATTATCAAAACAACAAAGAATACAAAATATCAACGCAAAGAATTATTGAATTAATAAAATATAATATTGAATAAGAATTCATCGTAATAATTATTGAGTAAAGGCCTTTTACGTAAGGATCAATAATTCAAAAATACTTCAGGTAATACCGTATGCTACATCGCGACAACCACGCCAGACATCAGATTTTTAACCACCGTAACCCAACAAAGGTTAATTCTGTAACAATTTACGCCGTTATTTATAAAACTCAATCTTTGTCGTTTTTTTCATCCAACCGCTTTTCCGTTATGGGGCCCACCAATGACTCAAGGCTGGTCGTTTGGAGATTCCCGACAAAAAGAATATTCCACGACCAAAACGAATATTCCCCGACAATAATGAATATTTTATAACCACTTGCTTATTTTGTAAACTTTGCACATTTCACCCATAACCAAAGAATTATATCAAATTAACCCTTATTAATTTAGAATAATGAATAAAGAAAAAATCAATTTTATTTATAATAAGTTGGGGTCTTACAACCTCCCTCCTTATGAAATTTCGTCCTCGAAATTAACGTGCGTATTCTACAGTGTATCGAAAAGGTGAGGTACCTCGCTTTCATCTCCGATTCCAACTCCCATGTCATTTCCTCAATTGCATGGTTTTCCACAAAACCTTAACTTGTGGTATAACCTTCGTATGTAAGACATGCTCTTTCCCATCCAAAATCTCAACAGTATCTCCTCGTATGTTAAATCTTCAAATTATCTCGTTGCGGTTCTAACGCAATAATGTGGTTCGGGTCCTTCACATATTTACTGAAACATAGATATGTGGAATACATTGTGAACACGAGACATACTTGGAGGTAACGCGAGTCTATAGGCTACGCTTCCTATTCGGTCAAGAATCTCAAATGGACCAACAAACCTTGGATTGAGCTTTCCTCTTTCCAAATCTTGTAACTCCTTTCCATGGAGCAATACGTAACAATACATGATCTCCAATAATAAACTCCACGTCCTTTCTATGAAGATCGGCGATAACTCTTTTGTCGATCTTGTGAAGTTTGAATCGTTGTCGAATCATTTGGATCTTTTACGTAGTCATGCGTCTTAATTACGGTCCCAACAATGTTGTTTCTCCCACCTCGTCCCAAAGATCTCGGAGAACGACATTTTCGATCCATACAACGCCTCAAATGGAGTCATGCCTATACTTGCTTGATAACTTTGTTGTTGTAAGAGAATTCCACCATTAAGCAAGTACTTATCCCAACTTCCTTTGAAATCTAGAACCACGAGTCTTAATAGATCTTCAAGGGTTTGAATAGTCCTCTCTCGATTGTCCGTCCGCTTTGAGGATGGTATCTTTGAATCCCAATCAGAATCCGTGCCATAGCTTTCTGCAAGCTAACCCAAAATCTTGAAATGAATCTCGGTTCACGATCCGAAACTATGGATACTTGGCATGCCATGCAATCGTCTGAATCTCATTCACGTCTATCTGACGAAGACGTTCAAGGAATAAGTCTCGCGTGACGGTAAGAAAATGGGCGGAACTTGGTTAATCTATCAACAATAACCCAAATTGCATCTACGCCTTGAAAAACTTTGGGAAGACACAGTAACAAAATCCATAGTAATGTGTTCCCATTTCCATTCCTAATCTCAAGTGGTTGCAATGGACCTTTTGGCACTTGATGCTTTCGCCTTTTACACGTTGACAGTTAAACATCTTGAGATAAACTCTGCAATCTCTCTCTTCATATTGTTCCACCAAAATGTATGTCGAATATCATGATACATTTTGGTACTCCCGTGATGGATTGCAAACGGGGTGTTGTGTGCCTCCATCATGATTTTATGCTTCAATTCGAATCGTTAGAGGAACGCATAGTCTAGAATTAACTCAAGTATTCCTTCCTCATCAATTCTTGCTTAGGAATAGCTCCTTCTTGCACTTTCTTCTTCATACGCATCATTTGAGTGCCGTAGCTTGAAAGACTTTAACTTTATCGATTAAAGTCGGTTCTACTCGTTATATTCGCCATCATTATGTGGGTCCCCGGAGTCTTTAATTCTACCTCCATCCTTTGCAAGTCATACAAAATGGGCCTTTGCGTTGACAATATCGTACTCAGTCTTTGCATATGATCTTCTACTTTCGATGCGTC
This sequence comes from Panax ginseng, assembly GCA_020205605.1. Classification (NCBI taxonomy): domain Eukaryota; kingdom Viridiplantae; phylum Streptophyta; class Magnoliopsida; order Apiales; family Araliaceae; genus Panax; species Panax ginseng. Next base: position 6,883,800 of record CM035138.1, on the reverse strand, counting down.
ACTACTACGTTCGCTTTTCGGGATGATATTGAATAGTGTGATCGTAATCTTTCAATAGCTCAAGCCAACGTCAATTCTTAGCATATTGAGTTCTTTTTGGGTGAAGAAATATTTGAGGCTTTTATGGTCCGTATAAATCTCCACTTCTCTCCATACAAGTAGTGTCTCCATATCTTCAACGCGAATCACGATCGCTTTGCTAACTCTAGATCATGAGTAGGATAATTCCTCTCATATTCTTTGAGTTGTCGTGAGGCATAAACTATGACTTTCCCATGTTGCATGAGAACACATCCTAACCCCTTGCTTGGAAGCATCGTTGTAGATAACAAATCCATCCGAACCCGGATGGTATTGTTAGAACAGTCTGCGAAATGAGTCTCTCTTGAGCTCTTGAAACTCTTCTCATATTCTCCGCTCCATATGAATTTTGTATCTTTCCGAGTCAAATTTGAGTTAGCGAGATGGCGATTCGAAAAATCCTTCCACGAATCTCCGATAATAACCACTTTAAGCCGAGAAAAGCTGCGTCTTGATCCGCAAGCTTGAGTTGCTCCCAACTTTGTATTGCTTGATCTTGGCCGGATCAACAGATACTCCTTGTTTTGACACCACGTGCCCAAGGAATGCTACTTCCTCGAGCGAACTCGCATTTCTTGACAGCATAAAGCTTTGTGTTCACGAAGTCTTTGTAGTACCGACTTGAATGGTGCTCATGATCTTCACGGCTTTTGGAATAGATGAGGATGTCATCAATAAAGACAACAACGAATCGATCCAAATATTCCTTGAATACACTTGTTCATCATATCCATGAAAGCAGCAGGAGCATTGGTCAATCCAAAAGACATGACTAAGAATTCATAATGCCCGTACCGAGTCCTGAAGGCAGTCTTTGGAATATCCTCAGTTTTAATCTTCAGCTGATGATATCCAGAACGAAGATCGATCTTTGAAAAGAATTGTGCTCCTTGCAACTGGTCAAATAGGTCATCAATGCGAGGTAGTGGATACCTATTCTTGATGGTGACATGGTTTAATTCTCGGTAGTCAATACAAAGTCGCATACTCCCGTCTTTCTTCTTTATGAATAAAACAGAGCACCCCAAGGAGACGTCTTAGGACCAGAATGAAACCGATGTCTAATAATTCTCCTAGTTGGACTTTTAACTCACGAAGTTCAATAGGAGCCATTCGATATGGGGTTTTAGAAATGGGCTTTATGCGGTTCAAGGTCAATAGAAATTCAACATCACGCTTACGGGTGGCCGGAAGCTCTTGAAATACATCGAGGAATTCTCTAACCATAGAAATATTATTCAAATCGACTTGTCTTTATTCAAATCCATAACATGGGCTAAGAAAGTTTGACATCTGTTTTTCAATAAACGAATAGCTTTGTGGCTTGATATGACGGTGGATGATTTTAGTGGTTTAGTGGTTTGAATTAGTATAGCGGTTGGTTAGGAATATGAAAACTAACAACCTTACGAAAACAATCAATTTTGGCATGATGAGTGGTTAACCAATCAATTCCTAAAATCACATCAAAAGCAAGTATCTTTAAAGAGATAAGATCAACGGGTAATGTGATAGTGCTTAACTTGGATCATGCAAGATTTATAAACCGTAGATGTAACGAAGGTTTCACCCAACTGAGTTTCAACAGATAAATCAAAATCTAATTTCTCGAGTCAAGTTTAAACGTTGAGCACAAGCGAAAGAGATAAAAGAATGGGTAGAACCAAATTATCTAGTAAGGTATAAACTTGTAAAGAATTCAAGATTAGCTTTTACCCGTGATCACCTCGTTTGGGTTCCTCACGTTTTGTCGATCCACGACAAACGCTTCTTCCAGAACCGTGATTTCGACTTATCCGGATGACCCTTGGTATCACCACTCTCTCTGCTTCGAACTTGGTTTCGCGATAAGACAATCTCGAAATGCGATGTGGCCTTCCTTTCCACAAATTGTAGCATACCTTGGATTGTTGTGGATAGTTTGGTGATATGTCCCTCCTTCCGCATTTGTAACATCTAACTGGCGGTCGTTCTCCTCCCTAGCATTTGTTGTTGGTCTTTGGTCTTCTGTAGTTGATATCTTCCGTCATTGTTGGATCTTCTTTTTACAAATTTCCACTGAGACACCTCTCTCTATTATCATGTCCACGATTACACACGAGTGGTTACCGCGCCTGTCCAGATTCTTTCCTCCTCATTGGTTATCATCGTTCGATGACTACCACGATTATGGTCCCTCGGTTGAGTATACTCACCATCTCGCCTTCTAATAACTAAGCCTGCTGACAACATCTCGAATCTGAGAGAAAATTTATGAGAGATAAGGTATTGACGAATCTCCGGTTTTAGACCTCTCGAAACATACGCGTCATTCGTTCCTCATTCCCCACCAAATGAGGTGCGAACACGGATAATTCTGCGAACCTTGCCTCGTCTTTGAGACACTATGTCATGTTGTTACATTAAGTCTAATAAACTCTACCTCCTTCATATGATGAATACTTTCTGGAAAGTACTTGTCATTGAAACGATTCTAAAATCTTTCCCAAGACATGTTAAGTGGTATCCGGTCATATTTCTTCTGATTCCCACCAGTAATCTGCTTCACCACGAAACATAAAGGTGGCGAATGGAACCTTATGTTCCTCCGTGCACCCCAAGACATCGAATATCTTGGGAATTTGATTGACCCACGTTTATGCCTTGATCGGATCCGGCTTTCCATGGAAATCTGGTGGTCCCAACTCTTTGAATTGTTTGGCCGTGACAAACCGCACATTCTTATCATTTCTCCCGTATTTTGTACACGAGTCTCCCTCGTTTGATTTTTGCATGAACTGCAAAAAGCTTCTAAACATCCCGTCGTTCATCATTTGCTCAGTGGCGTTGTTCACAGGAGGAACATTGCCAGCCTGTTGCACGTTCTCCTCGTTGGTGAGTACCGGCGTCTCCACGGTCTCATAAACTCCATTGTTAACGTTCTCAGCAGCCATTCTTAAATACTGCCATAAAACAAGGGTTAATTAAACAAATTAACATATCACATAATATCCTATATTATGACCGACCAACAAATAAGCTTAGGTAGGACACACTAGCGAAGAATTTACTCGTCTCTCCCTCCTAGTTCTATTCCCCAGATCTCCGCCAGAGATCATATCCCTAAACTCTTATACCAATCGCGACGCCCCCCAAATAGGTATACAACACCCATTCTGAGTCGCCAAAATACATGGTATAGAAAGTAAACTATAACTTTGACAATACAGATGTCGTGTGTAATACGACAATACAATCTGTGAGTTTGAATACAAATATTGTCTTCTGACAATATACACACCCAAATAAGTCCTCATTAATTATTCATATACTATTTTACGAAATAGTGAGGACGGTACTAAAACATCTTCCTAGAACCATCACTCCATACCCAGACTCGATCCTCACTGCTATGTTCTCACCTCCCGAGAAGAAAAATGGAACAAAAAGGAAAAGGGTGAGCTCAACTAGCCCAAGAAAGAATATTATGACTAAGATAATATACAACAAATTATCGTTAGTCTTCAACAGGAAAAATCTAATAGAATACAATAGACAACAAGTTTTAGATCAACAAATGCAATGTGAAAGCAACAATCCATTAGAAGAGTCACGTAGAGAAAGAATTCTCTTTGTCTTCTAAGGTTTAAAAGTCCATCATCAATAGTTTATCCCCTAATAATAACAATCAATATACATCTTTAATCATCTTTGCACTTCTGTGCCAAAGATATTCATTTAGATCACCATTGGTCATGTTCATCTCAACACTGCTCATCTTTGCACTACGGGCCAAAGATATTCATCGATTAATCGTTCTTCTTTTGCACTTTCGTGCCAAAGATATTCATTTATATCACCATTTAGGACCGAGGATGATGAAAAACATTTTTAAAGGAACGAATCCAATTGAAACAAAATGACAAGGATTAAGGATTAAGGATTCGTACTTTGTTTTACCCATGTCCAAAAATACTTGAAAATAATCATATTGGTGTAAAATTCAAGAATGATCAAAACATGGATACAATCAAAGCTAGTATCCGAATAGATATTTTGACAAAAAGAAAATTTTTATTTTTCTATTGAATAGTCTTAGTATTCGTGAATAATTATCGATATCGTGAATAAGTCCGATATCGTGAATAAGAACCCCAATAGAACAAGTTCCAAATTTGATAAAAAGTTCACCAATACTTGACATAATGATATTGAAGAAAATAATACCCTTACCCTCAAAATAACCGTATTTGATTTGAATTTCAGATATAGTCTTTGACAATCCGCATAGTATAGCAACACTCAAAGTATACTCACAAGAATACGCTTGATAATTTAGAGAGAAAGAGAGAAAAACTTAGTTTACGGTGTGATTTTCAATTCTAACTTAGCCCTCTATTTATAGGAAAATGTTAGAGCCTGAAGGAGACTAAATTAATAAATTATTATTATTTATTCATTCTTTTCCGACGCATGCCTCTTTGGAAAATAAGACTAGCCATCTTTGGACCAAATATCGCTGACCCACATGTTTAATCCACCAACCAAAAGTGGGTACCGCAATTTAATAAAAATCATTTTATTTTTTGAAATTTCAATAATTCGTAGAAAATAGCTCATTTATCAAAAAAATTCGAAACTTCGCTGCTTTCCACGGAAATTCCATTCTCTACAACTTTGCGAAGAAAATTTTTCCAAATTCCAAATGTAAATTGAATCAAATTCCTGAAACTAATTCGATTTTACGATCTATAATCAATTTTCGATCCAGAATTGTGTCCACCGACACACAAAAACATATGTTAAACATTTAATGCCACAAAATACTCTACCTCCTCATATACTCATATATCCCACATTCATTATAAAAATATCACCGTTAATATATTATTAAAATAATATATTTAAATGAATTATTTTATCGAGAAAAAGATAAAATATTAATTTTCAACAATTGTCACATTAAAAGATTTTCTCCATCTATATCCACATAAAATGAATATTCTCTTTATCATAATAATCAATAATTAATTATTCAAAATAATATTCTGAGAATCACAGATCTTGTAACCGGTAGTTCCTCAAGAGAAGGGGCTTTCCAATAAGGATTTCTCCTTCTTGGCGCCAGCAATTAGGTGACCAAACCTCTCCTTGATGCGTAACTTTCTAGACATTGCCAATAATGTTATCTCGATAATATTATTCAAATAATATGAATTATTGATTTGATAATGGAAAATCTTGTGTAATGACAATTATTGAAACAACAAAGAATACAAAATATCAACGCAGAATTATTGAATCAATAAAATATAATATTGAGCGAAGAATCATGTAATAATTATTGAGTAGTGCTTTCACGTAAGGATCAATAATTCAAAATATGCAATCTGGTAATAACTCTTCATCACTGAACCACGCCAGACATTCAGTATTTTAACCACCGAGTAACCCAACGATTATTAATTCGTAATAATTTACGTCGTTATTTATAAAACTCAATCTTTGTCGCTTTTCATCCAACCGCTTTTCCGTTATGGGGCCCACTAATGATCGCTACTTGTCAAATTTCGGAGATTCCTTACACAAAAAGAATATTCCACGACCAAACGAATATTCCCACAATAATGAATATTTTATAACCACTTGCTTATTTTGTAAACTTTGCACATTTCACCCATAACCAAAGAATTATATCAAATTAACCCTTATTAATTTAGAATAATGAATAAAGGAAAATTCAATTTTATTTATAATAAGTTGGGGTCTTACACTACTTTCCTACTCTTATATTCAGTTTCTTTTACGGTAAGGGATATTATTTCTTTTGTATTCATGAAGAGAACTTCTGTTATTCCATTTTTTATTATTCTCATTTGGAATAACCAATGTACGTGGACTACCCTATACTTGGTGACATTCTTCTATTATTCCGCTCTTTATTATTATTACATTGGAATATCCCGCTTACACGCGCTTTTACGCCAAAACCGGGTTCCGCTTTTATTATTATTACATTGAAATATTACGTACGTAGTTTCTACGCAGGACTGGTTCCGTCTCAGATATTCTCATTTGGAACATCCTCGCTTGGGTCAATTTCACCCCACTTCGGTTCAATTCTTTATTATTCTCGTTGAATAACTTTTGTTACGCCAAGCATCGCATGCATGGTGATTTCTTTTGTTATTCCATTTGTTATTATACTCACCGGTTAAAGTTTTGACTTCTATACTCCATGAAATTAGTGGAATATCCTTGATATTTGGCTTCATCCAAAGATCTTTTTCATGAAAATATTCTTCGAGCATTATTGAATTTTACTCTCTACAAAGCGGTGATCATGTTGACAATTTGGGCGTTATTAGTTCCTAGATAAATTAATTCTTGAGCTTGTTTTATTGAATTCTTATATCATTGTCATCATCCTCATGTTTATATTATGTTAAAAGTCATCTGTGGCACTGTGGTAGTGCGTAGATGGACTTGGTATGATTATGACCAGGGATTATTCTTGTAATCATGACCGTAATGTTATAAATGATGTGGAAAAAGTCCTCATTGGCCCGTAGTGCATTGTTGGGCCGATTGTTGGCATGGTCACTGACCATTAATGAATACACAAATATTCTTGGCCGTAGTGGTATGGATAATTGTGGTCGTACTACTAAAGAATATCCTCGGCCGTAGTGCAGTAGGGTGATTCGATGATGTGGATTATTGATTAAGTTCGAGGCTCAAATATAAAAGTCATGAAAAACCTTTTAAATCATGAAGATAGTAGATTTTATTCTCTACTTGACTCTTCTAATGGGTTGCTTGTTCCGCTGCAGTTAAAATTGATTTTTGTATTGATGATTGGGTAATATACCCATGAATTGGATATATTTGGACTTAAATTACTGCATTCTCAAGTTATTTAGAAACATTTTAATGTGTTTATGTCTTGTTTTGCGATTTGGAAGTTTGTAGGGTAATTCTGGATTTCGAGCTTATAATGGCAAAATGGTAAATAATATGAAGACCAGCCTTTGGCGCTTTTATTTGGTAATTCGGTACGCAAAGGTACTTGGCCTCGATTGGTGTTGATCGTGGGACGCGTTTGATTTCGTTGGACTTGGATTGGCACATGGGTTTCAAAGTTATCTTGGATTAGGATTGTGAGAAGCTTTATAAAAAGAGACCAAGTCTTTGAAATTAAAGGGTTAATCATTCATCTATTCATTCATTCATTGGAGGCTACACAAGGATTACTTGAAGACTAAGGATTGGCTAAAGAGTTTTCTTCTTCTTCTTCTTCTCCTTATTTTCAATTCGTAATTCTTTAAGGATGATTTGCAAACGATTATTGGTTTTATTTCCGTTATGAACTAATTCTTTTATTTAGATTTCAATTGAACCTTTTATGGCTATAAATTAGTTATTCAGCTTTATTCCAATTATTTATGTTGAAGTGAATTGTTTATCACGCCTTTCAGATCTATTGATTAATTATTTGGCCAATAATTACCGTGTTACTTCTGTAAGGAATTGAAAAGAGGAATTCTAGGGTTAGAATCGGGTTTGATAACGCAGACTTATTTATTTGCATGATGAATAATTAGGTTTGTGAATTGAATGAAAATATCTTTTCACCGCATGTAACACATAAGGAATTGGAATCGAAAGAGTTTAATTCACTTGTTTTGCATAGGAATATAACAAGATTAATCTGGATTAAATAGAAGTCAGTTGATTACTTGAAAAAGGACTTTTGACATTTGAGAATTCTTGTTAACAATTCAGTAGACATAATAATTGAGATAATTGGGTAATTGAGTTATAGTTCATAATTGGGGATATTGAAGTCTTAATCCTTATTTATCGGAAATCAATCATTCAAAGCTGCGTTTATTTATTTTCTTATTTTAGAATAATATCTTTAATTGTTTAATTTAGTTTTAATATTTCGTAAAAATCATAATTTATCATTGTTTAAATAAAATTGGGTTGATATAGTGCTAGTAGTTGGAATTTATTAATTAAGATTCTCGTGGGAACGATACTTTTCTTATCACTTTATTACTTGTCGAATTGCCGGTATACTTTGCATCGTATTCTTCTTTGATCATGAAATCAACCAACAGTTATATTAGATCATTCAACACTTTGTTTAAGGCTAATGATAATTTATTCTCGCATTATCTTAGTCATAATATTTCTTCTTGGGCTAGTTGAGCTCACCCTTTCTTTTCACCGTTTCTTGTGAAATGAGAATATAAATTTGGATGTTTCTGCGTGAATCTGGAGTGATGTACCCGGATGATAAGATTAGTAGTCCTCACTATTCTCAATAAAATAGTGTGATAATAAATGTAATGAGAACCCCATTGAGTTTGTATATTGTCAGATGACAATATTTGTATTAAAACTTACAAGATATGTTTAGTCGTATTTTACACGACTGTTGTATAGTTAAGTTGTATTTGAATTTTGTACCATGTATTTGGCGACTCAAGATGGGTGATGCATACTTATTTTGTGGGCGTCACAGTAATAACTAATATGAATATAATTAATGCTAGTATTACTATTATTCTTATTAATATAAATATTAATAATATTAATATTAATATTACTAACTAATATTTCATTATAATTTAAGCTTTTAATTTTTGTCCAGCTCAATTTGAAACTCGACCAAGATTCGTATGAAAGATCAACTATGAAAACAAACAAGCAGAGCATAATTGAATCCAAGAATTTCTAAAAGTAATATAAATTAGTTAGTAATATTAATATTTTTAATATTTATATTAATAAGAGTAAGAGTAATATTAGTATTAATATACATATTAGTTATTACTATTATTAATATAAATATTATTAATACTAATATTATAAAATATTAATATTAATATTAATATTATAAATACTAATATTACAAAATATTAATATGATAGACTCGAGCCATGAATTTTGATAGACTCGAGCCATGAATTTGCACGTAAAAAAAACTTTATCATTACCATTACATTATCACCGTTGATATGATTTTTTTTTTTACTTTGTTAGCTTATGATTATTTTTATAAAAAATGATTATAAGTAATTTTAAAATTAAATTATCAAATATTTTTTACTGTTTAAAACTGATTATAAATAAGTTTAATTACTTATAAACAATCCCAAAGATCCTCAAAATGAATGATTTTTCTATTTGGCTAAGAATAAATTTTTAGATGTAGACAGAGAACTTGAGAGAAAAGGATATTGAAGTAACTTTTGGTATTTAGTTTGTCTAGTCTAGCACTGCTACTACAAAGAAACTAACAACCTAGTAATGAATTGAATAGACATGGATGAGAGTCGCATCTATTGCAAAAACATGTACATCACATATGATGATTTGACTCTCAAGTCTCAACCTAGAAATGCATATGTACGTACATCAAATCCGTTCGGTCTGGATTCGCATTCACTTCACTAAAATTCGATTTTAGCTCGAATTAAAATATAAATAAATTTTAAAGTTCTATAAATTATTCGAATCTCTTCAAATTATAATTTTGCTTGAAAAAATTAAATTATTCGGGATCGGTTCGAGATCGTGCTCAACTCGGTGGCTTAACGAGTCTCAATCAAACCTTATTTTATATTCAATAAAATTTTGTGAATTAAATCTGAAAAACTCAATACTCGGATCGACTCGACTCGACTCAGTTCATTTACACATCTACATGTATCCACTATGTACATATTGTCAATACCAAATTGATTGTTGCTGTGTTGTAGCTCCATATGAGTCTTATTTAGATTATAGAATTGTTATTTTCGCAAGTAAAATTGATATTTTTATAAGATTTCTCTGACGTAAGTGTATGAAAATATCAATTTCTTAGATTATATATTGACTTAAAAGGTTAATTAGTTTTTAATCTATTTGAGCATTCTTTTATTCACTAATAGTAAATTCTTAACTAAAATTAAAAGTACATTTAAAAACACAAATTATATATCGTTTTAAAAGATAGGTCTAATTTTAGAAGGGAGTGATATATATATATATATATATATATATATATATATATATATATATATATATATATAGTCACCTCAATTTGTGTTTTTTTCTTCAGAATCACTAGATTTCTTCTTCCATCCTGAATAAAAAACAACCCCACCAGGCCACCACGCACATAGAAAAGATAAAAACAAAAAATGTATAGGAATTAATTAGTCCGCCCTTAGCATGAGAATTATGATCAGGGGGCAGGGGGGAGAATTTACGTTTTGGTTGGCACCTGTTGAAAGCACTAACATAACATGGGTGGTTGGGGTGCCTACGTACGTACATATAAATGGATTTGACTTTGACGCTCACCAATAGTATGTACGTAGTTACCATTGAGTTATTTGCCAATCCTATACGACTGTAACTACCCCATATTTGTGAAGCAGAGTATAGTTATAAATAAAAAATATATATAAAAAAGAAACATGTTATTTTACATTTTTTTTAATACTAATTTTGCACGTCTCCTCTTCAATAAAGATGAGATTCTCAAATTAATATCCATAAATAAAACAATTCCTTTTAAGATGATAAAATTACTGCACTCTCTCATGAGATGTAGTGTAGGGGTTAAAATGGGTTGTACGGTCAATTTTGGGGCCGGGTTGTGGGTTGTCGCATCATATTTGGCGGGAAAAAAGAGAGCATAATAAGTAATCTCTCTTATAATTAATAATCACAATTATAATTATTACAATGCATATCAAGATCCTGTAATAAAAAAATTTTTAACAACGTACCAATTAAATTATGGTGTGAAATAAGCAGTACTATCTAAGTTGGCTATATACATTAATATATGTAATTTATGGCGGTAATGATGTCAAAATGGGGCCAACAAGCAAATGCGGGAGGCAGGGGCGAAGCGGCTGATACGGATCTGGGCGGTAACAAGTAACGTGGGTGATGTGGGACACGAGCAAATATGAAGCCATTGTCGGATCACAGGACCCGGCCAAGAGATGATATCCATTCACTTCTCTCTCAAATACAACTATACAAATGCAGAGTAATAGTAGCAATACAGTACCACCCACTTCAACCCTAATCTCTATATGGATTGACTTTGGCCCGGCGAACATCTTCACCTGCCTCCAATGCAATTCCCCTGCTCAATCCGGTAAACAAGTTCAGACCTCCTTTAAAATTTAAATGGCCTTAATTGACTTTTTGATCATTATATTAGGGATCGGTTTTTATTGTGATTATCAATTTTTTTTTGTTACAAACGCATTATTATCCTCGTCTAAAAAAGTGACAGGAAATGCCGAATAGACTAACGGTTGACATGTGTTAATGACGTGAATCGAGTTGATTGATATTTTAGTCATTATACTAGGGGTCGATTTTTATTTTAGTTACTGAAATTTTTTTTTTATTACATTTTCGTTATCGAAAAACCAAATAATAGAGATGGGTTAGTTAAAAAATATTTCTGAGTCCATATTCGGTTCCCTATTGCATGAAAGTAATTAGTACAACATAGAACTATGAAACAGATAGGAACACAATTAGATGTTAAATTATAAGACCCTAAAGCTGTTACTTTCTAAGCTATTTAACATCCAGCATCCACAATAAAATGGATCTAGGAAGGGTATTTACAAAAATACACAGCTCCTGCAGAACAATATAATAAAAGCCACTAACGCTCTATTTTTGAGTTTTAAAATGGACAGAAAAAAAAAGAAATGAACGAAAAATTTAATTTTTCTTTCCAATTCTTATGTTTTTGAGTTTTTTAATAAACGGAAAAGAAAAGAAATGGATAGAAAACTTTGCCACTTTTTCTGCCAAAGTTTTCCGTCCAAAATTGGCCTGATTTGGACGGAAAAGAAATTAAAATAAATAATATTTTTATAATTCTCATATTATCCTCAACTTTTAATATAATAAATTTTAAATTACAACTCATGTCCTCAATTTTAATTTTTTTATTCTTTTCTATTAAAAACTCAGAAGCAACACAATTTTTTTTTAAAGTTTTCTATTCTTTTCTTTTCTGTTCTAATTTAAATTTTCTATTCTTTTTTTCACAGGGTAAAGGATCAGCCAAAATCAAATTAGGAACATTTGCTAATTATAATACCTCATCACAATATTATCAGCACTAGCACTAAACCCCGAGGAATCACCATGAAATCAGCAAATCCAATACAGCACCACCGTGCGAGAACATTCCTCTCAACACATTGACGCTCGCATATATCGTACAAACGAAACCTCTGCAATAAAACTAAGAAAATAAAATGTGAGAATCATTCATTGAATAATAAAACTACAAAATGAGGCTATAGTGAAATTGAAGAGAAAAGAGTACTTCGTCCCAAGAAGAAACTAGGAGGTGATCACTGTGATTAGAGAATCGATGGTTGGAGATTCCATAGGTCGGCGGATTCGACAGCTCCCGTCCAGTCACTTGTGGCACCGCCGTCATGATCTAATCGGTATTAAGCGACTAAGCTTTTTAGAGAGAGAAAATGCCAAAGGTTTTCTAGAATTTTGTTTAGAAAGATGAAGAGAGAGGGAATGATTTTTGAAATCGGGAAGAAGATAGAGAGGCTTAAATTTAAATTTAAACTAGGGGCATTTTGATTTATTTAAACCAGGGACATTTTGATTTATTGTTGATTTGGCATTCACAATTTAATATTATTGAGTCTAGAAAATTAAATAAAAATTTAAATTTAGTCAATACGACATTGACCAAACTAAACGTTTGTAACTGAATAATGCGGATGACCCTTATTTAGAAACGAGAGTCGTTCCCCAATTGATCATACTTAGGGTACCCAATTTAATACTGTGGATGTGACTTTTAGAAGGAAAGCATTTAGGACATTTTATCCCGTCTGCAGTATTAAAGTGCAGAATACTGAAAATTAAACTACAGACGAGAGCAATATAAGTCGTTAGATATTCGTATGAACGATCAAGATTTGTTGTAATAAGGATATACACTTTTTTACAACATTAGTTATAAATCAGCCCCCTTTATATATATATATATATATATATATATATATATATATATATACATACCATCTACACCATTGAAAACAAGAATGAACGGTCAAAATTAAAAATTGAAAAGACGTCTGGTAGCTACAATTAATAGCGGACGATAAGTGTTTAATTTGACAAATAAATGTTTATGATATATATTAACTAGGGTTTAGTAGCGGAGGCTAAATGCTTTTTTTCGTCCGCTACTAATAGTAGCGAATGCCGATTTTTAATTTATAACTAGCTATAACCCATGCCTGAAGGCACGACGTAATGAAAATTAATACAAACTCAATCATCAATATATATGCAAACCACCAAAACATCAAGTTATCTGGGAACGATAAATTACCACGTGAATTTATATACCACATGTTTACTTAAATTTTGTCACTTTGAACTCATTATTTTGACGGATATCTAGGATTTGCACTGCTCTTTCTTAACAAACACATGTTATTAAGAGAAGAATTATCCCCTAGTGACACAAAATCTAGACGTATCATGTATATATAACAACCATCTTGAAAGTAGATTAAATTAATACAAGTGCATGATGTACATATAACAACATAAAGACACGACGTAATGAAAAATATTACATTATCTAAAGACATATACCACCACAACAATTAATACATACTCAATCATCAACACATATCCAACCACCAAAACATCAAGTTTAGTCGATCTTGCTTTCAAAAAAAAATCCAGAGTTTCCTTTAAAAATAGATATCCAGAAAATTCTAAATCTGTCTACAAAACTTACAATCATCAATACATATCCAAACCACCAAAAAAACAATCATTCCATACCCAAAAATCAACATAAGCATATGTATAATTAGTTAACTTTACAAAAATCTAACCCAAAAATATACAAACATGCAGTAAAATAGAGAATAACATGTTGAAAGATAAGACCCATGACTTTGCTGTGATTACACCAAGTATTCTTTATGACTTACACCAAGTATCCTTCAATGTATACCGAAAATATTTAAAATATAAAAATTATCGAGATATGGGAGTCATAATAAAACAAATATAAATCAAAACATAAGAATCTTTACTTTACTCAATTATCTAAAAACAAACGATCGCATTACATATTTACTTTATGAACAACGAATGCTTTGAAAGACCTCCTTACCTTATATATTATTTCAAAGATTTTCATCTCTAATAAAAGTTTTGAGAAAAGATATCACTACGTGATCCTCAACCTTCATATGCTTTAAGAAAAGCTTGGCATCATGACATTCTTTAGTCAAAGGTCACAAACCCTCGCAGAAGTGAAAAAGAAATATGATATACAAACTACTCCATTAAATTGCGTTGTTATAAGTTTCTATTTCCCATTTTCTACCTAAAGTAATTTTTTAGAATTTTGAATAAACCGATATTAATGATAAGGTTCGACTGTGCTATTCTCCATTAAGACTCAGTTCAAAGCTTTAGCCATTGTTTGAATTTCTGGATCCTAAGACAAAGTCTCAGACAATCATTTTAATTGGTTTACATAATTAAAGAAATTATTTTTATTTTTGATCATGAAAAGGAAGCATGATGGAGATGAAGATATAAATGACATCCATGTATACAAGAAAATTAAGGTAACATCAAAACGACCAATTTCTTCTAGTTATTATGTTTATTATTGATTATTAGGAGTCAGTATATACCTAATGCTAAGCTTGAAAAAAAATAAACTTCCATAAAAAAGAAATCTACAATACTAATCTGCAAAATAGCTTAAATGTATATGAAAAAACTTCGTGCACGGGTTTATACTAAGAAATGTATATGAAAAAAATAATCTATAATTATGAAAATGATCCAAATTTTCACTTAACTCAATATGAAAGTAAATAGCTTAATTTTTTTAAAGTAAATCATGATTCATTGGCATAATTCATATAGGTTATAATTTCTCCTTTACTTTCAGATCTCACAATTTCTTGTTTTCTCTTTTATACTTTCTAATCAGGGTCCAGCTGTACGTGTTATGCAACTTAGTGGATAGTTATTCGTACAAATCTATTTTCAAATCCCATGCACACAGACTTTTTTTGTACTTGAAGATGGCACGACACTCCGACCAGAATCAAATTTAGTAATGCACAAAGTGATTAAAGGAAACACCATTATTATAAGGCTAAGTACTCCCTTAGTCACCCGTCAAAAAATGATAGTCTTGGTTGACTTTTTTAACTTTCTTTTATACTTACCAAGATTTGCGTATAACACACTTTGAGATATAATTGTTTTTATTTTTTGAACTCAAATTTTGTTTTTGGAATTTTTTTTACAGAAAATACTCAATAATTTAACATTTAAAAAAGTTTGAGAAAGGAAATGAAAGGAATATAACCTTCTGTAGATTTTTTTTGTGAATTTGGTAAGAAAAAGATAGGCAATAAGGGATGTGTATGTCAAAATTTGTCAATGTTTTATTAATAAGGGAACAAAGGAAAGTTTCACTAAGTCAATTTTCTTTTCATTGCAAATCTTACCATTTTGGTTAGGAAAATTATTAAGGAAAGTTGGAATAAGTTAAATAATTATGACAGAAACTAAAAAACTAAGAAAATTAACTAAGAATCTATAATATGTAAGAATGGCTAAAGAAACCAATACATAATTTGGACAATATGTTAGCAAGTCCAAAATTAAATTCATGTAGAGCGTGAGAGAGTCGTGTAAGAGTGAGAGTGAGGGGTGAGGAACTCCAAAATATCACCAACAATATAGTATATATCGCTCTAATCGAAATACCAACACGTTAGATAGCTATTAGATATGATGTGTTAAATAATTTTTATCATTACTTAAAGAACGATAAGTACAACTGTAAGACCCCGAATTTTTTTTAAATAAAAAGGAATTTCCTTTATTTATTATTTTGAAATAGTAAGGGTGGATTTGATTAATGTGGTTAGTTATGGGTAAAATGCGCAAATATTTTAAATAAGTTAAAGTGGTGATATAATATTCATTATTGTTGAGAATATTCGTTTGGTCGTGGAATATTCGTATCGCTTGGGAATATTCGTATGCGACGACGCAAAACCATGTGTGGGCCCCATAAACGAATGCGATTGGAGGAAGAAAACGACAAAAATAAGTTGTTTAAAAATAATCTACAGTAGTTATTCTGGTTACACTGTTAGTTATATACCCATGGTTAAAACACACGAATACGCGTTATTACAAGAAGATACGCGAGATTGCACCAATTATTGATTCTTACGTAAGAAGGCATTACTCAATAATGGTTACGTAATTATCTGCTTCAAGATTTTATTTTATTGATTCAATAATTGTTGCATTGATATTTTATATTACCGTTGTTTCAATAATTGTCATTACACAAGATTTTTTCATTATCAGACAATAATTCATATTATCCGAATAATATTATTAGATAACATTATTGGCAATGTCTAGAAAGTTCTCATCTTAAGGAGAGGTTTGGTCACCTAATCAAGGCTACCAGAAGGAGAAATTCTTATCGAAAGCCCTCTTCCTGAACCGCCCTCGGTCATCAATATTGTGATTCTCGTAATATTATTTGTGAATAATTAATTATTGATTCATATGATGAGGAAAATATTGATTTTATGTGGTTATAGATGGAGAAAATTTTTATAGTGACAATTGTTGAAAATTAATATTTTATCTTTTTCTCGATAAAATAATTCATTTAAATATATTATTTTAATAATATATTAACGATGATATTTTTACGATGAATGTGGGATATATGAGTATATGTGGAGGAGGAGTATTTTTGTTACCAAAATGTTTAAAACATGTTAAACATGTCGGTGGACCCCATTTATCGATCGAAATTTGATTATAGCACTGTAAAATTGCCCATTTGTGGATTTCGGTCAATTTTGTTTTGAATTTGGAAAAACTTTCTTCTGTAAAGTTGTAGAGAATTGAATTTCCTATAAAAACTCATGAGATTTGAATTTTCCGGCAAAAGGGCTATTTATTGTGAATTATTGAAGTTCAAGTTCTCAAATAATTGATTTTTGGAAGTTTAAAATATTTTTATTTAAAAAACGTTTTTTTCATTTGGTTCCCTCATTTAACACATGACAAGTTGCTGAAATTCAGATTCAAGGTGTAAGTAGGAATTATTATTATAAATAATAATATTATATTAAATTTTCTTTGGTTGGTGTTCTAAGCAATTTCTATAAATAGTGTCTTGGGTTAGAATTGAAAATCACACATGAAAATCAAGTTTTCTCTCTCTATATTATCGAAATGTATTCTTGTGAGTATTTTGAGTATACTTTGAGTATTGCTATATCGGTGAAAGTTCAAGTCATAGCCTATATCCTGTTTTTAACTAAGATCTTTGTCTTTCGAGGTAAGGGATGTTATTTTCTTCTCAAATGATATTATTTCTTCAATATCATTATCTCAAATATTGGTTGAAACTTTTATCAAATTTGGAACTTTTTCATGTCTGGGTTACTTATTCATGAGTTACTTATTCACGAGTTACTATTCACGAGTACTATTCATGAAGTCGTGATGATGTTTTTTTTGTGAAATTTCTATCTTTTGGTGTCTAATTACTATTCACATATATCTGACTATTCACGATACTCAACACTATTCACGAATACGACACTATTCATCGAAAAATGAAATTTTTCCTTTTAAGTCAAAATATCTATTCGGATACTAGCTTTGATTGTATCCATGTTTTGATCATTCTTGAATTTTACACCACTACGATTATTTTTTGAGGTATTTTTGGATCGGGATAAAACAAAAGTACGAATCCTTAATCCTTAATCCTTGTCATTATTCAATCGGATTCGTTTTTTAAAAAATATTTTCATCATCCTCGCCTTTAAATGATGATATTATGGAATATCTTTGGCCCGTAGTGCAAAGATGAATGATTTCGATGAATATCTTTGGCTGTAGTGGCAAAGATGAATGATTTCGATGAATATCTTTGGCCCAGTAGTGCAAAGATGAACAGTGTTTAGATGAACATGACCAATCGGTGAATGTCCTTGCCTTAGTAGTGCAAGGATGAATATTTGATCTCGTATATATATATTGATTGATGTTACGAGGATAAAAATAGACGATGAACTTTAAAATTCATACATAGAAGATAGTAGTTTGTATTCTCTACTTAACTCTTCTAATGAATTATTATTTCACTGTGAATATTGATTTAAAACTTGTTGTCTATTGTATTCTATTAGATTTTTCCCATTGAAGACTAACGATAATTTTGTTGTATATTATCTTAGTCATAATATTCTTTCTGATCAATAAAAGCTCACCCTTTCCTTTTTGTTCCATTTTTCTTTCTCGTGAGGCGAGAATATAAATGAGTATGAGTCGGGGTATGGAATGAAAGTTCTAGGGAGAGTTGTTTAGTAGTCCTCACCATTGTTGTAAAATAATGTATCAATAATTATGATGAGGATTTATTTGTATGTGGATATTGTCTAGATGACAATATCTCGTATTTAAACTCACGCTTTACTATTGTAATAATAAAGTTGTAGTTATTTCTGTACCATGTATTTGGCGACTCAGAATGGGTTGGATGGAATGGACCTATTTTGGGGGCGTCACAACAACATACCGATTGAGTAAACCAATTTTCTTTTCTAGTTGAGCTGCCAATTTTTTGTTTCCCCTTCGTTGAAAATGGAGCGATACTTAGGTTGTTCAAGTGATTATCATTTGAATTTGCCTAGGAAGTACAAAGTAAGGCATTAGGTTAGCATGTTCAAAAAGCATTAATTTTTAAGATCAAATTCATAATAAATATTCATAATAATACCACAACACAATAATTCTACTCGATGATGGTATGGACTCGTAAAAGTGTAGAGAGAAGTATAAGGGTGAGAGTGAGACCGAGGGTGAGGAACTCAAAAATATCAAATATAATTTAGTGTATAATGCTCTAACCGATTTTTATCAACAGATAAACAATGATTAAGTATAACATACCCCGGTTGATTAAACCAATTTTCTTTTCCATAGAACAACTAATTTTTTTTTCCCTTCGTTGAAGATGGAATAACACTTAGGTTGTTCAAGTGATTCATATGTGAATTCTCCTATGAAGTAAAAAAAATAAGACATTAATCAAAAAATGCAAACTAATATCAAAATAAATTTTTTTAACAATACCAGCTTATGTTATTACTATCACTTAGATCAACTCGTAAAGAGCAAACTTAATAAAATGGTAAAATGAGCAAATGAAGTCGCTTAGGCTTATACTATCATTGTTAGGGTTTATTAGTGTTGATTAGACTCGACTTTCCAACACCACTTGGACCCACAATCACGCATGTTTTGGTAAAATGGTAAAATGAAGTTTGTTGACTTAATTTGCATCAACTCATTCGATGTGAGAAAGAAACACTTTTAGTGAAATGGAGAAATCAACTGCTCCCAATCATATGCATCCGTGATTCTACATAAGATATTTAAAAAAAATTTATTATTTTGGGAAGAAAATTATTTATTTCAAAAAAATCAATTTGAAGATTGCCAAAATGTTGAATCAGACATACTCTAATTATGTTCTACAAATATGGTTGAACAAACTTGCTTCACTAATTAGAATCTTCTAGTAACTCCATTTATAGAATGAAAAGGCTATTCTTTGAAAGGTATCGTCAAGGATAAATAGGAAATTCAAATACACCTTTCTCTTATGATTTTGCTCCTTTCTCCCAAGAAGGTTTCTGAAATAAGCAGAAGGAATGCAAGAAAGGATATTTAAACATTATTTAAGTTCAAAATGGCATTTACTGAAATAAAGACCTAAGATTTATCAAGTCCATAGTATGAAATATTTAAAGACATTAGCTAAGTTCAGAATGGCATTGGCTGAGACTTGCAACCTAGGTGCATATTCTTCAAATAAAATAGCACATAGCCCATCACTATAATATAAACATACAGATGGAGTGATAACATAACAACAAAATGTGAAGAAGTCAAAAGAAAGAAAATGACAAAAATAGATATCATGGAAATTAATAGGTGGTTTTACTTGAATGATAAAATAATCTTTAATAATACTACTCTATATGAAAGAAAAGGGCAAAACAATCACTAGGTGGTTACTCTAATAAAGACTACTTGAGCAAAAAAAATTTATAATCAAAATTTGATACCTTAGAAGACATTTTTAAAAATCGATGAAGACATCAATCGAGAATATTACTGGTGCAGTATATATTGAACCACAACAATCATGGGTTGATGGTTCTTTGTGCATCCCAAATTTCTCCGATTCAAAAAAATTAAAGTGAAAGTCAGAGGGAGAGGAGACCAAAAGACTTTAAAATAAAATCAGATAGAGAAAAAGAACCTTGATGGTTCTTTGCTTCTTCTGCCGCCACCACCTTTCAAGAAGATGACCCCTGCGATAGTGATCGAAAATGAAGAAGGCTTGATTTTGGGGGAAATATTTGTGAGAAGGCGGAATAAGAAGGGGGCAAAGGTATAAGGCGGGACTTGGGCAGAGTTCAGGAGAATTTTGAATTGGGCTTTTTTTTTTTGTTTTTTGTTTGGCTGAAATGAAATCAAAGTCATTAGAGTCAGTAGTTTAAATCTGAGCCATTGGATGATGAAGTTTTAATCGAGACCGTTGTTTGTTGAAGCCGCTCTGTTTTATTATATAGATATTGACCGTGTTTTCTTATTTTTAATGGTATATATATATGGGTATTCATCCATGGCAAACGTTTGCCATGGACACTATTCAGCAAACAAATTGATTACCGTTGATCTGGACAATGGAAGGCTAAGATTGGTCAAATTTTCTCCCTGCCGCTACAACTTGTAGCGGCAGTCCCTTTTCCTTTTTGTCCGTTAGCCTATTACATTACTGCCCCTAACTTATACTCCCTTCGTCCCATAGTTATAAAAGTGATTTTTTTATTTTTGAGATGTCCCAATATATAATTCTTTTACTATTTATAAAATTTAGTTGGTTCATTGTTTTACTTTTATGCCCTTATAATAAATATTCAACCATTACTCTCTTTTTGAAGAAACAACATTCAATGTCATTATTTTTATTACCACCTTTAATGTTGTTATATTCTCTTTGGTTAAAGTTCTATGGTTATGGACTTTAACACGTCAATCAATGAAGTTGAGAGTTCCAATGTGATAAGTAAGGAGTAATTAACTTATTCATTAATTCTATATTAAAGGGTATATGTGGAAAATTATGTTAAAAATTGCCACTTAAACTATGTGCCAAAAGAAATCACTATAACTTATAACTACGATAGGAATATTTAGCGGCGGTGTGATGAGTCCATAATGTATGGCTATGTAAAGATAAGTTTACATTTATGTATACATAATGTAAAAATTAAAAAATAAAGATAATGATACATAATATAAAATAAAAGATAATGATAAGATAAATTTGAATAAAGATAAACTTATTTTTTATAATAACAATGTAAAAATAAGATAAGTTTGAATAATAATAAATTTATCTTTTATAATAACATAAATTTATCTTTTATAATAAAATAAATTTATCTTTTATAATAAAATAAATTTATCTTTTATAAAAGATAAATTTATTTTATTATAAAAGAAAAATTATCTTTTATTCAAACTTATCTTATTTTTACATTATGTATTTATAAAAATAAATTTATCTTTTATTCGCATCTTATCTTATCATTATCTTTTATTTTTATATTATGTATTATTATCTTTATTTTTACATTATGTATACATAAATGTAAACTTATCTTTATATAGCCATATGGGTGGGTCTCACACTGCCGCTACAGCCTGTAGCAGTAGGCATGTATTATAAGTTAGGGGCAATAATGTAATAGGCTAACGGACAAAAAGAAAAAGGGACTGCCGCTACAAGTTGTAGCGCCCCATTGTCCAGATCAACGGTAATCAACTTGTTTGCTGAATAGTGACCATGGCAAACTTTTGCCATGAATGTATATCCTATATATATATATACATATATGTGTGGGGGGTTCCATTCACAGCAACCGGTTGTTGTGGGGCAACTCTTTTTTTGGTTTGTTATAATTTTATTTTATTTTTTGCTCAAGCCGCTACAACAATAAATCAAAAAAAAAGTTGCTCTACAGCAATCGATTACTGTGGATAAAACTGTGTGTGTGGTGAAAGCAGAGAGAGATTGTTGGATTTTCTTCTTGTCTTAATTAGCTAGTCGCCTTTGTATATAGTTGGTTTCTCCTTCGATGGATTGATATCTTAAGTTTACAATTACAGAGAAAATTAAGAAAAACAGATCATATATATTGTTTGATTACCAAATGTCCAAGCGCCACGGCAATTGGCATCGATATCAATAAATAATAAACGGGAAGAAGAAATTAATTAAGTTAGTAAATGGGATGCCCCGTGTTGCAATAATATATGTACTACTATATTTTTCTCTATTTCAGGACTTGAATATTATTTAATCTAACTTTTGAATTTTTTAATAAGATTTGTGAATGACCCACATATTTTTTTCAATATTAATATGAAAACAAGATAGTGTTTTGTTTGAAAAAAGAAGTGAGATACCTAGAACGAAGGTTCCTTAGAAAATATAATAACATATATATAATATAAGTATTCAAATAATTTAGGCAATATGTGCATTAACGACATAAACAAATTTAAATTGTAGAAAAACATAAATATTTCACTCGGTTATAGTAATGATTCTCCACAACTTCAAATTAAATAAGAAATTATTTAAAAAAGTTAAGATAAAGTGCATTTTTAAAATTAAGATATACTCCCCCTTCCAATTAAATTATAAGATAATTATTGACTTTAGAAAGTAAAAATAAGATATTTTAAACTACAAATTTAAATAAATCATTAAAAATTATGAATTAATAAATTTTACAATGAGTAATATTTTTTAGATACTTTGCAATATTTATCATTGTATCGATTAAAATTAAAGAAAATTATGTCAATTTTAAATTTAAAAATAATTTAAATTAACTTCAAAAGGTCAATAGTAATCTTTTATTTTACTAGGTATATGTATCCGGCGGATTCAAAATTTAATATATATACCTAAATTAAATGGTCCAAAGTTAAATATGTCCGACATTGTTTAGACGGGGAGTATAAGTTTATAGAGATTAGGATGAATGAGTAAAGCTCATAATGTTATGAATATAAATGTGAGTGTCATCCCACTTCCACATCGATAATTAATATAGATGGTTGATATAATATTGGACTTCCCCTTTTAAATAATTAATTTTTTTAGAGAAAAACTGGTTATTTGATTGTTTACATATTTGGTAAGGGAAATCCTAGGCTATAACAAAAGCGCTGCTTGAAACATAATGGTAATTACTTTTAGAAGAACATCGACAGCACAAATTATATACTACAATAATAGGGGCAAAGCTAGCTAGCTAATGATTTTCTAAATGTGAGTTTGTCTCCTAATTTTAATGATTCAATTATGCGTTACCTTAATTATAATCATAATCATGGTCAAACTGTAAATATATATATATATATATATATATATATAGTGAGCAACTGATTTTTTATTCATCAAAGTTTGGGATAACTCATAAGATGTAATTATTTTTAGTAATTTTTTTACTTACCCTATTATTAATTTATTAATTTCCTCTACTTTTTTGGAAATCGTAAGGGTGTTCTTTAATCTATACTACTACTACTACTACTTTAAACTTCCTTAAATTACCACCCATATATAATCCCACATTTTAATGTAATAAAATTAATAGCTAGGTGCCTTTGCCTAGTCGTTCAAAATTGGAATCGAGCATTCTACCATAGAATATAAACTACTTTTATTCATAAAAATCTTTTATATGTGAGATAAATGTGTCTGAAATGAGCTAGTTAGGATCATATTATATTTATGGGAATTGTTAAATTTACATCATTTTTTGTTATTTTTACAATAAAAGTGTCGTTATAGATGTATAGCGACGATAAAAAGTGTCGCTATAGAATCTATAGTAACACTTATATTGTAAAAATAACAAAAAATAATGTGAATTTAATAATTTCCTATATTTATTTGTTTTTAGTTTACAAGGAGGGCCATTTATTTACTGTACTAACCTAAATATATGACTTCATGGTCAAACAGTCCAACGCCGAATTGGGATAATAAACCTTTAAAAAGTTTGTTCTCAGGCTTCGCTTTTATGACACTGACAAGTGTTTTAAGGGAAATCAGGTCCTTTATTGTTACCTTTTTCTTTATTACTAGTTTTTTTTAGTACTACATTTATTTAACAAGGACTAAAAGTAAAACCCCCTTTTTCGAGTATTATATAATATAATTAAATATATTCCGTAAATAAATATAAATAAAAATAATTATTATGATGTACAAATAATTAGCCTTCAAATAACTACACAAGGCTTCCAGATCCCACATTATTATGTTTAACCCAAATCATGAAATTAGGGTTTTTCTTTCCAGCAAATTAAGCTACAACATAAAGATCATTTTGTCTACAATCTTAGTCATAGCCCATTTACAATTACTTATAAAAATTTTAAATTAATTTATTTGCAAATTAATAAATTAATTGTAAGTATCTAAGGCTACATAGATCATTAGTCGGCAGTAGCTTATAATGGATGAAAAGATGATGCAGAATGATAAAAGGCAATAAAAAATAAAATCGTTTCGCAAAAGGTGCATGCATATATGAATATAGATAGTACTATATATAGTAGTATATATGTATAGAGAAACATATTATGAATGGAAAAAAAAGAGGGCGTAATAATCCGTCCCTCCACAGAAATCCATACCCATTATATATATATATATATATATATATATATATATATATATATATATATATATATATATATCCAACCCTTTCTTTCCCAACCATGTTAGCCCTCAGACATTTACAATGAACTTCATATAAACTTTGCATACAAGTCTTCTGTTTTTCTAGGTCATGTTTGGATTACGATCGATCTTTAGCCTAGCAATCTATATTTATATGATTACAGTAGGGGTGGATCTATAAGTCTCTGTTTTCTAGATGTTTGGATTACGATCGATCTTTAGCCTAGCAATATATATGTATATGGTTACAGTATGGGAGGATCTGTAAAGCTCAGGAGGGATAGCGCCATGGATCGTACGTTAATTTGGTGCAATTAATTAAGACTTTGTTTGGATGGATTAGTTGTACTAATTAATTAGTTAATACTAGCTAGTAGCTTTCATCAACAAATTGTGGCGCTATCTATCCTGAGTTTCACGGGTTCTTCCTACTCTCTCTGTCTGGTGCAGTTTCAGCTCTTCAAGGACAAGCAAGCAAAGCTTTTGCCATCTGGGTATGTATGTACTATCTACATACTATTAATTATTTATGATTCATATTTATTTGTTTTTTTTTCTCGATCTTCTGTTTTTCAAAAAGAATATTCAGTATCGTGTGTTCTTGTTCCTTGTTGCCTAATTCACTATGTGAAATAGGTTTGATCCCCCTTTTTTTTGATACATAAGCTTTCAGGTAGCTAGTCTCCAAGTTTGACCTCGCTTTGATTGTACAACAATTTTTTTAGTACCAATCATCATTATTTTTAATGGACAGTTGTGCCATTTGGTTTCCATTTTTTCCCCTTTTTTCTGTGGACTACTAATTACATGAATCCTAGCAAAGGTGATGAAAAGCCATAGGGTATGACTTGTCTTTTCACTTAAAATTAATCAAGGTTTTGTTCATCATCGTTTCATTTTTTTACAAGATCATCTTCTTAATTTTGGAGCCAAAAACAAGGATCTTCATGTCATCACATGTGTTTGGACTTGTTCCAAGCTTGATCTCCCCAAGTTAAAAGCAGAAAGAAATACATGACATGATTTTTCCTTAATTTCAGCCATATGCTAGCTAAGCTAGAGAATCTCTCTCTCTCTCTCTCTCACACACACACACACAAAACACTGACAGACATGTATTATATTATACATATATGTAAATATATGTGTGTGTAAGATGATATGTGAATCTCTTGTTTTTTCTACATGGGTTTTCCTTGTTCATCAATAAACCCTAGGGTTAAATTGATCAGTTTTTTTTTGTAGTTCTTTCATTTCTTTCGGGTACAGTCTTAATTGGAAGCATGTGATGATCATGGATTTCATATATATATTTATTATAACTTTCATATAAAGGGTCGTAGGGGAAGAGGTATTAATGCAGTCTGAGACCGTAGTATTCTCCATAAAAAGCTTTTAGATCAATATGGTGGAGGACGAGGAGTTATTAGGGTTTTACTTTTTTATTTTATAAAGTCAGTAATGGTTTTGACTAAAATTTATTGCAGGCTTTTGAATAAAGGGTATTAGACTATTAGTAGTGAATGTGGATGTTGACACCTTTTCCCCAACTTCGTTGAGGTCACGTCTTCGGCTCTTTCCTTTAATTTCCTTTTCTCTGCTCCTCCATTTTATACTATATATATATATATATATATATATAGCGATCGAAGTGTATATCTTTATCTTCTTTCGCTTGTCTTTTACCCTTTTAGGCGGTTTTGGTTTCAATACAATCGTTGTTTATACTTTTAATGACGCTTATATGTTGTCCGTCAAAAAGTATGTATAGGCAACAGTGTATAACCGAAAACCGTAAATCTAAAAGAAATAAAGATGTAAAAATAAAGATAAGTGGTATCTAGACATCGATCCGCATCATGTATATATATATATATATATATATATATATATATATATATATATATATATATATATATATATATATATCATTCAATTTCTCTCCTATTTAAGCTTTGTTTAGGGGTGTTTGTTTAGTTGAATGGTGCTGGTCAGTCATTCGGCGTGTTTGTTTTGAATAAAAATCGTTTGAATGGTTGAATCAGTCCGATTTTTGGGCTGAATGAGCCAAATGACTATTGAATAAAATATTTTATATATAATTTTTTTATAGTATTAATTATTAAATTATGTAACATTAAATAAATTTACAATAATTTTGATTCTTTTCAGAGGAGTAAAATAATAAAAATATGTTATTCAGATATTTTAGACATGTCAATTACTCCATCAAACAATTTTTTTCATTTAGTATGTTTCATAGATTACTTAAACATGCATATATAACTAGTATTATTTATAATTTACTTTCTCACTCTTCATTCCAAATCTTAACAAAATTAGGGGGGGATGAGATTGTGTCATATGTTAAAGTTAATAGCGTTATTTTAACATAATAACGCTATTAACTTTAACATATATATGAAACACAATCTCATCCCCCCTAATTTTCTCTCTCTTCATTCCAAATCTTAACAAAATTAGGGGATGAGATTGTGTTTCATATGGGATAAAATGGTCAAACAACAAATTATATAACATAATTAATTAATACAAAACAAACAATATTATTATTAAAAAAACTCTTATTTTTGTCACACCAGCTTCATAAGACCCCACACAAGTTGCCACGCCAACAATTTCTGACGTGGCATGTTCATTTTTTTGCAATTGAAAAAATTTAATAGTTTAATCATCTAATTGACAAAATTGAAAGGTGGATCACCGATCACTGAAGTGGAATATGACATATAGTTTAGGGTACTAATTCATATTTAAGCCTAAAAAAAAAAGTCAAAACAATTTTAAAATAGAAAGAGTACAAATAGATTTGGACAAACTAAAAAGAAAATTAAGTACAAATAAACTCAGATGGAGGGGTTAATTAATTTTAAAGTTTGAGATTTTTTTTTCTCTCTGTGTGTCTGTGATTATTCTTTTATTAATTAGATAGAGTACATGCACCATGCTTGTCCATATGTTGAGGTGTGACAATTGAGAGGTTGGAGGCATGAAGGTCGGCCATTATGTGGCATGTATACGGCTGGCTGGGGATCGGATGTGAGGGACAATTGATTTCTTTTTGTATGCTTTTCTGTTTTTTGTAAGCTACTAGCGTTTGAGTAGTAGTTTCAAGTTTGATATAACTAACTTTAGGGCACAAATGTGTGAGTTTTGTTTGGGGACAAAGGAAGCATCTTATCTTTTTATATTGAGATCTTATTCATTGTTTGGAGATAGTGGAGAATATATATAATGTGCATGCTAGCTTGTACAGAAAAAATAAAACAAAACCCACCCATCTCCAGGCCGACCGACGGTATAATTAAAGTTGATTTTGTGATTATTTGTCAAGACTTCAATTACAGTTTCCATGCATTGGAGTTCCGACTACTACACCAGTTTTAGGTATTATTAGTACGTACCACTTTTAATTAATAATAATGTACACAAAACCCATTCAATTTACTTTGACGAATCTTTTTTTTTAATTAATTAATAATTATCTCCTTCTCTTGCAAATGGATGGTATTAAGCAGGCAATATATGGTGGGTTTGACTTTAGTCAAAAAATTGTTCAGAGAGCACTACCGACAAATGATGGGTTTATCTCTCTGTTGATTTTTATTTTTGGAAAAATATGTTAATTCTACTCAATAATTAATTATATTAAAAGGACAAAAACACTTATTTAAAATGGTGCGATTAATTAAGAGATTAAGAAGATTTTTGGTTGCTAATTAAATGTCATTGGCAATAATCCCTCCAGCATTCAACAACTCTTCCTCTAGGTTAACCAACACTGAAATATAAATGAAGATGGTAAGTATATAGATGGAGATTGAGAGAGAGAGAGATTGTGTATTATCATTTTTTATGAGAGAAAAAGGTCTCATAAATTAATACATAACTAAAAATCCTCAACAAAATTAGTTAGGAAACTTAGTCAATAAGACTTGGTCAATTCATATTTTACCTTCATTCAATTCTACCGTCATGTATGTTATTATCATGAAATTAACTTTTGGTGATTCTTTTAATAATTTCGGTTAAACTAGTAAAATTTGGTGATCATATATATTATTTATTTGTAATTACTCAAA
Organism: Panax ginseng; assembly: GCA_020205605.1. NCBI lineage: Eukaryota > Viridiplantae > Streptophyta > Magnoliopsida > Apiales > Araliaceae > Panax > Panax ginseng. The sequence goes on along the minus strand of CM035138.1, from coordinate 6,854,679 downwards.
AAATATATCACCAAATATCTATAATTATTTCGATTGCATTTGAAAACCATAGCAAAAGTCCGCCCCGTACTCATATATATATATATATATATATATATATATATATATATATATATATGGCGGACTCATGTATCTATATATCTTTCCGTTTGACCAGAAATTCAGCTCGTACAGTATCGTCTGTGGGGAGGGAGGATCAAATTGAAATGAACATGTCAATCCCATTATTCAAGAAAGTACAACTAAAATCGAATTAAATGGGACCGAGTGGACACACTATATATTGTTTGGTAATTATCATCATTCTTTCCCATATATATATATATATATATATATATATATATATATATTTAATTATTATATATGCTTGGCAGCCTAGCTAGCTCGATACTACTCCAGATTGAACCACTCATAATCTTGCTCAGCTTCATTATTTACCCCCATCAACCCATTCTTCAACTGGGGGCATCTTTGCTTTATTAGTGGTCCAGCTTGACCATTCAGAGCGGTGGGATGTGGGGTACGTACCTCAACGCTAAACCCAGATGCCAAAATTAAATCTCTCTCTCTCTCTCTCTCCTATATATATATATATATATATATATATATATATATATTCAGTTTTTCAAAAAATGTAGATTAGTCTATAAAAAGGTTAATTGATGTTTTAGTTATCAAATATTTTTTTGTTATAAACACATTATTACACTTAAAAAAAGTTACAAAATGGTCATTATTTAACATTTCGTCTAAAAAACGGAAGTCCTGACTAGACTAACGATTAACATGTGTTAATTATGTGACAGATGGCGTTGATCGAATTAATTGATGTTTCATTGCACTGAGGATACATTTTTATTTTGGTTATTAAAACTATTTTTTGTTACATTCTCGTTATCGAAGTACGTACCAAAAATATTACGTACAAACTAGTAATTTTATAATTTTCCGTCCAAAATATTAACGAAAAAACTTACTTGGCATAACATTTGACATATAAATGTGCAATATTCTAATTAATGAGGTAGCATATCACGTCAACTTGTAAAAATAAAATAAAATGCTCACCTAGAAGAAAAGTTAAAGTCAAACTAATTATTTTAATACTCCATAATATTATAAGAAGATAATTAAAGTTTTAAAAAAGTAAGAACATAATTTAAAGAAACAAAAGCAATTAAAAATTAAAATTCATCTTCCTTTTCTAACTACGAACAACGAATTTATTGGAAAAATGGTGTTTTACACCTTATGTACATCAACTCTTTCTCTTATCGTGGGTCAAGTCGGAACTATGACCTCTCGTCAGAAATCTAGTTTAGAAAATTGGATGCTCTTATACCTATGTATACTCGTCGGGAAAAAAATGAATAAAAAGAGTGACAAATTGATGATGGTGGCATCTAAATCTACTTGTTTTATTTCGAAATGAGAGTGAAATATTTTCTATTAATTAGATCTAAGGTCTAAGGGGGTTAATTGGGTCAATTTTCTCCTTTATTTTGCAGTTTGGTTTGGTGTTTAGAAGGTTTTAAATTAAATATGATTTTAAAAATTTATGGATTTAAATTAGTTATGATGTACTTTCTCTTCATACATATTGTAACATTTTTTAATAAAATTACTAATTTGTAATAGTTTTGGTACTTCGACAACGAGAATGTAGCAAAAAAAATTTGAGTAAATACAATAAAAATGGACCCCTAATACAATGACCGAAATATCAATTAACCCGAGCCACGTCACATGCCAAATAATTAACACTTGTTAACTGTTAGTCTAGTCAGCACTTTTGTTCATTTTTTTGGACAGAATGTTAAGCAATGACTATTTTATAACTTTTTTTTGAATATTGTAGTGTGTTTGTAATAAAAATTTTTTAATAATTACAATAAAAATCAACCCTTTAATACAATGACTAAAACATTAATTAATTCGTCTATATATAAAACCTAAAGGTTAAAGTTATGAATGAGAAATTTATTTGGGCTAAGTTTTTATAAGGGCTTTTTGACGGCTTTGGAATGCTAATTAGTCCAAAAAATATACTTCCTCCGTTACAAAATAAATATTCTAATTAGTTTCAACACGCTGATTAATAAAGTTTTTTTTACCTAAATTATCTTTTTTGATTACTTATTAATTGAAGTATTTTTTTCATTTTTTTATGAACTCAATAATTATTTTTTCACTTTTCTATGACCCCAATAATTATTTTTTTTACTTTTCTATGATTCTAATAATTACTTTTTCATTTTTTTATAACCTAATAATTACTCTTATGCCATTTAATTCTCTAGATATATTTTTTTTGTAACTCTCACATTTTTAATAAGTATATTAAATAAATTATGAGGGTATAAGGGGAAGAATGGGATACATATAGTTATTAATATAAAAATAAAACTATTTTTAAAAATATTCGGAAAAAAAATTAAAACTCTTAATATGAAACGGAGGGAATATAAATAAAATATATACTCTTTTGTCTCTAATAAGAGAAGAATTCTACTTTTCTGTTGATTTCTTTAATAATAATTGTGGAATACACCAAAGCACATGTACATATTTTTCTTGATATTTTTAATATATTAGTCTTCAATTTTCTGTTGATTTCTTTAATAATAATTGTGGAATACACCAAAGCACATGTACATATTTTTCTTGATATTTTTAATATATTAGTTTTTGAAGAAAAACATATTCTCTGGACTAAACTTCATATATATATATATATATATATGCAAATCTAAATATTATGGTGAGAAAAACAAGTAGAACTCTCTTTTAGGGACAAATAGTACATATCATAGGGGCAATGTTTTAAAATTCGGACCAGATCAACGATCGAACCGGTAAAAATTGAAACATGTTTATTTTTTGGTCCGGTTTTAATCAATACCCGGATTGATCCGTTGACCACCGGTCCAATTGGTAAATTCGGTTAATTGATCCAATTAACCCGATTTTTTATTTTACCAAAAAAAATTAATATTAAAATTAACCACTTTTATTAATATTATAACTCATCTTTATGACATTTAGTTCATAAAAAATAAGATTTTTAAATTTTTTATTAATTACTAATAATATATATTTTTTATGTATTAATGACGTCGTTGGGTTAATAACGATTCAACCACTGGTTGAATCAATGACCCATCCACGATACATTTTTCAGTTCGATGAATAGTCCGATTCAGAGAACCTTATCAAAGGAAGTATCTATCTAAGTTTGATATAATGTCGTGTTAACTCAAAAACTTGATTTCATTAATATGATATATATTAGTTATAATGTAAGAACAATAATTATGCAGCTAATTAAAGTAAAAAATATCTTTGAAAATATATATTTACTTTCTTTTTTTTGACAAAGTATGGAGTACTCTATTATTGATTATTCAACATCAAAACATTACAAATAAAAGAAGGTGGAGAACCTTTCCAAACATGGCTACAGAGACATAGAACTTGGCGCGACGAAAGCCTAAGAAATGTGCGACATAATCGTTATTGGCCACCGCCTAACAAAAATAAATACGATAATCCTCAATATCAAAGAGGAGGAGTTGTTTACAATCATAAATAACCAAACCTAAAGGACTCGGAAAGGAATCAGATCCCCAAATAGCCTGAACAAGATTGAAAGCATTGATTCAATGATCACTTTCGCTGCTTGACTAGTCTTTAACCAGTTAAGGGCCTCTCTGGTGATTGATTGCTTCGCCATTTTTCTCGGATCCAAATGACCCATGAAAAAGAGCCACACCAAAGAAGAACTGAAGGAACGGTAGCAATCTCTCAATCACCCAACCATAACCAAGCTTTGCCTCCCCGATTAAAAAAGCACAATCGTCGACATTACACTTGATCCAACCTTTGTTCTGGCCTGAGACCAACAAATACGGCCATCCTCATATATGAAAGTATTGCCATTTACAAGCTTTCCTTGAGCGACAGTCCATTGGAAAAGATAAGAGTTCGCAAGGTTTAGCAAGCTAACTGGCTTTTGGACCCGATTATTCCATAATACCTCGTTTCGATTCCACCAAATACACCAAATAATCATACAAGCTAGCTTAACCTCTCACTACAAAAAAAAGGTTTATCAGCAACCAATAATATCAGCGACCGCATTGTTGGTCATTCTTTAATAATAATAATAATGATGAGACTTACTGCGTAGTAATTTTATTCGATTATATTCAATATCGTGACGAGAATCACGGTCATTATCTACGTTCGCTAAGACAATTTTGCCTCCAAAAATTTGGCAGGAAATGGTGGCGCGATGATTTTGTGTGACTATTTGATATCAGCGACCGCATGCGGTCGCGGATAAGTCCACTAACCAACAAATTAGAGAACCACTCAAGAAGTCTTGGTTACCTGGGAAAACAAAATGCACATTTGACATATATTTAGTTTGAGAACATAAATATTGTTATGATATACGAACGACCTTTTATATATAAGGATAACTTGATATATGTGTTCCACAAAGAGACTTTTTAATGCCAATTATAGAAATTTTCTAAAATTCTAATATGATATAAATTCATTTAGGTTTAATTAATACATTCATAATTATCAAAAATACTATTAATTATAATTTTGTTATTTCCTAAATTAACATGAATCATACTACCAATTATATATTTCAGAATTTTGTGAATTAATTTTAAAAATTGAAAAATGAGACCTTTTTTTTCTTTCAGACTTGGGAGTGTAATCGATCAAATCCTATTATTTCCGGGAGCCTGCATTGGTTCAACCTTCTTTTAATATGAGGGTATGATAGTTAGGGTTCAGTTTCTGAACCAGATCAGGTGGCCAAACCCAATGTAGTATCATTAGCGGTGCCAGATTATAATTGGCTGGCCATCATCACAATTCACAATGGGTGATTACAATTACTATATATTCAGAGCTACCCACTGCATGCACTGAATAATTTAAAACTTATTTGAATTCGCGTAATTTAAACTTCAGTGAAGTGTGGTCCAGTAGCCCATATTACTGACGACTGACGACCGAGGTCTGTAAAATGGCGGCAGGGCAGCTGTAATACAGCTGCGACCTCTTAAATCTTTCCCCGCTTTGGTGCGTTTTCTCTCATATATATATATATATATATATATATTAGATGTGTTTAAATCCTAGATCTTTGTATAAATCGGTGGGATTTATCTCAAACTTTGAATCGTAGAGATAATTTATTGAGTGAAATGAGAAATTCAAAATCATTTTGTATTTTATTAAATATATATATATATATATATATATATATATATATATATATATATATACAAAGGCCCGCATCTTAAGTTTATTCTTTATTTAACATACATTGCATATCTCTTTTAGCGACAGATCGGGCGACGATTCGGTCCGTTGCTATATATAGAATCGACGTCTTAATTTTTAGCGACGAACCGAACTCGACGGACCTAATCGTCGTCGAATTACATCATTAAAGGGGATATCTGAGTAGGTTAGATAAGAGTAAAACAATATTAGAGTATTGATGTAATATATATATATATATATATATATATATATATATATATATATATATATATATATATATATATATATATATATATATTACTTCTCCGTCCGTCCTGGGATAAAAAGTGCTTTTATTAATATTTCGGTATAATCCCAAGTTAAATGTCTACTTACCTTAAATGATCTATTTTTTACAATAATTTATCTATAATACCCTTATTATTAATTGTTATATTTTTATTCTCTATGCATATTTATTGAGCATTACTAGTAATGTGCAAAAAAACTATGCAATTAAATGAGAATTTAAATATGGACAATTTTGTCATTTTATCATCTTTCTTAATATACGTAAAAAATTAACCAAAACTTTTATCCTGAAACAGAAAGAATAATTAAGATTTGTTAGAAACATATTTATATAGACATATGTTTCTCTGACATATTTGTTGTTGTTACCCTCTCTAACAACAAATATGTCTGAAATCGATTCAAAATCGGTCCAACTGCATTGAATTGGTCAAATTTTATCCGAACTCTTCACCTTGCCTATGCGGTTTTGATAGTATAAATTTTTTTAGACAAAATTAATGATTTGACTATCGTAGTTGACAAGTTTTATTTAATACATTATTGAACTTTTAATTATTTGAATTACGTCATTGAACTAATTATTATTTTAAAATTAAGTTATTCTCTTAATTTTGGCTTACGACCGTTAAATGTTTTCCTACGTGGACCGTTAAGTCTTTGCCAACTTTCATATGTGGAAGCAAAAAAAAGGGAAATAAAATAAAAAATGAGGTGGCCGATTCAACAACAATGACATGAAAATAAAAATAAAAAATTAATTTTTTGACTCATTTTTAACATTTTAAAGTTTTAAAAATGACAAAAACATAATAAAACAAAACAAAAACTAATAAAAATAAAATATTTTTATTCATTAAATTAAATTTTATTTATCAAGATAAATCAAATCTTAATCATTTAAAAAATCAAACATATTTTCCTTAAAAAAAAAGACAATATTAATAACTAAACATTAAAATTAAAATCAAAATTTTATGTTTCAATTTCATCCAAAAAATTAATTTTATTATCTCCTCTTCCAAATCAAATTATTCTGTTTCCATTTTTTTAGATATGTTCTTTCTTATTTTTTTCAATTCCCATCATTTTTTAGATCTGTTCTTAGATCATTGTTGCCGGCAATAAAATTAGCCCAGATCCAAAATAGCTTTAACAGCTATCACACCCAGAAACAAGGAAGAGATAGCAGAACATAACAATTAATCACCTGAATCCAGCCAATCAACCTAAACAATCAAGAAATGATTTTCGATAATAAACACCGATTATTACACCAGAATGATAAAATCTATTTGAACGAAAAACAAACAAATCAAGAACACCCAAACTGATTATTGAAGGGGAAATGCAATAGAACCGCAATAAATCAGTACAGGACTCTCAAATCTAGTCATGACAAAGATAAACAAATTAAAACATGAAACCCAGTTTGCACGAGCACACAGATCGACATGATAAGACCTCAGATCCAAAGCACCGGAGCCAGAACATAGCCCATCAATCTGGCCGACGACCAGAACAAGATCGAACCAATTAACACTGCCAAAGATCTGGAAAACACCGGAAAAGGGTTGTTTTTCGTTCTGGTCGCGGCATACAACTATTCGAAATTTAAATGGAATGGTACGCCGTACGACTGCACAGGATAAACCTCACGTTGAAGTTGTAAATTAACTGACCAAACTCCCCCTTCCAACGCTCTCATTTCCTCTCTTTTTCTCTCTAGAATTCACTCCCAAAATCTCTTCTTCTTTGATTACTTTAATTCTAGGGTTTTGGAAGAGCTCAGATCTAGTAGAGATTGAATAGAGAATTACTAATCCACTTTTCCGATGTTTTTTGTTCAGGGTGGGGCGAATATGGAGGAAGGGGGTTGGAGATGGAGGAAATGTAAAAAAGAAGGAAGAGAAAGTATGAATTTACACGCAAGTACATGTCATTTTATTTTTATTTTCCTTTTTTTTACCAGCCACGTAGGAAAATAATATGAAATAGTTTAACTGACGTTTAGTTAATTTAACAAAATGACCCAATTGTTTTTTTTTTAATTAGTTTACTGGTGTAATTTAAAAAATTAAAAGTTCAGTGGTGTAATAAATAAAAGCTGCCAACTATAGTGACAAAATCATTAGTTTTGTCATTCTTGTATATATTTAGTGTTTAATTTTCAGAAAAATAATTAATAACGAACTTAAAAACCCCTCTTTATATTTAGAAGAATATATATTAAGCATGCAATTTCTTTTCATTTTTTCAAATGGGAAATAAAGGAAAAGCAATAGTTATAAGCCAATGCTTATATTAATTAAATCTCACCCATAAGCAATGAATCAAGAAAAAAAATGTATTTATATGGATAAAGTTTACGGCTGAGATGAAAGAAATAGTAAAAGAATCCAACTTCCAAATTTATTACTCCGCATTCTATAAAGGTTAATTTCTAGGCAGTAAAAATTGTAGAAATAACTGTTTGCAACTAATTGGTCAACCATATGAAAGACACTGGGCGACTATTTACCCCTTTTTAACGCAGGTCCATCAAACATTTTACTCTCCTCTTTTCCATCCTCTCTTTATCACCTATATTCTTTACCATTTTTTTATGGCTAATTTAATACATAGATTTTCCGTTTTGCATGGTTAATTAATTAGGGTTTTCAGAATTGGGAAAGCTTTCCGGCCTGCAATGCTAAACAACACCTATATCCAGGAAGAGTTGGAACCAGATCGGACAATATGTCAACATTCTCTTGGGGGTCATTCCCCTGGCATTTTCTCTGGAAAATACTCGACACAATTTTCATTTTCACACATGTTATTGGAGGTTTCCATGGTAATTATTATCACCCGTCTCGTTCATTATGTCCTCAAACCTCTCAAACAGCCTAGAATTGTCTCCGAGATCCTCGTGAGTTTTTCTCTCCTAGCTAGCTAGCTCCTTCAAATGAAAAATATAACATTTGTTTTTTTGTTCAAGATTTCTGACATATATGCAAACATAGTCTCACTATACATTTTCATTATATAATTAAGCTCGTGCGGACTTTATTTTAAAGAAATTTATGTATTATTAAGGTGGGTGAGGAGAACCCATGAGATAACTTATGATATCTCATCACGAACACACAAGAAAATTCTGTTTCCTATATTTGGTATCCATTAATTTTGAGTCTGCAAATTAATGTTGTACGTACGTATTGACTTAATTAATGATTTATATATTGTTTTCAAGGGTGGACTAATAATGGGACCATCCGTCTTAGGCCGCAGCAGCAAGTTTTCTTCATTTGTTTTCCCAGCCAATTCCGAGTATGTAATGAAAAGCTTAGGAATATTGGGGTTCATGTATTTCCTATTCATTTGTGGAGTGAAAACGGATCTTAGCACCATACAAAGAGCTAGCAAAAAACAATGGTACATAGCTTTATTTGGGGTAGTCGTTCCTCTTCTAACAACTGTATCGATTGCACTCTTTGTTCGAGAATCCCTATCTGATGAGCTCAGAAAAGGTCCTTCCATTTGGGGTGTTGCTTCTTCCTTGGCCATAACCGCATTCCCCGTCATATACACAATTATAAAAGACTTTAACCTTTTAAGCTCCGATATCGGACGAATGGCATTGTCAACTTCAGTCATTAGTGACGTTATTGGGATCAATGGGGTTGTTGCATTTGAGGCTGCTAAACAAGGCGAAACAAAGCCAGTGGCCGCATTATGGTACATGTTATCATTGATAATAGTCATGGCTTCGATTATTGTTGGAATGCGTCACGTTATGGTTTGGATTGTACGTACAACGCCCCAAGGGAAACCGGTGGATCAAATATATATTGTGGCTATTTTGTTGGGAGTAATGGTGGTGGGGTTTGTTAGTGATATGTGTGGGTTAGCCATAGGTAATGGACCATTGTGGCTAGGGTTGGCCGTGCCGGATGGTCCTCCTTTAGGTGCAACACTTGTGGATAAGAGCGAGACGTTTTTGATGGAGGTTCTTTTGCCATTTTCATACATCTATATAGGATTGTATACTGATGTGTTCTCCATGAGTGGCCGGTGGTCGACGTTGAGCCCGCTGTTTTTTATGGCTCTCGGTGCCTACTTGACAAAACTTGTGGCAACTCTAGCGGTTTCTCGGTTGTTTTTTAACATGCCAATTAGAGATAGTTTCACTCTTAGTCTCATAATGAGCTTGAGAGGTCAAGTTGAGCTTGTTTTGTTCATCCACTGGACCGATTTGAAGGTACGTACGTACAAATTCATTATATCACTCTTCCCATCTCTATCGTTCATTCTTTCTATAATTAGAACAAACTACAATGAAAAAATAGTTATATACAAATAGAATATCCAAACATAATAATGTCGGAATTAATTCTTCTAGGGGAATTCCCTTTGCTTATATTGCATGCATTCTCGAAATAGAAATTGTCACATATTCAATATTAATTTGTCACATAGAATGATGTATCATTTGGTTACTAAAGCTAGTTGGTTGTGGTAAACATTTCAGAACGATGCAATTTCTGATTTTATAATAAAGCTGTGAAATGATGAAACTTTCATTTATTAGGATTTCCACACCATTTCATTAAAGAAACTTCTTGTGTATCGTCATTGCAGTAACTCTAACTTCATGCCTTATATACGAATGTCTATACGATATGCAGATGATAACGCAGCCATATTTCACAATGATGGTGCTATTATCCACCGCTATAACTGCCGTAGCTGCACCATTGATCAGCATCATCTACGATCCAACGCGGCCATACATGGTGAACAAAAGAAGAAACATCCAACACAATCCTCCAAACATAGACTTCAACATAGTAGTCACTATACGCGATGAACTAAGTGTACCTGGATTCATCAATCTACTCGACCTCTCCAATCCCTCCCCAAGCAGCCCTTTATCCGTCTACGCCCTGCGCCTCATCGAACTTGTAGGACGTGCCACACCTATATTCATAGACCATGAGAATCAAGAACATGCTTTTAATTACACCAGCTACAATCCAATCCACAATGCCTTCAAATTTTCACACGAATCACGATGCGGATTCATTAACATCCATCCCTTCACATCTGTCTCCCCTAAAAGAAGCATGTACCAAGACATTTGCGAGCTGGCGTTGCTAAAAAAAGCTTCTCTTATCATTTTGCCATATGATAAGGATTGTTTACACTCGCAAAGTGGAATTGAAGGAGTACTGGAGCCCAACAATAACAAAGTACAATCTATAAACTCGAACGTATTGGCTCATGCGCCTTGTTCTGTTGGAATTTTTGTAGATAAAGGGTTTTTTCAGCATTACCCTACGCAGAATGGTACTACCTGCGTACAACCTGTAAAGTACCATTTTGCGTTGCTTTTCTTGGGCGGACCGGATGCACGTGAGGCTCTTGCATATGCCGATAGAATGGCTAAGCATCCGGACGTGTGGCTAACCGTGGTGCGTTTTCTTGCTTATAAAGGGGAGGGAGATGAGGTGATGGAGAAGAAGCTTGACGACGGGCTGGTGACGTGGTTTTGGGTGAAGAATGAGGGGAATAATCGGGTAATTTATAGGGAAGTTGTGGTTAAAAATGGAGAGGAGACGGTGGCTGCAATTCAAGGGATGAATGATGATTATTATGATCTTTGGATTGTTGGGAGAAACCACGGGATTAATCCGCTTTTGTTTAGGGGATTAACGAGTTGGAGTGAGAATGATGAGCTGGGAGTGATTGGGGAGTATGTTTCGTCTATGGATTTAGGCACTACGGCTTCTGTGTTGGTGGTGCAACAGCAGGTTTTGAGAGGGCAGTAAGCTTCATTTGGTTTACGTACTCAAATTTTAGTAACGTCTGTTTATAATTAATGTGAATGCATGTAATTAATATTGTCACCCTTAGCCCTAGCCCTAGCCCTAGCCTTATGGTGGTGAATTAATTAATGAATATTTAAGTAACTGGAACTGGTGGTGTGGTGTTAATTAAGCTACTTGGCAGGCAGGTAGTGTGGTGTTAAGTAGCTAAGGATATATCGACATTAATTAATGTAGTTTGCATGATTCTTGTGTAGCTTCTTCTTAACATTGTTTTACTTTTTGTGAAGATGATCATTGTTACTACTGCTATTTTGTAATTATATTAAAGTCACTAATCATTAATAAGTAATTTGGTTTTTTGTATTAATGAATGAAAGAAGAGACAAGAGTTCAAATTTGTAATTAAAGACTTGTTTTATTTTAAATGACACACGTGTTCAAGTTTGTAATAGATCAGAAAACTATTATTAAGTTAACAATTTATTATTTATAACTTTTTGTTCCAAAACTATATATATATATATATATATATATATATATATATATATATATATTAAGCTTTTGAGTCAATTTATAAAATTATAAAATTTAAGATCAACTCATTATAATATAATTTTAATTAGTACAAACAACTGAACAATTATGAAATCAGTTACTATTTTTTAATTCAAAAAAGAGCTAAAAATAATTAGGGATAGTATAAATTCTATAAATTATCATATTTATTATTTTTCAAATCTAACACAATTATATCAATTTTGGATTCTCAGATTAACTTATTTACTATTTTTAATTAGTTTTGGAGGAGTATATATATGTGCAGGCGACTAGGTTGGACTTTGGAGTGAACTTGTCCGGAAAAACAAAAACAAAACCGGGCTGTTGCACTTGGATAGAAACATTTTGGCCAAGTTTATTTGGGTCCATCAGAACCAGTAATTATGTATTTTCTGTAGATTGTTTAAAAACTCTTGTGAATTGGCATGAAGAGATTTGTTTTCTCAGATAATCAATAATATTATGAATCTGATTCAATAACGATCGATAATCTAACCTAAAGCTGTTGTTATTATTATTTAAATTTTCTATTCCAGTTCACCTTTAGCTAAATTTACCTCTATGGTATTTTATTATATGACCTCAAAGATAAAAATAGAGTTTACATTTAATAGATTTAGTTTAAATAGGAGACCAATTATCAAAATCCAAAAAAGCCAAGGGAATAACCAATTCAGCAGCGGGAAAAATCTACACTTATTATAGTCAAAACAATTCAAACTTCATATAATAATTTAAATTTATGAGATATTTATCCGAATAGAATGCAATTTACAATGTGCTTACCCAAAATTCCACTTGACCACCTGTAATCTTAAAATCTACATATCCCTATGATTTGTTGGGACATTTAAGCTAAAATCACATTCTGACAACAAATAACTCAAGTGCTTTCTTTTTCCAGAAACAGATAATTATTTTCGAACTTACAGAATAGTCGAGGCAGGAGCACTTGCAAGGAGGGAATTCTTCATCATCCCCTTGAATCCACTTCAGCAATCCCCTCGAGTCAAAATGCGAGTCCAGACTTTCGCATGATAAATACAAGAGATCAAAATCAAAGTGGGCTCTCATTTTGGAACATCTCAAAAAGAAAAATTCAACACTCAATTTGAGCCGGAGGGAGTAAAATTTTACAACAATGGTAGAAATTTCATGTAGTTGCATACAATTTTATGTACCTTCATCATCCGGACCCAGGCAAACCTTTGAGTACATCTCTCAGAGCATAATAATGGTTATCACATTTATGGTCTGAAAGTAAGTTGCTTGACAGCAGTATCCTCTGAAAATGTTCACCGGGATGTCTCTTCCATAATGTGAAAAATTCCCCACCTTTACCATGGTTGCTACCAATGTGAGTATCAAAGTTCCTTCTCAGACAGTAGACAGTCCCTGGTACAAACAACTCCTCTGGTATTTTACAAGAAGCTTCTTCCTTCTTAACAACAGCACTAGATCCTGCTGACGTAGTAGTTAGCAGGTCACTGGGAAGCACGAGAGATTCCTTTCTAGTAGGAATGTCTGTTTGCAAATAGAAAACATCAATTGACAAAAAGAGGTCAAAATTTTAGCATTTCAGTATATATGGCATGTGAAAGCTTAAACCACTAACAACAACAGGATGATTGAAATGTTGATGATATAATCATTACGAAAAAATTCAGAAACTTCTTGTTGAAATCTAATAACACAAGTATAAAGGTGTTGCGCTTAATAGTTTTCAAGGAGGTACAGCCACTGAACATGCCATATATAATTCATTCTCAAATCCCCATCAAACCAAACAGGGATGGAATAGATGTGGTGCATCTAGAAGAAAGTAAAGAAAGACAATTAAGTGACATGGGTCTCTGCACAAGACATTATAGCACATATGACCCTTTAGACAGGTCTATATACAAGGATTTACCTGCAAACAAAAGAAGGGATTACAATACTACTAGATCAAGGGAGTTGGTCTTTAGAAAGATTAGCTAGTCATCATAGATTAATTTTACAGATTGAAAGATTGAATTTCAACAAAATAACATAGGGGACCTAAGTGAACAGGGAAGACTTACCCAAAAATTTTGTCTGGCTCCTGAACTTGGCATAATCCGCTAGCTTTCGAGCTACATCTTGTACAGAAGAAACAACTTGCTTCGCATTTGTAACCAAATCCGTAAAACTCTTCCAGTCTTCCTTTTCAAGAACACTAATCCTGTTCACAAACAAATTACGTGATGCCAACACAGAGACAGAAAAACTAAGAAGTCCAAGGAGAGTGGTGCAAGAGAAAAGCCTAAGTGTGCTAAGAAGTTCAAGAAGAGCGGTGTAAGAGAAAAGCTTCCTAACAATAACAGTGATGCAAAGGAAAAGGAAGTTCACAATACATTTTACCAGCTAAATGCTCATGAGATGGTAAGAGTGACCTGTTTCACATTGATAGAATGCCAGGGGAAGAGGTTCATGTCCCCCAAAAAAGCAGAGTGTCAAACATGTGTCATGTTTTTTACACCAAGGATTTCTTGAGTTGAATTTTCTGCCAACTAAGAAGGTTGAGAGAAGAATAAATTCAAACAGCAGAAGGAAAAATGATAAATCACTACTGATACTCTGAGAGAGAATTAATAAATAAAGATAGCAGGTCCTGTGCTCTGACTAGCTCCACACATAAAGATGTTTCCTCATGCAACACACAATTGCTTGCCCCATGGAACTACTGGGATTTGGGTTTTCTGACTTCAAGGTATTATTAGGGTTAACAAATTGTCTACATCACTTGTAAAAAGAAAAACTATAATATATTGATAAGCTAACGTTTCCATACCAATCAGTCTGAAGAATTTCATTCCTCAACCTTGTTAGAGAAGCTACACTTAGCCTTGGAATAATATCATCCTGCATATAAGAAATAAGAACAATGCTCAATAATTAGGTGATACAAAAGAAAATCACAAAAAGGAGACCGAATTGATTATCTTCATGCACAAGAATACTAGATTACCTAGTAGAAAAGATTTCAAAATCATCATAAACCTCCCTTTTTCTTTTCTATTGCAATTTCTGGATTATTATATGATGATTTTTGAAATTTCCATATATAGAAAAGAAATAGAAAGAGATAGAAACGACATCTGTTATGTCAATGACACCAAAGGGATATTAAATGAATGGAATTGGGATATACGTGTCAACAGAAGAAACTACGCTTTATTGGTAGTGATTGAGAAAGTCCTATAAAAAATGTTTTTCATCATATATGAAAGGAATACTCAAATCATACGCTGACCTGCATTACAACATTTGTGACATAATCAGAGCAGCTGTCCGCAAGCTCCTTGGAGACACAAGGTGGAGTGCCGTATCCAACTGCTGAAATACTGTCAGGGTTGAACCCCAGCTCCTTGCTTGATTTTTGTCGGAGCATTATTGCCAGTAACGAGGCTGTAGCACCTCCAAGGGAATGACCAACTAGCCTTAACCTAAAGCCCTGTAAATGAATTAGTCTTGCTAAACACTGAAACAATTTGAGGTAAAGAAGATAAAAAGATGAAGATATATCAGAAAGGTATTATCAAATTCCAGAAATTGTAAGAACTTCACCACCTCATGTTTTTCAAGGCACTTCTTAATGGTTCCCAGCTCGTGACTAAGAAACCAACGAGCAGCCTCAGCCGTACCAAAGTGTGTTGAGAATCCTTCAGATATCACTTCTTCATGGCTTGAAGAAACTATGTCAGTAATTAGATCGGAGACGGTATGGGTTCCACGAATTCCAAGAATCACAAGTTTCTTACGAAGATCAACCCCTATATAGTATCCCGGCCTCAAAATATTAGAGCTTTTAACAAATTTCAAAACATTGCTTTCTCGAAGCATGCTGTTTTTGGCAAGACCTGCAGCGCTGTCTTTATAAGATCCTTTCGCAAGTTCAGTATGGTAGATAAGATCCTGGACCTAAACAAGAAAAGCCTTATCCATATTACATAATTGGCAAAGCAGTTGAGCCTTGAAAATACTGGAAAAGTACTTTAATTGACTATAAAGGACAATAATATACGTGTTAGTGCCTACAAAATTTTCTGGAAAGGGTTCTAATAATTACAATTGAATCAGATGATATCTGTACACCCTTAACATCCTGAAATGGATTTGTGGATGCTTGCTGGAGGTATATAAGATATAAGCCTACTGTAAGATCACTCAAGCTCCAATCCTGCACTCCAAGTTTACTTCGTTGAATGCTTGAAATAATTTCTGCAACTGATCTACTGCTAGGTGGGGGTTTGCTTCCAAATTCATTTCCTGCAAAATGAGTACTGCATCAGCCTCTGTAACCTCTTGCGGAAGGGAAAATTATAGAAATCAGAGATCGAAACAAAAATACACAGTGAGCAAGGCAGCTAATATATTGACGATAAAATATCCTGATGTTCTCACTTAACTAGACTCACATGTTAAGTTTTTTTTTTAAAATCACGTGAAAATGAGATGCAAATCAAGAGACTTGGCTGAATGGCCCTCCAGTGACTCAAACAACCATAATGCTCATTCTCAGCTTAAGATACCAATTCCATTCAACTTTAGAAAATGTATAAATAAGCTCAACCAATGTGATCATTTCCATAAACCTGAAGCATAAAATGCATGGTGGAAGTAATAAGGACAATAATGAACAGACCTGATGGCAAAGCCCGCTTATACAATTGCAAAGCTGGTTCAAGTGCTTTTGTGAGCCAATTTAGTTCCAACTTCCATTTGTTAATGCTAAAATCATCTTCATCAGAACTATATTTGCTGATCTTGGAATCAGAGTCTGTTTCCTTGTCCACTTTAGGCCTTAAAGGTACTTGAGATTGATCCTTTGCCTCCTTAGAAACAGGAGTTTCTACCTTTTCACCCTTTGACCATTGTGATAGATACCGATGACGAAAATTACATAAAATCCCCCATGATACCTCTTGTTTCTTTAAAAACTTTAAACTAAAATCTGCACAAACAAAAAAAAAAGTATATAAAATACAAAACTTATACCCTGCATCGACACAAAAAAATATGTAAACCTTTTATCTAATAAAAAAAATGATCTTTTATTACATTATCCCATATATTGTCAAGTGAAGTTGAAGTCCATCTTTCAATTTACGATTCGATATTCCATTTAAATGTCTTTGCTTCTTTTCCCTTTAAGCAGTGGCGAAGCTAGGGTGGAAATGTGGGGTCAATTGACCCCACTCAATTTTTGTAATCACTTAAAAAAAAATCTTACCCCACTCACTTTTTGACCCCCATTCAATTTTTGACTCCACTCAATTTTTTTTTTAATTAGACATACCCAAGCGGCCAAGCCTCAGTCATAAATCTCATACATCAATATATGTTCACCACTTCAGCCACAAAATAGAGAGAGAAGGGACAAAGCCAAATCGCAAAAGGCAAAAGTCAAACCGTGAACCATCAAAGCTTTTCGCGTGTGGTCGGAGTAGGTACTGGTGACTGGCGAGCCGCGAGTGTGGAGACTAGAGTGCGACTCTATTTTACTGTGACTCTCTTGCAGCCTTGTGCCCTTGCAGGTAACAGAAATTACTCTCTCTTCAATTTCTCCAACCTTAGTTTTGTTTTCAGAAATCAATTGTGATTTCTCCCTTTTGTTAGTATTATTAAATTAAATATTTGGATGCATTTGTCTAACTCGAAAGTATAAAATATTAAAAAAAATTGGCTCCGGGGCGCTGCCCCCGAACCCCGTCAATTTTTTTAAAACTTACTAATACTTTTGCCCGCACTGCTATAACTTCTTGGCTTCGCCACTGCCTTTAAGTATACAAATTATTTAAGAAGGATTGTACAAAAGACCAAATTCAACTATATTAACAACATTTTCCTGGTTAGTGAATCTGTTAATATTTGGATTTAGGTATACACATTTCTTCATCAGTCATCAGCAAATGATATTCATAAATCCTACTATTTGTCATTCACATAACAAAGATAAAAAAGCACTCATTTTATAAATTCCACGATAACAGTAGCGAGCCTTGGGAATTAATAAACAATAAAAAACATTATTATTGATATGAATAAAAGAAAGGTGAGGATTAAGTTATAATTACCTATGCTGTATAAGAAACGCCTGATGTGATGATTAGCCATTAATACGCTGTAATGGAAGATAGATAGTTTAGTCCAGAGAGAGAGTGGAAGCTAATGTGCGCCATGATTTAAAGGCGGCTGTGACGGAGCTTCACGTCGGCCGATTGGTGGAACACAGCGCATGGCCGGTTGCGAAGGGAGAAGACGGTTTTTCCCGGTGGATTAGTAAAGCAGAAAGTTGTGTAAAAGCGCTAGGCTCATCGGCCCATCGGCCTATAATGAAGTGATGTATAATTGGGGCTGATGGGACGGTCAATGTGGAAAAGTTACTAAAGTTAGTATGACACCTTAAACGTGTCGCACGCACATTCCATTTCATTAATCTTTATTTATAAATTTTGAACATATTAAAAAGTAAAAATTATTACATACATTAAAAATTTATAAGTTGTTAGTTTAATAATGATAGTATAATAATATAATTATGATGATAAATTAAAGGTATTATATTATTTTATTTTAATATTTTGAAAAATAAATTATTTTGTAAAAATAGAAAAAAAGTGACAAATTATAATTTTTAATGTAATGGAGGAATATGTTAATTTAGCAACTAAACTATATTGTATCGACATAGGTCGAGAGGTTTCGTATAAACATGTAATGATGAATCGAAAACTTACTAAATAGATCCGGTTTTGATAGAACGAATAGGCCTAGGTCACCATTATCAGTTTCTACACATAGTATATACGTACTTAAATAGTTATATATATATAGGTTGGATCTGTCGCGGACCAATTTTACGGACTAACAAACAGATTAAAGGAAAAAAAAACTCGTGGGGTCAAAAAACACGCGGTTGTCATCATGGGTCAAATTATTAACAAAATAAAACCCAATAATCATCATATGCAAAAACCGATTTCTCTCTCTAACTCTTTGATCCCCCTCTTTCTCACGCGATACTGTAGCAGACGAAAGGTAAAAGTAAAGGCCAACAGAAGGTCTCCGGCCAACGAAATCAAGCTCCTTAATTTTATTAGATTTGTAATTTTTGTTTGTCGCATTAGAAATTTAGGATTTGTTCTTTATGAGTTTTCCTCATATGTGTTGTCAAGTAAGAAATCTAGGGTTTATTCTTTATAATTGGGTAAATTGAAGTTAGGAGTGATCATTCGGTTATAACCGAACCGAATAAGCTATTCGGTTATAATTAACCGAAAACTGAATTATAGCTATTTCTACTATCCGAACTACTAACCAAAATTTGAAAATAACCGAATTACCGAATACCGAATAGTAATTTTGAGTATTCGGGTAAAAACTGAACCCAACTTAACTATGGGACCTTTCCCATTTCTAAATCAAGCCTCTGTACAAATTACAAAATGATACTAGATCAGCTGCATGTCCATCATACTCCTTCATTCTCATTAATTAACCTAAAGTGTAAATGGTAATACTATTTTAAAAGCTACTGAATTACTAGGATTATGAGATTATCCTCCAACAGTGTCGGTTAATTGAGACAACCTCTCGATCTTGGCATCTGTGGAAGAATCGAGCCTTCACATCTGTGGTGATGGGGCGACCAACGCCCGACGGTGGCGGGATCGATGGGTGTCGAGTGGCGGCGGAGGATGGCGCCGCAGGGAAGAGGTCCGGCCGGAAGAAGGGTCGAGGTCCGGCCAAGGTGAGATATGGCGAGTCTTGTGACAGACGATTAATGGCCGAGAGGCGGAGGCGAGAAGCGATTGAGTCGGAGAGATTTGGCCGGGAGATGATGTAACGGAGAGAAGAAGCCGGAGATGATGTCACAGTCGAGACTCGAGAAGCAAGAAGAGAGGTTGAGGAATTGATTTGAGATCTGGGAACTGGGATTGGGAGCGGCGGCTGCTACTTGCTAAGCCAATAATATAGTATATTATATTATTTAGTAAACTGCTGGGGCAAGAATAGATGGCTCCAATATTTAGTATAGTACGTACATATATATTACTACCTCCGTCCCACAATAAGTGTTTTTTTAGGCTTAATATTTTTTCCCAAAATAAGTGATGTGTTAAAACTCCAATACAATTTTTGCAATATTTTCTCATATATGCCCTTATGCATTCAATGGTATTTATTGCATCTTACCATCACTACAATTAAATGACACTCATTAACTCTTCAACTTCAAAAAAAATATATTAAGGGTATTTTTGTCATTTTAGTTTGTGTATTGGTATGTGTGATTTAAGCTAAAAAAGTACTTATTATGGGACGGAGGTAGTAGTATATTATTTAGTATATTACGTATATATTAGTATATATTAGTATTAGATAATATTATAAAATTATTATTTTTTAAATATTAATATTCGGTTAATTGGGTACCCAAATTATCTATTTTTTAAAATCAAAACCGAAACCGAATAATGAGAAATAAATTGGATATAACCGAAATAAGAAAAAAAATTGAAAAATCGAAATAATTCGGTTAAAAAAATTCGGTTCGGTTCGGTAATTCGGCTTTATCCGTTTTTTGCTCATTCCTAATTGCAGTGTATTGATTGTAATCGGAGGTAGCATATATTGTAGGTACCCTACTGTCATTTAACCCAATAGATTGCAGAAGATGACATGTTTGGTAAGGAGATATCCAATACTTGTATATAATTGATAAGAACATGGGTAGTTACTTTTTCTCCCTTTTCTCTAAAAAAAGTTGATAATATAAGCATTGAATTTACAATATCGAAATGTTAAATTATGGCAAATTTTGATAATATAAACATTGAAAATTGAAATTGAAAGGAATAATTTGTGGAAGAGGAATAAATTTCATTGTGAACAGGTGTTAGCTTTGTCAAAGTATATTATTGGCAAAAATTGGACTGGGTGAATCTCAGAGTTGGCATCATTTTTGGGTGGATTGTGTTATTGGCAACCAGTTTGTCTCTCTTCTATTTTGTTCCTCTATTTATTAATGTCATTTTTAATAATTTTTACATTTATTTTAACTTATAAATTATTATGAGTCGAACACGTTCATAACTTGTTTTAACTTAATTTTTGACTTATAAGTTAAATTGATGACGATCACGTTTTTATTTATAAATCATAACTTAAAATAATTTATAGTTCAACTTATATTTTAATTGCTAAGTCATCCCCTGAACAGGCCCTTAGTCATTAGTCATTTTTTAATAAGTTACAAATCCTTACTTATTAATTTTGATTTATAAGTTAAAAAATAAGTCCCAATTTAAGCTGCTGCCGAACACCCAAAACCTCAATGAGCTGAAACCAATAAATAATCCAAAAGAAGCTGGAACAAACAGTCCTAATGTTAGAAAGAAACAGTATTTACTCAAAGAAAAATCAAACTGGGATCCAATTAATTATAGCCCAATCAGATTAATATGGAGGCCCAGACAACTTTATAAAAGAGTTAGATCCATAGGCTGTCTGATTCTCTGTACCAAGAAGGAAAATAGCAAAACACCATTATATATACAACAAATCTAAGGGGACATTTTTTAATGACATTTTTTATTTATTTATATTTTTTGGTTTTTTTTATAGTACCTCTCAAAAAATATATAGTATTTATTCCAAATGAATTTTTTGTAAAAAACAGTGTTTTAGGTGTAATTTGGATATATACAAAAAACAGGGTCTGTACAGTATGTATAACCATGTTTCTTGTATGTATTCAAATTACACCTAAAACACTGTTTTTTACAAAAAAAAAAATCAATTGGAATAAATACTATACATTTTTTAGAAAGTACTACAAAAAAAAAACCAAAAAAAAATAAAAAATTGTCGCTACAATGTCGCCGTAAAAGGACTCTTATATATATATATATATATATATATATATATATATATATATATTACAAATGGAATAAAAATTATAGAAAATTACATATATGTTGTCAAAATTAAAGTTGGAAGCCATATATATATATATGGGATTTCATTCATGACAATCGGTTGTCATGGACATTGTTCTAACAACCCATTTTCGAACCGTTGATTAACTTATTGGAAGGCTGAAATTGAAACATAAATATACCAAGCCGGTACAACTTGTACCGGCTTTTATTTTAATATGAGGACCCCACATAGTCAACATGTTGTCAGTTTGTTTAAATAAAATGAATTTTTAATATTAAATAATGCCCGACCGGCACAGTTTGTACCGACTGTGCCTTTTTTTTTTCTTTTTTTAAGTATTTTCCCATTAATAATCATAACTCAGCACATTACGTAAACTTAAAAAAATATAAAATACTTCCAACCGCTACAAACTCTTACGACTGCTAATAAAAAAAAAAATAAAAAAATCAACTGACTCAAGCTCTTCGTGCTTGTATTATATTTAGTTAGATTGGGAAGGGTCGGTAAAGCTTGCATTTTGGCCTCTCGTGCTAAGATTAAAAGCTTGTATTTATTTACGACCAAAAGAATATTGCCTTCATTTCTAAATGAGAGTCTGATTTGAATTAATTAATTTATTCCTATGACTAAATATAAAGTACATTTAGACATTATCATTCAATAATAATTTTTTAGTTTTAGTATTTTTAAAACATAACATTGAAAATTACTCCCTATGTCTAATTGTGTTTATTTATAAACTTTAATTCACGTAAGAAAATTGGAAATTAAAAGTCAAATATATATAATTAATGAGATTGAGACTTTCTTTTGGTTGTTAAGGGCCGGGGTATAATTTTCAAAAAAGCAAAAGTAATTTGAATACATTAAGACAAATTAATTTGCAGGGGTCTATATATATATATAAATGTTTTTCAATGGTTGGTCATGTTATGAGATTAAGGGACGGACATGTTGGTCGCTAAAGACCGATTCGTCAAATTAAAGAACCCCTCTCTCTCTCTCTCTCCCCGGATTTGATCAAAAACGAACTTTTTTTTTAAAAAAACAACTAAAAAAAAAATTTAATATTTTATGGGCCGAAATTTTTTTCGTATTACTGATGTTTTGGGCGTGTTTTGGATACCTATACTAAAAATGGTGGTGGCTGCACCGCTGCGCTGTACATACATCATTTGTTATATCGTCACTCCAAATCACACCCTGTTGTACATGAAAAAATTTCAATTCCATATTTTTTTTTTAGTTGTTTTAAAAAATAAAAAAAAATAAAAAAAAAATCCCGATTTTGGTCCGGTCCGGGAGTCCGAACATGATCCGGCCTCTCTCTCTCTATATATATATATATATACACACACACACACACACTAATGTAATGTAATTGAACTTATATATCTTAATTAAGATTATATATCTTTAGCTAGCTTCTCTGAAGTAGTTTACAGCCATGTTATTACGTACATTAATTTCTTAGCATTCAAGTCTTGTATATTACATTCCAAGTTCAAGATCATCCTTAAGCAATGATTATATATATATATATATATATATATAGCTACATCAACAAATTAATCAAGACAAAAACAAAATCATGCATCTGTCTCTCTCTCTTTTCTTCTTCTTTTTTCCTCACAATTCTCTGATCTTAATCCCCTTGACATGACAGCATCCTTGTCCTTAATGGGTATTTATTCTATTCTATAATGATCAGTCCCTATATTATGGTTTGGACTTTGAAGAATGGCCTCCTGTTCAAACTACATCCTCTAATATATATAAACTTAATAAGTACTAACTTTTTACATCTAGCTAGCTATATAGTTAAATAATATTATACGTAGTATATAGATGTTGTGCATTAAATCTTGAAAAACGAAGCTTTCTACTAATATCTGTCAATCATCAAACAGTACTGGCATTACAGTACCCGTTAATTTCATCATGCATGGTCAAAACTTTTGATTTAAGGTGTGAAAACGTTAAGTGTTCACGAGCTTCAATATTCTTGTAATCTTTTATCATAATTTATTTATATAAATTTGACAATGACTTATATAATCCGTAGTTTATGATTTCGAATTTCAAGTAGATATAGTTAAAGCCTTGATTTCAAACTTATAAACATGACAATATTATTGTTTATTTAAGAAATATATCACATAATGACAGTATGGCCATGTTTATAAAACTCATCAACGTACATAATTAAATAATATAGGTTCAATGTCTTCTTCTAAATCGAGAGAACAACATTGAAGTATACACAAAAACAAACCCTAGATAGATACAAGGCAATAATTAATCATCCCATGCACGAGCGACGGTCCCACGTGCATTGTCCATGTCGGCTTGACCAGTTCACATATATCTGCATCATTCTCCAACACCATCTTTTTCCATTCAACCAAACATGACGTTTCTCAGGTTTCCTTTAGAAACCCAATTCTCTATCGGATCAAGAAATTAGTATATGTTAATTAATAAAGCCGTAAATGAACTCAGTCAAGTCGAGTATTGAGTTGCTCAGATTTGATTCTTAAAATTTATCAAGTATAAAATAAAGTTTGATTGAAGCTCGTTTAGCTATCGAGTTGAGCACGATCTCAAATCGACTCCGAGCTGTTTGAACTTTTCAAACAAATATAGAAAATTGCAATTTGAGAAGTTTTAAGTAATTTATTCAACTTTAAATTTGCTCATATTTTAATTATTTATATTTTGAGTAGAGTTCGAATCTAACTTTTAGTCGAGTGAGTACTAATCGAGCTCGAATTGTTTGCTCATTTTATAACCTTAATATAAATAACTATCCAAAACAATATATAAACATGAATGGCCTAATTTGTCTAAAGTTACTTTGTTTTACTAGGCATTCTAGAATACATTCTTTGTTTTTTTTTGTCTGAATTCTTATGGCCTTGAGGAACCAACTAAATATGCCAAATTTTAGATGCAAAAACTAATGAACTTCATAAAAAAATGAAGTAAATTAAAAAAATTGTAGGTACATTACAAGCATAAATTTAGCAATCAACCCGTTTTTGAATATGATGGGACAAGTCTCGCATCGGACAGTACTTGAGGATATATACGGGGTTACTTGATGCATTTATTATTAATTAGATTTGAGTTTTATCTTTCATTCAACATGGTATTAGAGCATACGTAAATTAATATAAAATTTAAAATTAGAGCACAAAATGAACACATTGGCGTACTTAACACCATTGGAGTTACAATAATCTAATATATTCATATGTGTATATATATGATGAAATATTTTCATGGATCGTAACTTGTGGCTAAGTAGACACCTAGCTTGTGCTCCTTTTTTCCTGCATTTTGATATTTTTTTCCTCAATTAAAGTATAATGTAAACTACCTTCTGCAATTAATTCGTTCTCTGTCTAAGGTGGCTCTCAGTCCCTATGAATCATCCCCCATATATATATATATATATATATATTATACGTAGAGAAATTATTTCTGGACCAGAAGTGACTTGCTCCTACTATGATAAGCTCAGTCAAGAAAAAAGTGCATTCTTCCGAGAAACAAGAAAAATGCTTCAGGGTCGGTCCATATAAGTATACTATTAGTAGTGTAAAACTGGTGAGGGTATGTAGTGTAAAGACTCTTATTTTATCGTGTTATAAATATAAGGATCATTTGAGGGTTATACTGCTAGCTAGCTAGATCCTTGGCCTAGCTCTAGCTGAGCTGGTGGTGACTTGTACATATATATCATACAATAATATTACTATCACATAAAAAAGAGTCACATAATGCTCATATATACACACGTGTTTATTGTAGGCTCCCACCTGATATATGAGGTATGCATATATGTGTATGTGTGTATTACTACCAAGTAAAATTTGTTTGAAATTTCATCACCACTCCTTCATGGGAAGTTAAAAATTATTAATACAAGGAATAGAATTTCTTGAGACAATGAGAGAAGGTAGGGGTAATATAAGAAAGTAAATGATTTATTCTCCTCGAAAGTTGTAAACAATAAACTTTTTGGAACAACATTTTTCTTCTAAAACGACAATCTTTTAAGAACAGATGGAGTATGTGATTTTATTTTAGTTGATAGTAGTACTATTTTATACCATACACTAATACTAGTATATTGGATGTAAAGAATAGAGATCCGTTTAGCATGAAGTGAACTTCATGATACTTTATGCTCAATACAATATTGACATGTAGGCGAAAAGTTGATATTTCCATCTGTGTGTCAGTACTATATTAATCATGAAATAAATTTATCATAAAGTTTATTTCATGTTAACCACCTAAAAGAATAGAAGGAAAAGTGCCCACTAATGCCTGTCAGTATTAAACTCATTGAGATGGATATATATATATAGAGAGAGAGAGAGAGAGAGAGAGAGAGAGAGAGGAAAATGTATCTCTTCTATTCAGCACGTGCACTGCAATCCCAAGGCATAATATAATAGCGGCCGGCTTATACTTTAATTTTGGAGTTCTTTGAAATTTATAACGTAGTTTTTAATTTCACCACTCATCAATTCTAAAATTCGAACCGTGAAATAGTCTTGCAATATATCTCCATTATACATATTGCTTATATATCAAATCTTAATTCAGTGAAAGGGTTAAATGTTTAAACATATACAATATGAATGAATGTATGCTCAACTATTGCTTACATTAATTGTTAAAATGAAAAATAAATAAATAACCACTTTTATATTTAGGTATTCTGACAACAACAGACGATGATCATGGGTGCCACATATGCTATAATTCTTGTACACTACTTATTCAACAAACCTTCTTGATCCTAACTTAGTGAAAGGAATTTGTAAATATACACACATTCATAAATATATACAATATGGATCGATGAACACAACTCTTGTTTACATTAAATATTGTTATAACGAAGAAAAAAACAAATAATTTTTAGAAAAGGATATTTCATGCATCACTAAGGGTTGGACTGTTTATTACGCACTGAATGACTGAATCGATCAGTAATTCAGTACGTTTGTTTTAGAAAAAAAAAATCTTCTGAATGGCTGAATCGAGCAGTCATTCAGACGATTTGAGTTGAATGGTTTAGTGTCATTTTTTTGGCTAAATGGATTGCTGAATGAAGTATTTTTTTTTACAATATTAACTATTATATTAAGTAATATTAAATAAATTTACAATAATTTTGAATTTTTTCAGAGGGTTAAAATAATAAAAATATGTTATTCAGATGTTTCAGACATGTCAATTATCAAACAATTTTTTCCATTCAGTATTCAGTTTCTTTCAACTCATTCAGATTCAGAACCATTTTAATTATTCAATTTTTATCAAACAACTCTTAAGTTGTATCATGTGTAATACTCTCTCCGTTCTAGGATAAAAATCCTGGTGGACTTTTCACGCATATTAAGAAGATGAATGAAATGACAAAATTGTCCATTATAATGTCATTAAATATGGAGAGAGAATTAAAATAAGAAAAGTATGAGATATTTAATGCTACGGGTATAATAGGAAAATATGTGTAAAAGTTTGGTTTATTAAAGAAAAATAGATATTTAATATGGGACTATCCAAAATAGTAATAAGAATTTTTATCATGAAACGGAGGGAGTATATGTTAATATATGCCGTACAGTAAAAATACCATTTCCCTCATATTATATATGCGTGTGTGAGAGAGAGATAGCTAGATGTAAATATAGATGGTGGAAAATCTACCCAAAAAATAAAGTTTATATTATATATAGTCAGGGACAGAGCTACATGCATATTGGAGGGGGCCACGGCCCCCCTAAGATTTGAAATTTTTGTAAGATCTGTCCCTAAAATTTGAAAATTTTATAAAACTCACTTGTATATTTGGTTTGGTTTAAAAATTTTGTAAGGCTAACCTCCCAAGTTTTGATATGTTTTAAAAGAATTTTTTTTGCTATGTTTTAGTATCTTTGTCAAAGTAAATTCTATTACTATATTATTTTTGTTTTAATAAAAATATGTTTTGTAATAATAAAATTTTACTTTTTAATGATGAATATATTTTATGCTTTTAAAATTTTTTTTGACCCCCCAAAAAACAAATCTTGGCTCCGTCCTGTATATAGTGAAAAGAGCAGTTGTAGAACTATAGCTATGGCTTGTCACCGAGTCTTGAAAACTAGATATATATAGTGGAATTAATCTATGAGGCAGTGATTAACAGTATTTAACACAATGTTAGGTAAGAAAAGGACAACTAAAATGAAAACCTTACCCCATGGAATATTGTCCTTTTCATCCCTTGTTCTCGTGTAAACACAGAATTCAATGCCTTATAATTGTATAGCAAATTATTAATTAATCAAAACTTTGAAGATAATGTAGAATGACTGATTGAACTGCTCATTGAATATATAGATAGATTCATGGAAAGACAGGAAGCGCCTTCCAACACAAATAATGCTTAAAAAGTACAACAACAGATTAATGTTTAATTAGAGAAATATATGGCTAGCTTGCTAATGATCATGTGGATCATCACATACAACATTTTTCTAATAAAATCTTACTTTCAAGCACTCTGATTATTGGATACCTAGGTATATGCTCGAAACAATAATTAAGAAAACAATAAGGAAATAATATGAAGAATAAACATGCATGCAGGAATCTTATGTAAAACGTAATTAATGTATTTTTATCGATCAGACAATCTTGTTTGTCTACTTGTATATATGTGCATGCATGAGTTGGTCATTGTACGGAATCAGAACACATGCCTTGCACTTGATCAATTATTGTGTATATATATCATGGGTGATCAGGTGGTTGTGGTTGTGGTTGCCGCATCAAACAAACAAATGAATTATATATATGAGAAATGATCCATAACTTACGAATATTGTAGCTCTCATTTGGCCAAGTTTATTTTTATTTTATAACTATCATAAACATTTAATTTGTTATATATTGCACCTTATTTTATACTTTTGTGACTTATAATATGTCATATTTGAGTTTGATAAAATTTATTTATGGACATAATTTAAGTAAGTATAAAAGGTGTAAATTAATGTCCTCAACGTGGAGAATAAAAGAGAATTTTATTTAATTTGTGTAGAAATCATTTGATTAGTGTCTATAGTGAGACATTTAATAAGGTGCAAAATTGTTTGATAAAAACTATTTTTCCTTAGTTCCATTTAATAGAAGTCTATTTTATTTTATTTTTTGGAACAAAAGAAAAATATTGAGTGCTAATTCTAATTAACCACTACATTAATACTAACTAGTATGTAACTTACATATTTAGTATTAATAAGTATGGTTAAATATAGAATTAAAAAGTATATTATGTAACTTATATCTATATATGTATGTATATATATATGTTGATATATATACATAAGATTAGATATATGCATATGTAAGATTAAAATTTACATATATGATTTTGCACATTTTTTTCTCTCTTTTTGATCTTCTCCAATTCTTCTTACAAATAAATAACTACTACAAAGCGGTGTTCTATTGGAATTTTCGTGATTTCTTATCACAGAGATAATTCACTGAAGCTTGACATATATCGCAGGTATATCGTCTGTAATCCTTAGCAAACTGATCGTGGTGGGGGCGATAAAGACCTTAAGGACAGGGATCACCCGTGTCATGTCTTCAACAACAATTTTAACTCTACTAAACTATGATTCTAATTAATGTTTGAATATTGATCCAATCACTAACAAATTACTGAATAAATCAAACCAATAGTAAGCTAACCTTAAGTTCCTCTCCTTTAACAGTAGATCATACATCGAAGTTAAATACAATGATATTTTATATTAAATTAGGTACGTTGGGGAAAAAACAAACTAATTAAGTTTAGAAAATGCGTTTGGAGAACAAAACGGTTGTGAACATTAATAGTACTGTTTTTTAATAAAAGTTTGAACAAAGCTTAATTGCATTGATAAGTTTTAATAAGATTAACTCAATTCCTCCTACATTATTGTCGAAAAATGATTATTATAATGATTCCATTTGTTAACCTGCCTTCTTGTCTCCAAGATCACTTCCTTTTTCATGCTAAAGTGGCCAACAAGTACATATGGCTCAAAGCATATTAATTATACTTCCTCCATGGTTAGATATTAATTGAGATAATGGCTTCCAGGTTGGCCAGCCGGTGATCGATCCAATGATATGCAGCAGGGGATTAATGAACCCCATTTTTTTAATTTGCTACGTCCAAATGTGTCGACGCCCCTCCAATAGCATGCCATACATCACATTAGTCTTGTCATCGCCTACCCTAAGGCCATGTTTGGATTTGTAATTGGGATGTAAATTGAAAAAGAATATTCAAGCATCCCTCAACTTAAACTTATTTGGGCTTCAAGTTATATATATAATAAGCTTAGTACAGGTCTGGTTCAATCGATATGAGACTTTAACCCAATTAAAAATAAATCACTATATCTATATGTTGTTAATATCACAATGCATGTCAACAAATTAATTATTTTTCAAAATTTGACTAATATTGGATGAGGAAGGCTGTAACAATAATCTCAAATATATTTTAAGAAAAAAGTTCAATTTAGTCTCATGCATGGTAGGTATCAAGAATTTCTCCCCTCTAGTGAATGGTTTATAAACTTTTAACTATAAAACACAACGTAATTGCAGTACTTCACAAGGAATTGAGCTAGGACCACCAAACACAGCCTAGTTAAGTACTATATATAGCTTCCATTAGTTGTTTAAAGGTATTAGTCCGAGAGAGAGAGGGTTAATTATTAGGGTAGGATAGGTGGGGCATAAATGCACAATTGGGAAAGGTCTACATGTTGGTGATCACTGTGTGACAGGAGAAAGTGATTGAAAGAGATTAATGTCTGTATTAATTAATGATAATGATTACAGTATTGCTGGACAAGCTGTGACCTCCAAGACTTGAACAAAATGAAATTCTAGTAAAGGAGATAAATTATTAAAACCCCTCTCTCTTATGTGCAGCTTCCCTCAAGTCAGGTGTTCTAGTGTCACCATCTTTTGTTTCATATATGCTCCTTTTGAACAATTATTAATGTGTACCCTTTCACTAATTAAGATAAATCAATTAATAAACCATCTTCTGCATCCGTTTTTAAATATGTATTACGGACGCCATTACCATATTAATCCAATTGTTTAATATGTAATTTACATTTATACCACCTCTACAATATACAAGCCATCTGATAATTATAGCTAGGCATCAAGTTAAATGCTCTTTTATATGGTTCATCAACTAGTACTGTATAGCTTATGTGTGCGTAGGTTGGTGCATTTTTTTAGATTTTTTAGGACACGAGGAAAAATCATTCTAAATCTTTCATTCATAATAAACTCACTGATATGAACTTAAGAATTCCTACATTACCTAATATGTTGCATAACAATTAGACTAGTTGGTTTACTGTACATATATAAAATTATTGTTTGTAACTTTATAATTTTTGCCTGCATGCATGACTAAAAAGAAATTTTTTTCACTAATGCATGGACATATATATATATATATATATATATATATATATATATATATATATATATATATATATATATATCACATGCAGAGAGATCAAGCACTATATGCAGTTAAAATGACTAATTGCAATAAGTTTGTATACTTCAGTGTCCCAGCGCACACTTTGCCTAGAAAACATGTTAACAAATTTAATACTACTTCCGTCCCATAATAAGTGCCTTTTTAGTTAAAATCACACATACTAATACACAAGTTAAAATGACAAAAATACCCTTAATATATTTTCTTTGAAGTTGAATAGTTAATGAGTGTCATTTAATTGTAGTGATAGTAAGATGCAATAAATACTATTGAATGCATAAGGGCATATATGAGAAAATATTGTAAAAATTGTATTGGAGTTCTAATACATCACTTATTTTAGGAAAAACTATTAAGCCTAAAAAAGTACTTATTGTGGGATGGAGGTAGTATACCATAACTAATTAAAAGAAATGAAGTATTTAAGATGTCTAGATTTGAAATATATGAAAGTAAGCTTTTAGTTGCAATTATCACATATTACATAATTCCGAAACATTCAGAAAATGAGCTGAAAAGATCCAATCATGAAGCAAATAGAAATGGGCTTGGTTTGTGCTCTACTTTGTCCTTTTAAGGATGTTGAATGGAATCTCAAACGAGAGTATAAAAATCAAGTTGGGCCGTTGGAAGGGGTGAAAGCTTAAAAGAGTTTTATAAATTAAACAAAAAAATAATGTAGTTTGTAGGCCAATAAGGGAACCAAAATGCAATTAAGTATTTATTATAATATGATCCACCTCCCTCCTCCTCTAGTGTTTATAAGCATAGTGATCATAGTGCTAGCTTTCAACAAAGCTTAGAGCTAATTAGTATCATCAAATTAAAACAAACTCAAGCCAAAAAAAAAATCCTTCATTTAAGATGACAGGCACTGGTTCCCCTTGTGGTGCCTGCAAATTCTTGAGAAGAAAATGTGCAAGGGGATGTATTTTTGCCCCTTATTTTTGTCATGAACAAGGAGCTACACATTTTTCAGCCATCCACAAGGTTTTCGGAGCAAGCAATGTATCAAAGCTCCTAGCTCACCTCCCGGTTAGTGATCGGTGTGAAGCTGCTGTTACCATCTCATATGAAGCCCAAGCTAGGCTTCAAGATCCTATTTATGGCTGTGTTTCACATATATTCGCGCTCCAGCAGCAGGTTTGTTAAGTCAATTTCATTAATGCTAATTGTACAATTTTCGATCAGCTCTAATAATTGTCAATTGAAACCCTAATTAATATTTCTCTCTAAGTAATTCTCAGTTTTACTAATTAATGATCTCTTTAATTTTGCTTCAATTTTTCAGGTTGTTAATCTACAAGTGCAACTAGCTTCACTAAAGGAAGAAGCAGCCCAAAGTTTTCCCAATGTTTCTGGAAGTAGTAATACAAAACCTAATGATGATCGTAGAACATCATCTTATGGGAAAATTCCTTCTCATTCCCCACAAGATTTTCAAAGCTGGTTTCAGTCAGAAAATTCAAGTATGATGCCCCAATTTGATAATCTTAACATAAGTGCGAATATTGGATCATACTGTGATCAAAATGAGATTATGAATATGAACTCTTCAGGAAACTATGAGATGAATTCAATTCATCTCCATGAAGAAAATGTGTCCTATTCGAATTATTCCATGGATTCTCATCATGACATGCAAACAAGCAACAGCCAATGGTCTTATCGAGATGATATCGATGACCTTCAGTCGGTGGCATTTGGCTATTATCAGCAGTAATTCCTGAGAAATTTCATACTGGACCTCGACGATTCATGAAAAATATTTAAGCATCGGCTGAAGATGGCTTGAAATTGTCAATTTTGTAGTAGGGCTACTTCATGCATGCCTAAATACTGTGTTTGTAAGTTTTTTTAAGAGAACGAAAAAGAAAATAATTAAAATATCTTTAAATCTCATGTTTGTGAGTTTTTTAGGAAGTGAAGGGAAGAAATTTAGAGGTAAAGTTGATTTTATTTTTTTCTCAAAATTTTCCCCAAAAAGTGGGACGAGTTGGAGGAATGGGAAAGGATAGGAAAAATTAGATATTTTATATTACTTAAAAGTGATGTTTCAAAATAAATCATGTCATTTATTATTTATTAATAACTAACAAACAAGAAAAAATATAATTAAAATCTCATGTCTTTCATTCTTTTTTAAAACTCACAAACATGATAAGGAAAAATTATAATTTATTCCCATTTCTTCCCCTCTTATACTTTCCCTTCCTATCTCATCCCAAAAATTTTTAAGACACGCACTCTTCTATAAATAAACCGGCAATGAATTAAGTAGGAACCCTATAAATGTTCACAGATGAAAACCCTAGTCCATAATCCTCTCTATTATGTTATATTTGCTAGCTAGAATTTGTGTAACCTTGAATATGACTAGAGTACTAGAACTGTATTAATGATTTAGTTCAATTCTTCAACAAAATCTGTTTTCTTACTGTAGTTAGCTTTGTTAATTCTGGGGCATATACGGCTAGTGAAGACCTAATCAAGACAGTGAAACTTAATTGCTTTTTGTTAAGATTTCACTTTTTGAGCCTATCAAGTTGCTCCAACATTCCGTAGTTTTGGATTCTTATGAAGGTCTTTTTTTATTAAGACTAGATAATGCAAATATTCCAACATCCTTAATAATACTACGTATATTTCCCAAAAAGAGTTTTAGTAGGAAACATTATTTCACAAAAAGAGTTAACTTTTTATATATTAGCAATATTATAATAAATGATACAATATCCTTAAATTTAAAATCAAAATTTCACTATTTAAACTAAACATTCATTCATGTATTTAATGATAAATATTGAAATAAAATATATCCTTAAATAAGGTTTACGAATGACAATGTTTTTATGAAACGAAGGGTATAGTGTCATGTGATTGTTGATGATTTAGGGCTAGGTCAGGTCAAGTATATTATATACTGTTTCTTTCCATAATTAAATCCATGACTATTCGTTACTTGGGGGTTGAGATATAAAAGGCAAAATTAACATTTTCGCCACCGATATTACATCTTTTTTTTTTTTGATCAACCTACTGAACTTTTAAAATCTTATTTTAAGTTATTGAACTAGCTAAATATTCTCAATTGACCCATTCCGTCAAATTTGTTAGACGAACGTTAAATTGATTCATATTTTCTCATGTGGCAAGGGGAAAAAGAGGAAGAACCATGTGGAATTAAAGTGGCAAAAAATATAATAAAAAATAATGACATAGTTGGCAACAAAAAAAGAAAAATGATTTTTAATGATTTTTAAAAATTTCCTGTATACAGAAATCTAAATCGAAGAACCCTAATTCTATGAAGGAGAGGAAAAACTAACATTTGAAATTGAATTTTGTTTTCTGAAATTTTGCATGAAGTGAGAAGGAGAAATTTTAGAAAAATTGGTTGAATTAAACCTAGAAAGAAGTAATTAAGAGAGGTAGAGAAGATAAACCCTAATGATGAATTTAGAAGATTAACCCAGATGCAATCCAAAATCAAACTTAAAAGCAAATTGATTATCTACACAAATCCACCACTCAAATCTTAATTTCATGGTCATATACATAAATTCAAAACCCAAATTCGGCATAAAAGAAAGGGAAAAATTAGAAGAATAGTTACTCATAAAACAAAAAACAATTATTTTTCAACCAACTTAAGGACGAAGAGACCCTATATTGAGGAAGAACTCAAAACTCTGGTAACGAACCACCTTCTACCACCAGTTGAAACCATCATAGCATAAAAAAAACCCAACTGTCGCCTTCAATTTCTCTCCAAATCATCATTAGTAGTTTTGATTTCTACTATATATTATGTTGCATACTTTTCAATAATCTGAGAATTTATAAAGTGAAACAAAAAGAAAATAGATGGACGAAGAAGATTTTTTTTTTGAGAACACGAAGAAGAAGATTTAACTCAACAAGATCAGAAAGATGTAGAAGAGGAAAGAAATAGTGCCAACTCAACCAAGTTGGCACTATCACATTACCTGTTAATCTTATATCTTTAAAGATACTTGTTTTTGATATGATTTTAGGAATTGATTGGTTAACCACTGATCATGCCAAAATTGATTGTTTTCGTAAGGTTGTTAGTTTTCATATTCCTAACCAACCTGTCATACTAATTCAAACAACTAAACCACTAAAATTAGTCACTATCATATCAAGCCATAAAACTATTCGTTTATTGAAAAAGCGGATGTCGAAGCTTTCTTAGCCCATGTTATGGATCCGAACAAAGACAAGTCGATTTGAATAATATTTACATTGTTAAAGAATTTTTACGATGTATTTCCGAACTTCCGATTACATCCCCGGGCGTGATGTTGAATTCTTTATCGACCTTGAGCCGGCACAAAACTCATTTCTAAAACCCCATATCGAATGACTCTATTGAACTTCGTGAGTTAAAAGTCCAACTACAGAAATTGTTAGACATAGGTTTCATTCGTCCCCAAGACATCTCCTTGGGGTGCTCCCTGCTTTATTCGTAAAGAAGAAAGACGGGAGTATGCGACTTTATATTGACTACTGAAATTAAACCATGTCACCATCAAGAATAGGTATCCGCTACCTCGCATTGATGACTTTGTTCGACCGATTGCAAGAAAGCACAATTCTTTTCAAAGATCGATCTTAGCTCTTAGGATATCATCAAATTTGAAAATTAAAACTGAGGATATTCCAAAGATTGCCTTCAGAACTCGGTACGTGCATTATGAATTCTTAGTCATGTATTTTGGATTGACTAATGCTCCTGCTTCTTTCATGGATATGATGAACCGTGTATTCAAGGAATATTTGGATCGGTTTGTTGTTGTCTTTATTGATGACATCCTCATCTATTCCAAAAGCCGTGAAGATCATGAAGACCATTTGAAGTCGATACTTGAAAAAGCTTGAAAACAAACTTTATGCCAAGTCAAGAAAATCGAGTTCGGGCGAGAGAAGTAGCATTCCTTGGGCACGTGGTGTCAAAACATGGAGTATCTGTCGACTTGCGAAGATTGAAGCGATCTGCAAAGTCGTAGCTTTCTGGGCTTAGTTGGTTATTATCGGAGATTCGTGGAAGAATTCTCTCGAATCCTTATTCCGTTAACTCAGTTGACTCGGAAAGATACAAAATTTGTATGGAGCGAGGAATGCGAGAAGAGTTTCCAAGAGCTCAAGAGGAGACTCATTTCTAAGACTGCTCGCAATACCATCCGGCATGCGGATGGATTTGTTATATATAGTGATGCTTCGAGCAAAGGGTTAGGATGCGTTCTCATGCAACATGGAAAAGTCATAGCCTATGCCACACGACAACTCAAAGAATATGAGAGAGAATTATCCTACTCATGATCTAGAGTTAGCGGCAATCGATTCAGCGTTGAAAATTTGGAGACACTACTTGTATGGGGAGAAAGTGGAGATTTATACTGGACCATAAAAGTCTCAAATATTTCTTCACCCAAAAGAACTCAACACGCGGCAACGACGTTGGCTTGAACTATTGAAAGATTACAATTACACTATTCAATATCATCCCGAAAAGCGAACGTAATGGCGACGCGTTGAGTAGATGATCATACGCGAGCAAGTCTGAAAAGCGATATTGTTAATGAAAGGCCCATTTTGTATGACTTGCAAAGGATGGAGGTAGAATTAAAGACTCTAGGGACCCACATGATGATGGCGAATGTAATGAGTGAGTAGAACCAACTTTAATCGATAAAGTTAAAAGTTCGCTCAAGCTACGGACTTTGAGGCGTCGTATGAAGAAGAAAGTGCAAGAAGGAGCTATTCCGTAACCGAGAATCGATGAAGAAGGAATACTTAGATTCAACTCCTGGACTTTGTGTTCTAACGATTCGACTTGAAGCATAGAATCATGACGAGGCACACAACACCCCGTTGCAATCCATCTCGGGAGTACCAAAATGTATCATGATATTCGACATACATTTTGGTGGAACAATACGAAGAGAGAGATCGCGAGTTTATCTCGAGGTGTTTAACTTGTCAACGTGTAAAGGCGAGCATCAAGTGCCAAAGGGTCCATTACAACCACTTGAGATTTGAAATGGAAGTGGGAACACATTACTATGGATTTCGTTATAGGTCTTCCCAAAGTTTCTCAAGGCATAGATGCGATTTGGGTTATTGTTGATAGATTAACCAAGTCTCCGCCCATTTTTTTACCGATCACGTGAGACTTATTCCTTGAACGCCTTGCTCGCATGTACGTGAATGAGATTGTGAGATTGCGCACGGCATGTCAAGATCCATAGTTTCGGATCGTGACCCAAGATTCACTTCACGATTTTGGGTTAGCTTACGAAAGCTATGGGCGCAGATTTACTGATTCACTTCTAAGATACCATCCTCAAACGGACGGACAATCGAGAGGACTATACAAACCTCAAGATCTATTAAGACTTTGTGTCCTAGATTTTAAAGGAAGTTGGGATAAGTATTTCCTTAATGGTGGAATTCTCCTACGACAACGAGCTTATCGTTAAGTATAGGCATGGCTCCATTTGAGGCGTTGTATGGGCCTAAAGTGTCGCTTCCAAAGATCTTTGGGGCGAGGTGGGAGAAACAACGTTGTTGGGATCGATTGAGACGATGCATGACTACGTAAAAGATCCAAATAATTCGACAACGATACAAACCAAGACAAGATCAACAAAAGAGTTACGCGGATCTTCATCGAAAAAGACGTGAAATTTAATATCGGGGATCATGTATTGTTACGTATTGCACCATGGAAGGGAGTTACAAGATTTGGGAAGAGAGGAAAGCTCAATCCACGATTTGTTGGTCCATTTGAGATTCTTGACCGAATAGGAAATGTGGCATATAGACTCGCATTACCTTAAGTATGTCTCGTGTTCATAATGTTTTCACATATCCATGCTTCGTAAATATGTGAAAGACCAACTACCATATTATCGCGTTAGAACCATACGAGATAGCCAGAAGATTTAACGTCTGAAGAAGTACTCATAAGATCTTGGATAGGAAAGAAGCATGTCTTACGCACCAAGAGTTATACCACAAGTTAAGGTTTTACTGGAGAAACCATGCTTATTGAAGAAATGACCGGAGTTGAATCGTAAATGAAAGCGAGGTATCCTCACCTTTTCGAAACACCAGGTACGTATGTCAATTTCGAGGACGAAATTTCATAAGGATGGGAGGTTGTAAGACCCCAACTTATTATAAATAAAATCGAATTTCCTCTAATTATATTTGTGAATAATAAGGTATTAATTTGATATAATTTTTGGGTTATGGGTGAAATGTGCAAATTTTGAAAAATATGCAAGTGGTTATAAAATAATCATTGTTGTCGGGGAATATTCGTTTGGTCGTGGAATATTCTTGTTGTCGGGAATATTAAATGCGACAGTAGCGATCATTTGTGGGCTCCATACTCGAATAAGCCGTCGAATGAAGAAAACGACAAGTTTGAGTTTTTATAAATAACTTGGCGTAGTTATTACCGTTGGAATACCCGTGGTTAAAATACAATGTCTACGCGTGGATGCACGGTATTGATGAATTATTGATCCTTACGTAGAAAAAGCACTACTCAATAATTGTTACGATGAGTTCTTTATTCAATATTTTATTTTATTGATTCAATAATTCTTCATATTGATATTTTATATTATTGTTGTTTTAATAATTGTCATCGCAAATTATTTCCCATTATCGCATCAATAATTCATATTATTTGAATAATATTATTAGATAGCATTATTGACAATGTCTAGAAAGTTACATCGAGGAGAGGTTTGGTCACCTAATTGCGCTAATAAGGAGAAATTCTTATTGAAAGCCCTGCTTCCCGAGGAACTACTTTGGTTGTCATAAATGTGATTACAGAATATTATTTGTGAATAATTAATTATTGATTCATATGATAAGGAAATATTTATTTTATGTGGATATAAATGTTGGATATATTTATTGTGGTTAAAAATGAAGGAGTTAATGTTGAGGTGTTTTATCAAGATTTTTTTGTGGAATGAAGGTATTAAAAATTAAACCAGTGTTTTTTGAGATATATTGTGTGAGTTATAATTTTAATCCGATCGTTGGATCGTTGTAATTTTTAGATATGTTATACATATATAAGTTGAGTATATGTCCACAAATTTTGAACCGCTTAAAATGAGAACGTATGATTTGTTATGAATTTTAAGAGGTGATCGATTCGTAAATTAGGTTTATAAATGATTTTGGTGGAAAATTCTAGAATTGAGTGGGCCCCACTTGTGGTTGGTGAAGAAATGTGCTAAATTTATTTTAAATGTGGTGGGTGGGAATAGTAGCAGGTAAAGCCATCAGGTTGCAGGTCAAGTCTGCTAACATTTTTCTATAAATAAAGGGCTAAGTTAGAATTAAAAATCACACCAGAAACAAGTTTTCTTTCTTTCTCTCTCTAGATTATTGAGTGTATTTTGTGAGTATTTAGATACTTTGTGAGTTTCTATTCATCGCTGCAAGTTTCCTTGACATTTCTATATATTATTCCATCGTAAGATCGATATTTTGAGGTAAGGATGTTATTTTCTTCATATATGATATTATTTCTTCAATATCATTATGCCAAGTATTGATCCAATTTTTATCAAATTTGGAACTTTTTGTGTTGGGGTTCTTATTCACGTGATATCTGCACTATTTACGATACGACACTATTCACGAATCACGACACTATTCAATCGAAAAATGAAATTTTCTTCTTTTGTCCAAGATGTCTATTATGGTTACTATCTTTGATTGTATCCATGTTTTGATCTTTATTTTTGAATTACGCTTTCAAATTGGTATTTATGAAGTATTATTGATCTTGGATAAACCATTATACTGAATCCCTACTATTTGTCCATCCATCCGTTTCAATCGGATTCGTTTTCTTAAAATATTTTTTCATCATCCCAGATCCTAAATGATGATATTACTAAATATCTTCTACCAGTAGTAGTATAGATAAATGATTAATCGATGAATATCTTTGGCCCATAAAGGTAGCAAAGATGAGCAGTGTTGAGATGAACATGACCAACCTGATGATACAAATGAATATCTTTAATCACGTAGTGCAAAGATGAATATTTGATTAAAGATATATATTGATTGTTGTTCTGAGGGGATAAAATATTGATGATGGACTTTTAAATCTTAGAAGATAGTGGAATTCTTTCTCTACTGACTCTTCTAATGGATTCTTTATTTCAATTGCGAGTTGTTGATCTAAAACTTGTTGGTATTATATTTTATCGATTTTTCCTCGTTGAAGACTAACGATAATTTGTTGTATATTATCTTAGTCATAATATTCTTTACCGGGCTAGTTAAACTTACCCTTTTTCCTTTTTGTTCCATTTTTCTCGGGAGGTGAGAACATAAGCGAACTAAATGGGAGTGCTGAGTGATGGTTCTGTAAAAGATGTTTTAGCAAATTCCTCACTATTTCGTAAAATAGTGTTTGAATAATTAGAACGAGGACTTATTTGAGTGTGATATTGCCTCAAAAGACAATATTTGTATTTAAACTCACATGATGTGTTGTCAGTATTTTGCATTTACACAATTGTATTATTGAAGTTGTAGTTTGCTTTCTGTACCATGTATTTGGTGACTCAGAATGAGTGTTGTATACCTATTTTGAGGGCGTCACACTCAATATATAACTTGATTTAGAGACTTAATATATAACTTGATTTAGAGACTCGATATCACTCATTGTTAATTGATTTTGACTTAGATGCTTCAATATGGTATCAGAGCAGACACTATTCATGTGCAGCTCAATGACCCACATGCTCCACGTCATTTAATTCAAATTAAAATTGTCAATGACTTGAGACTCAATATATAACTTGAGAGATTACGTACTCTACTCATTAATTATTAATTGATTTTGAGTTGGATGATTTGTTTTATCAATGAATCACTATGCAATTAAACTTTTAAGTAATATAAGGTATATATACAATTGAAAATATAATATTATCTGTTAGAAGTAGTTTTAAACATGTAGTTGTACGTAATTTTGATTTGAAACAAAGTGAGTGTTAAACATCTCAATTACAAGCTAGATCGATGATTAGTATATAGAACTAACTAAAGAAGCTTGATGATGATGCAGCAGAAACTGTAAGTTTATGAATAAAGAACTAATTCCACAATGGTGGACGGAGTATAAAATATATTTCTATGTATTATAATATATATTTTACAATCCCAAGAAAATTATGCTATGGTTTAAATTCAAGAAGTAGTAAACCTAGCTAACTTCCTTCCTTTTGTTCCCTTTTAGCTAGTCAATATATATAAATTGGCAGGAAAATATCTGCACGCACAAGTCTGACACTTTTAATTGCCGGAAAGTTTGAACCAGTTAATTCTGTACTTAGATGGAGTATCTTATTTTTTTGCTTACAAATTTATGGCTCAAAACCTTTCGCCATATACTCACGTCTTTTTATAATTAAAGATTACATTATTTATAATTGCCGGAAAGTTTGAACCAGGTGCTTAATTCTTGTTAGACTTGAGGCCCAACCCATTATTTATAAAATTCCTACATAATATTCCTTTTTCAAAAAGACTCATTGAAATTACAACAAATTAATTAACACACAAATTTTAAGAAATTTTCACTGCATTCTATCGGAGTCCAAATTTAAGAATTTTTTCATAAATGGTTTATAAGATATACGAGTTACTATCATGCAACTATATAATGTAGATGGCACTTAAATTTAAATTTTAAGGGAAATGAACGAATCACTTTATCACTAAATCAGCCCATAATATTAAATTTTAAATTTTAAACTCCCACAGCAACCGCAACCATAATATACAATTTTTAACTTTTAATATTCTTGTCAATGCGGTTTCTTGTGGTTGTGATTGTGGTGTGGTTGAGTTACGGGTGCAAAATCATACTTAGACAAAAAAATATACAGTACACAAATTGAAAATATTAATTAGTATAATTTTTCTTCAAATTAAATTAACACCAAATTAATATTTTTCTTAACAATAACTAGAATGTTTTAAATAAAGAATAATAATTAACAACATAGTTTATAAAACATTGCTCTTTGAAGTATTTTAGTTATATTATCTTCTTTCTAATTTTGTCAAATGTACGTAAAGACAAAAAATGAAATAATTCATGAATAACTTTTGTACTTGTTTTAGTTTTTAACCAAATTAAAATATATATATAAATAAGATAATTGTATTTCTAAACTTTGGAATAAAATTGATTTCTCAAAAAATATTAATTATTAGAATATTAAATATAAAAAGATATATTGTATTATATATATATATATTTGTATTTATTTGGTAATATATATATATATATATATATATATATATATATATATATATATATATATATATATATATATAATACACATGCGTGCGGTTCTTGAATGTCATCATAATTGAGAGCAGATCCTTTGTTCCCAATTTTCCTGTTCTCATTGTGTCCCCTCACTTATATTTTGACACGTCTTTTTATTTAATTTTAGAATTAATTGGTGTTAAGTAAAAAATTAGATGTCAAAATATAAGTAAGGGGACAAAGAATCTGCTCACATCGTAATTATAGTTAAATGCGTGGTTCCTAATTTTAAAAATCGCACCTAAATTTTATATGTGATGGCGTGGTTACGGTTTGACTCTCCCCCTAGTAGTTCGGATCCAAAGAAACAGATAATATCATGACTGCCTAGCTCTCTCCTTTAAGAAACGAGTAGTGCAAGGTTGGGACCAAACTTTAATTCCCTTTTTTTGTATTTTTATTTTTTAAGTTTGTGCCAAAGTATATATATTTCTTGGTCAATATAATAAAACATTTGTGGGAGCTAGCTTTTTCTCCTTTGAACAATAGCTAATTGTTCACCCATTTAATTAATCTATATATGTTTCTTCTTGGAATAATTAAAATTACTTTCTATTTAAGTACAATTAATTAATTAATGAATTCTTCAACATTTTCTTTTCTTTTGCCTCTATAATTCTTTACAACCTTTTTATCTTGATTCTTGTTTAATGCCGAAATGCGCTTGCTTTGAAAGTTGTACCCTGCCGCTTGAATGACTAAAAAGCTTAATTATATATTCTTAATCACACGGTCATGGGCTTGAAGAACATAAGATTAATTGGATTATATATATATATATATATATATATATATATATATAGACTATATGTGTACCATGCCTCCGATACTGTATGGACGATAGAATTTATTTCAAACTTTAAACGGGCCAGATAATTTATTGAGTGAGCGAAAAATTCAAAATCATTTGTATTTAGATAGATTAGAGAGATATTAGATAGATGGATGGTGGGATTTATCCCAAACTTTGGACGGTCCAGATGATTTATTGAGTGAGCAGAAAATTCAAAATCATTTGTATTTTATTAGATAGATTTAGACGGGCCAAATAATTTATTGAGTGAGCGGAAAATTCAAAATCAGTTGTATTTAGATAGATTAGATAGATATTAGATAGATGGATGGTAGAATTTGTCCCAAACTTTGGACGACCCAGATGATTTATTGAGTGAGCGGAAAATTCAAAATCATTTGTATTTTATTAGATATATATATATATATATATATATATATATATATAAATTAATTAATTTCATGACTAAGAAAGTGGTGACTCACGACTTGAATTATATATATATATATTAACTACTTTATTAATATTTCTTTATGCTTTTTTTGATAGTTTAAAGGTTGTCCATTTCTACACCCTCCAAACGGTGTTATACAATACCCCCATTAATATTGTCTCTCATTTTATTGTTTCTTAAGGGCCCTATAATTTGGTGAATTAAGAACGGATGAAATTAATGAACACTCCTAATGAAGTATACACCTATTTAGAGAATAAGTTATAGTAATATTTAATACAGTGCTGTAAATGTATATTTTCGAATGTCCAGACAAATATATTCATATTTGTATTCGAAAATAAATTTTATTATCTGTATTTGACGAATATGTAATATGAAATATTTAAATACGAATATTATCCGTATCCGTTTTGTATAATATAATATAAATAAATATATTAAAGATCCGCATATTCGTATCCACATCCGTTTAAAATAAAATTTTCAATTTTTTTAATTCTTGCATAATGTTAAAATAATAACTAAAAAATATTTACTTAATCAAATAAGTACTAATTAGAAATGATGTATTATTAACCAAACAAAACAATAAATCTAGATATCATATTTATATGACGTAATTTTTTTATATGGATCATAAAATAATCATAAAAGATGTATAATCAATCAATTTTAATAGTATCATAATATTTTCGGAGCGAGTATGGAATATGCTCTAATATTCATATTCATATATAATAGAGTTAAAGTTGTTGTTCTATAACAA
The DNA here is from genome assembly GCA_020205605.1 of Panax ginseng. Taxonomy (NCBI): domain Eukaryota; kingdom Viridiplantae; phylum Streptophyta; class Magnoliopsida; order Apiales; family Araliaceae; genus Panax; species Panax ginseng. The sequence continues at coordinate 6,809,690 of CM035138.1, read as the reverse complement.
ATGTTGAACAAATGTAACTTATATTTCTATAAAATAGATATAAACTTACAGCGGCAATAATTATATAAGAATCCCGTTAACAATATTAAGTCATTAAAAGTTATTAAGCTATATAAGATTCAATTTTCTTAGTAATTTGATTAAATCGGGATTGGTTGTATAGAAGTTGACAAATTAAGCTACTTATTCATGATGTAGCGGTGTGCAGTCTCAATCGAGGGGACATTTTGTCTATGGATTTGAGTACAAGGGGTCATATGAAACTTACGCTAAAATAAAATTACTCATTAGAGTACTACTACTACTAATTACTATACTACTATAGTATTAGGTGAACCTACTCGTTAGAACAGAACATAAATTCTAGGCAAGTGGCACACTTAAATATATACTCTCCCAATTAATTAAAATTTAAAGGTATGGTTTCCCTTTAACTATAATATATATATATATATATATATATATATATATATAATCATGCATATATACCAATATTCACACCTTCCCTAATCAGTAAATTAAACTCTAGCTGTTTGTGGCATGAGGATTGTCAAAAGATAAATCGTCAGAAGATCGATCAAGAAACATACATATTCAGATTTCTCACATTTTCAATCATACATACATCACTTGATTCATATATACATATTTAACCTAGCTCATCGGACCTTAGTTGCTAGCTAATTCTCCATGTATATTAAAATTATAACTACTTTGTGTATTCATTATGTAGTGTTGTACACACGTGCATGATAGAATTTTGTGGAATTAATTAATTCTACATACTTGAACTCGACAAAACCAAAATAATGAAACTAATTTAATTAAGACATGCAATGCATTTGGATATACTCCCTCCTTTCTATTATGTAAGTCGTTTAAGACCTCTCTCAATTACTCTATTTTTTAGGGGCAAGTTAAGTAAGAAAGAATTAATTTTTTCTCCAATATATACTGTAGGTAAGGGGTAAGGGGGGAGGGGGAATTCTTCTAAAATGAAAAGGAGGGAGTAATAATTAATGATTGTAATATAACTACTAGATAGATAGATATATTAATTAATGTGTCCATTTGTTTCATTTGATAATTAACTAATACATGTAGTTGGGAAAGTTTTGACATTGAGTTTAGGATCGTCTTCTAGAACCCATTAAACCATGCTTATTTTTCAATTACTATATAAATATGTATTCGGGAAACGACAACATAGGGTTCAAACTTCAATTATACAATTCTATATAAAATGCGTAGATATGCATCACACATTCATACGAGTACTATTTTATACTCCAAGTCAAAGAACTTGATATGTATATATATATAGACGAGTAACTTAATAATAACACAATCCAAGATTATATATCCAAAATCCAAGAATATATTTTCATTTCAAAATGTCAAATGTTGTGTCTGTATTGTTGTTCACGAGGACATGTACATATATAGAAAACCCCTTCCTCATATCAACCCTAGCCTCTTCATGCAAGACTTTTAAGATTTTATGAAAATAGGAATGTGATTGTGTGACATACAGTGTATAAAGTGTACTATATAGGGAACTGATATAAATAATTAATGAATGTTTTCACATTCTAGAGAGTGGATTTCATTTATGTGAGATAGACTGCCTGAAAATATATATTTTTAATGACAAATATTAGTTTTATATATATATATATATATATATATATATATAGAGAGAGAGAGAGAGAGAGAGAGATTGAGAGAATTTGTAAGTTGCTTCAATCTTAATTAAAGAACCCCTGACGTGCATTGTTTGATAGAACGGAAACCTGCCTAATGCCTAATTTAGGCTTATAGTAGCATTGTAACAACTAATTAACCAGCTAGCTAATTAACTTCTTCATGCATAGATCTCTATATATACATATTTTTCGTCGAGGAAAATGTGGATCATCATATCATTAATTTGCAGTCATGAGTTAGGTAGGTAGCTAGTTCCTCATCATTCTACGAGCCAATGCTTGAAGCTCACCTAAGTCAGTTTGAGAAGCAGCGGGTCTCTTTTTATAGTTAGCAGGTTGATATGAGAAAAATTGATCATCTTTGCTTTGTATCTCTTGTATGTTCATTCCTTCAATGTTATAATCAATAGACTCCAGCGAGCTTTGAGGGGACATATAATTACTTGGATTATATGCTGGAAACCACGTCGCCGTGTTATTCCCTCCAGCTGGCCACTGATTTTCTGCATTCCTTGAATCAATTAGGGTTTGTGCCATTAATTGAGACTTCACTTGCATCAGTTGGGCTTGCAAGCATGCCACCTATATACATATATATATATATATATATATATATATATATATATATATATATACATAATACATAATAAGATAAGAAAACAATTTGTTTGTTCTTTTCAATATATATATACAAATACCATCTTGCCAATAGATTCATTCATATTTCAACTAGTTATCATAGTCAATCAACAAGTTTTTTGCTAAAAGACATGACATACGTATTTCACAAAAACAGACTCATTTCATTTCATGCGTTAACCCCTTGAATGTTTAGTTAATAGTGATGAAATAGTAAAATTGAAATGACAAACTTGAGCAACATAATTTCATTTTTTACTTTCATCAAAAGAAATGATTTTTTTAATGAAATGGTGGAAGTATTGCTGTTCGGGTGTATATATATATAGATCATAAATGGGTGCCAAAATTTTGTGTTCCTCAATACAATTGTGCAAAACTTTATCTATAAGCATAACTGAAAATAGTCTTTTATGCTGATATATAGTATATGATTCACAAATCACAAGTAAAATTAAACATTCAATAACTAAAGGTTCCTTATTGTGACGTATTAGTATTTTATGCCAATATGGATTTTAATGAACACTATATATATATATATATAGCATAACTAAAGGTTCCTTGTTGTGTATGAGAGAGTGATAAAGAAAGAGAGTAAAGAAGAAGATTGCAAAGAACTCATGTGCTAAAAGATGAATTAATTAGGTGTAGCTAAAAAAATAAATTAAGCAATATTTGCAAAGATTTTAATCAACCTGTTGTTGCAAGGCAAAAATATGCGCAACACATCCATAAACAGGATCTCTAATCCTTGCTTGAGCTTCATAAGTAATGCTGACAACCGCCTCACATCGATCGGCTACCGGTATATGCAACAACGATTTCGAAACATTACTAGCCCCAAACACTCTGTGAATTGCAGCAAATCTAACCGGACCTTGTTCCGAGCAAAAATAAGGAGCAAAAATACAATCAGTGGCACACTTTCTCCTCAAAAATTTGCATGCACCACAAGGAGAACTAGTCCCTGCTGTTCCTGTTGCTGTTGCTGCTGCCATATTGAAGAGAGAAAATAGAATTAAAATTTGAAGGCACACGAGCACACTAGGAAATGGTGCAAAAATGGAATTTTAAGGAGTTTTTTTTCCTTTCTTTTTTGATTTGAGGTGTGAATGAATGGTTAAGTGGGCAGGCGTTTAGGGACAGAAAGGGGGGGGTCACAATGGGGGGACATGGAAGGTCTGTGTGCAGGGTTCTAAGGGGACATTTATTAATGGCTTATGCAAGATAATGGTACTAGTTCTATTCTATATAATGGTTTTAGACCAAAGTTTTCTATTTCTATTCTAATATTATTGTTTTTAATTTCAGTCTATGTTGGGGATCACTTTTGATTTCAATAATTTTTCAATGTTGTTTAAATTAAAATGCTTTTAAAAAATAATTTTCCGCCGAACGCCGCACCTGGGAATTGCTGCTGTTGTTTGTTGCTTTCTGGAATTATTTTTGCTTCCACACGTCCGTAAAGGAACCACAAACAAGTTCTTTATAGACTTGATCAGAGTATTAAATAAAAGTAATATTAGCCGTTTCAAATTTTTGGCCATAAATAGGCTTTAAATAACATGATATTGAATTATTTTAATGATAATTTATATATGTCATAACGGCGGCATACGATCTATTCAATCAAAGTTATGGTGACAAAGATAATTTTTTAAAATTAAAATTTTAAGATAATATATATTATGTGCTCCTTTTTTTTTCTTTTTTATGTCGTGTGCACAAATTTTTTGTATATAATTGATGTCTAGCATTATTCAAAAGTTTAAGACTCGCAACATCACCCGTTAAAAAAATATATGCATGTTGAATGTCATACCGTGTACTAGACGTACTAAATTTAAAATATATTGATTGCATCAATTATGTTTATTTCTTTCACTTTAACATATACAGATAGCACGACGTACTCCATCTCTTTCTTGAAAATTAGTTGATGAAGCATCAATAAAATTCAACAGATAGATTAGATAGAAAATACAAAGAAATTAAGAAATTAATTTGGCACGTCACTGTCCTTACTGAAGTGGGTGGCCACCATATTTATACGTACTTAGAATAGAATATACTTAGTACTAAGTGATAAGGAGTACTTATTTTGACATTGAATTAAGTTGTTGGTTGGGCTTTTGTTTTTAGTAGTACTAGTACGTACGGTACTAGTTTTGGATGGAGGTTTTGGAAATTGATCAGTCAGAAAATTAATGGCCTATGAAATCAATATATGTTGCTTCTATCTTTTTTCTCAAGTTAGCTATTTCATAATTAAAGTGCAAGAGACCACAGACCACAGATAGAGAGAGATATGTTCAAGTTGAGTTATCTCTATTTATCGGAAGTGGTTAGTATGTAATTTATTTTGGGATAAGTTGGTTAATTGACCAATAAAATACTAACACGCAGGCGATGTTGTATATGTGTTAATATATTATTTATTAATTGACCAACTTATCAAAAAAATAATTTCATACTAACCGGATCCCTATTTATCTATACAAATACGTGTTGATTAATTTTCAGACTATATATGACTACAAATTGATGAATATATACTTCCTCTAATCTTTATAGTACGTACGTACATGCTCTTTTTTTTTAATATTAATATTAAAAAAATTACATGGGACATGCTTCCACACGATCATGGCCGTTAGATATATATCCTCTTGAAGATCTGGCAAGTGAAGTCATGCAGAAAGAGGGGTGGTGGCGGAAAAAGCAGCTAGCCACGTATATCAGGAATACATTCAGAAGAAGGAAAAGGAGCATATAAATATGCAATCAAATACTCATATATATATATATATATATATATATATATATATATATACCCGGTTCTTTTCGGCGAATAGAAGGAACAAATTAAGAGCGAACCGATTATAACGATAATTTTTTTCGTCACTATAACATAAAAAATCGACTTTCTATGCTATAGCGATAAAAAACCGGCTTTCAACAATTTTTTAAGTGATTGAATTAAACGATTGAGTTTAAACTTTAAAGGGACAATACAAATCCTTCAAAAGGGACTTATATTATCGAGTGTGCAATGAATTAACACATGAAGAACTGAATTAATGATCATTAATTGATGTCTTCAATAAAAATTTATGGTGCCTGAAAATTTACACGTGGCAATTCATTTTATATGATCATCGACTTTTGAAAGTTAATTTGAGATATTTTTAAACTCAAAATTGAGATAACTCATTAATAAAAATTATTAAATAATAAAGATTACAACGAGTAATATTGTTTTATATAATTTATAATATTTATCATTATAGTATTAATTAAAATTAAAAGAATCTATGACAATTTTAAATTTAAAAATATTGACTTTAAAAATAAACCATAATCAAATAATATGGAACGGGAGACTAACATAGGTAGTAGTAGTAGTTTTATATATGTTCACCTCAAATATTAACCTATCCTCAAATTTTCCTAAATTTTCTTTATGCATCTCTTGTGTGATCATTGTAACAATTTTCATGGTCAGTTCCTTTGTCCAGAATAATGAATAGTAAATGCTAATTTCCCACAATGGTCAAACAAAATTTACTGCTTAACATCATTTTCTAAATCATGAAGGTCAAGGCTAAAATCACGAAAATAACCAAATTCCATCATTTGTTCTGTTAGAGAAATCCAAACTCGCCCAATTTGTATGCTCCAATAAGTCGGCCTATTTTTGGAAGTGAAAACATATAACTTCTCATAAACTTCAATTGAGCTAAAACCGGAAGTTTTATGGAGTCCTTTTTCACCAAATTTTAACATTATCTTCTTCACCCTATCCCACATTCCAGCATCAGCATAAATATTTAAAAGCAAATCGTAAACAGAAGACTTATCGGTCTCAAATGTCAGGAGCTTCTTGGCCACATCTTCAGCTAAATTCATCCATTTATGTATTCTACAGACACTCAACAGAGCTTGCCATGTAGAAGCACCAGGGTCCATGGGCATGTACATTAAGGATAGAGCTTCATCAATTCTCCCTGCCTTACCTAACAAATCTACCATGCAAGCAAAATGTTCCTCCTTTGGAACAATTCCATACTTCCTTCTCATTGATCTAAAATAGTTCCATCCTTCCTCAATTCTTCCAGAATGACTACAAACTGAAAGAACTGCAGCAAACGTAACAGCGTTTGGTGGTTGGTTTTCAGATATCATTTGATCAAAAAGATCAATCGCTTCAGAGTACAGACCATTCAACCCAAACCCATTGATATACATGTCAATAAAAGAAGTATAATTTACCAAATCTAATTCAATCCCATTTCTTAACATGTAACCATGAACACTCTTTCCTTGTTGTAGAGAACCGATATGTGAGCAAGCAAGAATAACACTTGCAAATGTGATTGAATTTGGAGTTACAAGATCTTCCAACATCAGTCTAAACAACCCAAGAGCCTCTAAAGCTCTACCAAATTTCGCAAAACCAGCAACCATCGCAGTCCCAAAACTACATCCTTCTCAGGTATTTGTTCTAACAACTTTATACCCAAATCAAAAAACCCACATTTCATATAGGCATCTACAAGTGATGTCTGCAAGCTGATGACAGAATCAAAGAAGTTTTGCTTCGTATAGAAACCATGACAGGCTTTCGCTTCTTTACCGGCCGAAACATTTCCACAAGCCAGAATGAGAGTCTCTAACAAAGATTTATCCAATCCTACACCAGACCTTCTCATCTGGTGAAACAACTTGAAAACTTTCAAGTCATCAGAGAACTTCAGACACCCTTTCATCATAGCAGACCAAATAATTGAATTCCTCTCGGAGCAAACATCAAACACTTTCTGTGCATCCCCAAACAACCCAATTCAGTATACAAATTAATAAGCAAATTGGTCTCTCTCAAAACCCAATTTGATAACCAAACAATGAGCCAATTTCCCACATTGTAAAAGCGATAATTGAACACAAGCTTTAATAACAAACACCAAATTAAAACTATCCGATCCATTAGTCTCATTCCGCATCTGTTTGTAAAAAGCTGCAAAACACCAAGAGAACGGTTTTGATTGGGAATATCCAGAGAGAATTGTGTTGGAGCCTTGGAGGGAACCCAATTGGACATAGGCATTGGTGAGTTTGGAGGCCGTTAATGATGATTTGGGTGTGTACTAGCAGATTCTCTGTCCCATTTTCCCTCTCTCCCCACTTAAATTTTGACATATAATTAACATCAATCTGCTCTCGTAATAGTTGGTGCGATAATGATGATTTGGGTGTGCTCTCCCCACTTAAATTTTGACATATAATTTCAGAGAAGATTGAAGCAATTGCTGCCAAATTAGCTACACCTGTGGTGCGTGTATACTTACGCTCCCCCAAAATGTATCCAGGTTCCATGACATAATATTTAAACAAACATGAAGGTTGATGCAAATTTTCTGTTGCACACACCTTTACATCTTTGAAAGTACTGTTCAGTGTTTTTTTTTTAACAAATATATAAATTTGCGTTATGCATGATGTCTTCTTATGTGATCATTTATGGAGTGGAATTGGATAACGTTTATTTAAACTTTTTACACCTATAGGGGTTAATCCTCTTGTGAACTGAAAAATCTAAATAACATTCTAACAGTGTCTGTTGAAGTGATTGATATTCATCTGTCTATAGCATTTGAAAAAGGAAAAGAAATTCTTGCAATATTGCCAAACCGAGCCATGGAGTTTGGGTTAGTAAAGTTTAATCAAGGACTCAAGCTAATTCGAGCTTTAGTCAACCCAGAAACACATAGCCAAGCTTGACTGAGATTTTTACCGTGCTTGAGCTCGATCTGGGTTAATTCACAAAAACAGACTTCCCCCTCTTTTAATTATAACATAAGCACTAAAGTGCTTCAACTTGTTGGGGCTGGGTCCAGATAGAGTCTCTCCACATATTCTTTTGTTTCTATAGTTGTTACTTAATGCTGATTAATACGAAAGAACATAATTTCAAATTGTAAACTGGCACAATTTCAAGCTCACATGACTTGACAAGTTTTGAATAGTTAAGAAATCATAATGAGCTAAATAAAGTAGTGACTCTATCTAAAAGTTGAACACTAAACTAGATATGTTGATCCTGTTTCAAACATCCGAATAAATGTGTATTTTTTCAATTTTAACCCTTATAATTGTTTACACATTTTTTGGAGTAATAATTATGAATACTTAATCTTACTGAAACACAACTGAATGGACTTTTGAATAACGTTTTTATATAAAGTAAACAAATATATTACTAATTAAATAATACTTTATCCGTTACATAAAAGAGTTCCGTTTGTAAATTAAAAAAAATGTTCCAAAATATATCTTTTTTATGGTACTATAAAATGACACAATGTACTTAATATATATATATATATATATATATATATATATATATATATATATATATATATATATATATATATTGTGTGTACACATACATACATACATATGATACATAATAAAAGAAAAATCTTTTATAGTTCAACTTGGCTCATATTCTCCATCTGTAATTGTTAAGAGGAAAAGAAATTGATAGCATGATAAAATGTTCATATTTTCTAATTCATCTATAGAAAAATAAAAAAAACAATGCGCATATATAACCCTATAGGAACAGAACAGAGGCTTTGATTGGAGAGAGAGGAGACCGTGATTTCAATGTGAACATCCGTGTAAAAGTTGATTCAGCTGGCCAACTGAAATAATAAGCTTGGCTAATTGGGCTGATTCGGTCAGATGCATTCTGACTTATCCAGATCCTACTTTAACCTAAACAAACAATCTAAACTACTTACCGAATCAGATTTTGGGCTATTCAGACTAATTAAGTGGTTAACAAACAGGCCCTAAATGAGCGAGCTTGCAATTATGTTTGTATATCTAGAACAATTTTGACATTCCAAGAGCCTTGCTAGCAAGCCTAGTTCGTTTTATGGATAAAATATATGTACAACTACATATGAAAAAGTGTGCGTGTGTGTGTCTATATTCACAAGTCTTATTGAGCCAAGGTTATTTGAATTCGTTATAAGCCTACCAAGCTGGGTTTTGATTGTGTTCAGAGTCGGGTCTTTATCAAACAAATCTTATTATGTGGCTTGAACTCAGCTTGTTAGCTTAAAAAATCCAGATCAGATGAGGTATAATTGTACTGAGCTTGATTTTAACTCAAACATCCAGTTAGTTTGGCAAGTTATGAGAAGAAATGTTATGTAATAAAGGCCTCATTGTAGCATTTTCATAAATGAGGAATTCTCTTGCATTGTTGTGCGAGTTTTTGTAAATCTATGCTTGGAGGAATCTAATGTTCTAAGCACCATGATTTGAAAAGTTTCAAAATTTTCTTGGTCTCTCTATATTGCTATCTCGGCTCTCCTACTCCAGCTGCTGTGTTGGTTATCGGTCCTAAAATTTAGTATTTTTATTTGAACTTTTATGCTGAAAATTTTTCATTTTTAATATTTTCCTTTTCTTTTTTGTCCTCACCAAGGGGCGGTATTTTCAACAATATATTTTAGTGTCTATTTTTTAATGAGGAAGTATATTAAAATGGTGGCTGAAAAGAAATATTAAGGTTTGATTTTATGTGATGGCTCGTTTCTTTTCTTGAAAAAGAAAATATAACTTTGTAGCAAATAACTCTTCTTTGGCAAACTCCAGTCTGATGTGCAACTAGCTCAGGAGCCTATTGGTGGAACTTCTGCCAGTGAAAACCCTTCTAAAACTGAAGGGGTAAGTATTCACCATTCTTCGGGTCTGAGGAGGAGATCTGTGTAAGTGAAACTATTGATTTATTGTAGTTCACATTTTATGGTTTCTTTTCTTTCTTGTTTTCTTCATTTTTGAGTTACACAGGCCACCACTGAATGTCAAGGAAGGAACTCAGGAAACTGTTGAAACTGATCAATCAGTGCCCATAAAGTTGGATGCCGCTGCACAGACACATATTGGAAAACATAGGTATATATTAATTTACTTGCTGTTACATTAAGGAAACTGATAAATCCATCACAGAAAATAATATTTTCACATGAAAACCGTCGCTAGAGATCCTATAGCGGCGGTTTTCACCATGGCTATGCCTATACATCTATGGCGACACTTTTCATGTGAAAATATCTAAAAGTGTTGTGGAAATATCAATTTACTACATTAAATATACCTTTTAGGTTCTTGTTCACCACTTATTACTTTATGCCTAATTCTGTAGTTACGCCTGCTATGATATTATATCGTAATAAACATATTTCTTTTTATTGCCTTGACAGAAAGCTTCAAGAAGACTTGACAGATGAAATGGTTGTGTTGGCACGACAACTTAAAGAGAGTAGTTTAATGATGAGTCAATCCCTCCAAAATACTGAGAAAGTAAGTCCCCGGAATCTAAGGTAGCTTTGGATCACTTAAATACTGATGCCTTAAGGTAGGTATTAGGTTCGTTATAACCAATGTGTTACAAAAGTGGAATGTGTTTTAACGCGGACAAGTCGGTTTGAAATAGAGAACTTTGCATCATGTATATGGAATTAGTAATTGTGAAAATAAAAATATCTCATGCCTTGTTACCATGAACTAAATTTTTTTCCCTCTTGTTTACTGTATTTAACATTAATTTTGGTGTATAGGACAAACGAAAAGTGGGAAAGAGTGGGGACTGTACTTGTTATCCAAAGCCTTGATTTGAATTGATAATCAACTGGGTCTCACAGTTTGGTTGTAATTTGACTTGACTGCAGATACTTGATTCAACAGAGAAGGCGGTCGAACATAGCTTGGCAAGCACTGGTCATGCCAGTACACGAGCTATGGAGGTATACTCCCATAGTTTCAAGACTACTTGCTTCACGTGGCTGGCGATCTTTGTAATGACATGTATTTTCATCATGGTTGTACTCCTTATCCGTGTTACTTAGAACAGACATACCTACCTACCTCAGTCACGAGGAAATTTGCCTACAGTTTTCATATGATTTACCAAATGAAACTGGGCTTCTAGTACAACTCTTGTAATGATTGGTAATATAGTTTTGAGCAATGTACAAGGTATTGTTTTTATTTTTGTATTTTCCAGAGTTGATTTTCTGGGAAGTGGTTCGCATGAAGTTCATTTTTAGGTAAGTTTGTCAATTGGCCAATAGAGTGCTGATATGCAGACGGGACTCTATGTGTGTCGGTATTCTATTGGTCAATTGATCAACTTACAAAAAAATAAATTTCATGCTAACCGGATCCGATTTTCTGATATGGATGAGCAATCTATAATTTAAGACGGGTTTGTTTTTTAATAAAATTATTTTTTATTTATTATATACATAATAATCATGATTTTTTTTTTGAATTTCAAATTTATTTACTATTAGTATTAAAATGGCTACAATATATTACTCAAATAAATGATTATCAAAAACTCACAATTGAGTATTAGTAATGTATTATTTTTAATTTAATATCAAGTTTTTAAATTTAATATTTAGTTACTATATATTTTCAATCTTTAGTTTTTATAGTTCAAAAATAAGTAGAACCTAAAAGCTTTAAGCTTGGTGTTTAAGAAATTCTATATGAAATACAATTATTGTAGAATAATAAGTTATAATCATGATTTTTAGTTTTAAAAGGTAACTAAGTTTAAGTAACTAATATACAAGTGAGAAATTTATTTTAGCATTAATTAACTTTAAGATCTCCCATCCGAAACAAAATTGATAAATAAAGTTTAATCATTGTGCGTTTTTTAATATTAATTATTATTTTCTCACTATTTTCCCTATATTTTTAGTATGTAGTTATTTAAAAATAAATTTTTGTAGATTAATAAGTTAATATAATGACTTTTAGTTTTAAAAATAAATAATGGTTACAAAAAAAAGATACAAAATAATGTGTATAATAAGTAATGTAAGGCATACAATGTTATGTCTATGTTGATTTATCACTTGGCAAATTAATGATAAAATGGTACATGAAAGTATATTAATTTTTATTTAAATTAAATTTATAAAATTTTATTATTCTAATATCGTAATCAGCGTTTCTAATTGTGTATTTTTTTCACTTGTAGGGTATTGAATTTTAGTTTAGGCATAATCTTTTTAATATTGAAAAAATATATAGTTGTGTTCATTAAAAATTTAATTTTTAAATAAATAAAATAAGAAACTCTTCAAACCGAAGGAGAGTATTGGATATACTTAATATATAGAAAACTGATATTTCCACTTATTAAAATGATATTTTCACACAAATCTGTATATATTATGTAATTTTCTCTTTTCTTTTCTATTTTACTTTCTCCTTCTTTCTTGCAATTTAAATAAATAAAAATAAGATCATCTTCAAACGGAGATACTCATTCTTTCTTGCACATTAAAAAGTAATTTAATTGTATTTAAATTGTAGGTAAGGAAAGTAAAATTAAGGAAACTATTTTAATAGTGATTAAATTATAGTCTCATACTAAGGACCAATTTTTTTTTGCCTTATTCTTTTCTTTTGCTCCCCTCCTTTACTCTTTGATATCATTCTTATCCTTTTTCCCTTCTAAAGTGCTATACATATGGAGGACAAGAAAACTGCCATTTATCCCTACTTATCGGTGGGACTTGGCATCATTTTGTAGACTTGCTAGATTCTTCTACATTTCACAAACATCATTTTATACATTTCATAAGAATGGTTAGCATGAAGTTTATTTTTGGGTAAGTTGGTCAATTGACCAATAGAATACTGACATGCAGACGAGACTCTATATGTGTCAGTATTTTATTGGCCAATTGACCAAATTACCAAAATATAAACTTCATGCTAACCGGATCCCATTTCATATTTTAGGAGCCCTCATCATATTACTATGAACGTCACAATTTTATTTTACTTTTTTTTTAGTTTTATGATCCAAAAATTGTAAAGAGGGAAGCTTCTTTGAACCAAATTATTACTACAAAATTAGAGATGCATTTGTAAAACAACACGACTTTTAAGAATAATTTTATGTTATCATATCAAATATAGTCTTAGTATTAGCTACGAAATTAGTGTTGGTGGTGTAATATTGAAAATGATAGTAGAAAAATAAGGGTAAATTAAAAATATCATGTCACTTTATAGTACTTCATCCGTCCTATGATAAAAGTTCTTATTACTATTTTTAAGTAATCCCATGTTAAATGTCTATTTTTCTTTAATGACCAAACTTTTATACATATTTTCCTATTATACCCGTAACATTAAATATCTCATACTTTTCTTATTCTAATTCTCTCTTCATATTTAATGACATTATTATTGACAATTTTGTCATTTCATTCATCTTCTTAATATACGTGAAAAGTCAATCAAGACTTTTATCCTGAGACGGATGGAGTATTAAAATAAAAATATATCTCTAATTTTGAATCACAATTGTATTATTTATCTCTAATTATTATATCAAGTCCAAGCTTATATGGTATGAGTATTTCTCTCTCTTTTCCTCAATCAAAAAAGAGAAAAAATGTATTTTAAAAATATTTCTCTTTTCCTTATCAAAAATAAAAATTTATAAAAGAGAGGACTATTATGTCAAAAGACAAATGTAGTAGTACTTGCCACAAGAGTAGAGACATACTCAATTATTTTTTATTATCATGCTATTAAATACTCTTTCCATTTTATAAAAAAACAAATAAATTAATTTATAAAATTTGTGAATGTGCCTATTTTTTATTTGTGGTTACTTCCCTCCCGGTATAGTTATTTAGTAAGCATAGATTAATATTTTCACTAGACCTTGCTTTCCTTTTGCCTTTGAATCCTCCTGATCTTCCCTTTCCAAAGGTATCAACACTACAACTCTCACTCCAATTCCAATTTGCTTTCATTCCCTTATAATGAATGAGCTACTCATAAGATGGGTATTTTGCTCAATTCCCATTATTTTCCCCATCAGATTTTTCGTTTGTTTTCTCCCAAACACCGGGATTTCTCAATTCTGTATTCCGGAAATTGCTTAGGATTAAAACCCTTAGATATTGTTCTTGCATTACAATAATTAGATCGTCTAGAGCCGTGATGTCTTTTATATTATTTTAATTCTCCTTATAATTTTTCGATGAATCATCTTATTTTCTACAGAATCAAGCTGTCGTCACTGATCCGCACAAACTGTGATGTCATTGGCTATGAATTCTAGAAGGTATCTATGTGTACTAAAACTCTCAAGTCCTATAATGTGTATACTTGTCTAATTTTTCTGTATGTTTCTTTTTTGCTTCTTAAGTTCATGTTCCCCCCCTTCAAGTTCTATAATGTGTATACTGAATGTGCATGATTTAGAGAGGAAAGTGTCCTGGAACTATCACAATGCTTTGAAATAGAATCGGATCTTCATATCTTTAATAAAGACTTGTCTTTTCCGTAAGGATTGTCAATTGGGAAATTTACGGATTTAGGAGTTCTTTTGAGATTTCAAACAGGTGATGTACGAATGGCAACACCATAGGAGGACTGCAACTCACCATGATCTTAGGGTCTCTTGTACATATCCCTGCCCCAACCCCGTTCAACTTTTCAAATGTCTTTACATCTTGTGCTGTTCTATTGTTGCTGCGGTTATGTTGGTAATCCACACATTAGATAGAACACACCTAATGGGTTGTCCATGACAAGCTAATATCTTGGAGACAACTATGGTGAATTGAAAAATACTGTAATGGTCATTCAGTAAATTGCATTCTAAATGCTTACTTACAAATAAGAAATAAAAATTGCTATCCAACTGAGGCGAGGAACCTCTAATTTTCTAATTAAAAAAAGAAGAAACTTCAGTTTTACAACAAAATACTTGAAAAGTGATCTAGTTTTAAATTTCTGTTGTTTATCTTCCACCAAAATCTTCTCTCAGTTTTTTTTAATTTTTTTTTAATGTCTCATATTGAGACTCTGTGGAGCAGCACATGCACCATGATTTCGAGCGCATTTCTGTTGCATTTGCATGTTACTCTCTCTTTTTCTCATGAAGTGATTTATGTCCTTTAGGATTTCTGTCGGTCCTTTAAAACATCACCTCCATTATCTACAATCCACATGCCTTATTTGCCTCCGAATATGGAGAAAGCATCCATTGAAAGTTTAGCGGTTCCATAATTCAAAATTTTACTCAGCATTGAAATCTTGGCTATATGATGCACATATTATGCTTGCATGCTTTTAAGACAATTTAACAATCTGATGCATATATGTCCCGTCACAAATTTTTTGGTATTTGTTTTGCTAGTAAGTCCATAATACTAGTTTATCATATGCTTTCCTGTAATGTGGGGAAAGCTATATATTTCATTAGCAGTTTAATCTTGTGAATGTAGTCATGAATCGGTTTGATTTTATGGTGTCCTTTTTCTTTGTTATACATGACTCAGATCGTTATTTTATGGTGTCTTTTTTTCATTATTATACACGACTCTCTCCCTTTTTCTTCTTTCACAATGTTCTAATTTTTACAGTTTGCATTCAGCACTGTGAAGTTTGACCATATAATTATTTACAAAATCTATGTACTTCACATTTTGTAGTCATTCTAGCTCTTCTAGTAACAGTCTACAAATGCAGGGATTATCGTGGCAACAGAGCTGCTCTTTTTGATGATGTTGAGGATGGTGGCATTAGGGCCTCTTCTTCTTACTCTTCACATGAGATCGATGAACAGGAAAATGATAGAGCAATGGAGGGGTTGCAAGACAGAGTACTTATGCTGAAAAGGGTGCGTGTTCTTGGAACAGTTTGGATTGTTTCGGTTGTAACAGTTTTTTTTTCTTCTGCATGTCTCTCCTAAGTCATACTAGAATCCATCAGATTCTGATGGGCCATACATTTTTTATTTTTTGATTTCATGTTGACTTCATTTATTCTCTCTGTTGATTGCTTCGGAAGGTAAGATGTTGGAACAGCAACGTAAAGTTTAAATCTGTTTCAGGCAGGAAATTAAATTTGTAAAAGATTTCAATATCTGCTGGTTTGTCCTTCTTTGAGTTTCTTAGTCATAGAAAGAAAAGGGTTCTCATTTTTATGTAATTTATTAAAAGCAGTCCCTCTGACCGTTTCTACTTTCTAGTAATTGACAAAAACCCCTCTAGCATGTGAAGTGCACTTATTTACATCACTGCTTCTAGCCCTTTCCTATCCCTTGTATATTGTGTACTTTTAATGCCTATGTCCTTTTCATCAGAAGAAAGTCTCCCTGGCCATCAACTGTCACCTCCTTAATTTAGGGTGGGAAAGTTTTTGTATGTGGTATTAACGAAATAGCTTTACTGATTTATGGACAATCTATATATTTTTTAATTTCTTATTTATCATGCTTCTCCAAATTCGTCCTTGTATGTTGCATGAATATATATAGAGATTAGCAATGTTATATCAATAATTAGACAACTCATACATATAAAAGTAAAAAACCTATATTTTAGCAATGCAAAATGCATCTGTAGTTTAGGAGTTTTTTAAACCTTGAATTTCTCACAAGTATGTATGTGCATCATATCAACAGTTGACAGGTGATATCCATGAGGAAGTGGACAGTCATAATCGCATGCTGGATAGAATGGTACGAATGCTGTAGTCATAAAGATCAAATCCTGTCCTGCTTTTGCTTTCCATTGATGTTTTTATTGTCACTAATATTTTCACTTCTATTCAAATTTAAAAAAGTAATTTGCTTGATATAATCCACGTTTTTTGTACACATTATAAAGTAGCACAAATTCTAGGAAGAACCAAAGTTCCAGATTCGATATGTGGCGATTTAGTATTTCTTCATTCATTTCCATCCAATCAAAAAGGTGTTTTTTCTGGTTGAGCGGATTTTTTTCTAAACCTTGATAAAGCGTAAGATAAAAAAGATCGTTCTTATGAATTTTCTCAATTTTTTGGTAATTCTTGTTTTCAATCTTAGTATTTTTATTACTGTTGGGATCCATTTTGATCTAGGTCTCAATATCAACTTTTTTCTGAATTTTATGTTGTACTGATTGTTGTTTCTTCATTTAGGGGAATGATATGGATTCATCTAGGGGTATCCTCTCGGGAACCATGGACAAATTCAAAATGGTATTCCTTCTACAATACTTTATATTCTGTTGCAGTAATTCTCTGTTTTCGTGCACATATTTATCTGAATGTTATTTGTGTTTGCACTTCTTGATTAGAGCGTATATATGTTGATCTGTTGCTGATATCGAAACTCCATCATACCTCATCAGGTGTTTGAGACCAAATCAAGCCAGAAAATGTTTACACTTGTGGCATCTTTTGTGGTGATATTCCTAATCGTGTATTATCTCACAAGGTAATTAGGTCGTTGGATTGTAACAAACTGCTTCTTAATTAGAACTGGGAATTCTTTCAAAGTTTGTTACATTGCTCTGATAATGCATTCCTATAAGATGTATTGGCGATGTGAGTGTGTTAAAAAAGGAAAGAAAAAAAAAAAGAGTTACTTGGTTGGAATAGAGATTTGGATGTGTGGGATGGATAGCATTTGCTATGCATCCATAAAGAATTTGGAAATTTGTTTCACATCTGCCTCTTGATTCTTTGTGGTTAATGTAATCTGCACTTGCTTTGATCCTGAAGAGGTTTCTTTAACACCTAGTCTAAATTTGTGGAAGCGATGTAGCCCGCCTGATTGAGGATTATTTGGTTGAATTGGTAGAGCTTGAATGTTTTAAGGGGTGTATTCAATTAAGATTTTTAAAATTTTTTTTTAAGTGACAGACTTTTGTAAAGTTTGTGAATTTTAATGATTTTTAAAGACTTTAAAAAATTTTAAAATGACTTTTATAAATTCCATGAAATAAGTGACAAATTTTAATAGATTTTTTATCAAGATTTTGATAGACTTTTGTATACTTTTAATATATCTTGCAGCTTATATTAATTGTTAATTAGTTCATGTGTACAACCTCTCCCTCTTTTTTCATAAACTACAGGAAATCTAATTATTTCATTAAATTATTGTAGTATGAGATTTTATATATGTTGAAAGCATTCATATTATTCTACTCATTTCAAGATAAATTTGGATATTCGAATTACAAATAAAACTTTAGAAGTTACAGACGCGACACAAAAATTAAGCTCACTTTTTATTGAACTATATATAGTATATATGCGTATGTTTTTTTAGTAGGAGTATCAAACTTTGTTTTTCAAAAAATAATATAACAATGAAAATCTATTGATCAAAAGTCGCAAAATTTCATACATGTGAGTAAATTGCCACCAAATTATAGAAAATTTATCAGAGAGATTTTTAGTCGTCGGTAAGTCACATACAAAATTGTCAGAGATTTTATTTTTCTTAAAATTATTAATAGTTGTTAGTGAACCAAAATTAACTGTTAAAAAAATAATTATACGACTTTTTAATTTATTTATGATGTTAGAAATTAATTAATTAAAATGTTACATAATTAATTTTTTAACAGTCGACCGTTTTCATTTTAACTAATTTTTTTTTAATTTTGACGAGTTTTAGAATTTATCAAGATTCGTATATATAATATACTATATCTCAGATATTATAATATTAAAAATCAAAATTTACTGTTTGATTTTTCAAAGTCATTACGAGATATTCCTATAATAAAAGTTTGTGTAATTTATCTAATTTTTAATAAATTTAGTTTAAAAAAATATAAACGGTTTATAATTTTAATAATTATATTTTTTAAAATTAGATTAATTTATATTCATTTTAAGTTAAAAATTTACCAGAGAGTTTTTCTACTTTTGAATTTTTCATAAAATCTCTTTGCAATTTCTTTACTGACGATTTAAATTTGGATATGGGTTGATAGTTATAACTTTTCTTCTAAAGTTAGTCAAACTCCACCTTTAGATAGAAATCTAAAAAATCTATGACTTTTTGAATACCCAAATACTTTTATAGACTTTATAAAAGTTTATAAAAGACTTTTAAAGACATTATAAATTAAAGTTGTAATTGAATACCAGTAAACTTTTATAAATTCTTTAAATGTTTTAATTGAATACAACCAAATTTTAAAAGTCTTAATTAAATACACCCTACTAACTTGACAATGACATGAAATTCTCTTCCTCACGGGAATGTGAGCAGTAATCCAGCGGTTGGCTCTTAAATTGGCCCTAGGATGCAGATTGCAGATGTCAGTCTTTAGGTTATTATTGAAAACAAAAGCTTCTTCTCTCACTTTTTTTACAGTTTAAACTCGATAAATAGTAGAGATAATTAAAAAAAAAGATAAAAATTTTGGATTACGAATCAAAATCTTCTCATGGATACCACTTTTGTGTTCTTTTTCTCAAGTTTGATAATGTAAAAATCCATTGAGCAAAAATAACAAAAAAGGAACATTAACTTGGGATTTAATGGAGTAAAGAGTAGAGTGCAGTGCAGGCCGAAGTAACATTCCTCAGCCTCCGCCTGACCTGACCATGTCAAAGTTACGTATTAAATGGATTTGGATTCCATGAAAGTTGATAAAGTTTATATAATTTTTTTTATTGTATTTGTTATAATAAATATTATATTTAAACTCTAATGTTCTCTTTGTAAAACAGTAAAAGTGTAAGGTTTGTTGTACGTAAGTAATACTACAATAAAAAAGCTATAAACTTCATGTTATTCAAGAGATACGACAATTTCATGAAATTTGATTCCGTCTCTCAATATGTCACATTTTTAGTTAACTTTTGACTTTTCAAACGTATATATATGTACTTATTCTGAAGAGTTAAATTTTTTATTTTAGCAAGTTATAAAAAGACTTGAACATAAAACAAAACTCTTAATTATATATTATGGGATGGATGGAGTATTATGTAGTTATTATATATATATATATATATATATATATATATATATATATATATATATATTCGGTAAAATTAATGAATTAGTCTTGGCAAGTTTTATTGATTACACCGTTGAATTTTTAATTTTTTAAAATATCTCATTAAATTAATTATTATTTTAAAATTGAGTTATTCTGTTATCTTTAGCTTTACGTCTGTTAATTTTTTTAGCTTTTATCCAACGCGGACTTGAAAAAAAATGAAAAAGGAAAGAAAATGACGTGGGTTTAATCTTGTTTGTTCGACTCCTATTATAACTTTTAATATTCATATATCCACATTCTAATGAAAAGAAAAATTAGAGTAATAATGTAAGATCTCAAATATGAAGAACACCCATTAAACAAAAACCCACAAAAGATGAGACAAATCTATTATAAATGTTGTATGAGCTTGACAAAGAAAATTAGAAATTAGAAATCATCAAAGAGGTAGAGAATGAACAGATAAATCGTATCATCTTCTACTAGAGCAACAACTATTTGAGACATGAGAAACATACAATGCAACCCATTTATCTCTCTATAAACAGAGTATAATCTCCTTTTTCTCTCTCTAAAAACAGAGTACAAAGTAAGAGCTTGGAGTGAGAGAAAACAAGTGTCTTTTATCTAAGATTCCAGGTCTTCAGTCCTCGGTGACAGTACTAGAGTCACCGATTTAACACCTTCTTCCGGTAGTTCAAGCACCGGTTCGACACCTTCGCCTCCTCCTGATCCACTCGAACCAGCCACTACCGAAACAGATTCCACCTCTGCGGGCATCACTAACTGAACCGCACAACACAAACATAAATTTTACATCTATATATCATTGGGAAAAAAATTTCCCCAGTTAATATTTTCTCCAATGTGGGTATTTCTCACAGCCATCAAAATTTAAAACTAATCAAAATTTAGATATACCATTTACTTAAATTTGATCCAAATTTAGGCATAATCAAACTGCCATCAAAGCGGTTTACAGATACAATTTTATTGAATATATTTAGTTAGAGGTAATCTCGCAGTAATCAAGTTCAATTATGTCACTTGAAAATAGAGGCAGAGTTTCAAATCATACAGTCTCTTGAGTCTTAAAATTTGATAGATAGAGTGAAGAGAGAGAGGGGGACCTGTTTGAGTTGATCGTCGTTTAGGGAATCTTGGTAAGAATGATTTGTTAACGGCATAGATTGTGTGTGGGTATGATTGGTTTCAGTTCCGTCGTCGTCGTCGTCATCATCATTTTCCTTATGATCGATTTCACTGGCAGTCTCGAATTCGTTAGAGGCGGCGTATCCGGCCGCAGCCGTCTAATCCACTCGAACCAGACACTGCCAAAACAGATTTCACCGCCGCATGCGTCACTAACTGAATCGCACGAGCCTGTGATGAAAACCCATCAACGAATTTTTCCATTACGGCTTTAGCCGAAATCACTTGCTTTTCCTCTCGATACGCAAATCTCTGAATCACTTGGAGCAGTACAGGTTATTAGTTGTCGCCATGCCGAAGAAACCGCAGCCGTTGGCGCACAGAGTCGACTCCGATGGCTGGAAGCTGATGTCGTTGTTCTTCCTTTCGGAACTCATCTTTCTCTTTCTCTCTCTAAAAATCAAAAGGATTGAATATTAAAAGTTATAATTGGAGTCAAACTAGGAAGATTAATCAACCCATGTCATTTTTTATTTTTTTCAAGTCCACGTCGGATAAATATTAGAAAAAATTTAACAGATGTGAGCTAAAGATAACTGAATGATCCAATTTCAAAATAATAATTAGTTTAGTGGGGTAATTTAAAAAATTAAAGTTTAATAGTACTGTAATCAGTAAAACTTGCCAACTACAATGACAAATTCATTTGTTTTGCCATATATTTTCTCCAAGTATGTAGAAAATTAACACTAAACTTAATTTGTGTTGGGGCGTAATTATTAGGCCTAAATCATATGGTGAGCCAAAGTCCATATTGAGTTATTTTACCCTGCGTAGGAATTTATTTTGGTAGTTGAGTATTTTAAGGAATTAATCAAATATTCCTAATTACATTTAATTTTCAACTCTTAAGGAAAGTGTCAAGATATGTTCCAATTTCCTTTCTTTAAAGAGATTCAATTCAATCCCATTAAACAATCATACCTAATGAAGAATTCTATTTTTATACGGGGAAAGAGGTGTGATCACTAAAATACAATACTATACATTGATTATCAAGTACACACAATATTATATTCCATCACTAGAACTTAATACTTTCATTGTTAATTTTATTCAACATGTATTTATTCTGACACCGGAGTTAACGATCCCCTGGCGGCCCAAGCCATCAAGCTTCGCGCGTGATTTCGTTTCTGTGCAGAATTTGATGCTCTATTGGTGATTGGGCGCGTGGACATGCAAATCTTGGCGTTAAAAATTTGTATTACATCCAACAATTTACAATAACACTAACTCGTACTAGTTTCAGGTTTCAAAGTTTTAATTATTCATGGCAGTGGCTTCTGTACGTAATTAAACATACATACATACTGTTAGAACCGTAGCTTCATAGAATCAAAATCCTAGTAGAAGACATGACACAGGTGATCCCTAGCTGTCTTTAAGGTCTTTATCGCCCACACCACGATTGGTTTGCTAAGAGTGACGATATACCTCCAGAATATATGTCAAGCCTCAAAACTGAACAAACTTGTGATATCAATTCATATTTGTTACAGGCAAACACTTCTTTTAGGATAATTTTATGTTTGTATAGATTAAAAATGTGGAAAAGAGAATTATCCAAATACTTAGTATTCCATGTGTCCTTACATATCACATATGCATTTATATATACATATATACATGCATATATATATATATATATATATATATATATATATATATATATATATATATTATAAGTGTGAAACCCCAGATTTTATGAATAAAGAATTAATTTTTTCGAAATAATTTTTTTATATTATGGTGTGAATTTGAGATAATGTTTTAGTTGTGGGTAATATTTATAAATTTTGCAAAGTATGCAAGTTATCATATTATATGTGGATGACCCGAACCACATTATTAATTTAGAATCGGACGAGATAGCGGATGATTTAACGTATGAGATCTCGTTTTAAAATCTTGGATAAGAAGAATCGTATCCAACACTCAAGGGTTATACCTCAAGAGTTAGAATCTGAAATGAAGTCAAGGTATCCTCACCTGTTTGGCATACCAGGTACGTACGTAAATTTCGAGGGCGAAATTCCATAAGGAGGGGAGATTGTGAAACCCCAGATTTTATGAATAAAGAATTAATTTTCTTGAAATAATTTTTTTTATATTATGGTGTGAATTTGAGATAATATTATAGTTGTGGGTAATATTTAAAAATTTTGCAAAGTATGCAAGTTGTCATATTATATTCGATTGGTCGGAGAATATTCATTTTAAACAGGAAATATTCGTGACGACGGCGACAATCATCATTAATGGACCCCATTAATGAAATTATTGCTTGGATTGAGAAAACGACAAAAATATTTTATTGAAAATAACGGTACTGAAGTTTTACTGTTGATCTTGTTGAACTACTCTTAGTAGTTAAAGTACAAATGAATACGCGTTGTGCGTAAGTAGATTACCAACGGTATTGATTATTGATATTTATGTGATAAGTCACTCGCTTTGTTCAATTATTGCTACAATAGTTACGATAAGATCTCACATTATTTGATTCAATTATTGTTGATTTAGAAGTTTTGTTTTATTCGTATTATTAACGTAATAAAATAGAAACATCTTTTATATAAAATGTAATACTTTATTAAAGTTATTCTATAAATAGAATATATTATATTTTATTATGCATAGTATTTGCATAGTGCCCAAGATAAGAGTTTGTAAGTAAAAATCTTTTTATATAAATAGAATATATTATATTTTATTTAAAAGATTTTTTTTTAAATATGGACCGTCTGATTAAAGTAAATCAATCTGACCGCTCATGGATTAGTTACTATGCATTCCATTTTCCTATAAATAGAAGCTCATTCCTTCATTATTTTCTTACGAATTCAATTTAACTCTGTAGAGAGAAACTATAGAGAGAGACTATAGAGAGATAAAAAAGTTTTCTTCGCTACTTCACTACTCTTATATCAAGTATTATTTTACTGTGTAAGGAATATTATTTCTTTTGTATTCATGAAGAGAACTTCATTATTCCATTCTTTATTATTCTCACTTGAATAACCAAAGATACGCGACTACCCTATACTTGGTGACATTCTTCTATTATTCTCAATGCCTTTATTATTCGGTTTTAATATCCCATCGCTCTGTATATACGCTTACCTAGTTTCATTTTTATTATTCCGCCTTTATTATTCCGTCTGTAATATCCATCTGTCTTATACTGACGGACTGGTTCCATTATTTATTATTTCACATTTATTATTCATTTGGAACATCCCGCTTGTGTGAATTTCACCGACCGGTTCCGTTATTATTATTCGTTGAATAACCGCTCATGCGCAGTACCGCATGCATGGTAATATCTTTTGTTATTCCATTCGGTATTATACTCAGTTGATTAAAATTTTGACTTCTATACTCCATGAAATTAGTGGAATATCCTTGATATTTGCACTTCATCCAAAGATTTTCATGGAAATATTCTTCCGAGCATTCTTGAATTTTATTCTACAAAGAAGTATCATGTTGACAATTTGGACGTTATTGGTTCCTCGGACAAATTAATTCTTGAACTTGTTTAATTGAATTCTTATATCATTGTCATCATCCTCATGTTTATGTTATGTTGAAAGTCATCTGTATTCTGTAGTGCATAGATAGACTTGGTATGATTATGACCGAGGATTATTCTTGTATAATCATTTAACCGTAATGTTACAAATGATGTGAAAATTAAAAGTCCTCATCGTCCCAGTAGTGCATTGATGGATGATGTTTTTGGTATGATTATGGCTATGGATTCTCTTCGCAAAGGGAGCAAAGATGAATTATTTTATGGCATGATCAGATCGTTGATGAAAACACGATTATCTTTGGCCCGTAGTGCATGGATAATTCGTGGTCGTGATATTAAAGAATATCCTCGGCCCAGTAGTGCGGGGATGATTTAATGATGTGGATTATTTATCGAAATGAGTCTCAAATGATAAAAGTGATGAAAAACTTTTTAAATCATAAAAGATAGTAGATTCTATTCTCTACTTGACTCTTTTAATGGATTGCTTGTTCATTGCAGCTTAAACTTGATGTCTATTGTATTTTATCGCTTTAACATTGTTGGAGGCTAATGATAATTTATTCGCATTATCTTAGTCATAATATTTCTTCTTGGGCTAGTTGAGCTCACCCTTTCTTTCACCGTTTCTCTTGAAATGAGAATATAGATGGGACGAGCCTGGGAACGGAGTGATGGTCCGTAGTGTTGGGAGAATGCATATTATGATTTGATGTTTTAATGCACGTATTCATGATTATTTGTAAGGTCCTTAAATGAATATGTGTACAAGGACTTAGTGATAGATCAAAGTCATTAGGTTGATCTAAGCTTTCAACGTATCATTCTCATAAAGAATATATAGATAGAAAGATCAAAACTGTTAGGTTGATCTTAAGATGTAATAGATTAGTCTTGAAGAAATCATAGTGCATCAATTTGATCAACATTGCGGTAAGTCAAGCGCGAAAACGTAGAGCACCAAGATCGTAGTGTGCCCGCTTGAAAGAGAGACTCTTTGATTTCGTAGAGTGGTCCCAACGATTGTTGAGTTAACTCCACGATCGTAGTGTCTTCAAGGAAACATGAAGTTTACAAGTCAACGATCGTAGTGAGCTCTCCTGAACGTAGAGTCAACAACACGCAGCAAGCAGAAGATCGTAAAAGCGAAGGATAAAGGGAAATCGTAGTGCTCTCAACTAATAAAGATCGTAGTGTGCAAGAATGTAAAAAGACACTACGATCTAAATCGTAGAACACCACGATCCAAATCGTAGAGCATCATCATCTCGTATGTCGAAAATGTCGAGCCTCATAATCTGAAGTTTTCAACAAAGTGAGAAATGGATCCTAGATGCTTAAGTACTCATCGATCCTAGATTGTATGAAATATCCTTAGTGTGCAACAAAGAAGTATTGAAGAAGCTAAGGATAATACTATGGGTAAGAGGACAAAATACCTTTTCGTGGTAGGTGAGAAAGCGACTGCGCAGTGTCGGTGGGCGTAATGCGAATTCGGAAGATGTGCGAAATGTCTCCATCACAGTACATAAAGTTCAGATGCATTTAATGCCACAACGGATGGATCCAACGGATAGTTTTCAACATCACATATATACAGATCAGACCGATGAGAGAGAAGAAGCAAGCATTAATCAAACAACGTGACAATCTCTCTTAAGCTCAACTCTACGATCTGAGATATTGCAAAAGCTTACTCAAATTACTCGATTCTAACTAACCAAAGGCTTACACAAAGAATCGAAAGTAAGAACCATCAAGAACTCAACAACTATCAATCAATGAAGAAGTATACCAAGTCCTACCGGACTCAAGAGTTCAGAAGTTAATCAGAAGAAAGCCAAGTCTCTTTGGACTTGAAGAGTTCAAGAGTGAACTAGAAAGTTCCTGAACTCATCGGTCTGAAGGAATCAGTGTGATTCGTAAGATTGTAAAATACATCCTTAGTGGATATCCTACTCGCTGAGTGTAAGAGTGGACTAGAGCTTGAAGTGCTCAACCACTTAAAAACAATCGTGTCGCTTACATTCATGTTATAACCGCTATATCTGCTATAACTGCCTTACTCGCTCATAACTCTATTTCTTGGTAAATAAGATTAAAACAAATACTAATTCCGCATAGTTTTAATCATTATCTAAGAACAAGTTAAAACGAAAAGATTTTCAAATATCTATTCAACCCCCCTTCTAGATAACTTGTGCCTACTAGGAACTAATAATTGGTATCATAACAGGTTCTATTTTATAGCTTACACGCTTTAGTAGATCCAAATGGCACTTTCATATCAAAGCGAATCTAGGACTGTGGGAGCAAAGAAGCCACCAATGTGCAACAAAGATAAATTTGCTAACCGGAAAGTCGGGATGCAAGCTTACATGGACTCAATAGATGAAGATCTATTTGAGACCTCATATTAATAGGCCCTATATACCAACAAAGCTTGCACCAACCATTGTGATCCAAACAGAAAGTACAAATAAAAGTGAAAGAAGAATGGGCGGACCACGGCAGAAGAGAGAGTCATCGAACTTGATAAAAAGGCAAAAAGAACATCCTGTTCCAATCCTTAGAGGACGATCTGTTTGAAAATGTTGTAAACAACAAAATAGCTAAGGATGTTTGGGAAGCACTGCTGATTATGCACGAAGAAACTGAAGAAGTCAGAGAGAACAAACAGTCTCTCCTGACACAGCAGTATGAAATGTTCGCTCATGTGCAGGGAGAAAATGTGACTGCAACTTATGAAAGATTCAATGTTCTGCTCAACTCTCTACGAGCGTATGGGAAGATCTATCCTAACAAGGATCTAACCATAAAGTTCATGAGAGCCCTACCAAGCAGGTGGGATACAAAGACCACAACAATAAGAGAATCAAAGAATCTTAATGAGAAGAACTAAAGAAGAAATCTCATGCAAAGAAAGAATACAAAGGAACCAAGAGGCCATAGAAAAGAGACAAAGGCCTGGTTGTCGGAGGATCGTGGAGTGATTCAGATAATGACTCAAATGCGCATCTCGGAGATGAGGAAGAATCACATATGGCAAATGCGTAGCTTAATGGCCAAACATGCAAAGGACAATCAAAGCCTAAACATACATGATGTAAGTATCGATGAGGTATTTGATTTTAATTCTCCGATGTAGATATGGTGACTTAAGAACTCGCTTAAGGTGGCATAACCAATCGATCTACATCAATACATGAAGTGGTTCAGAGTGTTGTCTAAGGATCATTTACTTCTTCAAGAGGAGAAGAAGAAGGTTCAAGAAGAGCTTGAAATGCCCTTTCTAAGTACTAATCTTCTCTAAGCTTGGTTCGAGAATGAAATTTTAAAGCGCATAAACACACACATCATGCACAAAAGAGAGTCTAAGCTAACCTCTAAAATTGAGGATCTGAGAAGACTATCTCTCGCATGTAACATGATCCTCATCATCCATGGACCGCTTTCTTTCTACAATCGAGAGAAGCACATTCGAAAGAATAGGCTTAGGCTTTGGGGAATCCATCTCAAAGTTAAGTGTGGAAAAGACAATGGAAACTAGCACTAGTAATGTCTCAAGTTTTGGTAGAGGCATTGCTTTTGTGAAATCCTCACAGCTTGGAAGAACCCGCTTCAACCTTGTTCTACCTGCTCTAGTTATACTCGTAGTAAGAAAGGATCTCACACTGGTCCAGGTTTCATCAAGGAAAAGAGTAACCCAATCTCCACTTACCAACCTCAAGAATCGTAGTCAAACAAAATCAACTCTACTAATCAATTGGGAGGTACAGAGAGGTAAAGTGCACACTCATCACTATTTATGAAACCCAAGGACACGTGGAAGAAAGAGAATCGCTTTTAATGTAAGGTTAACTAAGGAACTACACAAGTCCAAATGGAGGATGAATCACCACACACACAGAGGCATGCATTATAATAAATGTTTCATATGCAATAAATATGGTCATAGGGCTACAAATTGTTATTATAATTCCATGCATGTGAGACCCAAGATTAGACAAATTTGGGTCCCCAAAGGCACTAACAAAGAAGGACCCATGCAAATATGGGTACCAAAATGAAGGTTCAAATGTTTTGACAGGAAAAGAGTTCCACGACCTCAACATGGTATCCTGGCACAAAGGTTGCTCGAGGCATATGACAGGAACAAAACTCTACTATCCAACTATGTAGAAAAGAAGGTCCCTCACCATCTTTGGAGATAACTGACTTCTGCAAGACAAAAGGATATGGCTCACTGGCAATGGTGCAAAGATATTTCAAAGAAAGTAGCTTTATGTGGAAGGACTCCAACACAACCTTCTAAGATCACCCAACTCGCGACAAGGGTCACAAAGTAATATTTCTCAACAATCAATGTCAAGTCGAGATTTGAAGACATCTCGCCATAAAGTCGACCGAACAAGAGAAGGAAATGTCTACACTATAGATCTTGGTCAACTAAGCTCGATAAAACAATATGTTTTCCGCAAAAGCATCCGAGAAATGAGCTTGCTATGGCATGAAAGGTCGTCTCACTTAAACTTCAAAAGCATGTCCAAACCGGCATCAAAAGACCTCGTGAATGGGCCTACCCAAGTTCAACTTTGTGAAGGAAAGACCATGCAATGCTTGCCACCTTGGAAAGCAAACCGAAGCTCATTCAAGAGCAAGACCGCTTCAATTCCATCGACAAGCTTCCCGCAGCTGATCCACATGGATCTCTTTGGGCCAATCCTAACAACCACTATCTTGGAGAAAAAGATACTCTCTAACAGAATGATTTACTACACCAGATTCATACGGGTATTCTTCCTAACTTCAAAGGATGAAACGAGTTCAATTAATCAAAATGTTCAGATCGGTGATGAACGAGAAAGGAAAGAAAATCATGGCACAAGGAGTGATTATGGAAAAGAATTTGATTTCTCGAAATAGACAAGTTCTCGCTGCAATAATGACATCACCATAACTTCTCACCCACTCCAAACTCCTCAACAAAATGGAGTCATTGAAAGAAAGAAGAGAACTCGATAGAGGTGGAAGGACCCTACTTAGCAAGCAGTTATTCGCTCAAATACTTTTAAGGCGTGAGTCACAACACCGCGCGCTACTCACAAAATGTATCATTAATTCACTCTACGATCAAGAGGACACCCTACGAATCGTGGAAAGGAAGGAAGCCAAGTGTCATTTATTTCCATGTCTTTGGTCATGCATGCTATATTCTCAACAATGGAAAGCGATTCGATAAAATTCCATTCAAGTCGGACGGGCGGATCTTTCTTGATATGCCACAGACAAAGAAAGCTTACAGAGTGTTCAACAAGAAGACACCGAAAGTGTCCAAGTCTCAATACACATCATCTTTGATGAAACCGACTTAGACAAAACAAAGGTCCCAAGACATTACGACCGATAAAGGCATATACTACAAAATGAAGTCGTCGAGCTCAACACTACGATCGTAGTACGGATAGTGAAATTGTAGAGCATGATAATGAAGTCGTAGAGAGGTACATCCAAGACAGCGAGCCTCCACTCCAAGAAGAAGAGATAGACCTTGAAGACTTAAGACAGGAAGGCATTAGGACAGATGTCCCAACCGGGAATAGATGGGCAAGAGATCACACTCAAGATCTAATCATTGGAGATCCAAGTGCAAGAGTCAAAACAAGAGTTACTACTCAGAATGAATGCTTCTATCTAAGCTTCCTGTCACAGATAGAGCCAAAGAAGATAGAGGATGCTATGGAAGACTCCAGTTGGATAGAAGCCATGCAGGAAGAATTCAACCAATTTGAACGAAGCAAAGTGTGGAGATTGGTACCAAGACCAAAGAGTCATCCCACATATAGAACCAAGTGGGTCTTCGTGAACAAAATGGATGAAGATGGGGTCATTACGTAAACAAGGCAAGATTAGTGGCAAAGGGCTATTCTCAAGAAGAAGGCATTGACTATGATGAGACATTTTCACCTGTTGCCAGACTAGAAGCCATCAGAATCTTTCTTGCCTTTGCTGCCCACATGAAGTTCAATCTCTTTCAGATGGATGTCAAGAGTGCATTCCTAAATGGAGAACTTCAAGAAGAAGTCTACGTAGAACAACCTCCAGGTTTCATCAATCCATCTCTTTCCAATTATGTCTATAGATTAGATAAAGTTTTATATGGTCTTAAACAAGCACTTTAGAGCATGGTATGAAACAACGACTAACTTCTTAATAGAAAATGGGTTCACTAGAGGTAGAGTAGATACCACACTGTTTCTTAGAAAGCATAAAGACAAAGTCTTACTAGATCAAATATATATTGATGATATCATTTTTGGTTCTACTGACGAAAAAGTTATGTAAGAGATTCTCCAAGCTAATGCAGAACAAGTTTGAAATGAGCATGATGGGTGTAAGTCGAATTTCTTCCTCGACTACAAGTGAAGCAGATCGATGAAGGAATATTCATCAACCAAGCCAAATACATCACGGAGACTTATTAAAGAAGTATGGCATAATCGGTCTCCCATGAAAACACCAATTGCTCCCCGCAACCAAGCTTGACAAGGATGAGAATGGTAAATGTATTGATATAACTCAACACAGTAGGTATGATAGTTCTCTCTTTATACCTAATCGCCAAAGAGACCGGATATAATGTTTGCAAATATGCATATGTGCTAGATTTCAGGCTAACCCTAAAGAGTCACATTTGTTTGTCAGAAAGAGGATCTTCAAGTACCTTAAGGGTACACCCTACTTGGGGTCATGGTATCCCAAGGAATCCTCTTTTGAACTAATAGGATACACATATGTTGACTTTCAGGGATGCAAAATAGATAGAAAAAGTACCAAAGGGCACTTATCAACTACTGTGGAAATGACTTGTATCTTGGTTCAAAGAAAAGCAAAACTTAGTGTCCACTTCAACCGCAGGTTTAATACATTCAAGTCTTTGGCAACACTTTGTTTCTCGAATCCTTTGGATGAGAAATCAATTAATTTGACTATGGGTTTGATTTCAAGTCTATACCTATACACCGTGATAATACAAGTGCCATAAAGAATAACTCATAATCCCATTATGCATTCTAGAACCAAGCATATAGAAATAAGGTATCACTTCATTAGGGATCATGTGCAAAATGGAACTATATCTTTACAATATATCCCTACTGAAAATCAACTTGCTGATGTTTTTACTAAACCACTAGATGAATCCAGATTTAATAAGTTAATAAGTGAGCTAGGCATGCTTAATCTATCACCATGAAATATATGCTCTAGACTGTGCTAACAATGATAGATATAAAAATTCGAACTCAAATTCATGTATATGATCAAGAAAAGTTCACGATCTTAAAGTTTGAATAAATCAACTACCTCAACGATCATAGAAAAGACTCAACGATCGTAGGACAGACTCAACAATCGTAGGACAGATTTCACTAAACGCCGATCGACTCAACGATCGGGCTTTACGAACTCGACGATAGTAGGACAGACTCGACGATCGTAGGACAGACTTTACGAATGCTGATCAGACTCAACGACTGCCAGACAGACTCGACGATCGTAGGATAGACTCAACAAACAGAAGACCAACTCTACGATCGTAGTCATACTAAGGACACCTTAGCTCTGAAGACTCAAAGGGCAAATCAGTACATTCTTAAATAGTCAAAATCGTAGAGCCAAGCAAGAGGCGACACTTGTCCCACCAAGTCAAAAAGAGAGAGGGAAGTTATAAGTACAAATTGAAACCATGTTTTTGAAATCTGAAGTTCAAAAGATTATCTCTCATTCTCTCTCTCTCTCAAAGCAAAACCCTAACTCGCATAAAAGATCAAGAGTATCTCTCTTCTCAACTACGTAATCAATGGTCGCTTCTAATGTGATTTCGCCTCATGACTGCTTTTTGAAGTTCAAAACCGCTTCCACCTAAGTTTCACAAGATCTTAGCCTTCATCAAGAAGGCAGGTCTCAAGAAGCGCCAAAGACCGATACGCCATCTATCCTAAATCTGGTGAAGGAGTTCTACAAAAATGGAGTGTCGAAAACAACACCATCACCACACGAAGTTAGAGGAGTTAAAATAAAACTAGAGGAAGAAGACGCTAATCCGCCCTAGGTTTTAAGAATATAGGCACCCATTTCTAAAAGCATAAGATTTCAAGAGGGATCAAAAAAGATGTATCACAAGAAGAACCCCCGTGAGTGAAAGACTACAAAAAGAAGGAGTTCCTCCGAGGTATAAATTTTTGGGTGACATTATTGGAAATGCATCTCATTGTAAAGAGCTCAGTCATGACTTCGGAAATGAGGCTCAAACTTAAGCTCAGAATTTGGCTATGGTGTATGGTACTCAACTCAACTATAAAATGTATGTTGTCGAGTGGATCGTAAGTGGATCGTAAAGTCAAGAAATCAAAGAGTACTCAAGATGTCAGATGGGAGATTCATTAGCATTATTCTGCAATCTGCATTGGGTGACAAAATTGGGGATGATGAAGGAGAAGCCATCAACCCAAACCGAAGAATGACACAACAGTTGTTTAAAAACTGGGAAATGAACCCTGCTGAGTATATGAGAATGATGACAGAGTCCAGTGGGAGAACTGGGGAACAAAATAAATCAGGCTTTCAAGGAGGAATGTATGTTGTCAAAGAAGTTGAAGAAGAAGGAGAAGCAGATAAGGGAGAACCCTCTGCTCTTGTCAGAAAAAGTAAGGGCAAGACAAGTCGAAGAGCCTCAAAGATCTACAACTAACATTCCTGTAGAGTCCTCTGACATAGAGACTCTAAGGAGGCTAAGGAAGATGTAACAACAAGAAGAGGCTGAAGATGATCAAGCCACCATTTCACAAATCTTAAAGAAGAACAAGACTGGTCATAAGTCCAAAAGACCAACAATATTTTCAATCGTAGAGACTCTACTGTTCTCTGAAACTAGGCCAAGTGTGGCAGAAATGGAGGAAGCTGCTTCAAGGATAGCCACGATCAACGTGGCAAAACAAAGACTCAAGAGAGTCCGTAAGTGGTGACTAAAACCAAAGAAAGCAAAGAGAAAAAATCGGTCAAGAAGTATATTCTTGAGAATGAAAAAGTACTGAAGAAAGAAGCCAAAGCATGGCTGCAAAAGTAGAACTACCCCAAGCAACTGAAGAGGAAAATGCTCCAGCTGAGGGGGAGAACCCTGAAATTCTCATAATTGAGTATACACCACCGAGGGGAGAAGCCTCATCGCTTCAAGAAGAGGTTCCAAATTGAAAGGGACTTTCTCTCACTTAGAAGAAGATTTACCAAATTTAGGGGGAGTTTCTAAACCTCCAAGAAGATGATCATATTGAGGGGGAGCCTCATAATATCCCAATGGCTGAAGAAGAAGTCCTTGCTCAAGATGAAGATGAAGATGAACCAATGCCAAACCTCCCAAAGGCCATTGAGATAATGGATTCTTCAGAAGAAAACAAAGAAGAGAAAGAGGATGATGATGATGAGCTTGAAATAACGGGTGTAGGAAAAGATGGATACGGGTTTATTCAGATAACCAAATGTTTTCTTACCTACCCATGATGGTATACTATCAAGCTCAAATTCTGAAATCATGGGATCACATGTTCTGGAGCTTCAAGGAATATCCAGCAATCACAGTTCTGGCTCATAGATTTCCAAGGGAAGTCATCTTCGCCAAAAAGCTGATTACCAACCATTCCTCATCAAAAGCCAAACCTGAGGTATTGACTATCCCTACAAGCTTTAGAGTTAATCACCTGTCATCATCTTCATTTAGCCATTTCTATGAATTTCCTAAATGGCTGGAAGTGATTCTCAACCCATTAAATCGGCCCAAATTCAGCAGAATCCCAAAATTTTGTAACTGAAGAACCAGAAGAAATCAACCTTACCCTGCTCCCTCAAATCACCAACTCTACGATTCCAGACTCAAGCCACATCGTAGAGTCAAACATTAAAATCGTAGAGTCACATATCCCAGATGTCCAAACCTAAATCCCTCCAGCTGATATACCATCCTCCTCATCACATGACTATTTCAGTCTTGATCTTGCGTTGTACAATTTGCAAGATCAATCTCCACCCAGAACCCCTCAAATGGACAATCCCCAATCAAATGATACCTTCCCAAGCATGCCCACCAAGGATGACTTAAAAGAAGCTTCTGAGCGGATGATCAAGTCCATCGAAGCAAGCCTGAAATCTCACTCTGATCTTCTTAACATCCGACTGAACCAAATGATACAAGCTGCAAACAAATTTCCTAGTACTATGAATACTGAGCTTACTACGAGGCTAAGGGAAATTATCAAACAAATTCTCAAAGAGATATCGATGAGAGATGAGATACATTTCCAGTTTCTTGCGCAAACAAAGAGAGGTCGTGCTTGAAGTACAGAAACACCAAGATCTTCAACATCAAATTATGCTGGACAATATTCTCAACTTGAAAGCTTCTGTTTATGACTTCCAAAAATCTTATGCCAAGCAGGAGAAGCATAATGATATGATTCTGAAAGTCCTCCAAAATAAAGAAGCTAGAGCTAAAAAACAGATCAAGGAGAATAGGGAAGACATTGCTCAAACTCAAAGCTAACTGAATGAGCTTGTCCAAGGGGTTAACAGGCTGTCTGCAGATATTCGAACCCTTGATGCTGACATAAAGGAAAAGGAGATCAAGATGATCAAGGAAGCCAAGGGAGAGGCAGAGGAAGAGGAGGTCATGCAACTCAAGAAAGGGGGAGAAGTCAATTTCATGCTCAGACATCACGAAGCCCTCCTGCAAGACATCATCAGACTCAACGATCTCGGGTCAAATAGGAAATTGTAATAAATTTATTCCTACAGCCTATTCCTCCGAAGTCATAATGAGCCAACTCCTAGCTCACAAGACGCGTTCACTGATGCGCATAAGAATGCCAATTGAGATCCCGCATTCATGCGTAGACATGAAGAAAATCCAGCCTAAGTCTAAGCGAAATTTGAAAGAGTTAGCAAGGAATGAAGAAGCTCAAAGGAAAAGAAGGGCTGAGGAATATGCCAATCCTCCTCGACACAAGAGACCAAGAAAACAGAGATAAGTTAAGAGTTTAATGCTTTATTGATGTAATGCTATATTGTAATAATCTTTTGATCATCAATAAATTCATGCTTATTCTCTAAAAATTTCAGCTGCTCACTGAAATACTAAGTCATGTTTAAATTCCTGCAAATGCATCTAGTCACTAATAATCATGACAACAAATCTCCTTGGTTATGTCAACATCAAATAGGGGGAGATTGTTGAGAGAATGCATATTATGATTTGATGTTTTAATGCATGTTTTCATGATTATTTGTAAGGTCCTTAAATGAATATGTGCACAAGACTTAGTGATGATCAAAGTCAAGTAGGTTGATCTAAGCTTTCAACGTGTATCATTCTATTAAAGAATGTATAGATAGAAAGATCAAAGCTATTAGTTGATCTTAAGATGTAATAGATTAGTCTTGAAGAAATCATAAAGTGCATTAATTTGATCAACATTGCGTAAGTCAAGGCAAAAAAC
This sequence comes from Panax ginseng, assembly GCA_020205605.1. Taxonomy (NCBI): domain Eukaryota; kingdom Viridiplantae; phylum Streptophyta; class Magnoliopsida; order Apiales; family Araliaceae; genus Panax; species Panax ginseng. Next base: position 6,773,176 of record CM035138.1, on the reverse strand, counting down.
GTAGAGCCTGAATATCGTAGTGTGCTGGCCTTGAAGGAGACTCTTCGGATTTCGTAGAGTGGTCCCAACGATTGCTGAGTTAACTCCACAATCGTAGTGTGCTTTGAAGGAAACATGAAGTTTACAAGTCAACGATCGTAGTGAGCTTCTGAACGTAGAGTCAACAACACGCAGCAAAGAGAAGATCAGATAAGTGTGCGAGGATAAAGGGAAATCGTAGTGCTCTCAACTAATAGCATCGTAGTGTGCAAGGATGTAAAAGACACTACGATCTAAATCGTAGAACACCACGATCCAAATCGTAGAGCATCATCTGTCTCATATCGTAAAATGTTGAGCCTCATAACTGAAGCCAACAAGTGAGAAAAACGATCCCGAGATCTTTGCAAAGACTCATCGATCCCCAGATTGTATAAAATATCCTTAGTATGCAACAAAGAAGCCGTATTGAAGAAGCTAAGGATAGTACTATGGGTAAGAGGGACAAAACACTTTTTCAGGTGGTAGGTGAGAAAGCAGCCAGCAGTGTCAGTGGGCCAGAATGCAGAATTCAGAAGATATGCAGAAATGTCTCCATCACAGTACAGAAAGTTCAGATGCATTTAATGCCACAACGGATGGATCCAACTGATAGTTTTCAACATCACATATATACAGATCAGGCAGATGAGAGAAAAGAAGCAATCATTAATCAAACAACGTGACAATCTCTCTCAAGCTCAACTCTACGATCGAGATATTGCAAAGCTTGCTCATTACTACTCGGTTAACAAACCAAAGGTTTCTGCGAAGAATCGAAAGTAGCAACCATTAAGAACTCAACAACTATCAATCAATCAAGAAGTATACCAAGTTTGCCTTGGACTTGAAGAGTTCAGAGTGAATCAAAGAAAGCCAAGTCTGTTGGACTTGAAGAGTTCAAGAGTGAATGAGAAGTTCCTGCATCTATTGATCAGAAGGAATTTGTGTGATTCAAGATTGTAAAGACATTCTAGTGGATATCCTACTCGTTGAGTAGAAGAGTGGACTAGAGCTTTGAGTGCTCAACCACTTAAAAATAATCGTGTCGCTTTACATTACATTCATGCTATAACCTATCGCTATATCCGCTTTTACTCGCTCATAACTCTATTGCTTGGTAAATAAGATTAAAACAAATACTAATTCCGCATAGTTTTAATCATTATTTAAGAACAAGTTAAAATGAAAAGATTTTCAAATATCTATTCAACCCCCCCTTCTAGATAACTTGTGCCTACTATGAACTAACAAAGAGGATAACATTAGTAGTCCTCACTATTTTATGAAATAGTGTGATAATAATTGTAGTGAGGACTCCTTTTGAGTTTATATAATCTCTAGTAGACAATAATTGTATTCAAACTCACAGTTTATGTTTTGTCGTATTGTACACGATAGTTGTATTAGTAAGTTGTATTTGAATTCTGTACCATGTATCTGGCGACCCAAGATGGGTGATGTATACCTAATTTTGGGGGCGTCACAGTTGGCATCAAAGCTTAGGGATATGATCGCTGGCTAAGATGTGAGATAAGAACTAGGAGGGGAGAGACGGGGAATTCCTTCGCTAGTATGATCTACCTAAGTTTATGTGGTATTTAATTGGTCGGTCAGAGTATAGGGATAATATGTGATATGTTATTTAACCCTTGTTTTGTGGCAGTATTTGAAAATGGCATCCGAGAATGTTGAGAACATCAATGGAGCACAGGAGACCGTTGAGTCTCCACAGATCAATAATCAGGATAATGTGCAACAGGATGACGATAATCCTCCTGTAAATAATAATACTAATCAATTGACGAACGACGGTACGTTTAGGAGCTTTTTAGAATTCATGCAACATCAAAGTAAGGCGGCTCCTATTCATAATGCAGTAAAACAATGGCAACCTCACTTTGGTCACCGCATTAAGCGCTTCAAGGAGCTGGGACCACCGGAGTTTTTGGAAAGCGAAACCACTTAATGCAGAGACGTGGTTAAAGCAGATCACCAAGATATTTGATGTCTTGAATGCTCCGGAAGCAAAAGGTTCCTTTTGCCACCTTTATGTTGCGTGAAGAAGCAGATCATTTGTGGGAATCTGTAAAACATACCCAGACTGACACACTCAAGATGTCTTGGGAGAAGTTCCAAGAGCTGTTCAACGACAAGTACTTTCCCGAAAGTATTCGTCACATGAAGGAGGTAGAGTTTATCAAGCTGGAGCAAAACAATATGACCGTGTTGCAGTACGAGGCTAAGTTTGCGAAGTTGTCCCGGTTTGCATCCCATTTGGTCGATAATGAGGAGCGAATGGCGTGAATGTTTCTGCGAGGTTTGAAACCCGATATACGTCAATACCTCATTTCACATAAACTTTGTTTATATTCAGATATTGTGAATAGGGCTCAGTTAGTGGAGCGCGATAATAAGTCATCACAACTGAAAAAAGGTAATAACCAAATATACGATAATAATCATCTGCGGTGACAACGGACATCTAACAATGATAACCATCGCGGGGGAAATTATCATGCCAAGAATGGTAACCACTTCGGTGGTAATCATGGCCAAGATAATAGAAATGGACATTTCAAGAAGAGAAGGTTCAATAATGATGGAAAGACAGCAGCACCATCACCCGTTTCAAAGGAAGAAGAACGACCACCGGTCGTATGTTTCAAATGCAGACAGGAGGGACACATCCGTCCAAATTGTACACAACAATCCAAAGCGTGTTTTAATTGCGGAAGAGAAGGTCACCTAGCTCGATTTTGTCGTATGGTGAAGTCAAGTCCAACCGGGATAGTGATGCCAAAGGATGTCCCGCATGCGCCAAAAGCCGTAGAGTCTAAGAGAGAGCGTTTTTTTTTTCTCGTGACGAGGAACCTGAATAAAATTATCATGGGTAAGTTAATCATAAGCTCTTACGAAGTCTATACCGTGTTAGATATCGGTTCTACTCACTCTTTTATTTCACCTAGTTGTGTTCAATGTTTGAAGTTAACTCTGGAGAAGTTAGACTTTGATATATCTGTTTAAACTCAGTTCGGAGAAACCTTCGTTACCTCCACTATTTATAAATCTTGTTCAAATCAACACTTTCACGTTACGTGTTGATCTTGTCTCTTTGAAAATACTTGCCTTTGATGTGATTTTAGGAATCGATTGGTTAACTACTCATTATGCTTTTTGTAAGGTTGTTAGCCTTCATACTCCTAACCAACCTGTTATGCGAATTCAAGCAACCAAACCACTAAAGTCAATCATTGTCATATCAAGCCATAAGTAAAAAGCCTTGAGCCTTTCGCTGGTGACTTCCAAGTCTAGGAATACAATCAAGCCGTGACTTTTACAGAGGCGTACCGTAGTGAATGACGATGGTAAGTTGATAAGTATCAATGTGACGTAATATCCAAGTCTTGGATGAGAGTAACAGTTTTGAATGATATTTCTATCATTAATAAATCTCTTGACGTATTCCTGAAGACTTCTTAGCCTACCCCAGAGCGTGAAATCGAATTTTGTATTGACACCAGTACAAAACCCATTTCTTAAACCCTCAAAATATTTCTTCAACTAAAACGAACGTAACATGTGCCAAAGACGTTGACTCGAGCTGTTGAAGATTACGATCGTATACCATTCATTAATACCATTGTGGGAAAGCGAATGTAGTAGTGGCGTGTTGAGTAGAAAGATCGGATGCGTTTATGAGTGCAATGTTGTTAACACAAAAACTCATTTCGTATAACTTACAAGTGATGAAGATAGAGTTAAAGACTCTAGGGACCCACGTGAAGATAACGAATATACGAGTAAAATCGACTTTAATCGATAAAGTTAAAGACGCTCAAGCTATATACCCGAATCGATGAATGTGAAGAAGAAGGTTCAAGAAGGCGTTATTCTGTAAGCAAGAGTTCTTTGAAGAGAAAATCTCAACCCTCAATTTAATTGGCCCATTTGAAATCCTCGATTGAGTAGGAATTGTGGCTTATAGACTCATTTTACCGCCAAGTATGTCGCGTGCTCATAACGTTTTTAACGTATCAATGTTACGTAAATATGTGGATGACTGAACCACATTATTAATTTAGAATCTGGACGAGATAATGGATGATTTAACGTATGAGATCTCGTTTTAAAATCTTGGATAAGAAGAATCGTATCCAACACTCAAGGGTTATACCTCAAGAGTTAGAATCAAATGAAGTCAAGGTATCCTCACCGCTTGGCATACCAGTATCGTCACGTAAATTTCGAGGCTTAAATTCCATAAGGAGGGAGATTGTGAAACCCAGTTTTTATGAATAAAGAATTAATTTTCTTGAAATAATTTTTTTATATTATGGTGTGAATTTGAGATAATATTATAGTTGTGGGTAATATTTAAAAATTTTGCAAAGTATGCAAGTTGTCATATTATATTCGATTGGTCTGAGAATATTCGCTTTTAAACAGAAATATTCAGATGCGACGACACAATCATCAGTGGACCTCATTAACGAAATTATTATTTGATCGGAGAAAAACGACAAAAATATTTTATTGAAAATAACGGTGAAGTTTTACCGTTGATACCGCTGAACTACTCGGTAGTAAAAGTACAATAATACGCGTTGTTCGCATAGTAAGCGCACTACCAGATTGATTATTGATATTTATGTGATAAGTCACTTCGCTTTTGTTCAATTATTGCTACAATAGTTAACTTTGCGTAGTATCTCACATTATTTGATTCAATTATTGTTGATTTAGAAGTTTTGTTTTATTCAGTATTATTAACGTAATAAAATAGAAACATCTTTTATATAAAAATGAATACTTTATTAAAGTTATTCTATAAATAGAATATATTATATTTTATTATGCATAGTATTTGCATAGGCCCTTGATAGTGTTTGCATAGTAAAAATCTTTTATATAAATAGAATATATTATATTTTATTTAAAAGATTTTTCTTTAAATATGGACCGTCTCGATTAAAGTAAATCAATCTGATAGTTCATGGATTAATTACTATGCATTCCATTTTCCTATAAATAAAGCTCATTCCTTCATTATTTTCTTTTAATTCAATTAACTCTAGAGAGAAACTATAGAGATAGACTATAGAGAGATAGAAAAAAGTTTTCGCTACTTCACTACTTTCTTATATCAAGTATTATTTTACTGAGTAAGGAATATTATTTTTTTTGTATTCATGAGAGAACTTCATTATTCCATTCTTTATTATTCTCATTGGAATAACCAAAGATCTGTGCGACTACCCTATACTTGGTGACATTCTTCTATTATTTTGTCTTTATTATTACAGCCTTTAATATCCTCATCATTAATATACGCGGACTGGGTTCCATTTTTATTATTCCGTCTTTATTATTATTCTCGCTGTAATATCCTCGTCATCTTTATCTGACGGACTGGTTCCATTATTTATTATTTCACATTTATTATTCTCATTGGAACATCCTGTTGGTGTGTGAATTTTACGACTGGTTCCGTTATTATTATTCATTGAATAACTGCCTACATCTAAGCATCGCATGCATGGTAATATCTTTTGTTATTCCATTCGGATTATACTCATTGATTAAAATTTTGACTTCTATACTCCATGAAATTAGTGGAATATCCTTGATATTTGCACTTCATCCAAAGATTTTCATGGAAATATTCTTCCTGAGCATTCTTGAATTTTATTCTACAAAGAAGTATCATGTTGACAATTTGACGTTATTGGTTCCTGGACAAATTAATTCTTGAACTTGTTTAATTGAATTCTTATATCATTGTCATCATCCTCATGTTTATGTTATGTTGAAAGTCATCTCGTGGCACATAGTGCATGATAGACTTGATATGATTATGACCGAGGATTATTTGGTATAATCATGACCGTAATGTTACAAATGATGTGAAAGTTAAAAGTCCTCTCATTGGCGTAGTGCATTGATGGACGCTTTTGGTATGATTATGGCTATGGATTCTCTTCTTGCCAAGGGAGCAAAGATGAATTATTTTATGGCATGATCGGGATGGTTGATGAAAACACGATTATCTTTGGCCGTAGTGCATGGATAATTCGTGGTCGTGATACTTAAAGAATATCCTCGGCACTCAGAGTGCGGGGATGATTTAATGATGTGGATTATTTATCGAAATTTGAGTCTCGGCGATAAAAGTGATGAAATTTTTTTTAAATCATAAAAGATAGTAGATTCTATTCTCTACTGACTCTTTTAATGGATGGATTGCTTGTTCTGCTGCAGCTAAACTTGATGTCTATTGTATTTTATCGCTTTAACATTGTTGGAGGCTAATGATAATTTATTCTGCATTATCTTAGTCATAATATTTCTTCTTTGGGCTAGTTGAGCTCACCCTTTCTTTCAACTTTATTCTCTTGAAATGAGAATATAGATGAGACGCAGTCTGGGAACGGAGTGATGGTCCGGAGGATAGCATTAGTAGTCCTCACTATTTTGTGAAATAGTGTGATAATAATTGTAATGAGGACTCCTTTTGAGTTTGTATAATCTCTAAGAGACAATAATTGTATTCAAACTCACGGTTTATGTTTTGTCGTATTGCACACGGCAGTTGTATTAAAGAAGTTGTATTTGAATTTTGTCTTATGTATCTGGCGACCCAAGATGGGTGATGTATACTAAATTTTGGGGGCGTCACAATAAGTTACACATTACAATTATTGAATTATATTTAACTATACTTATTAGTTCTAATTATGTAAGTTACAGATTAGTACTAATTAATAGTTAAATAGAATTTGAATAGTTCTTACTATTTTTCTTTTATTTTAAAATAAAATAAGACTACACCACATGTACTTATAAAGTAGCTAGTAGTATTTTCTATTAAATGAGACAAGAAAAATTAGTTTTATCAAACAATTTTGCACCTTATTAAATGTTTTACTATAGACACAAATCAAATGATTTCTGCACAAATCAAATGAAGATTTCTCTTATTCTCCGCAATTAGAAAAAACGAATTACACCTTTATATTTACTTAAATTATGTCCACTAATATATTTTATTCAAATCCAAACTTGACAATAATTAAATCTCTAAAATATAAAATAAGATATAATTTCTAACACATACCACCATTATTACAATAATATTTAAGTATATATATCATAGTAGTACTTTAGAGAGTAGGTAGCATGATTGGAATGATGATTACAGAAAAATGTCCATATCCTCGATCTTAATTATTCCATACACATTCCTTCCACCTGGAAACTGAACTAGTGTCGCATTCATTAATTTGCCAACTCCGAAACCAAACAAACGAATTAAATCAGAAGCAGTTTTACAATTTATAAATAAAAAGCTTGCATCAGTACAAGAAGCCACAAATCAATGAAGTTGTTAATAAGGATCTTTACTCAATAGTTAACATATTAAAAAAAATAACCTTTATATGTGACAAACTATTCTATTCATAACAAAGCTGAGGGCATGCAGCCACTTCACTTTTCAGATGAATCATATATTCATTAATTAATTAGTTTTGAGTTGAATATATCAACATGATATCTCGATTTCATATATATATTTTGTATTTGAAGAAACAAAATAACTCGATAAGAATATAATTTTTTTTTTTTAAAAATCTCTTTTGATATATATCCTACTGATGGAAATTGAGAAAAGAGATGTGGAGATGAAGCACATGGAGATGCACAAACTAGATGTATGCAGAAAATTAGTTACTGCAATTGTGATGCATGTATGCAATTATGATTGATGAATGCATGATTAATACTCCTTCCGTGAATTATTATTAAAATATTTTCAAATTTAAAATTTACATGGATTATTTTCAGTTTACTCAATAAATATCTGAAAAATACTACTCATCGTAAAAAGTTTTGTTTCATAATTCTTAAATATCTGAAAGTATGCAATGTTGCTCCCTAGCTAGCTAGGTGTATCATCAAGTATCAACACTCACCATAAACCAAGTAAAATTAAAATAGGTAGAAATATCCATATTAGTCAACTTCTAATATGTGTTTCCAAAGTTAAGCCTGTCTGATGCAACTGCTACTCGAGATATTTCAAGAATTGAAATAAAAAGTAATATGAATATTTGAAAACTAAAATAGGAGTAGAAGACATGAGTTTGATATGGAAATAGAACTGTGAGATCTTAAAGACGCATATGAATTCGAAGTAAGAGTAGTGAAGAGAGAAAAAGGAAGTTTCATAGAGTTTGAAATTTTAGAGTAGCGAGAGAGTAAGGGAATAGTGGATAAAGAAGTCATCACCACCCATGTTACTTGGGATTTCTTAATTAGAGGGTTAAGAAAAGAAGTTGAGCAAAAATAGAGAAATACTTTTTGGATAGGAAATAAAGAGGCACAACGTGAGAGGTTAAATTTTGAAGATATGGTGTGACACAATTATACTAAAAAGTAGTTGCTAAACCTGGAGGCTTTATTATAGGGTTGAAAGATGAATTTTCTAGCCGGACTACTCAAACCCTAGAATAATATATACATATATACACAAACAAGTAAGCTGCCTATAAAAGTAATCAACTAAAATATATAGTGATTTCCATTACATAAAATTAAGAACCCTTTTGTGGATTAATTCTTGTCATCGATCTTCGTTCTACCTCCATTCTTTTTTACTAATATAAAGTTACGGTTTTGATTTTAGAGATGGAACAAAATTTTAGTAGAGCTGACTTTTAGTTCAGGGAAGCCCCTAGCTTGCAATTGTCAAACATAGTTAAAGAACTAACTTAATTAGAGAAACAATTCAAGAGAGATGAGATATTTGTACACTTTATAGATGAACTTTATGAGGAATTTGCACCTAAAAAGACTAAGAGATCATGAGGAGAAACGTTCGTAAAATATATGTAAATTCCTATACCCTTAATCAAATTAGGGTTTTGTGTATTTATATATATATATATATATATATATATATATATATATATATATATATAGAGAGAGAGAGAGAGAGAGAGAGAGAGAAGTAAAGTAGCAACAAGCCAACAAATATAATTAGCTTAGGTCATATGGTTCCATATATATTAGACAAGTATAGATAAACAGGACATAACACCTTTTGAGGGTTTGCTAGCTTGTAGTTGCTGCTTTTAATTTGCCCCATTCATTTGGTACGTAATAGTCTTAGGATCTTGACAGTTTAATATATACTGATTAGTTAGATATGGCCAGGAAATATAGCTCCTTATTAAAGTAATTTTACACACATCAAGAAAGAATAAATTTCCAGAAAAAGGGAATAGAAATACGGTACACTTTATAGATCAAAAGAAAGTGGACCTAGCTTTTAATAAAAAGACAACTAGATTGTAGCCAAACAGATGGATGAAGAAATTAAATCTGATACTACAAGTTACAACCCTAATTAAAATTAGGGTTATAAATATTATATATATAACTAAGGAAACAGTATAGCTACCTCAAAATCCTGTGACCGGTCCGAGGATACCACCAACGCGATTAATCATTTTGTCACCATCTCCATAATAGCTGAAATTTCCACAACTATAGAAGGAAGTACTTGTTAAATTCATCCCTCCAATAAACCCTTCCAAATAGAAAGATGCATATACGCAAAAAGTACCATTTTATAAGTAGTTTGTAAAATGGTGTTTTTGCATTAGCATATATAAATAATAACACACTTCTGTACAACATAGAAATATGATCTAGCTATATATATAGCTAGGGATCATGGCCAAGCCTTAGCTCCAAATCCAATCCATCATCTTCAATTCCACCAAATCTCCTCTTCTCCATATCTTCCACGAATTTCGTTGTCCCAAATTGCAAGCTCAAGTTCATGTGACAATCCTCTCCAAATGGAATTGAGCATATAGAGTTTTGATGATCACGAGTTGAACTTGTGGAGGCTGGAAAAAATGTTCGGTAGTGAATTTGAGCCCCTTGAGCTGCAGCGTAACGCGGCGTGTATCCTGAAATCGGCTGGTAGAATCGAGGACCTGTGTAATTAGCATTCTCTTCTTGCTTGTTCTTCAAATTACTTGAAGAATTAGACTTAGTATTAGTCTTGGCTCTATCTTTCCTGTGGATATTCATGTGTCCACCTAAGGCCTGCGCCGTAGCGAAGCCTCTCCTACAAAACACACACTGATAGGATCTCCCCATGCCCAAATCGGTGTTGTCTAGCTCCGGCTGATCAACTTCATCGCTTGAATTTATCGACTGATTCGCTTCCATTCCAATATTTTTTTGGGGGAATCTAAAATGAATCTAATAATTGTTGTGTATTTATAAAAACATTAAGGGTATTGGAGTTATAAAGAGGAAGAGGGGAATAAGGTAGATGCCAAAGATAGGCTAGGGCATAGACAATACAAATGTGAGCTCATAAATCAAGGTGTAGAAGAGAGAGAATATTGAGACAAGGTCTAATATGTGAGCTATTTTCTTGAGATGTTTCGCTAATAGATTAAATTCCTTAGCCGGCAGTAATATAAGGATCCCTATTTAGCATACACTAAATTATTATTCTAATTTTTCATACTTAATTTGATATATTAATTAATTAATACTCTAATTTTTTTTATTTTGATTTGTCTCCCAAACAGACGTGTTGTAGCTTTCATACTTGAATTCTCAACGCGTCTATTGGTTTGTTCCTCTCTCCCTCTGCTTCAAGTCTCTAAGCCAACATGAGTGTGTTTATTTATGTATATAATGTGTCAATTTTCTACCGGTTTAACTTTTACTAAATTAAATTAAATTGTTTAGTAAAGAATTTAGTTGATCACCACCAATCACGCTTTGTAACGTTGTGACTTAATTCTATGTCTACGTTAAAATAATACGATTAAAGGTGATAACATCTTTCATTATTACATTATTTCACTCTTTTTGATCACGTTAGGAAAGAGAACTAAGTCATAGGTACGTAGACCCATACTTTAATCTGCAATTAGTTGTTTTCTAATGAATTCCATTTAACCAAAATAAAAAAAAAACCCATCAATTATGATAAATCTTGTAATATAGATATAATAATGTGTTTAATCTCCTATATATTGACCTAGCTAGGATCAGAAGCAAGTCATAGCTCATAATAGTTGCAAATACATGAATCATGATGAATATTCAGAAAAATTTCTGCCTAATTTATTCTTTTTATCACTATACAAGGATATATAGGAAACTTCCAACAAGGAAAACGGAAGCAAGAAACTATTTAAATTTTCAATTTTGTAGCTTACTTTTGTCCTTACAAAACCTAGAAGTGCTTGTTCAGCTCAGGGCTAATATGATATGCTCCATAGCTCTCGAGTCTTCACCACAATCAATGTCAATATCATAGTAGCAAGATTTGTCACGTATGATTAGTTTAATTAATTTGCTCAAAATCATTGTAATTATGTGTCGGCTTAGGTGAGAAAAACGTAGGGAAACGACGATTCTGATTATGATGAACTAAGCTATGATCTCAGATGCATCAAAATCAATTTGTATGTATATCCCAACCAACATAATCTTACTGCCAATAAACTTAAACAACAAGTTTACTCTGCTCGTGTATATGTATTAATCATACCGTATATATAATGATTTTGCTGTCTCCCAATATGTCTTAATTGTAATATCAAACAGTGATAAAATTAGCCTTTTTTACCTTCTCTTGGAAGCTACTTCACAGCGTTATATGTGACAGACACGAATTAATTTGTTTTAATATGTGGAATTTAGCCCTCAAGAACATGCTTAATTTTTAATACGCGGATTAGGATAGGGTAGCATGCATATGCACGAGTTGTGGAATTTTTTAATCATGTTTTGTTTTTTATTTTTTTCAAAAATGCAAATTGCTTAAATAGATTGGTTTGTGGCTCTACTCTATTGGATTGTAAAAGAAAAAATTATTTGACTAAGTTTATTGAAATTATATGAAATGTATCTATCCTTCCACCTTATTATATATATTGACCTAGACTTCAAAATGGATGTCAAGATTAGGTCTCATGCTGTCATCTCAAACATCAATTATGTCGCTCTAATTAATATATCTCTCTCTTGCAGGCCAGAATAATTTTATAGGAGTAGGTTTAATTAGTCACAATTATTGACGTATATGTAAGGATCCTTGTTCTTATTGAAAATGGTAGCAGTGACACATGGAAGATACTGCTTGCTCTCATTAGCCAAAAATAATGTAGCACCTTTAATTTAAACCATATCTAACGCGGGTTAATGATGCAGCTTATTTCTATAAACTTATAACTTAAGGTAAAATGGTACGCTCAATTAAGCTTGGTGCAGCTTTTTATATATAGATTGTGCAGCCATTTAATGGATTTTATAATTTATAAAGAATACTATCTAAGAATTAAATATATCTAAACCATAACATCCCTAAATTGTCTGATTCATGCATGATCTTAATTATTTATATATATATATATATATATATATATATATATATATATATATATATTGTGGCAAGAAAATCGCACCTTGCTTTAGGGTTAGGGTTTCGTGTTGGAGGAGGAGAGAAATCCATGAAGAGTACAAAATTGATTGGTTGATTGAAGAGGGAGAAACGACAAGCGGTACGATTATTCCAACGACGCTGCGGCGTAACCCCCTAGAATCGAGGAACCGTGTTAGGTAACAGGATTCCAAGAGCCTTCTTGAGTCCTTCGAGTTGAGAGAATGTTCAAACCCCTTTCTAGTGCTTTTAGGTGGAATCTCCGAGCCTCTAAGTCACCAAAAAGGGTCCTTTGATCTTCCAAGAGTCCAAGTCTTGTGTCTCCAGAGAGGTCCCCTTCCAAATGGAATGGAAGAGGTATTTATAGGGTTTTCTGAAAAGTAGTCATGTGCAAGGCACATGCCTTCAGGAAAATTCCAGAAATACCCTTTAGTCATTAGAATAATGCCCATATTGCCCTGTCCTTCTAGCCACCAATCCAATCCCTCAATCAATTCTCAAAATGAGCCGCCTCCACGAGTCTTCTGCCTCGGGACACGTGGAAGCTTCTCCCGGGTCTAGCACATTTATTTCTGACTTTCTCGTCTTCATTCCATTAGGTTACGCGAACCCTAATTTGCACATAGACCGTGGAACCCTAAATTGTTCATTTAATTCAATTGGATCATGTGAACCCTAATTTTACACTTGGGCCCACATTTGCCCCCTGCGCGAGAGTCGCATTCCCAAATAGACGATCGTGCAAGAAAAATGCAAGCCTTTAGACGATTTTGCGGAACTTCACCTTACAGGTCTTGAAGACAATAGTCCTAGAAGAGGGAACCCCTAGGGAGCCAAATCCTTAGAGCTAAACCCTAGGAAGGGGCTCTTCCTTGGACATATTGGGAAATCCTCCAATAATCTTTCCATAACTTGCCCAAGATTTGTTTCCTTATTATTATTATTATTATTATTATTATTATTATTATTATTATTATTTTATTTTATTTTATTTTAGAAACTTATTTTGGGAAAGACAAAGGAGTCAATATTCATAAAGTCCACATATCTTGAATTCTAATTGCAGTAGGGAATTTTGTTGCCATATTACTTGAAATACTTGATTAAAGCGAGATGGTCGCATATATTCATGTATCCAAAGTGGTTTTCCAAAAATCTTCTTATGATAGCAGGTTTCCTTATATAAATTAGGATGTTCCCAATCTTGGTCCTTGATACACTACAAGCCCATCACTCCCAAATCCTCGTGCCTTGAGTCCAAGTCAAAGATAAATAACTGTCTTCTGTCAAGGAAAAATTGTAGCTGCTGCATCATTCCTTTTAATAGATATGCTTTATTATATGCTTTGTTATAGGCTGCTATGAAGATGCTATGTAGATGGATTAATCCAATATCACTCACCCTGCTATCCATAAAGTTATATGTCTTCACCTTTTTTCGCTGGGCTATTCTTACTCATCATGTACTGCATGAAATTAGTATATCCACCCATACTTAGCATACTGGTTCATATATACAATATGATATATAATATGCATAGCTAGGTAGCATAAAACAACCAATTAATTTTCGGCCCATGCATATATATATATATATATATATATATACTAAATAAAATAAAATCTTATTTTATTTTAGAGAATAAAATAAAATCTTTATATAAAATCAAATCATTCATATTTTGGAAACAAAAATCAAATCATTTATATTTATATATTTATAAAATTAGAAAGGAATTTGAAAAATATTTTCCGAAGTTTGAGAAATTGATATATATATATATATATATATTTTTTTTTTTAAAAAGAAATAACTTAATTTTGTAAAATAATAATATCATTATTAAGCAAGATCTTTTTTTTCTTAATTGGCAATACTGCGTAATATTCATTCACCAGAATTGATGTAAATTGATTTTATTAGTAGTTAGGTGGAAGGGCGGAAGAACACTCTTTCCTTCCTCCCGAAGACAACCATCGAAGAAGAAAACCAACACTGATGCACTGATCTCAAAATCAATACAGAGCCCCATTTTTATCCTTTTGGATTGTATCAAACTTTGATGAACTAACTTGATCATATACGTAGAATCCATACCGTCTCGATCCGATATTTCTCCTATAGTCTTTGGTAGATACCAAAATCTTAATCCCAATCTGACGATTTCTATTCCTTTCTCATTTGATTTTTGTTTTATTTGTTACCAAAAAAAACCCCCCATTTCAATGAACTCCTGAATTCAAATTATTGAAATTCTCCTGGACTTCCATGTTCAAATGAAATGAATTCAAAACCCAATTAAATTCCCCGAAGATTAGGTTCGGTTTCGGGTCTTTCAAGGCCACGTTTTATGAAGGTGAGAAAGCAAACATCTTCTCATCATCCCAGTCCACACCGTAATAATAATAAAGTCGATCTCGGGATTTAATCCGTTTGGACAAATTTCGGATAATTTTATCCCACTAACATCTGGGTTAGAAATTGGTAGATCAATTCGGGGCAATTTGAATTTTGGAAATATTGGTAATGAACCATTTTTATTTGGAGCTAATAAAAATAACTCTAGCTCTAGTGGAATAATGGAAGGTGGGATTGTTGATAATTTGATTGGAGCAACAAAGATTTCTGATGGTCAAGACATTGGCGTAAACTAATAAAATATCAATGCCTCAATAATACAAATTTTGTCATTTAAGATATCAAACTCGGAGATTAAAGGCACTTATTTTTTAGTGAAAATTCTGAAAGAAGCAAGAGATCAATCAACTGTCAAAACAAGTAACATTTCGACAACTCAATCTCAGGTAACGCGTAAATTTAACTGACTGGTCCTTTCTTGGCATATCTTGAAGTTGTATATATACCTCTAGTTCGTTTGGTTCCTTCTTTGTGATTGTATCATCGAATTCTCTTTTCAGGTGATTGCGTTTTTTTTCTTTTTCGGGCCATTTCACCTTAACAAGGATCTTGGCTTGGATATTCTCAAAGAGAAAGGACAACACCGCAAGGAGGAAGGATTTATTCCGAGCCATTTCACCTTAACAAGGTCATTGGCTCGGATATTCTGGAAGAAAGGAACACCGCAAGGAGGAAGGATCTATTCCGAGTCATTTCACCTTGACAAGGTCATTGGCTCGGATATTCTGGAAGAAAGGAACACCGCAAGGAGGAAGGATCTATTCCGAGCCATTTCACCTTAACAAGGTCATTGGCTCGGATATTTTGGAAGAAAGGAACACCGCAAGGAGGAA
The DNA here is from genome assembly GCA_020205605.1 of Panax ginseng. Classification (NCBI taxonomy): domain Eukaryota; kingdom Viridiplantae; phylum Streptophyta; class Magnoliopsida; order Apiales; family Araliaceae; genus Panax; species Panax ginseng. The sequence goes on along the minus strand of CM035138.1, from coordinate 6,757,425 downwards.
GAATTTATTCCGAGCCATTTCACCTTAACAAGGTCCTTGGCTCGGATATTCTGAAAGAAAGGACAACCCCGCAAGGAGGAAGAATTTATTCCGAGCCATTTCACCTTAACAAGATCATTGGCTCGGATATTTTGAAAGAAAGGACAACATCGCAAGGAGGAAGAATTTATTCCGAGCCATTTCACCTTAACAAGGATCTTGGTTCGGATATTCCGGTGAAGTAACATTCATTCCAATCAGTTGATTCAACGAGTAAGGAGAAGTTAAATGTAAGAGGGGAGAGCTCCTTAGGTGGCTAAATCCTACGGGTCAACCCTTAGGGGAACCGGCTTAATGGCCTCTTCTTTCACATTTCCCCATTCTTCTTTTACCCTTTTTATTTGAATGGCTCCTAATGCTTGTGCTCTTTTTCTTCTTTCAGGTGTTCGTGATCTTCCTTTCCCGAATCCAAGGTGTCCGTGATCTTCCTTTCCCAAATCCAATCTTCTTATTTAAGTTTCATACATTCTCTCTTGTTATGGTAAGCACTTAATTTCAAATGCTCATTCACTTTCTTTCCTTGTTTCTAGAATTCTCATGTTATGTTTTCTTGTTGCAGGCCAACTCTAGTGAACGTTCCACAGACCCGAAAACTACTAAGGAGGTTCCTTTCATCAGCGACTGGGGAAAGGCTCCCTTTTATGGGTCTTCTGACGTTTTCTGGGAGCAAGTGAAGAATTATGATCGTACAACCTTTCCTCCTCCTGAGAAAGCAGGCTTATTTCTATATACTACGGCTTGCGCAAGTTTAGACAGCTTTCCCTGTTTTGCTCGCATTCCTCGTATGTGTATAGAAAAATAGGAATACCCCTACAGTCCCATTCATTTCATATCCGACTCATACAATCGTCTTCAGGGGTGGAAACATTGGACCGACGAGGTTCTCGCAAATTCTGATTATGTGGATATACTGAAGAGGGCCGACATTTTGCGTTGAATTCAATTATACAGGGATCTTCGTATCCGACAGGACCAAGATGCTCTTACCGTCTTGATTTCACGCTGGTGTTCTTCCACATGTACATTTATCACTGCTTGGGGGGAGTTCACCCCAACTCTAGAGGACGTTTATGCCATTTACCAGTAATCTTTTTTTTTTTTCGTTCATTTTTTATTTATTTATTTATTTATTTATTTTTTTAGAGTATGAACTCATTCTAGATTATATCTTGTAGCCTTCCTGTTGTTGTATCGGCTTCCTGTAGCATATCTAGCTTGTCTCCTAAAGATGTTGAGTGCATTGCTTATTTAACAGAAGCTTCCAAACGAGCTCCCAATTATATCTCGCGATTTCAGGGTGACATGCTTCTCCCAAACTTTGAGACTTCTAACCGGCAAAAGAATTCCTGGTTATCTTGGGTGCGCTACTTCTTCAGGGATTACCGACCCGGACACGGAAATAGTTCTGACTATAACAAGTCTGTCCTCACTTTCCATGAAGAGCCTTGCCCTTTTCCCTTAGCTGCTTATTTGGCTATGTGGTTATCCCGCTTCATTTTTCCTGGGTATCCTGTAGATGGTCCTTCGACTCGCATGTTTGGTTTAGCTTCTATGTTATCTTGAGGTCTAAATGTTCCTCTCGCTCCTCTCTTCTTAGAAACATTGTATCGTCGTTTGGACGAAACTATTCTCGCTATGAAGGAATCTGTTGGGAGGTATCCATTTTTCGTATTTTTATTAACTGTCTTTCACACTGCATTTTTTTTCTTATCAATCTTTTTGTTTCTTTACTTAGGTATGACGTAAATTACTTGGCTCCTCTCCCTTTCTTCAAATCTTTCTCTTGAGCACTTTTTGAGATATTCTACTCCCGCACATTTTCCTAAGAAAAAAGCGATATTCAGATCCTTCTTCATCACAAGAACATTGTCCTCGCCTTACATTACCGGATTGATCACCGATCTAATTCAGATTCTGACATTTTATCGATGATTCTTCATGCTTTACTTTCGTCCATACACTATTGTTTCGTAAAAGTGGCGGTCGCCCCGCCCCACTTCTATAGGCATCACTTTCGCTTCCTACTCGATATCAACGAATTGAATGGTTCTTCGTTGTCTTGGTTCGTTTTCCTTCGGGCTGCGGAGCTTCCTTACTTCGTCGAAGATAATGGTTTTGGCATTGTGCTTTATTCTTCTCACAGGGTCATGAGGCAGTTTGGATTTGACCAGGAGCGTCCCTTTGGCCACACTTGTTAGGAGACTTATGAGACTGCCCTTCTCAACTTTGTCTCTACCTCTCCCTCTTTTATGTGGGCATTTCTAAGGCCTCCAAATGCTCCTCATAAATCCCTTCCTTTTGTCATACCGAATGATTCTCGGATTGGGCGATATACTACCAGCGAGCTTAATTATTGGCAAGTCAATCTTAAAAGATGGGGGGATGATACTTCGATTTGTTCTCTACCAGTTTCTATTCCCGAACGTCTCCAATGGGCCAGGTTGCTATGTTCTCCTAAGACCACTATCCGTTCAGAACGTTGGTCAACCAAAGAGTCGGCTCATTGAGCGTGAGGCTTTGATGCTTAAGTCTTCTCATCCTCGGTCGAGAGCATTCATCCTCAAGTGACCCAACTATTCTTCGTGCACATATCCCTACTACCTCCGTGAGTCTTCCACCACGGGCTTCGTCTCATGCATCTCTATCACGGATACCTCCTTCGCTTCCTCCCCAAGGATCCTCTGCGGTGTCGAGGAAATGAGAATCACCAGCCCAAAGCGAAAGCATCTACCACTCTCGATTACGAGGTGGATCCTCCTATTACTTCTATCGTGGTTCCTAAGTTAGTCGTCCGTTATTAGGCTTCGCTTAAAGCCATCATTGAAACGTCCTCTTGATGATGCTGGTTCTAGTATGCCGGCAGCCGAGGATCCGGTCAAGAAGCAACGTAGAAATTTGGTAAATTTTTTGTGACATTTCCATATTTTTTTTATCCCTCGTATAGTTGCTTTCGTGTTTCCTTATGTATTTATTTTCTTGATTTTCAGATTGCAAAGGTCAATGAAGAGGATTATGATGTTCCTCTTGGGTTTATTTCTGGTACTACACATAAGGTAGCTGCAGCGATTTCTGCCAGTCGTGAGCCTTCTCAACCTATCCTTATTGGTGTCGAGTCGTCTTCTTCGCATAATGATTATGTTAGCCTTGATGCTAAAGACACTTTATCCGATGTAAGCCCAAGTCCTGCTGTGGGTGGTACACCGATTTCTTCAATCCTTCCTATGACTTCTCCATATGATGGGCCTAAAGATGCTAATAAGGCTCCTACCTCCTCGAGGGGGAATCCTTCTGAGACTATTGCTGATGTCCATCCTCCCCAGAAGGAGTCTGCCGAGTTAGTGATTGATCAGGAGGGCATTATTGATAGTACTTTGGGTGGGTTAAATGACATTCCCGTTTCCGTGGCATCTCCTGACTCCTTTTCCATTGGCTATATTGTGAGTATCTTTCTTTAGTCAATATATAATTCATCTTGAATTTCCTTTTTTTTTCATAATATATTATGCTTTGACATTTTTTGTTTTCAGAGTGAGAAGATGAAAGATTTGCCTTTGCCTGTTGAGGCCCTGGCTTTGTTTGATGTTCTCCATCCGGATGTCACCCACTCGCCTTATAATGACCTTGGTTATCCTCCAGGTGGCCAAGGCTTCGAGGAATCATCAGCCATACAACATCTTTCTGATCCTCCATCTCTTGTCTTGTCAAATTCTATGGTGGCGTCTAAAGTGGCTTCTGCCAGAGCTTCCTTCAATCCAAGTGGGGATCTTATTCCGTGGAGGGGTTTTCAGATATCATCTCCTAGTCAGGAAAATCTGGAGCGTCTCCTAGCTCGGTTTCCGCAGATACTTGACCGATTGATTATTAAGACAGCTTCCACCCAAACCTTCTTCCTGACCCACCACAAGCCTTGTTCTTGGGTTGCACACTCTGTCTTTATATTCCTTGCGAGCCGAGGACTTGAAGAAGTTCAGTGATGATGTAAACGACCTTGAAGCTGTGGGTGTTGACATGTCTCCTTTTCGTGTTAGGCTGGATCTTCTCAAATCAAGTTTTAATCTTGTTTCACTACGTTCGGAGGTTGCTGTACGTAAGTGTGAAGATGATTCCTTTTCAGTGCAGCTTTCTGAGCTTGATGAAGCCGCAAACAAACTGAAGATCCAGTCTCAAGATTTAGAGGACCAGCTTCGGGATCTAAATACTAAATTTTAGGATGTGGAGTGCGCCAAATGACGGACTTAAAGTAACTACCAAAGAAGTTAGGGAGTGAAAAGTTAAAAACTTAAGGTTCGAGATCTACCCATTCTTGACTTGGAAGCTTTAGCTATGCCTCCTCTTCAGTTTGATATGTCTTGGCCTTTAGATCATAACTTGTTGTAGTAGTTTTTTTTTTTCCGATTTCCCGTTTCAGAAACTCATTTACACATGTTTCATTTATCAAAATGTAGTTTCTTCAACCTTGTTGATTGCTTTTAATTTGAATGATTCCTTAAAATTCAATATTTATCATTGAATCTCAAGTTATTCAAATTAATATTACAAGACAACCACAAGTAAATATGAATTTTATCAAAAACATGTATATATAGTTTTCACAAACCAAAACTTGACTTTATACTCTTTTTCTTAAGAAATTTAAAAATAACATTCAAGTATAAGTGAAAGTTTGTAAATTTATTGATAATAAAATTGCTTTTAACGAAAAAGCATAACGTTTCATTAGTAAATCTTGCTTTTGTCGAAGAAAGCATAACGATTGCCACTTTTAGAGGTAAAGTGTAACTTTCTTGCTTTTTTCGAATAAAGCATAACGTTTGTCACTTTTAAAGATAAAGTGTAACTTTCGGGGTTGAGGGCTTAAACTCAGGTGCCTCAGTCACTTTTGAAGTTGAAAGTATAACTGTCGAGGGCTGTTAATCAGGTTCTTCGATCACTTTTGAAGTTTGAAAGTGTAACTTCCAAGGGTTGTACTTAGTCAGGTGCCTCGATTACTTTTGAAGTTGAAAGTATAACTTTTTGTGATGCTCTTCTCATGTGTAATATTTCTTTACCCACTTCAAGTTCAATGGGCCTGAGACAGCATCTGATCCCACACGAGATATCTTACAATACCCGCTTTTAGAGATCTCTCGTACCTTATACGAGCCTTCCCATTTAGGGTAAAATTTGGTGGTTGGGGTCCCCCTCATGACTTGAGTTGCCGTTTTGAGTACCAGGTCCCCCACCAGAATTTGTCGTGGTACTACTGCGGTATTGTATTGTCGTCGCAGTCTTTCATGGTACCGTTCAAGCTTTTCTTTAGCCTTATCTCGAAAGTCAACTAAGGCCTCTAGGTCATTGGTCGTTTTCTCCTCGACCAAGCTTCGAAGTCTCATTCGAGCCGAAGGTATTTCTATTTCAGCGGGCAAAACAACTTCTTCACCATAAACCAAAGCATATGGGGTCTCGCCTGTAGGCTTCCTTTTTGAAGTTCGATATGCCCATAACGCTATTGGTAATTGTTCGCCGTATGTCTTGGATGATCGCTCTAGGGTTTTTGATAAAATTTTTATCAAGGTTTTGTTTGTAGCCTCTACTTGTTCGTTGCCTTTCGGGTAATATGGTGATGACTTGTAATGTTTCACCCTGTATATTTCCATCAGATTTTTGACATCCCTATTGATGAAGAGAGTTCCATTATCCGACAAAATTATCTTCGGGATTCCGAAACGGCAAATGATGTGCTCCTTGATAAAATTGGCCACTGCTGGTCCCGTGGCCTTCTTCAAGGGTATTGCCTCCACCCACTTTGTGTACATCTCGGTGGCAGTTAAAATCCATATGTTACCCTTGGAATTAGGATGAACAGGACCTATAAGATCAATTCCCCATGTATGAAAGCCGCCATGGTGTTGTCGAGGTTCGCAAATCCACTGGGAGCATGGATCAAGTTTCCATGTATTTGACAAATGTGGCACTTTTTAACAAATTCTAGACAATCTCCTCCATCTTTGGCCAAGAAGTAACCATGATCGATAAGTTGTTTGTACAACTTGGCTCCCCGTGTTCATTCTAAAGGCATTTGGTAAACCAAATCTTTGGCTTCACCTAGTTCCGCATAATCGTAGGGCTTACCATTGAATCCCCTTATAAACAATTCTCTATTCTGCAAGAAGAAACGTTGTGACTTCCTCATGATTATAATTGTGTCCTTCTTTTCGGTCAGAAGAGTCCCGCTTTGCAAGAACTCCACATAAGGGATTCGCCAATCCACTATATCTTCAATGAAGGCGCATTCATCCTCCCCAGGGTATTCTTGGCATGAAACACATTGGCATTGTAGGGCATCTGCTTCCTTCTTCATTTCAGGCCAATAATACCCTTGACGTTGCAGCCTACGATACAAGCCTATGTCTGCCAATTCGCAGTTCTCGTCATGCACCTGTCGCAAGACTCAATCTGCTTCCTGCCTCCCTAAGCATCGTGTCAACACACCGTCTGCTTCTTTGTGATACAAGACACCTTTGATGATGTTGTACTTCTGTAACTTCACGGTAGGTATTGTTCCCTCCTTTGTTTGTAATTGATGGGAGATGTCGTATCGCCAATCATCTATCATGTCTTTGGGGAACAAATTTAGCACTGTGGTTGGGAGGGTTCTCTTCATTACCTTTACATCCAAATCCTCACCTTGGACATAGACTCGAGATGCTACTGTTGCTAGTGCATCAGGTTGTTTATTCTGTCCTCTTGGCACATGTAAGACCCCAACTTATTATAAATAAAATTGAATTTTCCTTTATTCATTATTCTAAATTAATAAGGGTTAATTTGATCTAATTCTTTGGTTATGGGTGAAATGTGCAAAGTTTACAAAATAAGCATGTGGTTATAAAATATTCATTATTGTCGAGGAATATTCGTTTGGTCGTGGAATATTCTTTTTGTCGGGAATCTCCGTATGCAATTGGCCAAGCGATCATTGGTGGGCCCATAACGGAAAAAGCGGTTGGATGAAGGAAAGCGACAAAGATTGAGTTTTATAAATAACGACGTAAATTGTTACCGATTAACACCGTTGGGTTACTCGGTGGTTAAAATACTGATAATATGCGTGGTTGCATTGCGATGGCACTACAGTATTACGCAGTATTGTTGAATTATTGATCCTTACGTAAAAGCCTTTACTCAATAATTATTACAGTGAGTTCTTGCTTCAATATTTTATTGATTCAATAATTGTTGCGTTCTTTAGTTTATATTATTATTGTTTCAATAATTGTCATTTTACACAAGATTTTCTATTATCGGATCAATAATTCATATTATTTGAATAATATCATCGAGATAACATTATTGGCAATGTTTAGAAAGTTACCTAAGGAGAGGTTTGGTCACCTAATTAAGGCGTCGATGAGAGAAATCCTTATTGAAAGCCCTCTTTCTGGGAACTACCACAGGTTGTCGATCTTGTGATTCTATAATATTATTTTTAAATAATTAATTATTAATTATTATGATAAAGAAAATATTTATTTTATGTGGATATAGATGGAGAAAATTTTTTAATGTGACAATTGTTGAAAATTAATATTTTATTTTTTTCTGATAACATAATTTATTTAAATATATTATTTTAATAATATATTAACGGGATATATGAGTATATGAGGAGGAAGAGTATTTGTGTGGCATTAAATGTTTAACATATGTTTTGTGTGTCATTGAGACACAATTCTCGATTGAAAATTGATTATAGGCGTAAAATCGTCTGCTTATGGATTTTGGTCAATTTCATTTTGGAATTTGGAAAAAATTTCTTCTCAGAAGTTGTAGAGAATTGAAATTCCTATAAAAAATCGCGAGATTCAATTTTCTGATAAAAGGGCTATTTATTGTGAATTATTGAAGTTTTAGAATAAAATGATTTTTATTAAATTATGGGTGGGACCCACTTTTGTTTTTTTTCAAACACATGGGCTCTTTGGATTTTTTTTCAAGGTGGTGGCTGGTCATGGTCTAAAGCATGCGTATGAATTTTAAAAATTAATAATATTAATTTATTATTTTAGTCTCCTTTGGCGTTAACATTTTCCTATAAATAGAGGGCTAAGTTAGAATTGAAAATCACACCGTAAACAAAGTTTTCTCTTTCTCTCTCTAAATTATCGAGCGTATTCTTATGAGTATATTTTGAGTTTTGCTATACTGGTCTTGGGTTTACATCACGACCTTATCCGAAAATTCAATCAAAATACGGTTATTTTGAGGTAAGTGGGTATTATTTTCTTCTTAAATGATATTTTTTCTTCAATATCATTATGTCAAGTATTGGTGAACTTTTTATCAAATTTGGAACTTGTTGTGTCGGGTTACTATTCACGTATACTGACTACTATTCACGTATACGACCTTATTCACGAATACGGCCTTTATTCAATTTAAAAATAAAAATTTTTCTTTTTGTCCAAAATATCTATTACGGATACTAGCTTTGATTGTATCCATGTTTTGATCATTCTTGAATTTTACACCACTATGATTATTTTCGAGGTATTTTTTTGACATGGGTAAAACAAAGTACGAATCGTTAATCCTTAATCCTTGTCATTTTGTTTCACTGGATTCGTTTCTTTAAAAATGTTTTTCATCATCCTCGATCTAAATGGAGATATAAATGAATATCTTTGATGCAGTAGTGCAAAGATGAACGATTAATCGATGAATATCTTTGGCACATGTAGTGCAAGATGAGCAGTGTGTTGAGATGAACATGACCAACTGGTGATACAAATAAATATCTTTGGCCTGTAGTGCAAAGATGATTAAAGATGTATATTGATTGTTATTACAGGGATAAACTATTGATGATGGACTTTTAAACCTTAGAAGATAGTAGAATTCTTTCTCTACGTGACTCTTCTAATGGATTCTTCATTCCACGCATTTGTTGATCTAAAACTTGTTGTCTATTGTATTCATTAGATTTTTCCTGTTGAAGACTAACGATAATTTGTTGTATATTATCTTAGTCATAATATTCTTTCTTGGGCTAGTTGAGCTCACCCTTTTCCTTTTGTTCCATTTTTCTTCTCGGGAGGTGAAAACATAAAGCGGGATCGAGTCGGGTATGGAGTGATGGTTCTACGAAGATGTTTTAGTCATCCTCACTACTTACGTAAAATAGTGTATGAATAATTAATGAGGACTTATTTGGGTGTGTATATTGTCTGTAAGACAATATTTGTATTCAAACTCACAGTTGTATTGTATTATGCGTATTCTACACGACATCTGTATTGTCAAGTTGTAGTTTGCTTTCATACCATGTATTTTGGTGACTCGAATGGGTGTTGTATACCTATTTTGGGGCGCCACAAAGACATATTCAATCACCACTTTCTTGAAAGCCTCCATCACCTTTTTGTGTCTTAGCTGATTCGATATGGCGCAAGATAGGTTCCTTCACTCAATTGGCCTCTTATCATTTGCACTATGAGGTTTGAATCTCCCTTTACTTTAAGATATTTGGCTCCCAATTCTTGAGCCGCCAACAATCCTAGTATGAACGCCTCATATTCAGCTTCATTGTTTGTGCAAGGGAAATCCAATTTGTATGACAAGGCCACTTCATTTCCTTCTTTATTGGTCAACACCACTCTTGCTCCGCCTTTACCTTCTGCGGATGATCCATCAAAAGCCAAACTCCACCATTCTGGGTCGTCATTTCTCAACTCGATTGATTCTACTTCTTCACCCGAAAGATCCTCAGAAGGGGGTTCATATTCTCCATTTGGAAATTGAGCCAGCAGGTCTGCCAAGGCTTGACATCGGATCACCTTCGGTGTTACACACTTGATGTCGTACTCTGAAAGAATCATCATCCATCTGGCAGGTCTTCCTACTAATGCTGGCTTAGTTAATAGGTATCTGATTGGATCAGTTTTTGTTGCAAGCTTTATTTCGTGTGCTAAAAAATAATGCCGCATTTTCTCATGATGAATACCAATGCTAAACAATAAATGCTCCACTTGTGAATACCTGGTTTCCGGTCCTCGGATTATCTGGCAAATGTAATATACAGGTTTCTCTTCTCCATCCACCTTCCGCGTGATCAATCCACCTATGGACTTCTTGGTAGATGTGATGTACAACTGCAACGATATTCCTCTTTGTGACACTACCATTGTTTGTGCTGAAGCCAAAATTCTTTTCACCTTCTCAAACGCCTGTTGTTGGTCTTGCCCCCAGTCCCATTGTGCCTTTCCTTTTAGTAATTTACCAAAAGGTTCTGTGACTTCGGCTAATGCTGGCATGAATCTTCTCATGTATGAAACTTTCCCTAGAAAGCTCTTTAATTGTTTCTACGTTTTTGGTGGGGGCATCTCTGTGATTGCTTTCGCCTTGCTTGGGTCCACCTCTAAGCCTCTATTATGCACCAAGAAGCCCAAGAATTTTCCAGCCGTCATCCCAAAGGCGCACTTCTTCGGATTCATCCTCAACTTATACCTTCTAAGACCTTGGCTTTCGAACACTTTCCTCGTGTCCTCCACATGAGTTATCGCCTTCTTGGATTTCATTACTATGTCATCTACGTGATCCTCCACTATATCATGAATCATGTCATGAAATATGGCGTGCATTGCCCTTTGATAAGTTGCCCCGCATTTTTTCAACCCGAATGGCATTACTACATAATAGAAATTCCCAAACCAGTAGTGCGAAAGGTCATCAACTCTGCATCTTTACTTTACATCTTTATCGATTGTAACCTGAAACCCGTCCATGAATGACATCATCTCATGATTAGCCGTTGCATCTACCAACGTGTCTATGTTGGGTAATGGGTATACATATCCTTTGGGCGTGCCTTGTTCAAATCTCTCTCAAATCCACACATATTCGTGAGTCATTCCATTTGACTTCTTTACCTGTGCAATCTTTGGATAGCCATATTGGATGTTGAATTGGCTTGATGAACCCTACTTCCAAAGAACTTCTTGATTTCTTCCTTTATTTGAGTTTCTACTTGCATGCATAGTTGCGAGGTGCTTGCTTTACTGGCTTCATTCCCGGACTTATGTTTAGTTTGTGCTCCACAAGATCCTTGTCAATTCCGGGCATCTCGTCGTAATTCCAAGCAAAGACATCCCTATATTCTCACAATAATTGTACAAGCTCCTCCTTCTGTTTAGCATCCAACTCCTTGTTGACATAAGTCGGTCTTGGCGTTCCTTCCTCTGTTGCCAAATTAACTTCCTCTAATTCATTTTGTTGAGGTTTTGGCCTATCCTCGAAGCATTCTGGAGCTGGTTCTACCTTCTGTTGTACAGCTTCTTCTTCTTCATTATTGCTGGAGTGGGGGACACCTCCTGAGCCGTTGGGTTCACACGCTTCCAAGGGCTCTTCCCCCTTGCATCGTCACAATCGAAACACCACCTTTCCGTCGGGTTTAACAACCCTCTCCCATTTTGTCTTCTGGCCCTCCTCAGATTGTGCCATCCGCTTGACATTTATTATATTTCTGGCATCTTCAGGATCTGCTGGCCTTTTCTTTTCTTCTCTTCCTTCTTTCTCTAAGTCTACTACCACTGGTTTCTTATTTTTAGAACATTCTCCGCGTTCCGAGGTCTTCTTCTTTTCTTTTTTTGCAAGCACGAACTTATCTTCCTGCACTTCCTCCCGACTTCTTGCTAGTCTTAGGGAATCGGTCTTGCAATCTGGTTCTCTCCTCTTCTTCAATGACATCATCAAAGAAAGTTGCTCGGTGATGTGTGCCTCCTCAGTCCAAAGGGATTCCGAAGTTCTTGGTACCTTCACTTCTCTCCTTTCCAAATAGCTTTAAGGCATTGATGAAAGACCGAGGGTACCACCCGTAGTCGTTTTTGCCAAGCCCTTCCCAAAGAAGACATGATATGATGCATCCACCTCGGCAACATGGAACATTACAGCCCTCGAATCTTCCCAACTTGCATGTCCACCTTAACGCGTGTCCTAGGGTTCTCGTGCTTTGATTGGCGAATCCGGTAATGTTCATTTGTTCCTTCACAATCTTCTTGTCGGCGAGCTCAACTGTAGTTTGAACACGGTGTAGGGCATAATATTCTGAGACGCTCCATTGTCAATGAATGCCCTCCGCACCTCAATGCCGCTGATTACTCTTTGTCACATATAACTTTGTTATGCGGTATCTTATCTCTCTATCGACTTTAGAAAAGATATCTTATTTTCTTCTTCTCCATCGTTTTTCATAAATCCTTTGTTTATGGCCATACGAAGTCTCCTGCGTCTCGGCGACCTTGATAATTGCCCCAGTTTGCCTCAATCCTTGCTTCCTTGGCCAATCCTATCTCGATCAAAAAAATTACGAGCTTAGCTCCGTTCATCAATGTCGTCACCTGCAGGCCTGGATCACACTCCTCCTTTTCTTCCATCATCATCTCCACTTCTGGGCCTGTGCTGTGAATAACAGTGTTGCACGTTTCCTTCCCTTTGTGGTTTGGCAGCGGCTTGTCATGAACACTACTTTCCTTTCCAAGTTCAATCTCCCCATTTGTCGAACCTTCGTGGAATATCCTCCATGAGTTATAACAATCCATCGTTGAGTGTCCGTATTGGTGGAATACACAGAAGTCTGGTCTTCTCTTTATTTCTTCCGTCACTGCAAATCTAGGCCTTGGGGGTTTTACCATTCCATGTTCAACCCATTGTTCATACAAACCCCTGAATGTTTTCTCACTACATGTGATAGCCTCCGGGACTGGCTTTCTTGCATATTTGTCTCCAGGCTTTCCTCTGCTTCGGTCAAAATTTTTCTCGTGTTTCTCCCTCTTGCCCCCTTGTGGTTTTAACTGAGAGTCGGCCAAAGCCATAGTTGTTGTCATCTTGCCCTTTCATGTAACCGTCGCATGGTTAGTGGGCAATGTCACAATTCCTCCCAAGTCTTGTGCAAAAGATGAGAGGTCATGAAGGAATCACAAGCCTTGGTGATGAGGTGGGGCTTGAAAGAATCCAAGGCACCATTGTTGCAAATCTTTGACTAAGTTCTTTTCTTCAATCGGTTACATGCACTTCGCGTGCTGGGCCTGAACTTTGTCAACATAATCGACAACTCCTCATTCGGGCTTTACTGTTTGAACCGCATAAGCTCCACAATGGTTACTGTTTACGCACGTAGAAAATTTCTTGAAAAATTGTAATTTTAAGTCATCCCAATCATGGACTGACCCCTTCTCCAAATTGTAGTACCAACTAAAGGCACTATCCGTCAAAGTCTTATTGAATTCCTGCATCAACAAGTTGTGGTTGTTCACTTCGTCATATCCAAGCCACGGAGACATTGACTCTACAAACCTAGCAATATGTTCCCTAGCATTTCCTTCTCCCCATTGTATTTTGGAAATTGCGGGGGGTGCTCAATATACCCTGTTGGGTAAGGTTGCCTCCGAATGTGTGCAGGGTAAGGAGGAGTAAAGTCCAACTCCGAGGGTCGAGATGTCTGTCTGCGAAGTTGATTGATCACGTCAATCATATCATCCTTCGTCACATACGGGCTTGTAGCGTGAACTCTCTGGGGTGTTGTGATATACTGCTGCATCGGCGGTGTGTATGGTAGAGAAATTGGTTGATGAACACTTGCATCATGAACAACTGGCACTGGTGGAAGTTGCTGGCTCATTCGCTGGACATTGCTTGGAATGATTGGCATTTGCACCTGTGAAAATGATGGAATAGTAGCTGAGATGATGTTTGCCTGAGGTTGGCTTGCTTCCATCCTAGGTTGTGGCATGTCACCACTGTTCTGGGCTTCCAAGTTGATTATTGGAACCGATTGACTTTCCGTTAATGGAGGTACAATCTGGTTCTCTTTGTTGTTGCTACCATTATTGTTGTCTTCCACACCTGCTTGTTCCCCATGCGAACTTCCTGGGAACATGGCCTTGAAAGTGGGAATCTGCATTAACTGCTGGCGGAAATTCCCCATCTCCTCTTGCTTCCTCTGCATTTCCAGCATCATGGCCATCATTATTCCTTGCCCTTCGTCTTTCCTTGATGCCTTGAGCATCTCCAATTACATGACGATAAATCGGTCTCCACTGCATCCTCGCTTTGCCTTCTTCATGGCTTGTGTGTTGTTGATTGGCCATATGTGGTGATGTTGAACTTCCTTCAGGCGTCTTGATAAGTGGTTGGTCAAAATCCGGGTTTGCGCCTTGGAAAGCTTGAGTGGCTTGCCTTGGAACTGGATCCGGTGAGGTAATCTTTGTTTTGTTAGTGAAGCGATTCTTCCTGTAGTTCTCCCACTTGAGTTGTGGGCATACCACTTCAATTCTACACCTCCCAGTAGAGTCGCCAAAAGAAATGTGTGCAAGGAAATCGTACCTTCTTGAGGGTTAGGGTTTCGTGTTGGTGAGGAGGAGAGAATCCACGAAGCATCTGAAATTGATTGGTTGATTGAAGAGGGGAGAACGACAGGTGGGCGATTACTCCAACGACGCGTGGCAGAACCCCTAGAATCCGGGAACCGTGTTAGGGTAACAGGGATTCCAAGAGCCTTCTTGAGTCCTTCGAGTTGAGAGAATGTTCAAACCCCTTTCTAGTGCTTTTAGGTGGAATCTCCAGGGCCTCTAAGTCACCAAAAGGGTCATTTGATCTTCCAAGAGTCCAAGTCTTGTGTCTCAGGAGAGTCCCTTCCAAATGGAATGGAAGAGGTATTTATAGGGTTTTTCGGAAAGTAGTCATGTCAAGGCACACATGCCTTGAGAAAATTCGAGAAAATACCCTTTAGTCGTTAGAATAATGCCCATATTGCCCTCGTCTTCATACAGCCACCAATCCAATCCTCAATCAATTCCCAAAACGAGCCGCCTCCACGAGTCTTCTGCCTCGGGACACGTGGAGGCTTCTCCCGGGTATAGCACATTTATTTCTGACTTTCTCGTCTTCATTCCATTAGGTTACGCGAACCCTAATTTGCACATTTAATGAGACCGTGGAACCCTAAATTGTTCATTTAATTCAATTGGATCATGTGAACCCTAATTTTATACTTGGGCCCACACACACACACACACACACACACACACACACACACACATATATATATATATATATATATATATATATAGAGGGTACAATAATAATTTCCACAAGCATTAAATTTTTGGTAGTACTCATTCTATATATGTTATTACTTATGCAGGTATTATGCAGAAAGCTTTAAACAGAAAAGACATATCATGAAAATAATTGTTTCTACATATTGTGTGTGCCTAAAGTCTGGTTTTTCCTTGACTTTTAAAGTTACAAAATGTTCAATCTAGTTCATGATATGTAGGAAAAGATAAACCCTGTAATTATTAACCTAATATAAGTAGTTTTCTTGGATTTTATTCGGAGGTGAACTCCTTAAAATTTTACGATTTAACATAAGAAATGTGTTTAAGGTGATATTTAATACTCCTATTTTATATATTAGTTTTGACGAAGTCTTTGTGGAATTATAAGGTAAATTAATTAAGTTGGATTTTAAGGTATGGACAATGAGAAGATTGAACATGCAAGATAACAACATTAGTATTTCTAACTACTACTTGATCCCTTCGTACCAAATCATCCGTCCTTTAGTTCTACTCTTCATTCCCTTTTGATGTATGAATTCTTTGTTAGCTTTCTACCAAAACATTCTTCTTTTATTTGGATTATCCCTTTATTTCCTGATCGATGTAGCTCACCTGCATAATCATAGTGATTTTTGAAGAATCAAATATAGATTACTCTTAGGATTGATTCATACTTCTAGAGATTTCGACCAATAACCATTACGATGGGATAGTCTTGGATTTGTCTAATATTTTGAGTCTCATGAATTTGAGCTCATATTATAATAGTCATGAATTTTTAGTTGCTATATAAATGATGTTTGGTATATAGATCAATATTGTAGAATACATAAGACAAAATTAATAAATACATCATACATGCAAGATTTGCCACAATAATACGTCAATTATATATATAGTTACACAAGAAAATTTTATAATCTGACCGGGTGACGGTGAAATAGACACATTTACGGTTGTGCTCGATACCTTAATTAATTATGATTCCTTTTTCTTTTTCTGTTTTTTTTTGTTATTTTCATTTTACAAGCGAATGAATTTTATAACAACTAAAATTTACATGTTC
Organism: Panax ginseng; assembly: GCA_020205605.1. Classification (NCBI taxonomy): domain Eukaryota; kingdom Viridiplantae; phylum Streptophyta; class Magnoliopsida; order Apiales; family Araliaceae; genus Panax; species Panax ginseng. The sequence goes on along the minus strand of CM035138.1, from coordinate 6,741,222 downwards.
ACAAAAAATGTGATAATCCAGATTTTTTGGAATTATTAAAATACGAATTTAACAAATAAAATTCTTATTAGATGATATGTTATGTGAGATTGTATTGCATAAGTGAGTATGAACTATGCAATATGTGATTTTTGTGTATAATAAATATATTGATATTATATATTTATTATATGTAAATAAATTGTAGGGGTAATTTATTAAGGGAAATGAGATGGGAATTAAAATAATTTATAATATTAAATTATTTTAATGTGATAAATTGGTGGTATTAAAGATACTTAATGTATAACCACCATTTTATTGAGAAAAAAAAATCAAATATTATATTATGGAGTGTAATGTATGCGGACTTTTATTGTAGTAAATATATTAGTATATTTATTACATCTAAATTGTTAAAAACAATTATTAAAAGGAAAAAGAAAATAATGGGTATACAATAATTTATTGTATACATTAAAGGAAGGGTATTAAAATAATTTATAAAAGTAAATTATTTTAATGAAGAGAAAGTATTACATTAGATATAATATTTTATTTAATGACTTTAATATGGAATGATATATGTATATGTATGTCATAAAATGCAAGCCAGGATAAGGCTTATGACGAGAAAGTGAATGATGAGAGATTAGAGAGTTGAGTCAGTTGGATTTTAGTAGGAGGTGTCTCTCATTTAAGCAAACTAGGATCATGACTAAGCAATCAAGGTTGCTACTTTCAAGAAGGGCTGAGAAGTTCAATTTTCAACCACCCATCCTTTCTCTCCCTCTTTTCTTTGCAATTGCCCAAAAATATAAGTATTCATGAAATTGTGTGAGAATGTTTCTACACTCTTTGAAGCTGAGGTTTGTAATTAAATTAAAGAAGGTTGATAATCCAGGGCTGAACTCAAGCTCCCTCGGTTTCGGCTGGAACAGATAAAATAGTCATGAACGGGAATTGTAAGCTAATTTGAGAGAGAATTTCGAGAAGCAGCAGCAGCAAGGAGTGATAGATAAATTATAAGAATAAATATTCAGCCCATTAGATGGTTGAAGCAAGCTAGTAAGTTCTAATTTTTATTTTAGTAGCAAAGATTGAATGTTTTATGTAAAATTGAAAGTAGAAGATTAATAAGAAGTTCTATACGTATAATTTGGTCTCGATTATGAATTAAACCATAATTTGGTATATGAGAGCATGGATAACTAAACTATGTATGGAAATCATATCAATTCATATTGTATACATTGGAATCAAGAAGTGATAGTATAAAAAGAGTAGTAAACTAGTTAGTTTACAAATTTGTTGGTTATCCATATATGTGGCTGAATATTGGTCTGTTATTACTTGAGTTAGAATCATGGAGATAGGTTGGGATTTGAGGAGTAATAAGGTGGAAAAAAGAGGCTACAAATCAAGCTTCAAGAAATCTGAGCTTTAAAAATAGTGCACACATAGTGCTTGACAAAAGTCTTATATGGACTGTTTTGGTTAAAAACCAAGTACTAGATGTGACGCCCCCAAAATAGGTCCATTCCACCCAACCCATTCTGAGTCGCCAAATACATGGTACAGAAATAACTACAACTTTATTAATACATTTGTCGTGCAAAATACGACAACATATATCTTCGTGAGTTTAAATACAATTATTGTCTTCTGACAATATACATACCCAAATAAATCCCCATCATAATTATTGATACATCATTTTACAAAATGGTGAGGACTACTAAACAACTCTCCCTAGAACTTTCATTCCATACCCCAGACTGCATCTTCTCGTTATATTCTAGCCTCCCGAGAAGAAAAATGGAACAAAAAGGAAAGGTGTGAGCTCAACTAGCCAGATAAGAATATTATGACTAAGATAATATACAACAAAATTATCGTTAGTCTTCAACAGGAAAAATATAATAGAATACAATAGACAACAAGTTTTAAATCAATATTACATGAGAAATAATAATTCATTAGAAGAGTTAAGTAGAGAATGCAAACTACTATCTTACATGTATGAATTTTAAAGTTCATCATCAATATTTTTAACCACAACATCAATCATATATATCGAAATCATATATTCATCCTTGCACTACAAAGCCGAGGACATTCACCATTAATCATGTTTCATCTAAACACACTTTTCATCTTTTACTGCCCAAAAAGATATTCATCAAAAATCATTCATCTTTTACACTACTGAGGCCAAAGATATTCATCGAAATCATTCATCTTTTGCACCTGCGAGCCAAAGATATTCAATAATATCATTATTTAAGGCGAGGATGATGAAAAATATTTTTAAAAAACGAATCCAAAGGACAAAATGACAAGGATTAAGGATTAAGGATTAGTACTTTGTTTTATCCACGTCCAAAATACCTCAAAAATAATCATAATGGTGTAAAATTCAAGAATGATCAAAACATGGATACAATCAAAGCTAGTATCCGAATAGATATTTTGACGAAAAGGAAAAATTTCATTTTTCGATGAATAAAATCGTGATTCGTGAATAGTCTCAGATATCGTGAATAGTCCGTATATACATGAATAGTAATTCAGACACCAAAAGATAGAAATTTCACAAAAAACATCATCACGCTTACATGAATAGTATTACGTGAATAAGAACTCGTGAATAGTAACTCATGAATAATAGCTCATGAATAAGAACCCGATACATGAAAAAAGTTCCAAATTTGATAAAAGTTCCAACCAATATTTCAAAGATAATGATATTGAAGAAATAATATCATTTGAGAAGAAAAGAACATCCCTTACCTCGAAAAGACAAGATTTACTAGTTGAAACACAGGATATAGGTTATGACTTGAACTTGCACCAGTATAGCAAAACTCAAAGTATACTCAAAATACTCACAAGAATACGCTCGATAATATAGAGAGAAAACTTGATTTACGTGTGATTTTCAATTCTAACCCAAGAATTATTTATAGAAATTGCTTAGAACACCAAAGCGAAAAAATTTAATATAATATTAATATATTTAATAAATTCTCTCGCCCATCTAGACAATCTGATCTCAACCATCAACACATGTTAAAGATGCCCAAAAACATTTAAAAAACGTTTTTCTAATTTAAAATAATTTAAACTTCCAAAATCAATTATTTGAACTTGAACTTCAATAATTCACAATAAATAGCCCTTTTGCGGAAAATTCGAATCTCACGAGTTTTTATAGGAAATTCAATTCTCTACAACTTTACGAAGAAATTTTTCCAAATTCCAAATGTAAATTGAATGAAATCCATAAATGGGCGATTTTACACAAGCTATAATCAAATTTCGATCATTAAATGGGGTCCACCGATATATTTAACATGTTTTAAACATTTTGGTAACAAAATACTCCTCCTCCACATATACTCATATATCCCACATTCATCGTAAAAATATCATCGTTAATATATTATTAAAATAATATATTTAAATGAATTATTTTATCAAAAATAAAATAAAATATTAATTTTCAACAATTGTCACTATAAAATTTTCTCCATCTATATCCACATAAAATCAATATTTTCCTCATCATATGAATCAATAATTAATTATTCACAAATAATATTACAGAATCACAATATTGACAACCAGGCAGTTCACAGGAAAGAGGGGGCTTTCCAATAAGAATTTCTCCTTACTGGCGCGCAATTAGGTGACCAAACCTCTCCTTAGACAGAACTTTCTAGACATTGCCAATAATGTTATCTAATAATATTATTCAGATAATATGAATTATTGGTTCGATAATGAAAAATACTGTGTAATGACAATTATTGAAACAACATCAATATAAAATATCAACGCAGCAATTATTGAATCAATAAAATAAAATACTGAACAGTAATTACTGTAACCATTATTGAGTAGTGTCTTCTTACGTAAGAATCAATAATTGGTGCAATACCGTGTGCTACTGTGTAATAACGCGTATTACTGTGTTTTAACCATCGGGTATTCCAACAAATTAGTAAAGCGGTAACAACTAAGTCGTTATTTTTAAACAACTTATTTTGTCGTTTTCTTCCTCCAATCTCTTTTTCCATTATGGGGCCCACACATGGTCATTTACCATTGCATTTAATATTCTCAAGCGATTTAAATATTCCACGACCAAACGAATATTCTCCTCAATAATAATGAATATTATATCACCACTTGTTTATTTAAAATATTTGCGCACTTTACCCATAACTAACTACATTAATCAAATCCACCCTTACTATTTCAAAATAATAAATAAAGGAAATTCCTTTTTATTTAAAAAAAAAAAAATTCGGGGTCTTACACTAGACAAAATCAAGATTTGGGCTAGATATATGTATATTATATGTTGATAATTAGAGAGTTTGGGAAAAACCAAATTAGAACAAAAAGTGTTTTTAACTCTAAACGAAAAAATTAAAAGATAGTGAGTTGGGCTACTTTTGGGCTAACTATTTCGGTTAGTTAGACTTGCTGAAAAATTATAATTTTCTGGGATCCTATAGTATGTAATCCCACTAGCCATAGCCTTGAATGGACTAATTTAGGTGTTCGGACGGCCAAGAGTTAAGATGTCTTTAAAGTGGGTGCGTCTAAAGCCCATTAAATCTGGAAAAATGATTCAAGCATTTCTTTGCACGAATTTTTTGGAATTCTGTGATTTGAATTTGGAAATGGTTAAAGAATGAAAGTTTCAGACCTCGGAAGTTAGCTTCAGCGTGGGCTCAAGAATCGCTCAAAAATGTTTTGAAACGAAAAAGTTATGACTGTTTTAGCGCCTTAGCAGGTCAAGCTGAAAAATAATTAAAAGCTGTTATGATGAGCATTTTGGAGCTATGTTTGGACCTGCTTTAATATTCACGAAATGGGTGGCTTATATTTTTAAATATGGTCTTCTAGGATGTTTTCAATATATCAAAATTGGTTTACAATCCGAACTACTGAATGAAAAGTTAAAAATCATGAAACTAAGCTTTTTTAGTTATCAGAAGAACCAACCCGGGCACGCGAGAGCCCAAAGAAAGCGCACTCAGGTGTGGCATTGTGTTGAGTAGTTCACCCAACTGATTTTTGGCTCGTGGTTTTGACAGCCTGGGTAGCTTGTAATGCTTGGATTATAATTTTATAATTAGATGGATATACTACCTAAAACATATCCAAAATTCAAATCATATGAGCGAGTGGTTTAAAAGATATAACATCGTGAAATGAGTGTCAAAGCGAGGAATTTGTCCCAGTAACGCCGAGTCTTGAAGCCAATGAGCCACCTTGAGGTCCCGCGAGGCCAAATTGCTAAATGACGTTATCTTTGTTTGGCGATTGATTCAGCGATCACGATTCTTGGTTAGCTTTAATGATTTGGCATGTAGCGAAGACACCTAATGGAAGTAAAAATGTAATATAACAACTTTATGTTATGAAAACTCATCTTGAACGTAAGGAAAACAATAAACATGTAATGTAAACATAAGTTTACATGTTTACGCAAACGTAAGCCGAGAAATAATATGCAAAACGGGTATAAAGCTAAATGAAATGCACGAAACCGTTTAAAATTATATTGGACATAAAAGTGTTGAAACGAAGGTGTCTGGAGTTCGAAACGGAGATTTTGAACACAAAATTACATAATGCTATATGTATGAATTTAAAGTACAAGCGAAGTGAAAATGTAAGTCATTCGCGGGAATAAATGAGACTACAAATAAAGCGAAGCATTCGCGTACGTGGCAATAACGTGATTTAACACATGAACTATCGAAAAGGTATGAAAATTATCAAAATTAAAGAAATGATGTAGTAAGCCATGTTTATGCAGTAAAAATCATTCATAAGCCATATGGTTCCAAATTTACTATAAAAGAGGAATATAAGTGGTTTATGTTTCGAGATGTAAAGTATTTATACACTAAAGTCGTGAGAACCTTATTATGTATAAAAAGGTTTAAACAAATAAAGTTTCTAAAGAAACCGAGAATGGTTATAAGACAAGAATAAAAGATTATAGGTTAAGGTAACTAATGATCGTGACTTATATGATTATTTAATATGCACAGGTCATGTGACATAATTGGTTATCTAATATGCGTGTATGTGAACACGATTGTGTAGGATTCGTGAGAAGAAGTTAAAGTAAACTATAGCGGTAATCCTCAATTAAGGTAAGTTTTTTCGGATTACATTATGTTTGTGGATGGAATGTGGTTATAATGTTAAATTACATATCATGCTCTATGAATTGTTAAAGTCAAAATATGACTCAGTTAATTGGATTATTGGAACTCAATTTATATGTGATTTGTGATAACACATGTTGTATGATGTAACTTGATAAATTAAAAATGTATAATGCATGAATGTATGCTTTGTAAGGAATTATTGATGCATGTAGGATATGCGTAAGAAAGAATATATGTTGCATCTTGATATATGCATATTAAAGGTAATGTAGTGCATATGGAATTGTGTCTTTATGTGAAACATGATAGATATTAAATTTGTTTGGGTTTTCCGAGCTCAATCTTGCAAACACAAACTTTTTGCAGGTTAATGACGTTATGCAATATTATTTTTGTTTTGCGGATAATGAAGGATGAATGATGGATGAAATGAATACATTTCTTTGAATTAGAAATGGTATAAAGCTATGATTGATAGTTGCTAAATATAATTGGCAGTAATGTATAGTTTGAAATGTTAAATAGATAAAGAATGTTTATTCTGAAATGAGAATAAATATAATTCTAGTATAAAGAAGAATTGTAAAAGTTGCGATTCAGGGAATGAATGAATGGGAATAAAGAAGAAAATTGAAATTTATTCTGCATTTTTAGCGATTTTAACATTAAATAATATTTTAAAGCTATAACAAGATAGTATTAACACACAAGATCGAAAAGGAAAATGGTCCCAATTTTGAGGTTGTTACAAAAAACATACTCAAGAATTAACCAAGCAGAAAATTAATGTACCAGTCTAGTGGTGAAGCAACCATAAATATATATAACCATTTAAACAAGAATTAGTGGGATCGATGCCCCAGCGCCCTATCAATTTTAAATACTCCATTAGGATCCGGCGTAGGCCACTTTGCTCAAATATTGGCATTGGAATATCTAAGACCAGGGACATTCAAACTAGTTGACTTGACCATATAAGTCTATCTTAATAATTCCATACATTTCTTTAGATACACTACCTAGCTTAATTAATTCTAAATGTTAATTAGCAGTTTCTAATTAATCATATTGAATATTTATATTACTCTTAATATAAAAAATATTCTACAATTAGCTCATGATAACTTAATTTTTTATATAAAAAACAAAAAGATCTAAAAATGAGACTATCTATATTACAAACATCCTTACTTTGTGCTTAGTTACTGCATATATAATCACGTATGACTTTTTATTGTTATGCGCATTTCTTTTACTGAGACAGAAAATAAAACATATCTTTTATATATGTTGGATCGGAGCAGTTAAAAAACATCACCACCTTTAGAGATGAGGGAAATTAGAGCATACACCATTGGCATGCATGGCGACACAGAGGGTAGGGATGTGATCTAGCTAGTTTAGTTTTCTTTTAATTAATTAGACGAGTTTTGAACAAGTATATATATATATATATATATATATATATATATATATATATATATATATATATATATATATATTGAAGCAATTTGTTGATTAATACGTTGAGGTGGAGTATGAATTTGGTGGTGACATGTCAAGTTTGAAGTTTGACTTAAAAAACAAAAACATAAATAGATTGAATAGGAGTCGAGTCAGTTTATTGTATTCGAATTTGAAAAATTGTTGAGATGATATTATCACTCTTGAAATAATTAAAAATTACTTTTAATTCTAAAAGTATGTGAAGAATTTAATTATTAAATAATATATATTAAATAAATTGAATATACTCGATACTGTATACGACTAATTAAGGATCAACCAACTTGTACCGAGTACGTATCAGTGATGTAAGGATCGAAAAATTTGATACTTTTAAATGAGTAAACAGTGAGCGGCTCATATTCGACTCATACAAGTGTTCGAGTATCAAAATGGATTCGATTTCGACTCATTTAAATATCGAATTCAAGTCTTGCTCGAATTTTTAACTGATCCCAAACCGAGTTTCAAATCAATCAAGTTCATTTTCAGTCATATTTGTCTGTGGGCTTTGAAGCCGAACTTCTTTTGGTTACATGTTTGATTTGTTAGCTGCCCTAAGTTTGGTTACTTTTAAATATCATGGATGCTCATGAACTCAACACCGTTATATTTGACTGAACTAACCCGATTTGGTTTACGGTGAAGTGGATACCAATTTCACTCCAATAAATTTTATAGTTTGTTATTGCATTAGTTATAGAAAATATTGCATAGATAAGTTTTAATTATAATTTTTTGTTGCCTTGGATAATACAATATTTTCTATAACCAATGCAATATAAAGTTATATGTAAATGTTCTTTTTAGAATAATATTATTAACACAAATTATACACAAAAAATTGTGCACAAACAGTATAAAAAAGAGAGAAAATATGAAGTGGAACCTGCATGTGGTTAAATGTTTTATACATTTTCATTGATACATAGATCTTATTCTTTGTGCATAATTTTTTGTTAGTATGTACAAATAGTTATTCATCTTTTTATGCTAATTTGCTCTGATGTTCCCGATATATCCTTGCTTGGATTTCAATATTTTTTGAATTTATTTAAAACTTCATTATCATATCAATAGTCGATGACTGAAAAAATCATTGATTTTTTTTTTCTTTAAAATTATCAAAGAAACATAAAAATTATATTATTTTTTTGATATAAAAATTATTGAACTTCCAAACAAGTGTCAAAAATTCATAAAATTTGAATACATGAGATGACATATCTGTTGACGTGCATAAAGTTTATTTTTTAGTAAGTTGGTCAATTGATCAATAGAATGCTGATACACATAGAACCTCATTTGCCTGTCAGCACTCTATTAATCAATTGACCAATTTACACAAATTAAACTCCATACTAACCACTTCCCATATGATCTGATCATATTTTAATCAGAGTTTAATGACTTTTTCGGTCGTTAAGTCTAATCAATAACAACACTGAATATCAGAATTAAATATAATTCATTAATGGGTTAAAAATATATTACTACATCAGGTACCACTATATTCATAATTTGCCCCCTAAAAAATTTGTGTTTACAATTTACTACATCAAGTATCTAATTACAGTAAAATCTCTATTTTGTCAATGTTGGGACCAAATTAATTTTATTCCTATAGGGAGGTTATAATTAAATAGAGGTGTACTTATAAAAATTATTATTTGACTTAGTTTTCTTTAGTACAAGTGGTAGAGATAAAGCATGCACTATATTAATAACCAATTAATAGAGTATGTCAAATTGAAGGTATAAACATTGATAAAAAAGATGGACATAATTTCAAAAAACTGTACGTATATTAATTTATGGGGTTAAATGTTTTTTCAGTCACTGTACTATAGGTCAACTTACAAATAAATAATTGAACTTTTTTTTCTTACAGTCAACTCACTGTATTCGACTTATGTTTATAAAGCATTAAATAATTTTAGTACTCCTTACCAATGCGTAACTTAAGGAAAATAGTTTTACAAACAACAATACACATTTTCATATACATCACTTTTTGTATATAATTAAAACACAATATATAATTCTTATTTAAATTATATAATGTTCTCTCATAATCTCCTTATAGTAGACTATCAAATACAGACATAATTTTATTTAAATTTAATTAATTAATGAGTCTAAATTAAATTCAAAATTAATCAAAACTCATAAAAAAATACAATTTAACATAATTGTATCATGCACGTCTTATGTTGAAAATATAATCATTTCGCGATAAAAATATCATTCGTCATATGAAAGCAATGTGGAGAAAAGAAATTGAATGATAGACTTTAAAAAGGAGTAAGATAAATTAGAAGACTGATATGATGGTATAGTGACGTTTGCCCACTGACCTGCTTTCTCCCATACTCTCTTCCCTTTCACTAAAACATACACTTTTCCGGGTTCCCTTCTACCCCCAAATATGACATGTCCCCTTTTCTTTGTCATTCACATTTTTTCACCTGTGCATGATGGGAACCCACACATCACTCCATGCACTATACATATGTGTGTGTATATATATATATATATATATATATATGAGAGAGAGAAACTAAGAGAGTTTTCCCTTGTTATGGAGTCTGAAATGACCAAAAACATTAAAAAAGAGTTGTGAATAAGGAAAGGCCAGACCATCATGCCACTGACATTCACAACTAGTCCAAATTTACAAGTGTTGGGAACAAGCAAAAAGATGCATGGTAGTATATATATATATATATAGTGACATATTTGTACTAGATCTGCTGCCTTTTTCGCAAAACTTAAAAGAACACTCTTTGACAGAATGAAAAATAGATGTGTATGAAACACTTCTTTCTCTCTCAAATATCCCCTCCTTCACATTCCTCGACAGACTTGTTTCTTCTTCTTTTTTATGATAAAACATTCAATGTGGCTGGCCACAGATAATTTATTTCATTCCATTATTTATTTTACTGGAAGTTTGAATGACCTAGCTAGAGTACAGACAGATATCCTCCATAACTCACCTTCATAAATATATGCTTCCATGTACTATGTATTGTCAACCCTACCAACCAAATACACTAACAATCCACAAAATTAATATATTCCTTTACATGAATCTAACAAATTATCTTGATGACACTTGTTAAATCTATTTATTTTGACCCTTGATGTGTATATTGTTTATCACACAAGGGAGAACTACTTACTAGTTGTAGTTGAAATGAATATATATATATATATATATATATATATATATATATATATATATGCTTTGTTGCTACATTTTGCATTCCACACTAAATTAATTTGAGGGTGGAAGCTCATTTAATTTTTAGGTCTATTATTACCCGATGGTGACCTCAAATTGGAGTCAACTTTGAGATTTAAGTATAGTCGTTGCCCATACTGTCTGGAAATGCATCACAATTAATGTTGTACCTCCGTCCCTATTTAAATGTCGTTTTAGAGTTTTTTATTTGTCTCTAATTAATTGACGTTTGTTCAAATTTAGGAGAATTAATGATAATTTTTCCAAAATTACCCCTCATTACTCTATCTATTTTTTGGTACTTTAAACTCTTGTGCTATGATAAATTAATGATTTAAGAGTATTATAGACAATTGAGTACTATATTTAATACTTTCTAATCATTATCTTAATTCTTGTGCCCATTTTTAAAACGTCATTTAAATAGGGACGGAGGGAGTACAATAATATTGTGATGTATTTTCGAACAATCCTGAAGTACAATTTTCTAGCACCATTAAATATTTGTGAATTTGTTGATAAAACTGAATAAAATGTTCTGATTAATGTATAAAGGAATCTAAATGAGCTGAATGAAGTAGAAGTTCTGAATACAGAATGAAATAATATGTTTGATAATTGTTTATCTAAAACATCTAAATACGTGTATTTTTCTATTTCAACCTTTTGGACTGTTATGTATAAATTTATTATATAATTATAAATAAACAATGTTATCTAAAAAAATTAAATATAAGCTTTTGAACAATCTTTGATAGAGTATACTATTAGTAATATAATTTTAGGAATAAAACACTAAAAATATTAATAACATTTTATAGTTAATAAAATCAAAACAAAATAATACAACAACATTTATTAAATTTCTTATTGACCAATTTGTAAAAAAAATAAAAACAATTTGTACATAACAAAATTTGTTTATAATAGTAAAATAAGAAAGGATATTGAATGTAATTTTTAATTATCTATGAGGGTATGTAAGTAAAAATATCATTCAGAATTCGGTCAAATTTAGACTCATTCAAAACTAAACAAATATTCCATTAGTATGACCTAGCCAGTATATATAATGCTCCCTAGCTCTATGATTAATTGTTACCTTTTCCGCTCCACTTAATCTCCCAAGGAAGAAATGGATGATTAATTGTATTTCATTTATGAGAATCGCGACAGGGAGAGATCGATTAATATATATTATATATCCTCCTGCCTATTTCAGCCTCGATATGATTATGTTATTCATATTTTAATTACATTTAAACCAACCATGTAAAATTAACCATGTACATAACAGCTTGCTAATAGTAGTCTGATAACAATTATAAGAAGTAATGAAGATAAATAATCTAGGAATTCACCTTAAGATAATAGTAATCGTGCATGGGATACAGATCATCGTAGCTTAAAGAAAATAAATAAAGAGCTGGAAATTAATGGTCAGCTAACTGACTGTAATGATCTCATGTTCATGATCATGATCATGATATCATATCTAATACATGATCAATGACTTTTGATTGCATCTTAATAGTCTACCTCTTAACGAGTAATAACACTTATTATTTAGTATTTGTATTATTCTTATGCGAATAGTTTAGACTCATATTTGTATATTAACTATTCAGAGAATCTCTTAATACAAAAAATGTGAATTGCTAAAATGTATTAAGAGGTGAACTATTAAAATACATTAAGATGTAATCAAACACATATTCCACTGTCAATTAGAAAGTTTAATATAGAACCCAAACAAAGGAGTAAAGGGCTGGAATATTAAAGCTTTCAAATTTTCTTTTCTTTTCTCCATTTCTTCGGTATCAAACGGATCGATCATGTTCGGAGGAGACTAACGAATAGAAAACAACTATCATGGAAAACAAAAATTTGATCACAACTAAATTGAAGTAGAAGTAGTACGTAGTAGTTAATTACAAGTTAAGTTATTGAAGACGGGCGAATAGTTTAGGAGCTCCCCAGTCGAAGTTCCAAATCCAAATCCAAATCCTCCTTTGCATCTCTGATCTGTGTACCCAAATTCAAATCCAGCCCTAAAATCTCTCTCTTCTTCCAAACCCTGGACTGATCATCATTCTCTTGCTTCCTGAAACCTTTGAACTGATCTCCAACTTGATAAAGATTAAAATTAGCTTCCATCCCCAGCTTCTTTCTTATATCCCTGATTTGAGGACTCACAAGATGATCGTCATCATCAAGATGCTCATGAGAATTAGAGAAAGAAGTGATCATCAGAGAGTTAGATGCATGGTATTTACTGCTCATATTGTAGGGTAAGAACATAGCTGCAGCAGCTGGTTTTGCTAATAATATTGGTGGTGGGTGATTAGGGTTAGGGTTAGGGCTAGGGTAAGGATTTGAGGAGAGAGAATTTTCCCAGGTTGTGGGAGATGAGTAGTGTTGTTGTTGCGTGGTCATCTGCTTGGCCCGATCTCTCCTGTGAACATTCATATGACCCCCTAGAGCTTGAGCAGACTTGAACTCTTTCTTGCAAAAGCTACAAGTGTAGTTTCTTTGGGGCCATGAAAACCCAAAGCTACGATCTCTTTCAAAGCTCAAGCTGGTGCCAATATCCCATGTCCCTTTTAACTTTTCTGAGCTGCCAGTGCTCAAATTCTTCACTTTCTCCATAGATAGAGACTTATCTTAAATTTTAAATTTCACAAGATCTAACCAACAAGAATAGTGGGAGTCAGCAGATAGCTCAAGTTGTACATTATAAGCACCTCTTTAAAGCAGGAGGCAAAAGTCACTTGCATAGGAAAATTACATACGACTCCCTCCTCTCGCATTATGATAGTCCATTTTGACTTGTTGACTTCTTCTTTTTGGGTAAGTACGTACGTATATTAAAAGTTATTTAGAACACCTACACTTGATCGAGCTTAATTTAAAGAAAATCCTTATAATGATTTTAATTTTGGGAAAAAAATTGTTCATCAACGAAAATAAGTATTGACATTAATTCCTATATATTTAAGAAGAAAAAAGAGCAATAATTACCGACACTTCAACCATTGTTACAAAAGCTGGAAGGAAGTTGTGATGGTCAGAAAATTCAATTCCTACAAGTGGCTAGAAGCCACAGAATATTAATTCTTTAATCCAAGTATTGTAAATTGAAGTTTTTACCAGTAATTTTTTTAAAAAATAAAAAATTCTTCTGCTGTTAATTTGCTAAAAAACTTCAATTGGGATCTTTTTTATTTTAAATCCTTGTTCTTCTACAAAAATAAAAGTATCAGAACAAATTTAGTAAAGCTTCTTATGTTTAAAATAACCTTTTACTTTTTCCTTTGAAATTTATATTCTTCACCAATTGACAGTTGAGTTATATTCACATGTAATTGGACTATTTACTTGGGCACATTAAAAGGTTATTTACATAGAAACAATTACAACAAAAGTGTATTCAGAAAATATTTACAAAATTAATATATTTTCAATATTTTATTTATAAAATTAGTATATTTAGTATCCCTTTAATTTAGTTGGGTGTTTTAATGGGTTGTTAATGTGGCAAATCAGCTTTGTAATTATGTAACTGTTCCTGGTTGTTTCTCTCCGCTGTGACAATTTTACTACAAGAAAACTGACTAATTCCGACAGAACTAAAATCGACGGAATCTATTCGGTCGAGAATACGTTATTTGCGACGTATTATTCCGTCAATTCCAATTTTGTCAGAATTGAGTTAATATCGACCGAATTCTGTCAAGAATTAACAAGGGGCATCATTTGGCGTCAAATTTTCCGCCAGCGCCAGTACTAAGGTCGACGGAACGGGATGCTATTTTCTACGGAACATCCATCAAGAATAAGTTATTTTCGACTGACCTAAGTTCGACGCACATTCCGTCGAGGATATGTTTTAAAACCTAAATTGCGTCTCATTCCTTAATTCACGCTTTCATCGATTTATCTCTCTCACTATCTCTCATATCTCAGTTTCTCACGTACCATCTCTCTCTTACTCATCGGACCACCATTTTCGTCTCTGTCGCTCTCTCTGCAGCCTCCCTCTACCTAATTGTCAGTCCCCCCCCCTCTGGGTCATCTCATCCATGCCATGACATTTGTTTTTACACTTCATTTGTTCTTAATTTGCAAGGTATGTTCAATTTAATTTGTTAATTTAGCTAGGTTCATATATATATATATATATATATATATATATATATATATATATATATATATATTACATTTTTGGGGTTTAGTGATTTAGGTTTGAAATTGGGATTGAAATATGAAATTGAGATTATTGACTTGAAATTGGGTGTATGTTTGATAGATTGTTGTTGAAATTGAGTTGAATTTTTGATATTTTGATAGAATTTAAACTTTGATATGCAATCTGTTTTTAGAATTTAAAATTGAGATTTGTTATCATTATTGGTCTGAAATTGAGTTTATTTTTTATATATTGATGTTGAAATTGTTGTTGAAATCCAGATTTTATGTTGCTAAAATTGGGGAAAATGTGGTTGTTGTAATATATATTTTGATAATTTGTTGAAATTTATTGGGAAACAATAGTAGCAGATTATTTGTTTGTATTAAGAATTATTTTCGACGAAATTTTCGATGAAAATTTCCATGGGAATTATAGAAGGTAAAAAATAAATCAATACTTAACTATGAATACATTAAATTAAATTAGTTTCAATATATTAACATATAAATAAATTAAAATAAAATAAATTATATAACATAAAATAATTCAATAAAATTAATATATATATATATAATATAATTAAATTAATTCTAATTAAATTGTATAATATAATAGTAAATAAAATACTAGGAAAATTAATTTTTTTAATAAATTATCTAATATAATATAATATAATACACTATAAAAGAAAATAAAATAAAATAAAATAAATTATATTTAGTTAATTAATATAATAAAAATGAAAATAAATAATAAATCAGAATAAACCAATTAAATTGAATAGATTAAATTAAATTTAATAAATGAAATTTAAAAAATTATATAATATTATACAAACTAAACTAAGTAGCACTTACATAATTTTTTAAATTAATTAAAATAAGATCAAAATAAAATAAATAATAAAATAAAATAAAATAAAAAATAATCAATATTTTAGTAAATAAAACAAATTAAATCAGATCTAATAAATAAATAAAATAAAATAAATTATATTTAGTTAATTAATATAATAAAGTATAATATAATAAAAATGAAAATGAATAATAAATCAGAATAAACCAAGTAGAATTAAATAAAATTAAAACTAATAAATTAAATAAACATAAATTAAAATAACATAATATATTTGAAATAAATTAACATAAAATAAAATAATAAACTAAGTAGAATTTGCTTAGCTTTCTACAATTAAAAATAGTCGTGCATTCTGTATATAGTGAAGTTGGTAAGCAAACCTTCATATAAAGGTAACCATTTAATTTATGTGGGTAACCAAATAGTCATAAAAAAATTCAAAACAGTTACCAAGTGTTACATATATTTGTTTTCTTTATTTTGTTAAACCATGATGAAATCAGAGAGTAGTAGTGCGGTTTTCCTCTTACTTAATGTAAGAAGAAAAAAATACAAAATATTTACTCCCTCTGTCCCATGATAAAAGTCCTTATTACTATTTTGGGTAGTCTCATGTTAAATATCAATTTTCCTTTAATAACCAAACTTTTACACATATTTTTCTATTATACCCGTAGCATTAAATATCTCATACTTTTCTTATTCTAATTCTCTCTCCATATTTAATGACATTATTATGGATAATTTTGTCATTTTATTCATCTTCTTAATATGCGTAAAAAGTCCACTATGACTTTTATCCTGGGACGGAGGGAGTATTCAATGTTGTGTAACACAATCTCGGTTACCTTACATCAACAAAAAGGTGCAGTTGGTAGCCAAACATTCATACAAAGGTAACCATTTTAATTTTTTGTAGGTGGTAATCATAAAAAAGTTTCAGAACAGTTACCAAGTATTACATGTATTTGTTTTCTTTATCTTGTTAATCCATGATGGAATCAGAGAGTAGTAGTGTGATTTTCCTTTTATTTAATGTAAGAAGAAAAAAATGTAAAATATTATTCAATATTGTATAACACAATCTCGATTACCTTACATCAATAAAAAGGTGCAGTTGGTAGCCAAACCTTCATACAAAGGTAACCATTTGTGTTTTTATGGGTAACTAAATAAACATAAAAAAAAATTCCAGTCTCGGTCGAACGAAGAGTTGTGGAGAGGATACTGAAGCTAGAAGGCTATCTCGTCTTCCTGCACAAATAATTGATGGTTTATCGTCGTTTCTTCTTTCGATCGGAGCTCTCTTTACTTGACAGAGGCTCTTTTAATTTGCAGCTTGTGGGACGAATCTTCTCATTCTTCTCATTGACATTTTGGACAACGATTTCGAGTTCTCATTGGCGACAGGGGAAGAGGATAAATGGGAGGAGAGAGGAGGCGGCAAAGGAGGAGGATGAAGGGGAAGAGAGAGGAGGCGGTGAGAGAATGGGCAGATGAGAGGTGTAGGATTTAATATGTTTGGTTATTGTGTTGTATTCTTTTTGTAATTATTTTGTGAATGCATAACCTTATAATTATTTTCTAATTATTAGTTGCCAAGGTTATGTCTCTTCTTTCTAGTGGAATACGTGTCCGGCCTAATTAATGTTTCTTTTCTTAAGACCCTTAAAAAAACTGCCTAACTAACATAACAAATGAGGATGAAAACAAACCCTAATTCATTCCCCTAAATTTTAGATTTATAATCCCCTAAATCACTACAAATCTAAACTGTTCTGATAATATCAACTGTTTTGATATTATCCTTTTTAATTTAATTATTATTTAATAAAATCACTACTTTATGCTATTAATTAATTTTTTGAATTTATAATCATCTAAATCACTACAAATCTAAACAATTAATAGCATAATATCATTCTCTTAATTTTTTTAGATTTATAATCCCCTAAATCATTACAAATCTAAACTGTTTTAATAATATCAAGTGTTTTGATATTATCCTTTGTAATTTAATTATTATTTAATAAAATCATTACTTTATCTCAACACTATCCCCTACAATGTATATATATTCATTTATTTTTCCGTGTAAAATTTAATCATCGCACAACAATCTACCATCTTCTTATGATATTTTAATTTATTAATTGTACGTACACATTTATCATTAAAAAATTGAATAATCTCACCGCAACACGCAAGTTTATATCTAGTACTAAAACTAAACTTCACAATTTGGTTTATAAATTGATGGGTCAATCTATAATAATATTAAACTTAACAATTTGGTTTATATTAACAATTTAGTTATTACTATTATTAATATTAATATTAATATTAATATTAATATTATTAATACTAATATTACAAAATATTAATACAAGTATTAATAATATTACAAAATATTATTATTAATATTATAAATATAAATATCATAAATACTAATATTACAAAATATTATTATTAATATTAATATTATAAATATAAATATCATAAATACTAATATTACAAAATATTATTATTATTATTAATATTATAAATATAAATATCATAAATACTAATATTACAAAATATTAATATAATAGTATTAATAATATTACAAAATATTAATATATAATAAGAATAAATAGCTACGACATGGCGGTTGAGACAATGAAAATAGAACATGTCCCTTTTTAATTGTCTCAACCGCTACAAGCTGTTGTGCCAATATTAATATGAATATTAACAAGCCACTATAACTTGTAGCGGTTGGGGCAATTAAAATGGGACATATCCCTTTTTAATTGTCTCTACCATACCATCTATTCATTATCTTTTTTCGAGTTGTTCCCAAAGAACTAGGTTATCATAAATGTGAACACACACACATATATATATATATATATATATATATATATATATATATAGTAAAATACACTGACACCCCCTGTAGATAATCATAATAACACTCACCACCCTTCTAGTTTTTCAAGTAACAGTCAGTACCCCTCTAGTCTACAATATGTAACATTCACTACCCCTAGTGTGGTTGACTAACTAATATCTAAAAATATTTTTAATATAATGTCTAATACACCCTTCAAGTTATAATGTTTAATTTCTCTACTAAATATAAATTTGTATATCATAATTTTTACTTTACTTGATCTAATTAATTAAATTATGAAATTGAGCAATAAATAACATAAAAATAAAAAATAAAGTCATACAATTTTTACTAATTAAATTTCTCAAATATTAAAATTTACGTGATATATATTCAAATATATTTTTTTATAATTAAAGAGTATAATGTTAATACCCATAAAAATTACAAATTAACGTAATAAAATAATAATTATTTTTTCAAATATTAAAATTTACGTAAAACAAACTTATTATTACAATTTAAAAGCGAATCTTATTACTCATATAAAAAAAATATTAAAATTATATTAATTATTTTTCTCATATATTAACAAATGTTGTTACTCAAAAAAAGAAAAAATATATTAAAGAAATTTTTTTTTACAAGTTAAAGATAGTAATAAATATAATTATATATTTTTATTTAACATTGCATAAAAACGTCAATTGTATACTAAAGAAATGTAATCAAAATCATAAACATCCCAATTTTTATATATACTCAATAAAATTTAACATATAAAAATTATAATATGAAACTAAAATTCAAATAATATTTTTTGTTGTTAAGCACCAAAAACTAAACTATCAATATACTCAATCACTCTAATTAGAATAACTTCATTAATAATTTAATTTAATTTTTTTTAATATTTGTATCACTTATCCAAAAATATGTGTTAATTAAACTAAATTAGTTTTTATAACTTACAAACAATTTAAATGAGATAGTTTTAATTACAAATAAAACTATAATTAAAATGTATTGTATTAAAAAAAAGGATAAATTAACATATATATATATATATATATATATATATATATATTATTTAGTAGTTAAAATTTGATAAAATACAAGATATAAATATGTAACTTTATCTATTTAGTCAACCCTAAAACTTGCAGGATACTAACTGTTACTTAAAAATTAGAGGGAGGTGAGTGTTATTATGATTATCTGAGAGGGTGTCATCAGATATTTTACTTATATATATATATATATATATATATATATATATATATATATATATAGTTTCATCCACAAAGAATCGGTTCTTTGTGAAACCATCCTTTTTGACTTGTTGTAGCGGTTGAGCAAAAAAAAAATTTACAACAAGCCAAAAAAGGTTGCTTCACAATAACCGATCACGCGGATGGACTCATATATATATATATATATATATATATATATATATATATATATATATATAACGGTGTCTATGGGCGTATTAAAATTCTAAAGGATATAATTATAATTATAACTGAAACTATAATTTTAAAGGAAAGACTCCTCAATGCCTGGAAAAAAAAATTCTCAAACACCTTCAAGCACCAACACGAATTGATTTTCTACAACTATCCTATATAGGAAAAAGTTTCGATGCTTCTCAATTTAGTGATTCTTCTGGGAGAGTAAATGCAGATCTTTCCAAAATTTGCAGCATGAATATGCACGCCAGTAAGAACGATAAGTGAGATCGATGCTGGAGTAATTACTGCCAACTTCTGAAATCAACTGATATATTTAAAATTTAGTAAATGGTATATGGCCAGCGTCAGGTTCAAGTAGAGAGAATGTGTTAGCAACTAACTAGACAAACAAATCCATGGCGAAAAAGTGATCAATCAGCACGAGGCAGTAGAAAACTGAAGCCTGAATTTTCACGAATAAGTGGAGGTGGTTCAATGTCTGCAATATCAATCTGATCCATTGATTTAGAGAGGTCATCAACCGAGAACGGTATGCTGCATCGATTTTAGGTGAATAATCAGTCATAAACAACTACAAGTTTGTTGATGAAGACGTGAAAAATAAAATAAAAGAAAAGGATGATTAATGCAATCGACTTATATTTTCTCATCTTTAACCTTGAATCATCGTCCAACAAGAAAGAACTGCTGACAGCATTATTTGAATCTTCGGTCATCAACACCCTCATGTTGGATATTACCTGTCAGTAAAAATATCATATTGTCGAGCACAGCTAAGAAGCCATATATTCATTACAGATGTACATCATCCATTTATAACACAATAATTACAAATGGTGAAGAGTCCAGCAATACAGACGAGAAAACTAGGGATGAGAAGTGTCCCCCACCCAAAAAAAAAGGGACCTAGAACTGAGTAAATAGAGAATTGATGGACTTGTTCTCATTTCTACCACCACTAAAATCAAATGAGATAATACTTTAGATGAATTGGTATACTATGCCAATATTACATTGTGAAAAAAAAAAAAAACAAGTGAAAGAACTTTAATGAAGACTTACATCTGGCGAAACGCTATGTGTGCCATACTTGTCATCCCAGTACATGGTGCTGATTCTATAAAGCTGTTGAATACTAAGCACCTGTAGAAAATTAACAACTTCAGCACAATGAATTATAATATACAGTTTTATATAAATGGTTCATCTAAAACTTTTTCAAAAACCACTTACAGGACAAAGGTCATGACTTATTTCATCCAGCGTCTTCTTGGGCTTCTGATGTATGACCTAAAACAGGAACTCAAAATTATAATATATTAATGGCATCAACAACTTCTAGACAATGATAAAAGAAAGAAAAATTTATTCCTCTCTCAGATTTCATTTTTTATTCTTCGACTCTAGTAATCTTTAATTGAATTCTTTTGTGTATTCTTGCTGGAGTAATATCCAAGAGCTTTTTTTGTACAGAAGTGTGCATCAGATTACAGTGCAAAGAAAAGATGATGCTAAAAAAAAAAAAAAAAAAAAAAAAAAAAGTGGAAGGAAAATTATACTTGAATAATAGATTACTTGCAAAGCTGGTAAAATTAAGATTATAAAACAAGCACTGTTGGAAGATTTTAGGCACTGTAGGGAGTATGTGATGCAATACCAGAAACCCAATAGCCTGTCTTATATGCTTGAGCTCATCCCAGGCTGAACCTGCATACTGGATATTTGGTTCTTTCATCAGTCAGGGAACCAAAGAAATAACATTACCAGGAGAGTGAAATGCAAATCAAGATAACCTCATCAGTTGCCTTGTAGCACCAGTGTTCCAGTTCAGCCAATCCAGCCTTGACATATTCACCATTGCTAAATGAGCAGCATTCTCGTCTCAGAAGAAGGCTGCAACCAGAAAGGGGAATAACTAAAAGGAATGACTGTAATCATCAGAATAATCTTACAGAAATATAAACATTTATCAAAATGCTCCTAGAAAGAAAACCTGTTAAATAATTGCACATTGATGAAAGAAAATATCTGCGTGAACACTTTACGAACTAAAAAAGGGGGCACCTGAGAAAGAAAGACAAGTGAAATTTATCAAGTTAAATGCATATACAGAAAATAAAATGCCATACAAATACTACACAAAGACAAATAAAAACAATCGAACCCACAAAGATTCAAAATAAAGATGGAAGTGGAACCATGAGATTAGACCAATCTTTAAGAATCATAGAGAAAGGAATATTATGCCAACAGAATATATACGATTCTAATGATTTTTGATCTTATTGAAAGTCTCATATCTGGAAACAATATGACAGTTACAGTTTAGGTCATAAAAATGTCTGTGGGAGAAACTCTTTGATGACTATTGTCAAATTGATAATTCATTCATGTAACCAAAATTTTCAATTTCTTCCGTAACATATCGAGTACATTAAAGCTTAATAGAAAAATGCAAAAGCATAAAATAAGAATGAAAGTTTGATTAAGATATTTAAAAAAATTAAAACAAAACTCAACACTTGAAGACGAGATGTATAAGAACAATTTTCTCTTGGGTTGTGGCCACTATGACAGAATACTGGCAACAAACATGTCCTAAGCAATCTAAAGTGAAAATAACCAAAACATAGAAGAGAGAAAACAACATGATATGTATTTCACTTACATGATTAGATTTCAACATATTCAAGAAAATCCCAATACTCTTTACAATCCCTTGCCAGTGAGCAATCAAAATCTCTTGAGCAGCAGCATTTGCAAGTGTACGAGCTGTCCCCTTGATTAAGCTTGCTCTGGATATTCTGGGTGCCTACACCATTTAGTTTCCAGTTAAATAAAACTTGAAGTGGATTAGTAGTTAGCAACAAAGAATGAAGTAACTTATCACTATTAGTTTCTCTTGGGAAATGATTTCGAGTTTATTTATACATGGTACCTGAATGCACAAGCCAAGCAGTGGAGAAATCTCTTTCTTCAGATTATCGCGGATCATGCCATATATCTTTTCCACATATGCTGTCAATTGCTGTTTAAACAGCAAAGCAGGATATTTGGCTTCAACTTGGTGTAAGGTATCCACTCCACTAGTCAACTCACCGTTGGCAAAAGAAAGGTTAGCACCTTGTGGAGTTACACGGAAGCTCTGGAGAAATAAATATTGCATCCTTTACAATGTCTGCTAAGTAGCATGACCTTAGAATCAAAATGATCTTCTTTTTTTACCTGTGTCATTCTCCCAAATAAAGTAGCTGATGGAGATCGCCGGTGCTGTGGAGTCATCCCAGCAGCACCACCAGCTTTCAGTGTGCGTTGCAGAAGCAGCAACAGTGTAGATGCATTGGATAACCAATATGCTAAGGTTTCATTGTTGTCCTGTGTCTACAATTCACAGAAGTATAATTGTAGTTCAAAAGAGCCCGTGACGTTAATGTAGATTAGCATTGCACCATAAAAAAAAATTAGACTTTAAATATTCTTTTACCTCAATAGCATGACCTATGGTTTGTATAATCCGGTCAAAAATGTTAGTCCTTTCCACTTCAAAGGATCTCCATTGCCTTCATTTGTATATAATGCAGGCAGCAACAGGTCTGCCTTTAGAGAATCCTAGGGGCTGTGCTATACATCGGATAAGCAAGTCCTGATACGCCTGTTGTTTCTCATTGAGTGATTTTTGGGGTCTCTCCTCTACATCTGAAAGTTCCCTCTTCAGTCGGTGTATTGGAGGACTTGGGAGATCCTATTACAGTATCATTTGAAATATGCAGTCAAAATAAAATCCCAGAAACTGAGACAAGACTATACTAATTCTGTAATTATAGTCAATTTCACTTACTATAGCAGCTTTTGTGCTTTCACCCCTCTGCCAGTTTCAAAGAAAAGTGAAACCATAGAAAATGTGAGTAATACATAAGATTTAATAGTCCAATAAAAATGCACCTTCTCTATAGGATTACCTGAATAACTGATTTTGAGCGTCCTGATAGGAGCTTATGACCTTGTGACATTGATAAAATCTGCTGGCGAAGAGTTTTATTTTCTGCCTCTAAGTCTGAAACGACCTTATTATTCTGTGCCATGGATAGAGCTTGCTGACGAAGAACTTTATTTTCTGACTCTAAGTTGGTGAGCTTCTCATCAAGCCTATTTACAGCAGAAAAATAATTCCATTAACTGCATCCTATATACTATTGACATTGTAAATGGCAATCATCTGAGTACAAGGACATAAGTAATTGGACATCTTTAGGTGGCTATTGATGCTATTTGTTAAAGTAAATCCAGAACAGCATCATCAGTACGAAATTATTGGGGGAAGTAAACAAATGGAAATAGTGGTCTACTGAACTTTGTGCTACCAATGATAGTAATGCAAAAGATAAAACTTACAATTATACTCTTTAACGCTTCATAATATTATTAAATAGTACTAATGCAGTGAAGAGAAAAGGGCCTTGAAATTATGAAAATAAAGATCAAAGACTGGATTGTGCATTTGGTCATTTTTATCGAACTGTTGGAGAACAATGATGCTTTGAAATTTGTCACAAAAACCTATAACCCGTGAAGGTGCCACTCAATATTGTCTGGTATATGGATGACAACTAATAGCTCTGGATCCAAAGGGAACATTGGGCTTCTTTTATACTCAAAGAATAAAACAAGGAAAACAAAACAAAAAAGGAAAAGAAAAATTAAGAATCATGGACTTGTTAAGTTAACCGACCCTAATTATTCTGTCCATCATTGAACTATCAAAATAAATAAAAGACTGTTCATCACTGAAGAGCAAATTACAAGCAATCATTTCCAGCAGGATGAGAGAAAAACCAGATGTAAAAGTCTACTTCATCTTACTTTGTCCCTCTATTAATTTAAAATGATGATTAAAAGTATGTAACTACTGCTTTATCTGAAGACAGAAAACAAAGATATTGTTAAGTGAACCAATCTCTCGAGACGAGCTGTGTAAGAATCTTAGATTTTGCTAACTAAGCAATTCTCAACTGGTATGCATTTTAAAAAGGGAAAACCAAACTATGTAATTCTACTGGAGTTCTTATAACATCTACAGTGCTATGGCCATTGTCGAAGATTAAGTTATGCTCTCAAGGGCATTGGCAATTACTTAGATGGTTAGAACTCAAAACAGGATGCTTAGATACAAATAAGTACCTCCCGATTCAGTACTTGTAACACTTGAATTTATTCATAAAACTTGCACTTGTGGCACAAGGACAAACACCATGTTAACTTAGAATTCAACTTGAACAAAAAACTAATGTTTTAGTTGAGTTCACCCAATATGTTATGTCAAATTTGGCTTCTACAAGGTTTTGAAAGAATTAAAGGCCTATCCCAAATATTTGGGGTCGACTTATATGAATCCTTTTTCGCCCACATTGCAAACCAATTTTTTGGAAATATACTTCAGAGCTTACCATCCACATACACACTCCCAACACAACCATATATTTAGACAAACAAGGAAAGTAACATAGAACTAAAGAAAGAGAAGATGAGTATAAACAAAAAGATATATAATGTCCAGACTGGAAGAGAGCCAGAAAATTGAAGACTTACTGAGGGTCGAAGAGTTGGAGCAAGAAAACCTGATGAAACGGAAACAGATGATGCCTCTTTATGAGCCTTCCATTGGTACCGGTGAGGGAGGGGGAATAACATCTTTCTTCCATGTAGACTAACTTTTAATGCTACTTAAAATATTTTTCAAAAAAAAAAAAAAGAAAAAGAAAAAAAGAAAGAAAAAAAATACTAGACAGAAATAAAAAAATTCTCTTCGCCAATGGATTTATAAATTTATCATGTCTCCAAAAAAAGTGCTAAGCACAGGGCATAGACATTGACAGACAAATACCAGAACCTTAATCTCTTTTGCTAAACCCAATAACTTATCACGGTTACTATTTCGGTCTATACTGCAGTGCTTTGAATCCACACTTACTCCTGACATAACCATCTAACCATCTATTTGATAAGCAAGGTACTATAACATAGAACCAAAGAAAGACACAACAAGTACATACCAAAAAGCTTAATGTCCAGAGTGGAAGAGAACCAGAAATTTGAAGACTTACCGAAGGGGTCAAAGAGTTGGAGGAAAACCCCCCAGAAAAGGGAATCAGATGATGATGCTTTATGTGGGCCTTCCACTGGTACTGATGTAGGAGGGGCAATAACATCTTCCTTCCATGGAAACCAACTTTTAAAGTAACCAAAATATCATTTCGAGAAAACAGAAAGAAACACTAAATTGTACAAAAGAATACCTTGGAGTATTGGATTGATAAAGTTAATGCGTCTCCCAAAAAGTGATAATTACAGGACAGACACTTCTAGAAGACAAAAAACAGAACCTAAATTTCTTACGCTGAACCTATTACCATATAACAGTCACTTTTTTGATCTGGTGTTTATACAGATAGCAGCAATGGAAATAACATCACAAAGGTATGTTTACTAGTGCTTTACACCAATTCTAATATTTTTGACACTAAATATCTCACTTTGAATATTTTACAATATTTAAAGAAAAATAAATTCTCCAAGATTCTCTCAACTAAAATCAGTAAATTCGATACAGCAAATCATGCTTTGGTTTGTTATTTCCCCAAACAAAACAAGATATTATCATCTTCAATCCCAGTAAATGTTAATTGCGGATAAAAGTACCCCTTCAATCCCAATTTGAGAGTCTATCTTTCCGTTTACAAGGCATCCCGAGAAGAGATTCCAAATTCTAAAAATTAATTAGAAAGTAAAATAATGTTCCAAATTTACCATTAACTCAAAGTGGCTAAAACTGGATATTACTTAAAAAATCTAATATTGTTATTAAGATTAAAATAGGAGGTTAAATTTGAAATTGACAATTTTTTCTAAAAGCATGATTTTTTATAAATGAACTCTCATTTTGGGATGGAGGGAGTATAAGATTTTACCATTTGAAATAGTAGTTGCATGCAAATACGGTTTATCTAAATCAATAAAAATGAAACATCTTATATATACATAGACACACAGTCGCATACACTTTTCAAATATGGAGAAGAGATTGCAAATATTACCAATAATTTAATTCTCATTGTATTGTTTATCCACAATTTTTTAATGAAATAAAATAGTAACCTATTTTGGGTTGAGGTACCTACTGACTTATGCCAAAATGCCCAGAGTTAATTAAACTAAAATCTAGGAAGTATAAAACAAATTGAAAAAGTAACTTCCATTAGAAGAAATCATCAAATGCCCCCTCCCGGTCACTTTCCCAGTTTTCAGATCCTGCACAATGCAACCATCGAGAAAAAGAAGATATATAATACAGTTTCTTTTGACCCAACCTGTTTAAAACAAAACTAATATGTATCATTGGACAAACTAACGTTATCTAAGGAATGATGAAAAGAGATCGAGACAAAATGATATGAGTGGCTGAATTAGGAAGTTTTCCAATCCTGGTAGTGAGAATTATGATACTAGCAACAGTCCAAGTGCAAACAGGAAGACTCTAGGAAAACTAGACTGACCTGAGATTTCAGCCGCTGAAAGATCCTGAACTATCAGCTGGAAAGCACCAGGATTTAGGGAAGAGAAGTTTGCTGGAGTTGAAGCGGGAGCTGGGAAGGTGAAATCAGAGTCAGTGGATGTAGTATCTGAGGAAGTGGATGTCGCATCACCTTGACCATCTCTAGTAATGAGTCCTGAGGTTGAACTCAAGTTGGATGAGGTACACAATATCATTTTCAGCTCTGAAACTTGGTCAGACATGTTGTATATCATCCTGAGGCACACTAGATCATATCTACTATTAGTCAAATAACATGTAGGAGCCATTCAAGCTTAACTTATTTAGACAATCCTGTAGCTAAATGAATTTTTTTTATATCAAGTATTGCGAAGGGTTTAAACCAATAAACTGAACTCGATTTTCCTCAGTTTCTTCTCTTCCTCCGATTTCCATAATCAATTAAGTTATTCTTTTCTTTCATTATTATCATTCACCTTAATTTCTATACAATTCTAGAATTCTCTTTTACAAGTAAAATATGTAGGCCACCATTATATTACTGTCTGGATGAATCTCCCGCGACATTTCATTTCTACCAAAATCCTCACCGTAAGGAAGCATCTCAATTAAAGTTACATATTAATGATTCATCACAAGATTTCTACATGGCATCCATCTCTATTTCTGCTTGAACAACATGCATTTGTTTCTATTACCCTTTAAATCATAAAATTTCCCAGTCCACTAGTGCATACTTCCATACCAAATAACTCTTCCACTAAGTAAGTCACCACATTCAAATTGATGCTTTACTACAACACTATTAGTCAAAAACATATACGTTATCTTATCAATACTAATTTATTATAATTTATAAAGAAAACCAATAATGGTGAAAAACACAAAACATTGCAGAGGGGACAAACTATACACTGCACAACCAAAAAACAAACTAACTGTCTTCCATTCCACAAAGAATTCCTATACCAGGAACAAGGGAAACAAATCCAGCCACCCAAAATGCTTCATTAAACCAAAAGGATAAGAAATTACGCAACTAGGATCTCACTTTACATGCAGGGAACTCTACCCTGTCAAATCAATTAGGTATGCCGTCACTCATGGATAGAGGCATGTAGACCATGAGAAGACATTGGGCTCGATACATACCCAAATTATAGAAAGAGGTAGAAGAAAACTCATTGGTTATTTCCTACCATCAACGCTCAACTCAGCAGGTGATCAAGCATTCCATGTTCCCAAGGGGTAATATATAGCTACAGGAGACAATTACCCACACATTATGTCAGGATCACAAGAGCAAGGGTAAATTGGACATAACTAAAGTAGTTGATATATTCTAGAGTTAGATATTTTGTACGCACATGAAGGTTGTTAACATGTGTGTGAAGGATAAGAGAGGTGTAGGTTAGGAGTATTTACACTTTTTAGCATTTTATTATATATATATATATATATATATATATATATATATATATATATGTAGTAGGAACCCAAGTTTTGATGTTATGCATTTTATGAATGAAATTGGAAAGTAAGTTTTCAGCTACTCCATTTTATCTCTCACGAACACAGTGAGTATTCACTGTGTTTTCCTTCTTCCTCCTTATTCTCTCTAATTCTCTACTTCCATATGTGTTTCTATCTCTATTTCTAGTTGGGCTTCAACAAGGACCTGACAAATTGGTATCAGAGCTTAAGTTCTATCCAAACTCATTATCTTCCTCCTTAAAATACTATGTTTTCTTCTCTATCTTCAACCTCTAAAATCTTTTCTTCTTCAAAACCAATCTGAACTCTACCTCTTCTACTCTTCAAACACCACCTAGAACCAGTAACAAGATAGTAGAAACAGACATCACGGAGGCTCTGTTTTCATGCCGAACTTGCAACTCAACAAATCTAAGTGATTAATCACTTATTTCAGGTAATAATCTCTTCTATCTTACTCGTTTCAGTCATGTACACATAGCCCACAACATATTTCTCATAAACATCAATACCCAAACATGTTACAATCCATATTTTGCTTGTTCTTTTCGGTTGGGGAAAAATTTCCAGATTCTGGAAATTAAAGTTGTTTGATTTGTTTTGTTTGAGTTTAGTGATTCAAATTAACTTGTTTAGTATATCTAGTAGTATTTTAAATATTCAAAAACTAAAAATATCAAAATAATTTTTTGAGAGTTTTTTCAGTTTAAATATTAAACAGTTTCTACTTATATAGCTAGTATTACTAACTTGTGTTGATATCTCGCTCTAATCCTTTGGTGCTATAGTTTGTTTTCTGTGTTTAATTACTCTATAAAATTCAACTAAGCTTTAGCTAGTTGAGTTTAAAACTTGCTTTGCTTCGGATACTCAGTTGTTTCAGTGAGTAAGTCCACTTCTCACTTAAATAACTATTCAAGCTCACTTACTCTTACTCAAGTAGTGTTGTTACTGCTTGAATTCGTTTTCAAACTCAGAATCATAATTGTTATGTGACTCATTTACTCTCTACTCTCTGTAAGTATGGCTGGTCATTCACAAGTGTTGCAGAAGTATTTCATAAAATATAAAGAGTACACCAATGAAAAATTACAACTCATTGATGAGAAAATAAACCATTTTATGGAAGGTATGAATGAATTGTTAAGGCAAAAGAGCCCAAATAATGATGATAGGTTTGAAAATCCTTTTGGGAATAATGGAAGGGGCAGAGGCATGTTCATATGAGGTAAAGGAGAGATAAGGGCTTCTTTAGAGACCCTAGACATGCTGAGCAAGAAAGAGCTAGGAGAAATGAATAAGATGATGCTCAATAGAGGAGGAACCAAAATGATGATGATGGTGAAGAGGGAAGAGAACTGAAGCATCTTAAACTGATTTTCCGTGATGATGCTAAGAATTGAATTCAAGATTGTGAGGAGTACTTTAACATCTATGGAATCAACTCCCAAAGGAGGATTGTCATAGCTGGGATGCACCTCCATGGCTCTCCAAAGTATTGGTACTAGTCTTATGTTAATGGCAAGGATGGATTTACATGGAGGATTTTGCAAGTGACTTCACTGTGAGGTTCACTGAGACAAGTGTGGAGAATATATATGAACAGTTCAAGCTACTAAAACAACTAAGCATTGTGAATGTTTACTATGATGACTTTGAGAGGCACAAAGGGAGATTTCTTGAAAAGTTGTCTCACTTGATTGAGGATTTCTTTGTTGGGAACTTTGTTCGTGGACTTAAAAGATGAAACCAAAAAGATGATAAAGCTACTTGACCCTGAAACACTTTCCCAAGCCTTCAAACAAGCCAAATTCTATGAAAGTCTTATTTTAAAACCTGCAAACAACTACAATAAAGCCCAAAGTACCTACACAAACACTAAGCCCAACTCTAAAAAGGACTTCCCTGCACCTATTGCCACCAAAACTCATATACTCGCTTATCCTAGAAAAGACTTTAACAAGCCTAAACCTATTACTGCAGCCCAAAGACATAAGAGGAAAGTAAAAGGCCTTTGTTTCTATTGTGATGATAAGTACACCATGGGACATCAGTGTAAGGTTCCCAAAAATTTTATGATTACTTGTGAGGATTGTCAAGACTGTGAAGACTAGATTGGTCCTCCTATGTTTGATGAAGAACCGGAACTTGCTAGGGAAGGGAGTCAAGAAAATCCAAAAGAAACAGCTGCCCTATGCCACCTGCAACTTAAGAGAGAAACCAAAGGTGGACAAACTCTTATTCTTAAAGGGAAAAAATGGAGTATTTTAAATTTTCTAAGCCAAGAAGTTTCAGGGGTCTTCATCTATTCTTTACATCCTATTGATCCTATTATCATTACCCTTCCTAATGGAGAGGAACTCCAGAGTAGCACTTGGTGCCCTGAGTTTAAATGAGACATTGACAACCACAGTTTCAACACACCTATGTGGGTTATTAATTTACAGCAACATGATGCCATCTTGGGACTACATGGATGAAGTAACTGGGAGCAGTACATTTCAATTACAATAAACTTCTCATAAGTTTTCTGCACAATGGGAAAGAGATACATCTACAAAAGATAAAAATACCACAACACACAGAAGCTATAAATCTCCCAGCTTGCAACTACCTAACAATAACTCAACCAGATTGAATGTCCCAACTAGTCCCAAATTATAACTGAATTAGCAGCTACAAAGATGGGGTCTAATGAATTTGAATTAGTCCATGGATTACTTAAGTACAAAGGTAAGTGGGTAATAAGATTCCAAGGAGAATTGAGGAAGCAATTATTTGAAGAACTTCATGAAAAAGGAGTCAGGGGTCATTCAGGAACTAGATCCACTCCAAAAAGAATAAAGCAGTACTTCTATTGTATTGGATATGAATGAAGAATGATATCACAAAGTGAGTGGTTGAGTGCCCTGTTTGTCAATTTTCCAAACATGAAAATGTGAAAATCCCTGGACCCCATCCCTAATCAACATTCGATTTCATCAGTGGACTCCCTAACTCCAAAGGCTATGAAGTTATTTGGGTTATTATTGATTGGTATAACAGGAGCTTTCATTTTTTACCTCTGAGTCATCCTATCTCAGCCAAGACATTATCCCAGTTATTCTTTGAGAACCTCTTTAAGCTTCATGGCCTTCCCAGTTCAATTGTGATGATAGAGATCTTATATTTTTGAGCGACTTCTGACATACATTATTTAAACTTGCAAGAACAAGGCTCCACATCAGTACTTTCCATCATCATCAAAGTGATGGGAGCACTGAAAGGATAATAAATATGTTTGGAGCAATACCTAAGAAGCATGTGCAGCCATTCACCAAAACAATGGAGCTCTTGGCTACCTATGACAGAGTGGTGGTTTAATACCATTTTCCACACTTCTCTACAAACAACCCCATACAAAGTTCTATATGGACATGACCCTATATATCTAAGCATTCCCTCAAAATTTGGTACCAACATTACAGCAGTAGAGGACATTCTTGCAGAGAAACAACAACAGTTGGAAATTCACAATTTGGCCAAGGCACAACAAAGAATCAAGAGTCATGTTGATAAAGGAAGAACAAGGAGGGATTTTGAAGTTGATGAATGAGTGTGCCTGAAGTTACAACCTTACAGGCAGAGTTCAATTTCTGAAACTAGTCCCAAAATTTTATGGGCCTTTTAAAATTCTGGAAAAAATATGGGATTGTTGCATACAAACTAGAACTTCTTCAAGCACTTCAAGGATACATCCCACCTTTCATGCCTCACAACTAAAAAGGCATTTGAGGGCACCTCTAATCAACACACAGCTACAAGAGGTTAATCAAGAAAGGCAATTTAATGTGAGACCACTCAGAACCATAAAACATAAGAGAATTTACAAAGGAAACAATGTCATTTATCAATATTTGGTGCAATGGAAATATTGTAGCTTGGAGGAACCCACTTGAGAAGATGAAGACTTGCTCAAACTCAACTATCCAGACTTGTTACTTCATTCATAAGGACACGAATTCTCTTAAAGCGAAGGGAATGTCAGGATCACAAGAGCAAGGGTAAACTAGGCATAACTAAAACAGTTAGTATATTCTAGAGTTAGATATTTTGTATGCACATGGAGGTTGTTAGCATGTGTGAATGATAAGAAATTGGTGTAGGTTAAGAGTATTTATACTTTTCAGCATTTTAGTAGCTATATATATGTATGTAGTGGGAAGGGTAATCCCAAGTTTTGATGTTATGCATTTTATGAATGAAATTGGAAAGTAAGGTTTCAGCTACTCCATTTTATCTCTCTCACGAACATAGTGAGTATTCACTGTGTTCTTCTCCTTCTTCCTCCCTATTCTCTCTAATTCTCTACTTCTATATCAACTTCTATCTTTATTTCTGGTTAGGCTTCAACAAGGGCATAACACATTACTTAAAAAGTTTTTTAGATCATGTGGATAATTGGTCGGGTTGAATAAATAAATAAAATAAAATTCATAGAAAAACCCCAGAAAATAAATCTACTAAACTAATATTGAAGGCTAAAGATTTTTCACGTCAAAAATAAGAAATGTAAGCAATTTTACTATGTCTTAATAGACATTGATTGACAATACATGTGCATTGATGATAAGATATATAATAAACAATGACAAGTACATAAGGACCTTCTAGAATAAACATGTGTAATACAAAAAATTTTATGAGTTATGCACTAACACTACCTGTTCAAAGATTCCTGAAGCTGATGAACTCTTCTTTCAGTTTCTTCTAACTTCTGACGCTTTTTTCACCGACTCACTCATTCTTTGCATACTTTTTTCAAAATCATCTGCTCGCTCTTTTTCAGATTGCAAAGATGCCTGTAAAAATCAAGATGAAAGAATATGTTGTTCCGGGTATCGCAATATATACATTAATAAATTCTTAGAAGAGCTACAACAATAGATGTAGCTTTATTTTTGTCAGGTCTTGGGTTCAAGTTCCCCCCCAATACACTTATTTATTAGTTCACTTGAAATGTTTATAGCATATTTGTTTATTTTTGCCTCATCTATAATAGGAGGACACACACGAAGGAATTTATTGAAAGATTAATATTCGTTAATCGAAGAATTCTTTTAAGATATTCAAGTTTTAGAAAAAATGGTAGAAAAAAACATAAAAGCTGAGAGAAAGAGACATGTACAATTTGCATTGACTTTTGTTTGTAGCTAAAATATATTTATATGTATATAAATTCATATTAAGTCTGATGGTAGGATAGTGTTAAATTTATAAAATGGGTCCAAAGTATAGTATATAAAGTCGTCAAGCTCTCTTAACTTTTAAAATCAATTGGCAATGAGAAGAGTTGGCCCAAGTAAACTAGACATATTTTCTCAAGGTATTCAATGTGTGTGACAAGATATTATATAACATCCTCTAACGTGTAACTCGATGTATTGAGAGTTGCACATGGACCTGATGAAAATGAAAACCCATACAAGATAAGCAAGTCCAGAAAAAGCTAGTCACAAGACAAGCCCAGAAAAAATCTAGTAAACCACAAGAAACTATTGACCCAATTGATAAGGTGGAACTAGTTAAGAAATAGGTAAATTTGACCCTTAAAAAATGGACTACAAGTGAATAAGAATGAAGGCTAAGAAAAGTGTTTAATTAGGCCCAATACCATGTTAGATTTATAAAATGGGCCCAAAATCTAGTATATAAAGACATCAAGCTCTCTAACCAATTGCCAATGAAAAGAGTTGACCCAAGTCATTATAAACTGACATATTTTCTCAAGGTATTTAATGTGGGACAAGAGATAGCGTTTGGGGTAAGAAACCCATGGTGGTGACGACTTGATAAGGCTTTAGAGTTAATATTAGCAAGGAGAAGATGGTTGTGGTGATCCATGGTGGTAGCTATAGGGCTGTATTAAATAGTGGTGGTAAGGGGAAAGATAAAAACTAGAAATGGATAATCATGTCTGTCGAATAGGAAGATATAGGTTCTCTCAACCTTGGTGATAAGCCAACTATTATTATTCCCCATGTCAGCATTTCACCCTAAAATGCTTGTTTACGTGTATAGGAAGGTATAGGTTCTCTCAACCTTGGTGATAAAGCTAACCGTTATTATTCCTCATGTCAACATATCACCCTAAAATGTTTGTTTCCATGTATATTTGTAAGAACCGTTGACAAAATAAAATGCAAAATTATAGGATTCAAACCTGATATTTATTGTTCTTTACCAGCTTTACAATTAGAGAAAAAATTTAAAGAACTATTATCTCGAACGTTCATTTGCAATATCCAAAGAGATTAGAGAACTCAAATGAATTTATAGTTTTCTAGGGGTTCTCTCTCTCGTTTCTGTCATTCCAGAAGATTAGGTATGAGAAAATTAGATTCTAAAAGCTATACAAGTATGCATAGCAACCATAAATGTGAGATCTAGTCTCATAAAGTTATTATATCATCCTTTACACTAGACATAAATTACTCAAGTCTGAGTTCATTGAGTGTATTAACGGACATAATACAATTATTCACTAGATCTTTAACAATATTCTTCTATAAGTTTATGGCAAGAAGGAATCTCTCTATAAATCTAAATTTGATCGTATTGATATCAATTGACTACTAATCCATAAGAGAACGAAATCAGAAATTTTATTTCTTAAATGTAATCCTTTGAAATATTACATTCAATTTTCATCTAGTTCCTAAAATTTGTCACGGAGGGAGCTAGATTTCCCATATAACAAAATTCCACAACCTTAAAAGATGCAGGATTTGATCCCATGCATCTGGTATGAGTATGAACAGCTAGAAGTTACAATAATGACAAGAAGATTGATGGGGGTGTAAACTAGAGCTATTTCAAGTTAAAACTGTAAACAAACACACATTTGTATTCTGAAACTCAAATCAACAAAGCATTTCATTCCCACTAGTTGGAGTAGTTTTGTGGCTGGAAATGGGTGGCTTATCCAGTTTTAGAAGGGTTAGTGCGTAGGGATAGAGTTATTGGGGCATGATTTCCAAGCTTATTCTCTCTAGAAATGGAACGGGATGCTGCTGTTGCATATGAACAGTGGAGGAAAGTTGCATGACAACCTACTTTCCGAAGGCATTTTCAGGATTGGGAGGTCGTTGAGGTGGAGCAAGTTTTAGGGGTGTTAGTAAGTGGATTGAGCATTTTAACAGACGAGGATTTCATTCAGTGGGAGAGTAATGGAAGTGCTAAGTTCTCCATTAATTCATATTATGGGAGCCGCATGGACAGAACAATAAGAACTTCACTTGGTGGAGTAGTTGGACAGCATTCTAACCCAATAGTCTTTATAAAGTGTAAGTTTGAAGTAAACAGATGCTACTTGTGCAAGGTTTGAGAGGTGATAGATCATTTGCTCTTGCATTGCAAATTTGTTAGTCTTTTGCAGGCAATGGTTTTTCCATTATTGGGGGTGGGTGATGCCTAACCTGGTTGTGGATTTTTTCGTTGTGTGGAAGTAGTCTTGAGTTTCTAAGTGGATTCGTGCTAAATCAAAATATGCTACACATTGCCTTTGGTGGGTGCTGTGGAGGGAACGCAATCGTAGATACTTTGATGCTAAGGAGCATTCTGTTGTGCATATAAAGTTCTTATTCTCGAGTCAGCCTTTATATTGGCAGAATGAGATGTATCTCGGGTCAATTATATCTTTGTAGATTTCTTGTCAAAGTTTGTATTGGGGCATATCTAGTTGTTGTGTGCCTTGGTGGCATAGATTTTTCTCCTGCTTTTTGAGTATCTCACTTGTACATAGGAGGCACTCCTCGGTGCCAGTTATCATAAAAAAAACATACTAATTTCTACAATAATTCTGATCTTGAAATTTCACATACTTTTGTTCAACAGAATCGATTAGTACCATGCATTTTATATAGAGAGAGTTCTCCCTTCCTTATCCCCACAACACACAACATTTACTCCCACCATCTATTTTGACTCTTTTCTTCTCTTTTCTATTTTTTGGGGTTCTCCATAACTTTAAGATGTGGAAAATATATTTACATTTTTTATTTTTAATATATCTAAATAAAGTCGAAAATATAACATATAATGCCGGTAAAAGATATTTTGAAAATATGATATAAAATGTGCGCCAGACATCTAAAGAGAAGGGCCACTTGAAATGGGGGAGATTTAGTATAAGATATTGTTGACACAAAGTATGTTGAGACTGTAAAGTCTCATATTTGACAATATAAGCCTTTCAAATCAATATATAGACCCCTCAGGTAAATGAAATTTTACACCCACACCAACACACAAACAGAAAAAGAAAAGATGGAAAGAAAAGTAGAGCCGTAGAGGTAATATACTAGGTAAGCTGCATTACCTTCAAGGTTTCCACTTCGGCACTTAATGCCTCAATCTTTTCGGTATCTTCAACAGGAACTGGGGTTTCCTTGATTATAGAAGATGCCTCTTCAATTGCTTTCTGTGCAGCGTCACGTTCCTTTACAAGCAATGCATTCGTTTCATCAACTTTGCTTTGCATGGCTTGCAAGTTATTCTGCAACTTTGATATCTCCTGTCCTTTAGCTTCTTCTAAATCAGTCTGTAAGCATGACATTCAAACTTCAGGCAATATGCACCAAGCTGCCAAAAAGCATGATCTTACTTTGGAATTTTTTTAGGGAATGTTATTTCCACAAGTCCACAAGGCCGCCAAGAGTGTGAGGCCAACTTACAGCTCATGTGAGAGGAGACCTTGTAGAACTAACAATTTTACTTGTGGAATAGCAGCCCCTTTATTTAAGTTGATATAGCTAACAAGTATGCTGCAGCAATTTATTAGTTCTTATTTTCTGTAAGAACCTTAAATTACTAGTTTCCTAGAAATAATAAATATATGTGTGTGTGTGTGTTTATATCAAAGTCTACTTATCCTGCTGAGATGAAATATAGTTAATCCCAAACAAATATATATTACCCTGAGACGTTTTTCCAATTGCAAGCGCCATTTAAGTTCTTCCACCTGTTTTTCAAGGTTATCCTTAGCTTGTTGGAGTGCACCTGTTTCCCTTGCAGCCTAAAAAAATGAATACACATTACATTAGGAATAGACAAACAAATGGAAATTGTTATGAAATTACAACTATTATACTGGGACCTAGTAACAATACCGAGCAGTGAGTTTATATCTGTTCACATTAATTAATTTTTTCTAAAGACTATGTGCCTATGCATACCTTTTACATATATCTTACTCTAGTTTGGTGTCAAGTGAAATTGTATAGTACCAAGCAAAAGTAGAACTGATGCCAATAAGAATGAATTCATTGATCTTATAAATATATCACATGAATGCTTGTATTATCTGAAGAAATGTCACAGAAGTAATTAGCCATGCCCTCACATTCTTCACAAAATTAAGCATTTTTTAGACTTGTGCTTTGAGTACCAAATAAATAAATTAATATATATATATGTGTGTGTGTGTGTGTGTGTATGGTGAGTGAGTGTGTGAGTTTAATTCAAAGTGATGTGGTCAGTTAATGTGGTAGTGACGCATAATTGAGATCCCAAACTTGGTAGTAAATTTGGAACCCCTAGCTTTAATCTCTTCTTCTTTTTATGCCAAAAGTACAACACTGACACCCACCGTCTTTAGTTTCCGAAGCTCCCTTCTAGCAATTCTCCCCCTCCATATGCATTGCGTGACAACTGATGCCCTTATCAATTTCTTATGATGCGAAAAAGCTCTATGACCACGACAATGAGACTGCAAATATTGGTTAGAGTGAATAATAGAACCTGCATCAAACTAGACCCTAAAGCTTAAAACAAAAACCAGATACTAACTTGTATCAAAATTGCTGCCTTAGCTTGCTTTCTATATCTAAACTCATTACGGGAAGCCATTGCCCGTAAACCTGTCTGGAGGAGAACAACAGAGAATTTGAGTTTGGAGTAGGACC
Source organism: Panax ginseng (assembly GCA_020205605.1). Lineage (NCBI taxonomy): Eukaryota > Viridiplantae > Streptophyta > Magnoliopsida > Apiales > Araliaceae > Panax > Panax ginseng. The sequence goes on along the minus strand of CM035138.1, from coordinate 6,701,906 downwards.
TCCTCGATGAGTGTCCCCTGAAATTCGTCTGGATTTTAATAGAAGCTGCTTCCTTTTTCATATTTTCATATAATTTGCTAGCGAGGCTTCCTATATAATCAATAACCAAGACAATGTGAATTAATGATATATGATATACAAGAATAAAAATAGATGCAGTTAATTAATCTACTTTCTGTGCAAAGACAGCGAAAACTTCTATGCATTACCCATAGTAAAAAGTGCTTCGAATAAGTCCATTATGCAAAACGCCCTTTCTTTTTAATAAGAAGCTATCTGGGAATTGGAAAACATTTAGACAAACCTCTACAGAAGGATTGCATACAAATAGCAGCCACCCGCATAGCAAGAAAATGTTTCCGAGTAATGTGAGCTCTAATCTTTCTTTGAATAGTCTTGGCTGCATTGCTTAGCTTTAATGCTCTCCGTGCATCTAGATCAGCCATCTGACCAGCTCTTAGGAAAACTTTTGTTTTTCCTGTCTGCAAAACCATTTACCAATGTAATGCATAGATACCACATAGCTGAAAATGGAATTTGAACAAAGTGCAAGAGAATCGATGATAAAAAGATGAATGTTGTATACGTGGATGTTTGAACTATAGAAAACGCTTCAATCAAGTTATATCAAAGAAGATAACATGAAGCAACCCCTTTATACCCCCTCCCCCACCGGCCCCACCCCCCAAAAAAAATATAAAAATACATCCAACTTTACCACCCACCCCCCCCCCCCCCCGTGAGTGCAAGCAAGATATAGGTGTTAACCACGGTTTCAAACTTTTGTTCAAAAATGAAAAACGACGTCTTTATGAAAATATAATAGTAATATATTACTATATGAATAGAGGAAGTTTTGCATATGGCTTGATCCTTAACTCTTTGCCTCATATGCTGCAACTGACATAATGGGGAACTCCATAAAGAATCAGTCTTAATTTGTAATTTTAGAAGCTTGCAAAAGTAAACATATTTTCAGGAATTAAACACACACACTCCATGTGGGCCCCCAGTTAATTAATAATGTGCAACTCCTAAACATTTAGAAGCATAAAACTATAGCAATGGATCGGCAATATAAAAGAAATAAGAGTAATTGCTTTAATAAATGAAAAGGAATTAAATAAAAATAAAGTAATTATCACTTGTCCTTATGGATTTGCTATAGAAGTCCTACAAATATGCAAATCCATGAGGACATTGATGTTCTGAAGGGGAGGGGAATTGTAAAGCCTAGTCTAATTTAGGGTTGGGAGTTTCTAGAAACAAGAAGCATGTGCAAAAAGTAGTAGAAGAGTTTGATAATGTAGTATGTTGTAGAGGGTTATGTTAGCATAAGATCTATGGTTGAGTATCTTCTATAAATATAGGGTATGAAATCATTGTAAAAAGCATACTATTGCATATATGAAATATCATAGAGCTTTTTAGTTCATCTCTCCCGCTTTTCTCACCTTTTCTGTCTCATTCCTCCTCACCTTTAAATTCTGAATGTGTTTCTATTCCTTCCTTAATTTCTATTGTGTTGTTAGGAAGTAGGAATCCAAAATACTTTGCATAGCATATTCCCTACAACGCCTTTCAAATTTCCATTGCGTCACCTAGAACAAGCCTCAAAAAAGTCTTTGAGCATATTAAGTTACTTTAGAAATACAGCCAATGTAGCACGAATTTGTTGAAAAGGAAATACTTGAGATTGAAAGGTTGACAAGCTCAATTTTACCTGAGATCCTATGAGGCCCATCTTTTCCAAAAGCTTTTTGCAGGCAACCTTTTCATCATGACTGCTCATGTAGGCAGTAAACCCAGATGTCAGAATCTAGCTACATTAAATAAGCCAAAACCACCAAAAATTGGAGAAGGAAACAAAATGCTGAAAGGATAACAGTTTTTCTATGCAGTGAATATTAGCTAATACTTACTTCCCTTCCATAACTTCTGGAGCGAGAAGACTAAATCGATTTAGAAATTCGAAAAATGTCTTGCGAGTAGGATATCCAGCACAACTTATTCTGATTGCCTCTAGAACACCCTGCACGAACAATAATGAGTGCTCATAGCAAAAAAACTGAACAATAACAAACAGATTAAAATCTGAATTCCAATTTGTACTCACACCACACCGTAGTTGTTGCATGATGTTGACATTCTCAAAAATAGCAGGTTTAAGAAGATTATTAGGCTTCACGCATCTAATGTAATGAGGCTCTGTAGAATTTAGTGTTTCCATCAATGATTGGAGTTGAATCTGTACAAAATTATAAAATGTCAGTTTTTACCTTTATGCAGTAGGAAGAACGTGAAATCATTGCTCATAATGCCACAAGTTTACATAAAACATATCCCACTGACTAGCTTACAGATGTAGAATCCACTATAATCGTAAGCGAGATGACAAAATACATTATACCTTGAACCGCACTCCTATAGATGAGAACTTGGAAGATTTGGATGACGATTTAGTTGTCTCTATGGGAAGTGGCGGGAAAAGACCAGCAACAAAAGAGCATTTGGAAGCACTCAACAAATCTTGATGTTCGGGAACAACGTAGTCTTTGTTTTTGTCTAGAAATTGATCAGACTGATACTGGACCTGAAAATCAATAAGCAGCGAGAAGATACATTAATGCATAGGCGCACCCACATTAGCAGCACTTGAGCAAATATTGAAGGAAATGCATAATCCAAACCTCTCCGGCATAATGAGCAACAGTGAAATCGGTCCTTGACAATTTTGGTTTGATAAAACGTTTATGAACTTTGAATGTCTGGTAAAGCTTTTGTGAAAATGTTTCATGAGTTGATTTGGGAAACATACTGAAAAAGTAGAACAAGTCCATCATAAAAACAGAAAAGACAATTCAGCAGTAGTAAGTAGATGCTTATAATTCTGCACAGCAGACAAGCACACCTCCAATAAAAATACATTAACACACAAATATACCAACATATATAAAGTGAGGAATAAAATTTATCCTACCAGGCTTCATCAAGTAGAGCGATGATCCCTCCAGGTTTCTGCAAAAGCAGGACAAACCGAGTTATTTGTAAATTGATCTACAACTAGCCGAACCAGACAACCAGTATAGAAGTTGTTAACTGTACTCTAAAACATGTTTAGCATATCTAAGGGAAAAAATCCTTTAACGAGAGAAAAAGTGCAGCGCGTAAAAGATGAGCTGGATTCAAAACTTTATTGAATATTGAGTGATAATATATCTCTGACAAAAATTTATACACAATGATTAAATGAATGGAGTTCCTATGTTTGAGAAACTATTGCCCAGTACGAGTAGAATTTCCTCTCTGGCACAGGAAACACTAATCACTAATATATTCTGGAGTATGGACAAAAAGTGTAATACTTACAAAACCTAATCTACTCACCAAAATTACACTGCAGAAAAATTAGTCCTTTTACAGCGTGATGCATGGAAGTCTGATCCTTTAAGGAGAGAATTATGTTAGTACTTGCATAAATAATTCAGCAGGAGAAAAGGTTCATATCGTTTATTTCTTTCAGTAGAAAAGGTTTATGTTATTAAGTAACTCCTATCCATGAATAAGTATGTTTCTCTACGAAGCAGTATGTTTCCCCTTCAAGATTAGTCATGTAGGTTCGTGTTGTTTATTTCTTTCAGTAGAAAATGTTTATGTTACTAAGTAAATCTTTTTCATGAATAAGTATATTTCTCTCTGAATCAGTATGTTTCCCCTTCAAGATTAGTCATGTAAGCACAGTTAACTGAAAAGTGAAAAATAATTATTATTATTTTAATAATAAAAAATAAAAATTAAGCAAATTACAAAATGATAAGAAGAGAACCAGAGACATACACAAAATGCAGATGGAAAAGCATACATCTAGACATTGCAAAATATATTAAAAATTATCCTGTTCTACCAACCAAGTGACCCTCTGCCTTAATGGAAAATGGTCATATTCTAGTGCTCCTATGTGTTAGCTATGAGATCTAGTGCTCCTACATTGTTCGTGATGACAAACAAAGAAGTCCTACCTTTTGTCTTTCACTTTAATAGAAACTGATACAGACTGTTTTAAAATTTCTTGCTATATAAAGTCATAGACTAGCTCCATAGGGATTAATATTAGTAAAGGTTAATAATTAAATTACCTTTTCAATAAGATCCAGGACATCTTGGTTATCAACAAATTCTATGTAGCTCCAGTCAATCTCCTCTTTTGTGTACTCTTCTTGTTCCATCTTGAACACATGCTGTACATCACAATAACTAAATTATGGTCTGAAAATGTGCGTAAAATTGTGTCACCAGACATGCCAAAATTATATACCTGGTTGAAATGCTGTTGCAGCTTCTCATTTGTGTAATTGATACAAAACTGTTCAAAACTGCACAGATGTATATAATGGTAACCCAAGTTGCAATAATTGAGCCACCAATGATGTAACTAAAAAAATTAGGCCCCGTTTAGAAACTGTATACATTATTTAGAAAATCTGCTTTATTATGAATATAAATAAATATATATTTATATACACAATCCGCTTCCTATGCGGGTGGTCCATCGCTAAACCCATCAACATAGGGTCTGAACCAGGCTATAGCGACGGTTCTGGGCTATCGCAACGGTTCAGACCCTATGGCGACGAATTTAGCGACTGTTTTGTCCGTCGCTAAAGGTGGTCCGCATGCGGACCACCCGCATAGGAAGCTCTTATTATATATATATAACATGGAGAAAAAAATAAGAAAAATATTAAAATAGTGTGAAACCATGATATATGCCAAAATATATGCTAAAGAGGTATAAGAAGATGACAGTATATGCCCATGGGTTCATAAGTTCCGTTCTAGTACACCAACATCTCCTCCAACTTATAAGTAGGTAGAATCTGCTTTTTCTATTTTTAGAATTCAAATGTTTTAACTAGAATGCATTTTTAAAGACAAGCTGAAAAAGGTTATAATGAAAAAACACCAATCCCCACCCACCCCCAACAAACTACCAGAGCACAAAAAGAACAGAAATACCAATTCAGAAGAATGCTTTGCCATTTCAAACTACTCCGATCCTTCCTTTGTATCAATAATACCTGTTAGTTTTGAAGCTTTCAAAACCATAAATGTCAAGAACCCCAATCAGAGATTTTGAATTAGCATCTTGCCCAATTGACATATTAATTTTGTCTACCAACCTGTCAATGTAAAAAAATCAAGCACCCTTAGCATCATTAAAGTTTCTAAAGCCAAGAACCAAGAAATATCCTGATACATCACTGAATTAGTGAATACAACAAAACAATATCAACTTACCATTCAAACAAGCGTGAATATAAGGTCTTAGCTAAACCATCCCTGCTAACTGTTGCAGCATCTGGATCAAGACTTCTTTTGATAACTTCTTCTGGGGTGACCATAACACGCTTCAATAGTGCATCTTCCAATGCATTAAGATCACACCTGAAATAAAATTCAATCAACTCAAGACATAAACAAACTGAATAAAGTTAACAAAAACATGGTAAGATAATGGGCTCTAGTCATACATTAGAAGATCAACTGTCATTTGAAGATGGAACTTGGACTTCTCATCTTTTAAAACTGATGAATCAACTTCTTTCCCCTTAGAAAATTCAACATTACCAAGATGGAGAATTGCAGCCACAACTCTGAAAATTGCTTCCTAAAAAAATGCGGGAAGGGTTATTGCAGATTTTTCATATGAAGTCAAATAGTACTGCAGAAACAATTTGAACAGAGATATTGTACCTGATCAGTTTCACTTATGCCAACTATATCCATGGCTCTCCTAGTGGCAAGATACTCTTGAGCATCATTAACACCAACAAGTTCATAGCAATTTGATTGATTAAGATAGTGAAACGATTTAGGACTTCCCAGCTTATATTTCTCAATTTCCTGAAAAGAATTGACAAGTTGTAGAAGGATGAAAAATTAGTAAATGGATGAGTGAAGTGGACAACTGAAGTGGAAGTGACAAACTAACCTCTGGTGGTGCTGCACAAAGAAGGTAAAAACAGTGATAGTTACGTTCAGGATCTGAAACCTGACAAACGCGAGATCTCTCAAGAAGGTAAGTTCTAATAGCTGCTCCTGATATTCTTCCATGCTTATCAAACTGAATCTCAACGAATTTACCAAACCGACTGTCAACATAATTAAAAGAGCATGTAAAGAAAACTGCCACAAAGTTTCAGAAATTACAATGTTTTAATATTAAAGAAACCATTAGTTCAAAGCATGACTCTCCACCTGGAATTGTTGTTTCTAACAGTTTTTGCATTTCCAAATGCCTCCAGAACTGGATTAGACTGCATTTCCATAAATTTATAATCAATAATCAAACTTAAAATAGGTCAATGGATAGAAAACAAAATAATATGGAAGCATAATGTAACTAAAAGGTCATTTATCAATATTAATTTCAAAAAGTTAAAGAAACTCGGGAGATCAAAACTACTAGTTCATAGATTTTGTTGCTACATGTTTTGAAGTTGTTAATCTGAACTTTAACTTAGATTGTGTTGGTTTAGAAATTAGAAAAGATAGGCTGTCTATGTTCTTCTAGGGAAGGAAAAAATGCAGCCACAGACAACATCAGGAAATGTGCAAGGACCTTTAGATTAATTAAAGAAGTTGTATGCCTGATGAGTACCTTAGATGATAAATATAAAATACCGCATCAATTTTGTTCAGATAGCTACTTGATGCATAACCATCTTGAGAAATATGGTTGGAGCAATATAAAAGGCTTTGGTAGCCCATGCCATGTCCAAAGAGTACGACAAGAATTATTTAGTAATTTTTATTCATTTTAAATTGTGAATCCATAATTATCTTATTAGTCATGGTTTAGGATTTAGGAAGTTTAGTAGGTTCATAGCATATACGGATGTAATACGGATACCCTCTTTTGAATGCAGAGAATTAATATAAGTTTTTCAGCTTATATTGATAGTCTGTTCCTTTCCCTCATCCCATCTTATTTCCCAATTTTTCCTCATTCCCTTGTCAAATCTAAAGAAGAGGGAAAGGAACACAATCAATATACGCTCAAATATTTTTACTAATCGCTGCCCACAAAAGAGGGAAATACATCCCAATATATAATAATCCTACTAAACTTCCTAAAACTACTATCAATTACGATTCTAATACGATAATTACAAATTAAAATTAAAAAATTACTAGAAATTTTTGTTGGACCCTTTGGACATGGTCACATGGCATGGGCTTCCAAATCCTTTTATATTATCACTGATTATTAATACAAATATGGTACGAAATACTAAAGAGAGTAAAGTAGATATTAACAGGAGAAAGAGGTAAGCACCTATACTAGCAGAACCAAAATTTTTGGAAAAGATTCTTAAAGTGGGTAATGATGGATCTAAGGTTGGTAAAGGTAGAATCTTAAATCACAAAGAGCATTCAGATTCATATTTAAAGAATGCATATCACTTGTTCGGTTTGCCCTTCAAATGTATATGAGATTTTCCTTATCTGTTTTATTGTATTAGGAATATAAGGATGGCTTAAGATTATTCGGCAATGTGCCTCTTTTCAATCCTAAGGTATTCACTAGTGATTTTAATATGCTTGTTCACTTATTATGGGATAGCGTGGTTTCCCGGCAAAGCTTGGGGTTTCTATTGTTAGATACTTTCAAATTTGGAAAGTATATAATAAATATATTATATGTTGCAATTAAAATCAACAGATGTGTTAGCTCAATTTATTTGATTTGAAAGATTATAACTATTTGAACAAGAGGGATATGTCCGGAAAAGGGATGCATTGATTCGGGCTAAGAAGCAATTGAACTAATGTAATGGTTCGGAATGAAACAATTGAATCGATGCAATAGTTCAAATTGATAATACCGAATCATTACAATGGTTCAACATATCCTTTTAAAGGAATGTATCTCTAATATTTAAATACCTTTCCAAAGGGATGTATCTCTCTAAAAGGATATTTAAATCTTCAAAAAGGTACTTGGAAACCTATAAATAGATTGTAAATTCACCCAAGTTTTGTACTTAAAATCATTCCAAATACTTCTCAAGTTCTTAGAAAAAATATCATTCTAATATTTTTTCTTACTATAATTTTCATCTCTCATTTATAGTTTTGCACTAGATTTGTTTCTGCACAATAAATTCTAGTACAGAGTAAAATCTGGGTCTGTCTTATCTTGGGAGACTAATTCGCATTAACACTGTGTAGCAAAAGTAAGGGGCGAATATAGTTTTAAATAAAGAGTGGTCAACCATTCGATTCAGACGATAATATTGTTGTTCTACATCAAACTACGAAGTGGTTTACAACAATCTTAAGACTATATTAACAATGGAGGGCAAGAATGCAAAAAAGTAGCTTGAATCAAATTAACAAACTCGAGAAGTGTGATGGATTATTCTTCAAACGTTAGAATAGCAAAATGTATTTTTGTTTAACGGTACTAAAACTCTCTCATGTGTTGAATGAAGAGAAAATGGAAGAAAAAGAAAATGAGACACCTAGAATAAAATGGGAACAAGATGACTTCATGTGTAAAGGGTACATTCTAAATGCGCTATCCAATTCATTCTACGATGTGTATGAAGTCAAGTTCATGAAAAATACAACAAGGGAATTATGGAAGGATCTCGACAAGTACAAAACCGAAGACGCCGGAAAGAAAAAATTTCTAGTAAGTTCATTATTTGATTATCAAATGATAGATAACAAATCTATTAGGTGGGGGCTAGTTGCACCCCTCATTTTCCCATTCACACCCCATAGTTAAAAAATCCCGTTAAAAATCATATGATTCTGAGTACACCCATTTTTCATATATTTTCAAAAAAAGTCAAAGACACCCCCAAACACAGTAGAACTACAAAAAACATAACAAAACCCTTTACATGAACTGGAAATTAAGTTTTTACATGAATTGGGCATTAAAGCCTAAGCATTCAACAACAAAAGTAAGCTAAATAACTAAGAATTAAACACTTGCATCAATAGATGAACTCAACCGTTGCTGTTTTTCAATTGGTGGAAGAGGTAAACATCTTGAACTTCTCCATCCTTGAAGAAAACAACTCTTCTCTCCATCCTGAGACACTTGCATGGTGATGATCAGACCACATTTTCAAGACCGGAGGGATTAGACAATCTGGAATAAGCTCCATCTTTACAAAGTGTGACCCGTTTATGTAGCCAAATACCAACATCCTCTGGTTGATCTCCACTGGGGAAAAAGGATAGACATTGTGAATGTGAAATCAATAGAACTACCACATTATAACATGTTGATATCATGTTACCCATATATGGCATAATCATCTGGTTCTTACTGTCCGCAAAGGCATCATAACACTCCACACTAAAGAGCAACTCATCTGTGGTGGAAAATGGTGAAGTCCATCTCTTCGTCGGTGAAGTCTCTGTAGTCTGGATCGACCTGGTAATCCCCGTCATCCATTGATACAATGTGGTAGTAGTGGAGGACAGAGAGGAAACAAAGAGCAAGAGAGACGAATAGTGGGAAATGAGGGAGTTGAGCAAATGTTCGTGCCATTGGGTGTTTATTAGCCTAGGAATTTTTGGTGAACTATGGGGTATGAATGGGAAAGGGGTCCAACTATCCCCCACCAATATGTTATGCTGCAACTACATAAACTTCAAATTATTATGAATCAAATTGTGTCGGAAGGCCATAGCCTTAACGAAGGGTTTCAAGTTTCGACAATCATTTCAAAGTTACCATATTCGTGTAAAGATTGTCGAAAGGAATTGAAACAAAAGAAAGATGTAATGACTATGCAAGATCTTATTAAATTTCTCCAAGTTGAAGAGAATTCTCGGAACTTGGATAAATTGAAAATAGAAAACAAAAGTGTTAAAGCTCTTGTCATAGAAAATGAATCTAAACTAAGGGGCAACAACAAAAGAAAGTGTGATTGAAACAACTCGGGTCAAATCCCGAGTCCGGAATAAATCTCGGGTCAAATCCCAAGTCCGAATCGAATCAAATTCATCAAAATAAGGCCTCAAACTACTGGCCCAATAGTATCTTCTTGGGTCATCTTAGCCCACCACAGACTCCCAAAAGGTCATGACTTGAAGGTACTATTGGTAGTAACTTATTTCCTTATATGCAGACAAATTTTTCCCCTATCTTTCGATGTGGGACTGGGATGTTAGAAACTCCCCACTTAAATTTCGGACGTCCCGTCGAACCGATCACCCACACTACCAAAGATCTTTGCTCTCTACCGTTGTGGATAATACCTACAATTTCCGTGTCCCCACCTCTGGACATCCATCTCTCCATTGTGGGATAATACCATGATTAGTGCATATTATTCATTTATTTTGATCCCATTATATTTAGTTTTATTGCATGTTTCATGGGTATATGAGCTTATTAAGGTATTTAATGATTTCAGGAAGAATTGGAGTGAAAATGAGGAAAAGAGAAAATTACAAATTTTTAGCATTAAGTTGGATGCATGTTCTTAGCTTGGGACTTGAATTTTATTGTAGAGCTCTTCTTTAGCTTTCCGAACATCTTGAATCGTCCCAATCGGAGTTCATATGAAAAAGTTATGATATTTTTACTAAACGAACGTTGAACCTCAAAGTTTGGAAGTTGTAATTTACACAGCAGTCACTTGGAGGCCGATTTCGACCTTGATGCAGAGCGATTCTGTCGATTCTCAAAGAATGAAAGTTGTAGATCTCGTCGATATCTTCGTTTTGATAGGTAGCAGGCCCGTAACTCCTCCTAGATCAAAATTTATGCTCGTTTTACCAAAGGACGTCATGAAGAGAAATGAAAATTCACCCAAATGAATTTGAGCGGGAAAATCAAGAAATCTTGGATTTTGGAAAGTTTCTAAATCTGATTTTGGTAGACTTCTACATGGAATTGGATTGATATTTCTATTAGCTTTAGGATTTCCTTTAGACTAAGATTTATTTCCAAATTGAATTCTATTTCTTTATGGAAACTAGTTATGATTTGTAAATCCTTTTAGGATTTGGATTTTTACATCCTATAGGATTTAGGACTTTGTCTAAAGACTATAAATAGAGGATGAGGGTCAAGGTTTTATTCATTCAATATTCAACATTCAAGTATCCTCTATTGGGTGAAGGCTCAAGAAGCATGTCGCTAGTTCTTTTATTCGATTCTAAAGGGAGGTGAATCCTTGTTACAAGTAATTAATTAATTGAGTATTATTATTTATTCCTTCTTGTGTGAAATTTCTTACGATAATCTGTTTTCATTGATTGCATGCTAATTGATCTAATTAATTTAATATGGCCAATTGAGTTAATTTGATCATTATCATATGCTAGATTAAGATTGGTATTACGTGTAATTGATATCTCTCTTCATCACAAGTAACAACTTGGTAATAATAATTGTGGACAAACTTTTGTTTATTGCTTGGATTAGCCTAATTTTCTATTTCTTAATGCTTCTATCATATTAAATCTAGAGAGCTTATTCTAGGTTATATCTTTAGTTAGAATCAAAGTGGAGAGCTTGTTTAATACAAAGATAATCTAAAGACAATTTCTGATAAGCAGAGCTTATTGTTATCTAGGGCTAATAATTTCATTGATGGAAAAATAATAATTACTTGATTAATTGATTGTTGTACTTGGTGAAACCGAATCTATGAGCTGAAGTTTTACATATTTGGTTAATTTTATCGTTAATTCTTGTTCTCTTGGTTTAAAAATAATTTTCAAAACCCCATCTTTATTTTACATTAAAATAGTAGAATAATTCTAAAACAACTTTACTCTCTCAGTGGGATCGATCCTTACTTTGCTTTGTCTACTTAATTATTGTAAATTGTGGAGTGAAAGTGAGGTTAATTTAGGAGTGTCAACGACGACTCCCAAATTTTGGCGCCACGATTCTTGGGGAGTAATTTAGCGTTTTGTTTTTATTCTATTATTTGTTTTGTTTTTGTTTTACGACTTCGATCTTCTCGGAGCTACTATATTAGATTTTGATCCGAGATTGAGAAAAGCGCAAGGAGGCTAAAGAAGGAAAAACTTAAAGTTCAACAGGTCTTACTGCGTATATAGACGAGGCTTCTGCAGATCATCACCGGGCCTCAACTTAGCTTTGGAATTATTATCCAACGAATCCGAAAGAAGAAGAAGAGATGGCGATTCCAAACAACAATAGAACTCTCGGGGAGTTGGCAACTCCTAATTTAAATCAACAACCTCTCGTGCATTGAATATCCTAATTTAGATCTTTTGATTTGAACTTAAAAGCGGACTAATCCATTTATCGCTTACTTTTCGTGGTCTTACGGTGAAGACCCCTACAAACATCCTGAAGGAATTTCATGTGGTGTGCTCTCTTATGAAACCAAACGGAATCATCAAGAACAAATCAAGTTGAGAGAACATTCCCATTCTCCCTAGCAGATTTGGCAAAGGATTGGTTGATCTTACCTACCCTCGTGTTCAATCTGATCTTGGAATGACATGAAGCAACTATTCTTGGAGAGATACTTTCCAAATTTCAAGAGTAGCCAACATAAGGAAGGAGATCGTGGGATTAGACAATTCGATGGGGAGACATTATACGAGTATTGGGAAAGATTCAAAAACTTTGTTCCGGTATCCACCGCGATCAAATAGATGAAACAACACGATCCAAAGATTTCTACGAAGGGTTGATACCGATGGATAGAAGCATGATCGATCACAATTTAGCGGAGGAGCACTATTTGACAAGACCCCAGAAAGCGAAGGAATTTAATTGCAAACATGGCGTGAAACTCACAACAATATGGCACTAGAACAAATCATGCACCAAGAAGGTAAGCGAGGTAAGCACTTGTGATTATGGTCAACAAATTTCTAAATTAATCTGCTATGGTTAGACAATTAGCTACTGGTCAATTGCCAATTGCAAAGGTTTGTGGAATATGTCTACAACCAATCACTCACTGAGATGAATGCCCAACATTACAAGATGACGAGTATTTGTCTGACAAGCTAATGCAATGGGAAATTATCACCACCACCTCGGAAAAAGTATGATCCGTACTCAAACACATATAACCCAGGGATGGAGGGATCATCCAAGTCCGAGTTATAGAGCAAAGCAAGCGGCACCACTGCATTTCCACCTAAGCGTGAGGGCTTCCAACCAGCCCAACCTCAATATCAACCGAAGCAAGCAGTCCCTGCACCTACTGGAACATCATTGGAGGATATGTTCAAAGCATTCATGGGACAGACACAACAATTCATGAATCAGACACAACAGTTCCAGCAAGAGACAAAAACTTCGGTTCAAGATTTGAGGAACCAAGTAGGACAACTGGCTACAACTGTGGGGATATTGGAATCCAGAGGCTCAGGAAAATTACCATCTCAAACAAAGAATCAACCCAAGGGGAGAATGCAAGTGCCATAACTTTACGGAATGGAACACGATTGGATACACCACCCAATTTCAGAGAGTTCAAGAAGGAAGCAAAGGAGGAGGAACAGAAAAAATCCAAGGTACAACCTAAACCTCCTAATCGACTTAAAAACATTCTTCTTCCTTTCCTTCTAAAATTTCTAAAACTTCAAAAGAACGATGAAAAAGAAAAAGAAATTTTGGAAACTTTTAGAAAAGTAGAAGTGAACATCCTCTTCTCGATGCAATTAAACAAGTACCACGGTATGCTAAATTTTAAAAGAATTATGCACTAATAAAAAGAAAATTGCAAAATGATAAAAGAGTCACAGTTGGAGAAAATGTATCTCATTGCTTCTTCAAAGAAAAATGCCTCCTAAATGTAAAGATCCAGAATGTTCACAATCCCATGCAAAATAGAAACACCAGTTTGAAAAAGCCATGCTAGATTTAGGAGCTTCAATTAATGTTATGCCTTTATCATTTATGCTTCCTTAAATCTAGGCCCTTTAAAAAATAATTGGTGTGATTATCCAATCGCGATCAGATTAACACCTACCCCGAGGGGTAATTGAAGATGTCTTAACTAATCTTTCCTGCAGATTTTTACATTGTGGATATGGAAAATGATACATCACCAAATCCTTCCCACATCTTGTTAGGAAGACCCTTCCTAAAAACAGCGAGAACCATGATTGATGTGCATAATGGGACCTTGACTATGGAGTTTGATGGTGAGAAAATTCAGGTTTAACATCTATGATGCCATGAGGTACCCTAGTGATATAGAGACAAGTTTTTGCTATCGATGTGAGAGACTCCTTGGTGCATAGAGCTTTTGAACAACTACATAGGGACAATTTGGAAATTGCAATCAACAACAGTTTGGACATGGACGGAGAGAGAGAAGAAGAGATTACGAAACCAGAATTGAAAGAGAATGTAAATTGCATTACATTCATTGCCAAAATTTTCAAATAAGTCAACGGTATATTCTATTCAATTTCCTGTTTCTCATCAAAAGTTATTACCTTCAGTTGTACAAGCCCCAACTCTAGAATTGAAACAATTACCTGCTCATTTGAAATATGCATATTTGGGGACTAATGACACTTTGCCTGTAATTATTGCTAGTAATCTAACCAAGTGCAGGAAGAAAAAATTGATGAGAGTCCTAAGGACCATGTTACGCTTTTGGTTGGACAATAAGCGGATATCAAGGGTATTAGTCTGGCATGTGCGTGCATCGGATATTGTTAGAGGATGGAGCTAAGCCTCAAGAGATCTTGTGAAAGGAGATTGAATCCACCCATGATGGAGGTGGTGAAAAAAGAAGTGCTCAAACTGCTCGATGCCGGTATCATCTATCCCATCTCCGATAGTCAATGGGTGAGTCCAGTGCAGGTAGTCCCAAAGAAATCCGGAATCACCGTTGTCAAGAACGATGATAATGAGTTGGTGCCCACACGAATGCAAACAGGTGGAAGTGTGTATAGATTATAGAAAATTGAATGCTGTAACAAGAAAAGATCACTTTCCTCTTCCTTTTATTGATCAAATGTTGGAGAGATTAGCTAGGCACACTTATTATTGTTTTCTAGATGGTTTTTCAGGATATAACCAGATTGTGATTGCACCCGAGGACCAAGAGAAGACCACATTCACATGTCCTTTCGTACTTTTTTGCTTATCGACGGATGTCTTTTGGATTGTGTAATGCCCCGTACTTTTCAACGATGCATGGTAAGCATTTTTTCGATCTTTTAGAAGAATGCATCGAGGTTTTTATGGATGATTTCACAATTCATGGAGATTCTTTGGATGCATGCTTAGATAATTTAAATCGTGTTCTGATAGATGCAATGGAAACTAATCTTGTTTTAAATTGGGAAAAATGTCATTTCATGGTAGAAACGAGAATAGTACTTGGTCATGTTGTGTCATCTAAAGGTCTTGAAGTTGATAAAGCTAAGATAGATGTTATATCTGCTTTTGCCTTACCCGTCGGCGTCATGGAGATTCGCTTCTTTCTTGGTCACGCGAGGATTTTATCGAAGATTTATCAAGGACTTCTCGAAGATGGCATTACCTTTATGTAAGTTCTTTGCAAAAAGATGTGGACTTTCGGTTTGATGATGAATCTGAAGGCGTTTGATACTTTAAAGAAATTATTAACTTCTCTTCCTCGCCATTCAACCGCCAAATTGGAAGTTGCCATTCGAGATCATGTGTGACGCAAAGAATTATCACGATGAGTCTTTGTTTTGGGACAAAAAGATTAACAAAGCCGTTCATGCCATCTACTATGCTTCAGGACTTTGAATGAGGCTCGGATAAACTATTCCACAACCGAAAAAGAACTTTTATCTGTGGTTTTTTGCTTTAGATAAATTTCGATCTTATTTGCTTGGTACTAAAGTTATAGTTTATTCTCACCATGCTTTTTTCCTGGTATTTGCTCACTAAGAAAGATTCTAAACCAAGGATTATTCGATGGATTCTCTTACTACAAGAATTCGACTTAGAGATCAAGGATAAGAAAGGTGCGACAACTTAGTAGCGGATCACTTGAGTAGGTTATTGAGAGGCGAGGAGGAGCTACCGTTACGTGATTCTTTCCGGATGAGCGATTCTTTCCATCCATCTTTGAGATTCCTTGGTATGTCAGATTTGGTAAATTATTTGGTAGGTGCACATTTTCCCAAAGAATTTTCCAAACCCCAAAAGAAAAGTTAAAAAGTGATGCTGAAGACACTATGTTTGGGATGATCCATATTTATGGAAATTTTGTCTTGACCAGATAGTTAGAGCGGTGTGTGCTACTAACGTTGAATTTCAACCTATTCTTTCTTTTGTCATTCTCATGCTTGTGGAGGACATTTTGGTCCAAAAAGAACCGCTAATAAAGTTTTGGAAAGTGGTTTTTATTGGCCATCGCTTTTAAAGATTCATATCTATTTTGTAAAACATGTGTTAATTGCCAAAGGATTCGGGAATATTTCTCAACGAAATCAAATGCCCCAAACTCCTATATTAGTTGTTGAAATTTTTGATGTTTGGGGTATAGATTTTATGGGACCTTTTCCTTCATCTTTTGGGAATTTATATATTCTTTTGGCTGTTGATTATGTCTCAAAATGGGTGGAAGCTAAATCCACTAGGACTGACGATTCTAAAGTTGTTGCAGATTTTGTTAGGACTAACATATTTGTCAGGTTTGGAACACCACGAGCCATCATTAGTGATCGCGGAACCCACTTTTGCAACAGGGTGTTAGCAGCTTTGTTCAAGAAATACAATGTTATGCACAAGGTTTCTACATCCTACCATCCGCAGAGTAATGGTCAAGCTGAGGTGTCTAACAGAGATAAAATCCATTCTGGAGAAGGTAGTCAACCCGAAAGCGAGAAAAGATTGGAGTCCGAGATTAGATGATGCAATTTGGGCCTATAGAATCTGCGTCTGAAAACACCTATTGGGATGTCACCATACAGATTGTGTTTGGAAAATCATGCCACTTACCTTGAATTGGAGCATAGGGCTTTTTGGGCAATCAAGCGGTCTGAACATGAGTACGAAGTTGGAGGCACCGAGTACGAAATTGCGATTACAAGAGTTAGAAGAATTGAGGAATGAAGCCTATGAAAGTTCAAAGATTTACAAGGAAAAGACCAAAGCTTTTCATGATAAGCGGATTGTCAGCGGAAAACCTTTCTTCATGGGACAAAAAGTTTTGCTATATCATTCTCGGCTTAAGTTATTTCCAGGTAAATTAAGATCTAGATGGGTTGGTCCTTTTGTTATCATTAATGTGTTTCCTCATAGTGCAGTTGAGATTCAAAGCCCGAGCACAAACAAGATCTTTAAGGTGAATGGACATAGATTAAAGCCTTTCTATGAGGGGCATCGGTGGAAAATATTGAGATGGTGGAGCTAGACGATCCGATATATGAAAAGCGAGAAGAGAGGCATGACGTCGAGCCAAAGACATTAAACACTAAACGGGCATTTACTTGGGAGGCAACTCAAGATCTCGATTTGATTTTTCTATCCCTTTATTTTTTATTTTTATTTTTTGTTTTTTATTGCATGTTTCTTTAGTAGTATTTTCTTCTTTTTGCATGATTTTCTTACATTGGGGACAATGTAAGGTTTGAGTGTGGGGGAAGATTTAGGTTTTATTTTATGTAGGAATAATAATCCAATTTTGATGGAAAGTTGATAAAAATAAAAAAAAAACTAAAAACTTGGGTTCCATGGTTCTATTTGCTTATGTGTTCAAGGTTAAAGTCAAAGATTGAAAATTGATGCTAAAATTCGAATCATTGATGCTTAATTTGTTAATGAATGATGACAACTAAGCCATGATCCATAGTAATTGATTTGAATTGAATTTGTGATACATGAGTACTTGAATATGAGAAGCGTGTTTATTTGGCTAAGTTATTTGTGGAGTTGTCTATGTACAATTGATTTCACGACTTAAGAATTGTTTAACTTGCTTATGTTGTTACGAAACCATGTGAAATAATGATGAATGAAAAAAAAAAAAAAAAAATATGCTTCATGTCTATTGTGCGAAATAACCGGGTATCTAAGCCTCGGGAAGACTCGATTCACGCCTGAAAAGTGCGATGGATAAAAGCGACTTGACTAGTCGACTTTTGTGGCCTTTGTTACTTGAATAAAGTAAGCTCAGTAGGGTGTCTCTACACCTAGCGCCTAAGAAGATCATCCGGTTTGGGGAGTCGTTGGTGGAAAGTTCATTAATGGGTAACTCTCGAAAAGCTAAGAAAAGGAGACATCGCATATATCAAGAAAAAAAAAAGAAAAGAAATCTGAAAAAAAAAAGAAGAAGCATGAAAATACATTCATCTCATCTTTAAAAAGAAGGTTCTATGAAAAAATTAAAAAGCGAGAAAAATTTGTTCTTGGTTATGAGTCGTCGGTGTGCCTGCGGTTTTTGCTCCACGGTAACTAAGTTGAGTAAGTATGATGATTTTGGGAAAGTTACTTATGTGGCTACAATTTGATTTAATGAAATTCATTGGTGAAATGGTAAAGTTGGTAATTGTGAGTTAATTGATAAGGCGTTGATTAGATTTACGCAAATTTAGTGTTGATAGTCATTATTTGTATCTTGAAATCTTTTGACACTATGGTTGAATAGAATTTTTTGGAAATCAAACTTTTGGTTTACACGGGGATGTAAAAGGCTAAGTGTGGGGAATTTGATGAGTGCATATTATTCATTTATTTTGATCCCATTATATTTAGTTTTATTGCATGTTTCATGGGTATATGAGCTTATTAAGGTATTTAATGATTTCGGAAGAATTGGAGTGAAATGAGGAAAAAGAAAATTACAGAATTTTTAGCATTAAGTTGGATGCATGTTCTTAGCTTGGGACTTGAATTTTATTGTAGAGCTCTTCTTTAGCTTTCCGGAACATCTTGAATCGTCCCAATCGGAGTTCATATGAAAAAAGTTATGATATTTTTTACTAAACGAACGTTGAACCTCAAAGTTTGGAAGTTGTAATTTACACAAAGAGTCACTTGGAGGCCGATTTCGACCTTGATGCAGAGCTATTCTGTCGATTCTCAAAGAATGAAAGTTGTAGATCTCGTCGATATCTTCGTTTTGATAGGTAGCAGGCCCCGTAACTCCTCCTAGATCAAAATTTATGCTCGTTTTACCAAAGGACGTCAGCGGAAGAGGAAATGAAAATTCACCCCAAATGAATTTGAGCGGGAAAATCAAGAAATCTTGGATTTTGGAAAGTTTCTAAATCTGATTTTGGTAGACTTCTACATGGAATTGGATTGATATTTCTATTAGCTTTAGGATTTCCTTTAGACTAAGATTTATTTCCAAATTGAATTCTATTTCTTTATGGAAACTAGTTATGATTTGTAAATCCTTTTAGGATTTGGATTTCTACATCCTATAGGATTTAGGACTTTGTCTAGCACTATAAATAGAGGATGAGGGTCAAGGTTTTATTCATTCAATATTCAACATTCAAGTATCCTCTATTGGAGTGAAGGCTCAAAGAAGCGTGTCAAAGCTAGTTCTTTTTATTCATTTCTAAAGGAGGTGAATTCTTGTTACAAGTAATTAATTAATTGAGTATTATTATTTATTCCTTCTTGTGTGAAATTTCTTCCGATAATCTGTTTTCATTGATTGCATGCTAATTGATCTAATTAATTTAATATGGCCAATTGAGTTAATTTGATCATTATCATATACTTAGATTAAGATTGGTATTACGTGTAATTGATATCTCTCTTCATCACAAGTAGCAACTTGGTAATAATAATTGTGGACAAACTTTTGTTTATTGCTAAGATTATTAGAAAACAAGTTAAATAAATCGAGCTTATGTGTTTTGTTGCTTGGATTAGCCTAATTTTCTATTTCTTAATGCTTCTATCATATTAAATCTAGAGAGCTTATTCTAGGTTATATCTTTAGTTAGAATCAGTGGAGAGCTTGTTTACATACAATGATAATCTAAAGACAATTTGGGATAAGCAGAGCTTATTGTTATCTAGGGCTAATAATTTCATTGAAGGAAAAATAATAATTACTTGATTAATTGATTGTTGTACTTGGTGAAACCGAATCACAGAATCAAGTTTTATATATTTGGTTAATTTTATCGTTAATTCTTGTTCTCTTAGTTTAAAAATAATTTTCAAAACCCCCATCTTTATTTTACATTAAAATAGTAGAATAATTCTAAAACAACTTTACTCTCTGTGGGATCGATCCTTACTTGCTTCTTGTCTTAATTATTGTAAATTGTGGAGTGAAAGTGAGGTTAATTTAGAGTGTCAACGACAAATTCCCATACCACCAAATTTCTCGTGTCCCCACCTCCGGCAACCCGATCGGATGACTCGACCTGAGCTTTCGAGAACCTGGCTTTGATACCATATGAAACAACCCGGGTCAAATCCCGAGTCCAGAATAAATTTCGGGTCAAATCCCAAGTCCGAATCGAATCAAATTCATCAAAATAAGGCTTCAAACTACTGGCCCAATAGTATCTTCTTGGGTCATCTTAGCCCACCACAGACTCCCAAAAGGTCATGACTTGAAGGTACTATTTGTAGTAACTTATTTCCTTATATGCAGACAAATTTTTCCTCTATCTTTCGATGTGGGACTGGGGTGTTACAGTGATGGTCAAGATAACACTTCCGAAAATAAAAAACCGAAAGGGTACTTGTTGGAAGTGTGGTAAGTAATGACACTTCAAGAAACAATATATTTTGTACTTGAAGCAAAGGCAACAAAAGAATGATCAAGCAAATATGGTAGGCAGTGAAGATATTGCTGCTATGATTATGGAGACTAACATGGTTGAAAATGACATAGAATGGTGGATCGATTCTGGAGCAACCAAGCATATTGTCAAGAATAAAACAATATTTAAAACTTATGAACTTAGGATAGATAGTCAAGAACTATTCATGGAAAATTTATCACTTGCAAAAGTGATGGGCAAAGGCAAAGTGGTTCTCAAGTTATCATCCGGAAAGACAATCGCTCTTAATGATGTTCTTCATGTTCCAGAAAAATTAGGAAAAACCTTGTATCTGTTAGTCTTTTAAACAAACATGACATAAAGTTTTGTTTGACGCTAATTGTATTATATTATTCAAGGGTGGTATGTATACCGGAAAATGATATGAATCTAATGGTATTTACAAACTAAATGTTATTAATGAAAATTCATCTTTTGCTTATATGGTTTCTACTTTTGATGTTTGGCATGCTAGATTAGAACATGTAAATTATAAAAGTATGCGAAGCATGAGTAATCTTAGTTTAATTCCTAAGATTAAATTTTTTGATTTAGAAAAATATGTTATGTGTTAAGTCCAAAATTTCCAAGAAGACTTAAAAAAGTAGAAAGAAACTCACAATTATTAGAATTAATTCTAATATTTGTGAATTTGAGGGAATATTAATTAGGGGAGGTAAAAGATATTTTATAACATTTATAGATGATTGCTCTAGATACACTCCAGTTTATTTGTTAATGACTAAAGATGAGGCTTTAGAACAATTTAAATCTATAAGGCTGAAGTTGAAAATCAATTCTTAGATCGGATAGAGGAGGGGAATACTTCTCTTATAATGATTTTTGTGAGAATTGTGATATAATTCATCAAATTACAGCCCCTTATAGTAAATGGAGTGGCAGAACGGAAAAATAGGACACTTGAAAAAGTGATTAATACGTTACTTCTGGTTTGTCTAAAAAATTATTGGAGGAAACATTGATGACTGCTTGTTATATACTTAATCTTATACCCCATAAGAAAACTCACATTACACCTTATGGATTGTGGAAAAAGATAAAACCTTCTCGTGACCATTTAAGGGTGTGGGGATGTAGGGCATTAGTAAGGTCAACTAATCCTGAAAGGCCTAAGCTTGAAATTAAAGAAATCAAGTGTGCTTTAATAGGTTATACACAAACTAGCAAATCCTATAAATTTTTGACCGTGGAATCCACATATTCTATTAGCCAAAATATAATCTTGGAGTCTAGAGATGTTGAGTTCTATGAGAATTCATTTTTTAGGAAAAGGTCAAGAGAATACACTAATAAAGCGAATCAAGAAACAATTTAACATGAAACAAATGATGAAATGAAACTTACTATACCTACTAAAGAAATAGAACCAAGAAAAAGTAAGAGAGCAAGGATAGAAAAATCATATGACCCTTATTTATACATGTACCTAATAGAAGGAAACAAATATAATATTGTTTCTTCTAGTGTTTTTGTGACGACCATAATTCTAGTGATAGAAATCCATTGACTTTTAGAAAAGTTATGTCCTCTCAAGATTCAAGTTTTTGGCAAGAAGCCATTAATGATGAAATAGATTCTATTATGGGTAACAAGACTTGGGTTTTGATGGGTTTACCTTCTGGTTGTAAACTTATTGGTTGTAAATGGATCTTTAAAAGGAAAAGAAAACTGGACGGATCCATAGATAAGTATAAAAACTAGACTGGTAGCCAAAGGTTTTAACCAAAATGAAGGAATTGATTACTTTGATACTTATGCTCCGGTAGCAAGAATTAGTATCATTTGGTTATTAATTGCATTAGCATCAATTCATAAACTTGTTATACGCCAAATGGATACTAAAATTGCTTTTCTAAATGGTGATTTAGAATAAGAAGTCTATATATGCAACAACCAGAAAGGTTTGTTTTGAAAGACCAAGAAATAATAGTTTGTAAACTTGTTAAATTTTTATATGGATTAAAACAAGCACCTAAGCATTGGCATGAAAAATTTGACCAAATGATTGCTTTCAATGGATTTAAAATAAATAAATCGGATAAATGTGTTTATTCTAAGTTTAGTAAAGGTTTTATTGTTATAATTTGTTTATTTGTTGATGGTATGCTTATTTTTTGTACTAGTGAAAATGTAGTATTAGAAACTAAAGCATTCTTGTCTGCTACCTTTGATATGAAAGATATGGGGGAGGCTAATGTAATTTTAGGTATTAAAATTGAGCGGTCTCAAGATACCATTATTTAACTCGGTCTCATTATATTGAGAAGTTGTTGAAGAAGTTTAATCACGAGAATTGCAATATAGCATCTCTCCCATATGATCATTTTGTCAAGTTATTTCCAAATAAAAGGAATAATTTATATCAATTAGAGTACGCAAGTAAAATCAGTAGTCTAATGTATATAATGCAGTGTACTAGACCCGATATAGCATTTGCAGTTAGAGTATTGAGTAGATTTACTCATAATCCAGGTCAAGTTCATTGGGATGCAGTATCAAGCATAATTAAATATCTTAAAGGCACAACGAACTATGCATTATGCTATACAGGAAACCCAAATGTGGTAGAATGGTACACGGATGCAAACTGAATAACAGATTCGGATGAAATAAAGTCTACAAGTTGATGGATATTCACTTTAGGATAAGGGGCAATTTCTTGGGGTTCTAAGAAACAAACCTTGATAACACATTCAACTATGAAATCCGAGGTTGATGCATTATCAGTTGTTGTAAAAAAAAGTCGAATGGCTTAAGAATTTATTATTTGAGATACCACTTTGGCCCAAGCCAATGACAACTATCTCAATATATTGTGATAATGAAGCAGCATTATCACGGTCTTACAATAAAGTTTATAATAAGAAGTTTAGACATATAAGTTTAAGACAGTTATGTAAAGGAGCAAATCAACAAAGGGGTTGTTACCTTTAACTATGTTAAGTCAAAGGGAAATTTGGTAAATCCTTTTACAAGAGGCCTAGACAATGATGTAATATGTAATACTTCCAGGGAAATGGGTTTAAAGCATTTGAATGAGAGGCAACCTGCAAGTGGAACCCAACTAAATACTAGAGTAACATCTAATTCAATGAAAAAATACTTATAATAATAATCAGTTATACACTAGACAAGTATGAAGAAGAAATTCTTCGAAACCATCACAAAGTAAGTGTATGCTTGTATGGAGAACAAAGAGGGTAGGTTAAACCTTTAATGAATCTACGTCCGGTTCGGAGAATGCATGTCATACAAGTGCATCTAATTAGATTCACCTATGTAAGTGAGGGAAGTAGGGTCGCTTCTGCGAGACTCAAAGCTTATCTCTAAGTGAGTTACGAAACCCAAAAAGTAAACACAAGGTCATAAATGTGTTGGATTTCCTTAAACTATAAGGGATATAGTATATGTTTATTGAGCAATATATCACTTTAAGATTTCTTAGTTCAAAGCTAATATTACTAAGTATTCGAATATTTTGTGATATAGACTATCTAAAGGTTCAAGTCGAAAGACACCTCTTACTTATGTATGTGTTATCTAATAAGAGAAAGAATAAGGTCAAAGGAAAAGGATCGCAAGATTGTGAAAATAAGGGAGGATTATTAGATATTTTCAAATCTGGAAAGTATATAATAAATATATTATACGTTGCAATTAAAATCAACATATGTGTTGGTTCAATGGGTTTGGTTTGAAAGATTATAACTATTTGAATAAGAGGGATCTATTCGAACAAGGGATGTATTGATTCGGGCTAAGAAGCAATTGAATTAATGCAATGGTTCGGAATGAAACAATTGAATCGATGCAATGGTTCAAATTGATAAGACCATTGGATGAATCATTACATTGGTTCAACATATCCCTCCAAAAGAATATATCTCTAATATTTAAATACATTTTCAAATGGATGTATATGTTAAAAAACATATGTATCTCTTTAAAAGGGTACTTGGAAACCAATAAATAGATTGTAAATTCACCCAAGTTTTGTACTTAATATCATTCCAAATCCTTCTCAGGTTCTAAAAAAAATATCATTTTAATATTTTTTCTTGCTATAATTTTCTTCTCTCATTTAAAATTTTGCATTAGATTTGTTTCTACATAACAAATTTTAGTATAGAGCAAAATCTGGGTCTGTCTTATCTTAGGAGACTAATTCGCAGTAACCCTGTGTAGCAAAAATAAGGGACGAATATAATCTTAAGGAAAGAGTTGTCAATCATTCGATTCAGACAGTTATATTGTTGTTCTACATCAAACTAGGAAACGGGTAACAACATCTATCAAATCTTATCAGGATCAAGGGCAAGTAATTCATTGAGGACAATATATCTTCTTTCACTATTTTGATTTATTTACTAGAGGACCTATCCTCCATTGCTTTGTATTTTCCTTGCTTCTTTTCCAATAAAACTTACTTTTATCTAAAAAGGTATAGGTAGGTCTTGCTTATATACTTGGTATATTGAATATTTCTCATCTATCAAGGAAATAGTAAGCATGAAAGCTGAAATGCAGAGGAGACTTGTGATTAAGACAACTCATCATGCACACATTTATTTCTTTGCCTGCTGCCAGCTTCCACTTTAGGCACAAATCACAATACTACCCTTTTAAGTTCTGAGATGCCAACATCATTTCCTTTCTTTTACAAGCACATCATACGGTCTTCTGGGGTTGAGCTACAAAGTAAATCCTTGAGATACTTACTTGACCCTGGTCTTAAAGCATAAGCCCAGATTATATATACAAATTTTAAGCATAAAGCTAAAAGTTAGATTATACATCTTACTTCTAGAACTTGTTGTTCAACAGTCCGACCTTCAGTGCCTTTACGTCCACCTAAATAGGCAAGGTAGCGCATAAGCATTTTAGTAGTTTCAGTTTTGCCAGCCCCACTTTCACCACTGACTAAAATGGAGTTGCTCTTTCCCTCTTTGATCATTGCCCTGATTCATTTAAATCAACTTAGTAACTTGACTGAACATAAGAAAGAGAGTAGAATAAAAACAGCATACAAGGTCACCTGAAAGCAACATCAGCAATTGCAAAAACATGAGGACTCAGTTCTCCCAAAGGTGCTCCTTTGTATTGTTCCATCATGTGACCATCATACAAGTGGGGCAATCTTTGAAATGGATTGATGGCGATAAGAATACTGCCCGTATAAGTCTGCCATAATGTGAGAGTAGGATATAATATTATGTCTCAGCCGCCCATAGCTGCAGTAGTTCAGTGGTTTCTCTCACCAGGGTGAACATTAATTAGTGATGAAAAAATTGAAGGTAGCAATTTTCTTACGTAGATTTCATTGAGTTGATATCTAGCAGCCAAATTCTGCAGGACTCCAGGCTCATGCAGATAAGATAGCTTGGTCATGTCATCAACTCCACCAGCAGGAGCTTCCTCATCCTTCGGATAAATTTTAGATAAATTTGCAACAACCTGGCCAGCAATAGAAAAGTTTGCAAGTGGATTGGAAATCAAATATAAAATGAAAGACAACCCAGTACTAGCATAGACACTACTTTATATGTTATTTGTCCTTATTGACAAGTTTCAGTGGGTTTGTACAAATAGAAGCTGCATAAATTTGACATAAGAAATTTTGCAAGTGGAAAAACTAAGAAGAACAACAGGAGAGCAATAGAACAAGAAAAACTAACAAATACAAAAACAGGTGAACATATTTCCCTTCACAAAGATAAAATTTTAAGGTAATTTTAAGTCTTCTCCCTCCAAAACCCCAAAACCCAAAACCAACAAGAGAAAGAACTTCACCATTGTCTAACATAAGGTTGCAAGTGATGGCATAATATCAGCGAATAAGGAATATAAACAAACAGCAGTGACAAGGCTAAGAGAAACAGTTTCTGCATTTCTTCAAAAGAATGTAAGAAGATTATGCTAACCTCTTAAATAGAAAAGGTAGGATTCATATAGTGTTTTCCTTTTTTTTTCTTTTTTTTTTCAATTTGTTGCTCAAGATATTATATTACGAAAAATAGATGCTACAACTCAAATTTGATGTATCTGACTTGTGAGAATAAGAATTTCTGATACACCCGCCAGAGTGGCTTTCTTTTTCCAAGGTACTTTAAGGGAATTGATATTTTCACAAGCAAAAATGATAATTCCAAAAGGTCCCTCTCACATGAATAGTAAATGGACCCCACACTCATGTGAGTGGGAGCTTGTGGAAATATCAAATTTTACTTGTGGAAATATCAATTTTCTATTTTAATTGTGCTTATGGGTTTTAGGATTATTTGAAGTAAATATTAGTTATTAAAAGCTAGTAACAAACAAAGATCTTTTAAACAGTTTAATCCAACACTAAATATCTTCACATCCTTGTGTTCTATCAAATTATCTTGAAGACCTTTCTCTTCAAAAAGTAGTTCCAGAAAAGCTCTAGTTTTCATCAAAGCCTCCATTTTGTCTGAAGTAAATGGTTCTCCTTTCTTTAGAATGAAAAACTACACAAGGCAATAAAAATGTATGAGTATGGTTTGGAAGTTAATAATCATGATCTGCATGTCTATAAAAAAAATTCTGATGCGTAAGAAATGATATAACTGAGACATCTTTTGATGTGGGTGCAAAATATATAAACTGATCGCAAGACCGATACGAACTCTCTCTCTCTCTCTCTCTCTCTCTCTCACACACACACACACACACTAGCAAACAGAAAGCAACCAATAAGAAGCTTAAGTTCTGCACTCTGTTGAAACCAATGCACAAAAAGTATAAGATTTTATAAAATCTATTTGAGGTTATGTTTGACAGGTTCTTTTGTAAGTTATAGATAAACTATCTAGTCACCCCGGTTGTAATTTTCATTTTGTTTTATTAGGCTTTTCTTTTTCTCCCAGAACCTTACTTAAGTTGAATCTCTGGTGCTTTCTTGGCACTATGCTTTTGTATTGGGGAAGGAGGGACCAATAGATAATGAAAAAAATTATAGAAGGGTGGTATTTTGAGAGTTGATTCATTTGAATGATTAATATTTGACATAGTATGTGATCAATTTACCGTCTTCCCATTAGTAGTCTGGATTTCAACTTCTTCCCCATTTATCTTTGATACTTGTCCATCGATCCAAGCTACTGATGGGTCTTCAGCCCAAACATGAGAACCAACAATAATATTCACTGCACTACCCTGTAAATGCAAAAATTTATCAGAACTGAAAAGCATGGACTAGAAGAAGATGTTTCACACACATATTGAATGGTAAGCGACTTTACATTTTCAGCTCCTACATTAGTAAATCAAATTATTTGTAGAGAAAGATAGCAAATCCAATTATAACAAGCCGTACTTTAACTATATACATTGATCCATTTATCCAGAATAAATTTACGTTGATAGTTAAGAATGCCAAACATCAACCACCATGTCAAGATGAATATACACTCAATCAAAATGAAACTTAATTGAAACCGTCGAAGCCATAGTTTCAGTGACATGGCGTCAGCTACCAAAATTAGTTTATTTACCCGTACTATCAGCATATGTTTTCAACAGTCCTTTCAATGCCTAACACAAGATCCACAACCCTCCAACTTTCTCTAGGCTTGGGAAAAGTTGTTTAGAATTAAACATCTGAACACAGTACAGATAACTTACCTTCAGGCACAGGCACAGTTCAAAATGAAAAACTTTGATAATGTTGACATATTGGCACTAATAGTATGTCTGGTGGCTACGTGAACTTGTTTAGGATTTGGAACCCAAACATTTTCATCTCATTCTTTTTTTTCTTTTTCTCTTCTGCATTAGCAGTTGAGTTCTTCGATCTTCTTATAATATTATGTCTCATCTCACCTTTCATCAATGAAGTCAAGTTTGCTTATTTCTTGTTAAACTCTTCTGTTAGATATTTAATTGAAATTTTCAATTAATATCATGAAAGTTGTTAAAGCATTTGCACTGTAAATCTATGTTAAACACCTTACAAAATGTTTAGATTAAGAAACACCTAGTATTATTTATATTGAGAAACAAAAATCTAGGCTGAGAAAAATAGAAGACGCAAAATGAGAGGACGTAAAGTCAACTCTAAAGAGAAAAAACTGGAAAACAAAAACATGTACTGCTCTCCAATGCCTAAATAAATCTGAAACTAGGTGCCTGAAATGCTCCCAAAGCTGAAGCCTGGAGCAATCCAGGAAAAACTTCTTGATCTGTTGACCAAATTAAAAGATAACGGATTCTCCCTAAAGAGTCTCACATTTCATTCGGTCCAAATCTCATCAAAACCTGGAAAATAAAATTATACTTTCTAAGCACATTGGAATCCTTACTTTTCCATACCCTGACATTTGATCATCAAAAAATCCCCTAAATAAACAAGGGAAAACTGAATCCCAAACAGAAAATAGAATGTCATAGACTCCAAGCAAAGGGAAAATGCAAGAATAAATGAGAATGAATATCACTATTCTGCATCACATAAAACATATCTCCAAAAGCAGAGCCTTACAAGCTCTATGCACCTGGTAAAGGCCATAATTATTAAGACAGTTAAGAATCAGGACCAGAACAAAGCCTTGATTTTGGAAGGAAGCTTGGCTTTCCAAATACAAGAAGCTAGAGGAACTATAATGGAAGGCAAAGATGAGACAAATCAACGAATGATCCCCTGCAAGAGAACACACTAAAAGAATATAAAGTTCACAAGGCTGGAAGATCCATATTTTACATTTTCGAAAAATGACCAATAGACATGCACTTTTTGCTAACAAGTGGCAACAATATCCACATTTAGCGAAGAACCTAATTCCACCACATCAACAAACAGAATCAAATACTTTTAATATTATTTTTTGGTTAATAAAAGTCCGCATTTTATATTTTTAAGTAGTTGAATAGTGCCCCCACAAAGTGTTGCAACTACCCCCCCCCCCCCCTGTGCTAAAGCATTTAAACTGACTATGAGATCCACATCAATATGTTTCATTGTAATCAACAAAATGAGACACTAAAAGCCTTTAAAATGTCAAAAGCCGTATGAGGTGCTCCTAATGTTAATATATTTTCCAAACGTTTCATGGATCTACATTCAATTAACAACAATATAAAACTTGTCACGATATGACAGATAACTTCTAAAATTGTAGGATTTTCCAATCTGTGTAATTATAACACAAACAACTTCATACCTATTTAATAATATATTCCATGGCTATTTTTCTTTTTATGTGATGTACTTTCCCTCTCTTAGATAGCTAATTGATAATTATATCGATTTTGTGATTCCCCATTCAACTTAAAGAATTTTTGCCTATTAAACAAAATAATACTCTTTCTATCATCTTAAGAAATGCTTCTCTTAGAACGGCATTAGGAATTTGGCAAGGAAGTCTACAAATTTCTCACTCCCTCTTTGAACAGTATTTTTCATTAACATATTAATGCAGTAGAGAAGCTCCAGTTATTACCCCTCACTCCGACTCTGAACTATAGTTTTCACTAAAACATTAATGTAGATAAGCTTAGTTATTATTGTCCAGTAAAATAAAAGTAAAACAAGGAAAAAACGAGGACTACCTCTCCTGAAGTCATTGACCGCCAAACTCCAACATGATTTTTTTGAAATTAAAAAAAAACTTTCAAGTAAAAGAGAGGAAACAGTAAAACAGTGTTAAAAGAAGTCCACCCCTGACCACACAAACTCCAACAAGATTCTAATTCATTGTAAAATTAGATGTAATGTCAGAGCAATATTTATACTACCAGAGCAAATATGTATTTAACGACATTTTTATGCTTGTTTTAACAACCCTTTGAACTTTCAGCCACACTTATTCATAATTATTGTTCTGGCCATTTTATATGAACATTTCTCATATGTTTACTAATCATTCCAAACAAAAATTGCATTCAATAAAATGTAAGATTTGATGAAGAAGTAGTTTCCAATCTAAATATATTTTCTTTCTTTTGTCAGGAATGCTACCAAAAATAGCAATGCTGATGATCTAAAACCCACCATCTGAAAATCTCTTAACTACTATATTAGGCTTCCCATAATCTCATTCCAGTTCACACGAATATTACAGTGTTAAGGAAAAGTAAAGAGTTTTCTAATTTCCTTAATGGGCAATTTTTTATCCCAACAACCATATTAATCAAATCAAGAGAAAATTAGGACTATGGAAAGATTAGATATATAATTAAGCTCGTAACTGTTTAGCTACCAAAAAAAATGTAATTCAAATGTACACAATTAGCGGAAATACCATTTTAATATCGAATTAACAGCTCGACTATATCGTCTTCTTCAAATGCTTAACATCATCAACAACCATTTTGGTTGAATTTGACTGCTCTCGTAATAAATGAGGTACCAATATTCTGAGAATCAAGATGACCCAAATGTTGGGTAAATGATTCCGGATATTCTCGGTGCCGGGAAAAATAAACTTGGGAAATAGACGGGATTGTACGGACAATCGGATTTAGGTAGATGGTAGTGAAGTGTCGGTTGATTGGTGAAGTGAGTGTTGTTGGGGTCGTGGTTCGTCATTGTTTTTTGAAGAATCCTACTACTTCGGTACCGTTGAATTCTTTCGCCCGCTTTGTGGGAGCTTCTTGTGGCTCTCTCTTTCTCTGTCTCTCTCTTCTGGTATACGTGTTTCTGCCTGGGGAGGAGAGACAAGTAACGGTGTGTTTGGATGAGCATTAAGCTTTAATGCATTCATGTTGTTCCTTGCACTATTTTTGTGAGTTTCGGACAGAAATTGAAAGAAGGGAGATTTTATAATTTTCACTTGTGTTGTTTATGAATTTGTATGAGATAATAAAAACATGAAAATTGTTAATTTAAAGTATTATATTTTATTTTTGAGTTTAAATTTGATAAAATAATACTAGCGTTTAATAGCATATAAATATAAATGAGTAGTATTAGAGTCATTGTTGTGTAATAATAAAGCATCATATCAGAACATAAAAGAAACAATCATTGACATAATATATTAACTTTATAGGGGGAATATATAATTTTAGAGGAGTATATATGGGACGGATATTTCTATTACAACCCATACCGATAACCTTGGGTCATGGTATGGTATGAATTGCATGTGGCCGACCAGATTCTTGATTCGGTGTCGTTTTAAAAGAAAAAATTATTTACTTTTCTATATCGCACATACTTTCTTTCATTGTCTCAAGAAATTCTTTTTATTGTATTAATAGTTTTCAATTTTCTATAAAGAGATAGTGATAAAATTTTAAACAAATTTTAATTGTTAAATGATAGTATTAAATGACTTTCTTAATCCATGTATAAAAACAGAGATAGTATTAAAGAATTTGGACTCGTTAGTCGGGCCGGAGAGGTGATTAGGCAGCTCATTGAGTTTCAGATGTTGGATGAATTATATATTCTTTGAACGAGGTAGACTCTTCTCGAGAAGATATCACCCATAAGGAAAAAAATTGAGGCTTTAATGGACAATAGACATAATAAGTTAACTTCTTGCTTCTTGAATTATGATATACTACTAGTTAACTTATTATATAGATATATATGGGTCAGATAGTCTAAACAATCATTACATATCATTAAATTAAGAGTAATTTTATCTAATATAAATATTTTATTAATGATATGCTATAATCTAACACTAATCGTGTATACTATCAAATTGAAACTTTTTATTGTTTTATTAAATCTTGTAGTGGTTTTAAATTGAGGGTAATGTAGGAAATTTAATATATTAACTTAAGGCAGTTTTTTCTTCATCTAAATTTACCTAAAAATTTTAATTAGAAAAGTGATCGATTTTTCAATCATATTCATTTCTTTTTCTATTTTATTTAAAAAAGTTCACAAAAATAGATAAAACAAATTTGAAACTTTTTATTTACTATCAATTTCAAAACTAAGAAACATAATTTTAAAAATACGTGTCTACTGTCCTTTAGCAAGTGACATATTTGAAAGAAAGGAGAACTATTCTCCAAAACCCCATCCAAAAATCATAATCCTATTCAATCTTGTCACTCTTTTCAAAATTATACCAATATATCATAAGATCATTATTAATTATTAACTCGTAAAAATTAATTAAAATATTTTTAAATTCAAAATTTATAAAATTCATTAAAATTATGAGATAATAAATATTATAATTAATAATATTTTTATACAATTTACGGTATACATAATTTATTGACTAAGATTAAATAAATTTATGATAATTTTAAGTTTAAAAATGTCTAACTCTCAAGCTAACTTAAAAATTCAATAACAATTTAGTATTTAAAACATTAATAATACATATTTGTTATCCACGGGTTGGACATTCTTATTAACAAAATATACATATGCAATATCAAGACCGTAGCATGGAATAATCGACATGTGTTGTTATGTACTAGGTGGGGTAATCGGGGTTGAGTCGTATCCGCGGATATTGAATTCTAATTCTTCACCGGTAAAGTTATACTATATATAAAAAGAAAAAGAGAAAAAAAAACCGCGGATAGAGGAAGAACTATAAATTCAATCGGTCATTCAAAATTTCAAATACTTAAAATTCGATATTCAACCATTCAAAACACCATCTTCAAAGTCTAATAAAATACTCAAAAATAGATATTCAACCATTCAAAATGTCATGTTCCAAAACTTAAAAAATAAAAATATTCCACCGTTCTAGCCCACATTATTTAATTAGTTTTTAAAATTCATCATTTACTAAGTAACTTGGTATAAAATTAGTGAAATTTTGAAGTATTGTCAAAAGGTGCCTAAATCATAAGTTAGCTTCTTCATTTTCATGGAACAACATATATCTGATAGTATACTATATATATATATATATATATATATATATATATATATATATATATATATATATATATGCATGTGGCAGCATGCATGGGAACATATACTTACTGCTCTTCTATATGGGAACATATAAGTGTCCGAATTTTGATTAAACACGTCCATAGACTTACTAGCGGGCAATGAGTTCTCCTGTCTAAATCTCACCTTTTCATCAATAAAACGGACGGTTTATAGTATATATATGTCACTTTTTATCTCATAAAGATATAGATGTTATGGATTATTCACCTATATATATATATATATATATATATATATATATATATATATATATACTTGTCCGTAGCTACTCGAGAAAAAAAAAGAGAGAGAAAAGGTCCACTTTTGAAGCATATATTCTGGGTAAAACGACCTAAACAAATTAACAATATATATTGGCCGGCCGTGGCGTAAAATTTCATTAATTTTAAATCATTAATTTCATTCAATTCAATTCAACAGCTGAAAGTATACTAATTTTCTCATGCTGCACTTTCACCACCATTCTGTTTTGGTTTTTTTTTAATTTTAAAATTATTAATATTTTTTTCAAAGTAAAATTAATCCTAGAAAACTAGTGACAATTTTAAAGTATATATTAGTCCGTACGTGCGTAAATCGTGAGGCATCGTATCTCTAGCGTCTGTACGTATGCATGGGAACATATTTTGATGAGTCCTCGTGCATGTTGGAAGTTTGGGTGTAAAGTTATAAATAATTAAGAATAATACCTAGATACACAAATTATTCTATAAATATTTTATAAACTGTTGATGGGACATACTACACCCCATTATATTGTGTGGGGCCGAAGACTACATTGAAATAATTTGTTGATCAATATGCTAAGGTGGAGTATGTCACATCAATAATTTATAAAATATTCGTAAAATAATTTGTGTATGTAACATTACTCATTAATTAAACCTACTTTCATCAATTGCATGTATATGACCCATTAATTCTTTAAAATCCTAGCTAGTCAACAGTCATACCCCCAACAGTCATACCCCATCCATCGGATTAAAAATTAATACTACTACTACTTATCAAAAAAAGATCAAGTCAAACTAACTCATATTCCATGGCTTGCTCGCTCGATCCATATAAATATTCCATCTCTCTTCATTTATTATTCATTATTTATTTAATTTTAATCTCAAGAAGTATATATATATACTAGTATTCTTTGTTTGCTTGATAAGATCACGAGACATATAAACCTTGTTTTGGCCATTCTAGCGGTCTTAGTTTTTGTTTTAGCCATGATCAAACCACATGAAGCTAGCCTGCGGACTGCTCCAAGATGCAGAAGGAAAACTATGGATGCAAATAAATTAAGAATAATAATAATAATAATAATAATTTTCATCTACAATCTCTGCATGCAGCTACGTACGTACATTCCCGGTGGGGGCGGTCCGCCGGTCCACCTTGCAAGCTCAACCAGATGGCCTTTGTCGGACATGCTGTGGCTCCTCCTCCTAAACCCCAGGCGTGCCCACAAGCTCAGGACTAATTAATTAATTAATTAATTTGGTGTTGCTACTTAATTAATTAGCCTATATATATATAAAGTTCTCTAGAGACTCAGCCTAACAATATGACCAAATATATATAATTGTCATTTATATATAGACGATATATATATACCTTAAAAGATTTAATTGTCATTTCATTTGAAGTCATGTGACTTAATATTCCGGTAAAAATGCTAAAATTGGTGGCCAAAAAGTTTAATTTATAAAAAATTTAAAGACATTAAGGTTTAATATTTTAAAGTAGAAATATTAAGATTTAAATTGTAAAAAGTAAAAAAATTTAAGATTTAAAATGTATTTAAGCCGAATTATTATTTTCAGTTTCACTAGGTTTTTCATGCATGAGACCAATTTATTATTCAGAAGAGCCTTGCTGGATGTTTTTCCCTTTAGAAAATACGATTTTACTATTTGTAGTCCATATAATCTGAAATGAGAGTTTTATTATTAAATATTTTTCTTCTCATAAAATTACAATAAATTTTTATCTTAAAGTTTAATAGTTAAATCATAATTATCATGACAAATTATGTCTAAGATATGTTGTGACGCCCCCAAAATAGGTATACAACACCCATTCTGAAATCGCCAAAATACATGGTATATAAAGCAAACTACAACTTTGATAATACGAGATGTAAGTGTAGAATACGACAATACAACTGTGAGAGTTTAAATACAAATATTATCTTCTGTATAATATACACACCCAAATAAGTCCTCATTAATTATTCATACACTATTTTACGTAAATAGTGAGGACAATTAAAACATCTTCCTAGAACCATCACTCCATACCCGACTCGATCCTCGCTATGTTCTCACCTCCGAGAAGAAAAATGGAACAAAAGGAAAAAGGGTGAGCTCAACTAGCCCAAGAAAGAATATTATGACTAAGATAATATACAACAAATTATCGTTAGTCTTCAACAGGAAAAATCTAATGTAATACAATAGACAACAAGTTTTAAATCAACAAATGCAATGGAAACAACAATCCATTAGAAGAGTCACGTAGAGAAAGAATTCTACCGCCTTCTAAGGTTTAAAAAGTCCATCATCAATATTTTATCCTCGTAATAACAATCAATATACATCTTTAATCATCTTTGCACTACAGTGCCAAAGATATTCATTTTATATCACCAGAATGGTCATGTTCATCTCAACACACTGCTCATCTTTTGCACTACAAAATTCAAAGATATTTATCGATTAATCGTTCATCTTTGCACTACTGGGCCAAAGATATTTATTTATATCACCATTTAGGGATCGAGGATGATGAAAAAACATTCTTAAAAAACGAATCCAAAGAAACAAAATGACAAGGATTAAGGATTAAGGATTCGTACTTTGTTTTACCAATGTCCAAAATACTTGAAAATAATCATATTGGTGTAAAATTCAAGAATGATCAAAACATGGATACAATCAAAGCTAGTATCCAAAGTAGATATTTTGGGCAAAAGAAAATTTTTTATTTTTTTCGATTGAATAAAGTGTCGTATTCGTGAATAATGCCAGATATCGTGAATAAAGTGTCGATATCGTGAATAGTAACCCCCCTAACAACAAGTTCCAAATTTAATAAAAAGTTCACCAATACTTGACATAATGATATTGAAGAAAAAATATCATTTAAGAAGAAAATAATACCCCCTTACCTCAAAATAACCGTATTTCCGATCGAATTTTCGGTATAATATCTTGTGAGAAACCCAAGACCAGATAAAGAACACTCAAAGTATACTCACAAGAATACGCTTTCGATAATTTAGAGAGAAAGAGAGAAACTTAGTTTACGGTGTGATTTTCAATTCTAACTTAGCCCTCTATTTATACGAAAATGTTAGAACGCCAAAGAAGACTAAATTAATAAAATATATTATTATTTACCAAATATTCAAGCCCACCACCAAGGAATCTGATTTTATCCACCAACCACATGTTAAAGATGCTCACCAACCTTTGAAAAACGTTTTTCTTGAAAATAATAATTAAAATTTCCAAAATCAATTATTTCTAACTCAAAACATCAATAATTCACAATAAATATCCCTTTTATCGTAAAATTCAAATCTCGACTTTCCTTGGGAAATTCCATTCTCTACAACTTTGCAGAAGAAATTTTTTTCAAATTCCAAACAGAAATTGACCGAAATCCACAAACGGGCGATTTTACAGTCTATAATCAATTTTCGGTCAAGAATTGTGTCCACCGACACACAAAACATATGTTAAACATTTAATGCCACAAAATACTCTACCTCCTCATATACTCATATATCCCACATTCATTATAAAAATATCACCGTTAATATATTATTAAAATAATATATTTAAATGAATTATTTTATCAGAAAAAGATAAAATATTAATTTTCAACAATTGTCACATTAAAAATTTTCTCCATCTATATCCACATAAAATAAATATTTTCTTTATCATAATAATCAATAATTACTTATTTAAAAATAATATTACGTAATCACAAGATTTGACAACCGTAGTTCCTGTGAAAGAGGGCTTTCCAATAAGGATTTCTCCTTCTTTGGCGCACAAGTAGGTGACCAAACCTCTCCTTAGATGTAAACTTTCTAGACATTGCCAATAATGTTATCTCGATAATATTATTCAAATAATATGAATTATTGATTTGATAATGGAAAATCTTGTGTAATGACAATTATCAAAACAACAACAATACAAAATATCAACGCAAAGAATTATTGAATCAATAAAATATAATATTGAATAAAGAACTCACCGTAATAATTATTGAGTAGTGCCTTCTTACGTAAGGATCAATAATAATATCGCGTAATACCGGTAAATATCTTTGTGCGACCACGCCAGACATCAGATTTTTAACCACCGTGTAACCCAAAAGTGTTAATTGCGGTAATAATTTACGCCAAGTTATTTATAAAACTCAATCTTTTGTCGCTTTCTTTCATCCAACCGCTTTTCCGTTATGGGGCCCACTAATGATCAAGGCATGCCATCAGTATTTTAAATTCCTCGACAAAAAGAATATTCCACGACCAAACGAATATTCCCAAATAATAATAAATATTTTATAACCACTTGCTTATTTTGTAAACTTTGCACATTTCACCCATAACCAAATAATTATATCAAATTAACTCTTATTAATTTAGAATAATGAATAAAAGAAAATTCAATTTTATTTATAATAAGTTGGGGTCTTACATATGTTGTTGATAAACCATAGTATGTGTAAAAATAAAATTAGGGGTGTCATGTTCATAGCAATGCTCATGGTGGATTGGTGGTATTTAACATGCAGATCGATGAAGATGATATCATAAAATTAGTTTCATTAGATAACAATGATTTTGTCATCTTAATTTATTTTTGAAGAATATAATGACCCAAAAAAACTTTGAATTTGTCACTTTTTTTTTTCAATTTAATCCATGAGCTCTTTTTCCTTCTTTTCACAAAAATAATAATAATCTTTCAACTCTAATAACTAGACCCTACCATTAAAATTAATTAGAGGTGAACCATGATTAACCAACAATAAGGTGACATCCTACATGACATATGATGTGTAACTAATGTAGATGTGTTATATTACGTGGCATTTTAAGTCAAAAAATAATTAATTATTATATATTTTTTAATATTTTACTCAGCTAAAAATAATTTAAAACAATTTTAAAAAAATACAATCCCCACTCTCAAATACCATCAGTACCCCACTCCCGCCTACACCCTCCACGGCACACCTGTAGGCTGTAAGCGTCCTCCGACTCGTACGTAAATCGTAAGGTATCTCTAGCTAGTTTACGCATGGGAACATATGAGGCCAGGCCAGCTCGTGTTGGAAGTTTGGGTGACAAGTTATAATTAAACCTACTTTTATCAATTGGAATGTTTATACGAACTGAGGTATGTGCCTGTAATTAATCTGCTTAATAATTATGATAAGAGACAACAGTCACAAACAGGAATTGAGATTAAAAAAGGATAAAGGAAAAAAGACCACTTTACAAACATGAACAAATCAACAAAATACGTGGAGGAAAATTCAAAATTCATTCATTCATTTTGAATTCAATTCAAAGGCCAATAATTTACATTCAACCTATTCAAAGGCCATTGCGGATGAGGTCTTAGTCTAGACCGTGGTACTATGACTTTAGGTTTGATGTTCGATTCTTATTTACGTGAGTTTATTTCTTTTCTTGTATATGAGAAACCTGTTTACTCTTTATGTGAGAGTACTTGTTTGTGAGTGTTTATTTCTTTATACTTTAGTAAATTTTAATTGATTCTTGATGATGTATTTGAATTATAAAATTATATTGTATTTCCCAAAAAAAATGAGACTTTCAAAAAAAAAATTCAAAGACAACCTACCTATGACCAGCTACCAACCACTTAATTTCCTACACATTCCCATTGCCCACATATTCAAAATGCAAATTACTACCATTACATGACCAACATACCCCCATTTTGTGTTTCCAAACAATATTCAATATTAATTTTCAAAGTAAAGTTGAGAAATTAAATTAAAACTATTGACAAATATGAATTATTCATACGCGCGTAAATGGTAAAGTATCTTTAGCTACATACATATATATATATATATATATATATATATCTGAGTGGATCAAGAAAGACTCTCCTTAAATAATAGCAAAAAGTGGTGAGTACGGTCTAGCAGACCATGTATATACATGTTTTGTTATACGTACTCAAATCACACCCAAAACACTGTATTATGAAAAAAATTCAGTTCCATAAAATATTAAACTTTTTTTTTTAGTTGTTTTAAAAAAAAAGCAAAAAAAAAAGTTCCTCATTTTAAGAAAATAAGGGATCCCTTACCTGATCCTGACCCTATATATATATATGCATGGGATTATGGGAACACTTTTTTGCGTGACAAGTTAAACATAATATTTTCAATTTGTATGACTCATTCTTCTTAATTCTATATATCTCCTGTTCTCATCTTTAAACTAACCCTACTAGTCAATATTCAAATCTCATACATCTATCAGATTAAAAATTAATTTTATACACTCTTTACTTATGGAAAAGTTCAAGTCCTCGTACTTAATTATGCATGGCTAATTATTATTCGTCAGTACTATATATAAATATCCCGTCTCTCTTCATTTATTCTTCACAGTATTCTCAACTAGCGTACTCTTTGCTTTCTTAATTAACAAGATGAGATCTCTAAGCATTATTTTGGCCATTAATCTAGCAATATTAGTTTTGGTTCTAACCATGATCAAACCACATGAAGCCTGCCGGCTCATAGATGATCAGAAAAAAGAAAATTTATGGAGGAAAAGTAAGAATAATAATAATCTCCGGCTACAATCTCTACAGAAGGGACGTCCGGTAGGCCCACCAGCACCCAATCCGTGCTCCAACATTCCCGGTGGTACCGGTATATGCAAGCTCAACCAGAATTAAAGACTTCGCCGGACACACGCTATGGCTCCTCCTCCTCCACCACCTAATTCTATGCAAGCGCACCCGCAGCTCATGACTAATTAATTTGGTGTTGCTACTTAATAATTATTTACCCTAATTAAATAAAAGTCCTATAGTGGCTCAGCCAACAACATGATCAAATTAAAATAAGAGGAAACCAAATGGTTTTAATTTCTTCAAAGTTTACTCTTTTTCCCCATCATTCTTTAAATTATTATACCTAGGAATTAATTCATTGCCATTCTTTATGTTGATATATTGTATTTTAATAATTGTAACATGTACTAATATATATTAATGTCATGGAGGAGGTGAGAATAAAATTGAACCTACACATCTTTGTGCCCTATGTATTATGAATTCAATTCCTACGCTAATTTCTTATGCTTAATTATAATTATTATCATTATTGTTTCTCCTCGTTTGTACATGTTAATTTTCCTTACACTATATATATATATAGACACACACACACACACACACACAACTATTTATATATATGACTTCTCCTGTTAAACTAATTAAACTTTTCCTTTACATCCTCGTGTTCTTCTCTTTTTCTCTTTAATTTTGATTCTAACAGTATCACTAATTAATGCATGCTTTGCGGTATGACTAATACCCTAATCTGAATAACATGAAATATATAAAAAGATATATATAAATTTATTTAAATTTATTTACTTATATTCCAACAACTTATAAATATTATAAATATATAAAAAATATTATTAATTAATTATAAGATATGTTTTTAAAATAGATGACATTAATTTTAAATTTAAAATGTCTAAAGTTACTTTTAAAAAAAAAGTCAAAATTAATCTTATAGGAAAAATATATTAAACAAATATGTAATAAAGTTTAATTTATTCCCATAGCGTAGCAAAATTGGTAATAAAGAATTTTTAACTTGTCACCATTAGACTGCTACTGCTAATAATATTTTAAGTGTCACCGTTATCAAATTATTTTACATATCTCGTGTGAGATTAAAAAAATGTTATAATATCACTTGACGTACACACTCTCATAATTTGATGTTAAATTAATGCACGAAAAAATTGTTTAAAAATAGTCTCATCATGGGAAATAATATTGTTTGATGAGATATCTATTTTTAAGAAGTAATTAATTAACTAACCAAACCAAACCAAAGCTTTCAAAAACAACAAGCTAAGTGGGAAGAGTACGTTATTATTTATTAATTATAGTATATTTTATTTTTTATTACATCATAATTAACATATTGATATTGTGAAAGAAAGGACAATTATTCTGGCACAAACATAACATAAGATAGTTAATAAAGACACGAATGACGTGGCCATCTTTGTCAACCCACACACCCGATCGAACACGGTCGCACCGGAAGTCCTTGGTCACCGGAGTTCCGTCCAACAACACAATTGCATTCACATTCGAATTTTCTCTCTCCACTTTTTCCGCTGCTGCCTCTCCCCTTTGCCCTACCGGCCAGCTCCGGCCATGAATTCTTACCTGCACTATATACCAATATAATAATTACCATATATGTGTATCCATTAATATACATTCTGTTAACGCCAAGATCTTTCTCCACGTCCCAATCACGTAAGACGTCCTGATTCTCGCATGATAAAACACAAATCAACACCGAAAGCTTGGCGGCGGTTCCGTTCCGTCGGGATAGCTCAGCGTGAGAATTAAGACGTGTTCACGCTGTTAACGATGGAGGAATATATGGTCTACAGTGTATTGAGAAATTAAAATCTCGATCGTGTGTATGGGAGAATATGAATAATCAATATATGAGAGAACGTACCTCATCCGATGGCTTCCTTGCTAAGTTATATTACTTTTGCTTGGATTATTGTGCCATCCACTACTACTGACACCCCTCTAATCGATGGACCTATGCGACTATATCGGGTTTATCTCTTGCTTTTGGCCATCAAGCTTTCTCTCCGCCGTGGGTTATGATCCCATCCACATTAATGCATGGCGGGAGGATTGGTCAATTGTCATGCTTTTTCATCATCACAAGTCAAAGTAATGTGATATTAAAATATCTAATGGATCGATCCAATTGGGTGACGGGTCGATAATAGAATTAAATAAAGTTGACACAATAAATGGGCTCAAAGAGTCCCATGGCTTAATAATAAAAAAGCCCAATAGATTATCTTGATAAATGGGCCCAATCTATCCT
Organism: Panax ginseng; assembly: GCA_020205605.1. Taxonomy (NCBI): domain Eukaryota; kingdom Viridiplantae; phylum Streptophyta; class Magnoliopsida; order Apiales; family Araliaceae; genus Panax; species Panax ginseng. Next base: position 6,659,041 of record CM035138.1, on the reverse strand, counting down.
ACCAAGATAGGAGAAATATTATGACCCAACATTACCCCCCTAGTTTTTTAGTTAAACAAAATGTTTAATGAAAAACTATATAAGATTCATGATATTTAGAATTTAATAAAGGCCCAAAAATAGGAAATAAGTGGATCATACCCACTTTTATCATACGAAGTGGAATAAGGAGGATCTGGATAGTGGATACCCGAAGCAATAAGCCCAATTTGATAAAGGATCTGAATTTGAGCAAGATGGGCCAATAAGATAGAGATCCAACAATCGGGCCTAATCGATAAGATATTCAAAGGTCATCCAAACGTATTCCACTTTAATTCCCATTATTATCGACATTAAATCGCCAGGCCTACATTTCGCGTGTAATCACGATATAAAAGGTAAACCTCACCAAAATTGACGGTTTTACCTCTTCGATTTGAAATTCGAACCTTTGAGCTTTCTTCCTTCTCTCGGAAAAACCTCTCTTTAGCTTTCACAAACTTAACAATGGTGAATCCAAGCCAAAACCCTTCAAGTTCTTCTCGTTCAAACCCCAACGAGGGGTTCAAGTGCCAATCCACCATCTCCCACCGATTTCTTCAAGGATGGGGAACAATTTCCTCATGCCAACATCACCTCCACCGTTTCTGAATCCGAACTGCGAACTCTTCGGATTCGGTATCATGTTCCGGATAACTTTGCTATGAGGGCTCCATCTGCTTTGAGGAGCGAATGTACAAATGATCGATGGATGGGTCGTCATCTGCCGACTACTCTACCGGAAAAGGGGTTCGCTTACCCTCCACGCCTTCATAGTTACCCTCCTGGGTTTATTGGAGTAGGCTTCGCAATTTGGTGCCCAACTCCTATATCCATATCTTGGCGTTCATCGCCTACGCTCATAAACTAAGGGTTACCCCTCTGCTGATCTCTTCTTTACCCTCTTCTACCATTTGGCGATTCGAGCGAGGGTTCAAAATCTTGAGCAAACAGTCCCCACGCCCAAACTCGAAATTCGAGAAGAGGCCCTGATGAGCACCCCTCGAGCAACAAAAAGATGGCACGAGAAATGGTTCTTCGTCATCGGTCCCTAATCTCCTCCTTCCCTATTGGACCACTTGAGCGTAGTATCTCTGCTGACTTGGTGACATCCCCGAGGGCGCGCGAGGAGATATGGCGACTTCATGAATAAGATCCTTACCAAGAGTGGAGCTTCACTCTACTGACCAAGCAAGCATGGTTGTATGACCATAAACGTAAGTCTTGGACCATTCTGTGATATAATTTTTTGAAATGTTTATGTGGTACGGATTTTAACTTGTGATTATTTGCAGTGTCTTTGATCAAACCAACTTCCTCGGAAGTAAAAGACTTGGAAGATTTCTTGGCGGGGAGGATTGCTGATGCAAATAAAGAACTCCCTAATGAGGAGCCTTCCCGAACTGAACCCCCTGCTCCCGAGCCAACAACAACTCCCCTTCGGGATGATGACCCTGAAGCTGACAATCCTATCATCCCCGAAGTGGTCCTCCCGACCTCCGGGAAGGAAGAAGGCCGCCAAAAGGGCGGGACTCTCGCGAGATAAATCCTGAAAGCGGACAGAGGTACTTCGAGGTAAACCCACAAACGATTCCTTCAACTGAACCCACAACAACCTCTGAACCAACTCTACCAACTTCTGAACCAACCCCACCAACCTCTGAACCAAATCTAAGAAAGAGGAGTCTCCTTGACATTCCTCCACACGATCGGGCGAAAGTCCTTCGTGCTAAAAAATTGAGAAGCAAAATAATTCCTCTTACTGCCGACGAACTCCGCGTTCCCCCTCCTTCAACATCCAGCCCATTAAATGAAACCCCAACACCTAGCGGCGAAAGCGGTCGGGTTTCAAACCTTCTCCGTCCCCAAAAATAAAATAATGACCGGACGGTCACTTTATTCGACTTCCGAACCTTCTTCAACTCCCACGAGCGATGCGCCTCGATCACCTTCTCGAGAGCAATGCATGCGGATCCTTCACCGGGATTCGCGATCGACTTATGCCTCCTCCTCGAGGACCAATGACATCCGAATTTCAAAGATGATGCCATGGGTTCACCGACTATGTGGCCTCGGCTCAATGCCAATTTCCCTTTCAATTGTTTGAGGCCTTTGTTCGTGAGGCCGATGACCATCGGTTGAGGAACGATTCAACGGGATTTGCTTTCGTGAAGGCATGAGCTACTTGGCTAAGGTAAATGACTCTTCTCTTCCTTTCTTTTACTTACTTTCATACTCATACATCCGGTGATTGAATAACACCTTTGAACATGAACAGGCAAATCTTTTTCTTTGGACGTCAAGCGTCCCGATCTCTCAAGTCAATCCAGGAGGAAGCGTTGAAGAAAAAATTCCTCCTGAAATCGCCTTTTTAGCTCGGGAAAGGACTCATCGTGAAGGCCTTCTTCATACTAATGAAGGTCTTGAGAAAAGAGTTAGCCCAAGCTAAGGGAGAAGTGAAGGCCTCAAGGAAGAACTAAAGTCGATTAAGGCTCAAGATCTTTGAAATTGTCAACATGAACGTCGACTTAGTTCGGAGAGGAGTGAATCGAGGATGAATAAGATAAAGGAGTTGAAGTCCGACGCCAAAATCTTGACCGAGACGATCCATAAGTTGGAAGCGGGATGAAAAGCTTCAATCAATATCTGGCAAGCAATCGAGAGCGAGAGATCCGAGAACTCAAGGCTCTTGGGACCTTGGGCCTCCTCTAACCGATGCTTGCTCTTCAAGAAAGAAATTTGTGAAGAGTATAGAACTTCAGACGAAATAAATGAAGAAATCATGAGAATTCACAAAGAAAGCTACTGAGCTCTCTGCCAAGTCTTGGCAAGAAAGGTTGATCAAGGCTAACTTAGATCCTTACTGCTTTGGACTCTTCGGATGATGATGGAGCTACACAAGCACCAACTTTATGGGTTGTCTTAGGTCTTATTATGAATATTTGTAGAAATTTTATGTTATTTCCTTATTTGTAAATGAACTTAAATATTAATGAGAAATGATTTTCTTCCTTATGACTTCATGTACTTTTTATTTTATGTCAATACTTGAATATGAATTTATATGGACAAGTATACAAAAACCCTTTCGAGAATTTAACTTCAAATGATTAAGCATGTCATATAATGAGATAAGCATGTCATGTAATGAGATAAAGTGATGTTAAGGGGACGAGGCATTCCAACTCAACACTTAAATAAAATAAAGTACCAAATACTCATCGGCTCAAAGTGTGAGATCGGTCATTTGTTTACCACTCGGGATGAAACAATTATACTGAAAACCAAGATATAAGGATCGAAGACATAAGGACCAAGATATAAGGATCGAGACTTAAGGACCAAGATATAAGGATCGAGATATAAGGACCAAGATATAAGATCGAGATATAAGGACCAATTGTGACCATTGACTTACCACCCCGGTAAAATCAATATAGGATCCTTCGCTCACCACTCGGGGTAGAAACGACAAATGGGTCGCCATCGAATGGCCAAATGAGTCCTACCATACCTCCTTACACCATAGTGACCATAGGACAAAATAGGACCAGGGACCAATAGTGACCATTGATTTACATACTGGTAAAATCAATATAGGATCCTTCGCTCTACCACTCGGGGTAGAAACGACAAATGAAACGGGTCGCCATCGAATGGCCAGCGAGTCCTACCATACCTCCTTACACCATAGTGACCATAGGACAAAATAGGATCAGGACCAATAGTGACCATTGATTTACCGCCCTGGTAAAATCAATATAGGATCCTTCGTCTACCACTCGGGGTAGAACGACAAATGGGCTGCCATCGAATGGCCAGCGAGTCCTACCATACCTCCTTACACCATAGTGACCATAGGACAAAATAGAGCAGGATCAATAGTGAAAAAGTGTCTTTTATTGATAATGAACAATAATATCTGATTTAGATGAATTAACTTGATCTTTATTGAAAGTATTTCCGAAGCTTGCCAGCGTGCCAAGTGTTTTTGATTTCGGAACCATCTAATGCCCTTAACCGGTAAGTGCCTGGTTTGGATACTTCGATCACTTCATATGGTCCTTCCCAGTTTGGCATTAACTTTCCCGTGTTTTGAGGTGTAGAAGCTTCGACTTCTCCGAGGATCTAAGTCTCTACTTGAATCTGCGGTTGACTCCTTTGTTGTAATGCTTCGCTTACTCTTCGTTGATAAGCATCCAATTTAAGTAGAAAGAACCTCTCTAACTTCATCTAGTAGATCTAAATTGGCCTTCAATCCTTCGTCATTGTATATTTTTTTTTTGTATTGATGACCAAGACTTGGAGATCCGATTTCATGCAGAACTAAGGCATCGATTACCATAGGCGATCGAAAGGGTGAATCCCCAATGGTAGTCCTTGGTGTAGTCCGGTAAGCCCACAACACGCTGAGCAGCTCCTCTGCCATCTTCCTTTAGCTTCATCTAGTCTGCGCTTGATCCCGTTCAACAGCATCCTGTTGGTCACCTCAACTTGGCCATTTGATTGTGGATGAGCCACCGAAGTCTTCTTATGTTGAATCCCCAACTCCTTTAAAAATGCTTCAAATTTTGATCCCACAAACTGACGTCCGTTGTCCGATATTAATACTCTAGGGATCCGGCGCGAACACTACTACATTCTTTTATGAACTTCAAACATTCTTGCTCTGTAATTAACTTGAAGTGGCCGCCTCTACCCACTTAGTCATGTAATCAATAAAGAACTATGACAAAGCTAACTTGACCTTTATCTTTAGGCAATGGACCCAATATATCTACCCCCAGATAAAATAAGGGTATAGGAGATAAAATCGAGTATAGCTCTTCCGGTGGCTGATGTGGGATCGGACTGTTGAGTTGGCACTTTTCACATTTCTTGACATACTCTGTAGCTTCCTTGAAAATTGTAGGCCAATAGTATCCTTGTCGAGTACTTTGTAAGCCAAAGATTTAGCGACCATATGATCACCGCAAATGCCCTCGTGAACTTCCCAAGAAAGCATATTCACTCTCGAGATGGGACCAGGCACTTCAGTAATGGTGAAGAAAAGGACAATCGGTAAAGATCGTCATCAATAAGAATAAAGTTGGCGCTCTTGTATTTGATCTTCTTTGCTAACATCTGATCCGAAGGAAGGACGCCATCTGCCAAATATTCGATGTAGGGGTCATCCAAAGAGCTAGATCGTTCGATACATCACGACTTCATCTTTGAACACTCATTTGTCATTCTTAACTTCCAAGTAAACTGATCCGTTAAAAACATATGCATCCGTAGTAGCCAATTTCGACAATGCATCGGCGATAGAATTGTCATTACGCTCTATGCCCTGAAATTCGTACGAAGCGAAATACTGAAGTCGGTCCTTTAACTCCGCCAAATACTTGATCATTCGATTCCCACGAGCTTCATAGTCCCTCGATAGGCGCTTGACAACCAACCGAGAGTCACTTTAGAGATGATAAGGTTCCGGACCTCTAGACTCTTTGCCAATCGAACACTCTTGCTAAAGACTGCTTCATACTTTCGCCCGTTGTTTGTCGCTTTAAATCCAAATCGATGGCTCATTGAACTTTGAACCCGTCCGGACTTTGTCAAGATAATTCACCCCCCTATGAGTTAGGGTGAAGAACCATCTGCATATAGAGTCCAAACATTCTCGCTCTGTGCTGAAGAATCTGCAATCGCCGATCGGAGGATTCAGCTTTTCCTGAATTTCGGCATCTTCGTCGTGAACGAACATTCTACTTATGAAATCGGCCAAAGCTTGGCCTTTGATAGCGGTTCGTGGATGATATTCGATGAAAAATCGCGATAACTCCATTGTCCACGCCGCTAACCTTCCCGAAACTTCGGCTTGCCCATCACCTTCTTCAATGGTTGATCAGTGTAGACAACCAGGAGCCGACCTTGAAAATATCGCCAAGCTTCCTACTAGCAATTATCAAGCGCGAAGGCAAATTTTTCAATATTTGGATACCTCGTTTCACAGATCTCGCAGGACGTGACTAACATAATAATCGGATCTTTGTCTTCCACCGATCTCCCGAACCAAAGACTTTCTCCAACCGCTAACGAACTTGCCGCCAGATATAGATATAAGGTCTCTGCTGGAATGGGTTTCACCAATAAAGGAGCCAAAGAAAGATACGCCTTTATGCTTCGGAAGGCGTCTTCACACTCTGAAGTCCACTGGAACGTCTTCGCATTCTTCGGCCCTTTCAATGTATCAAAGAAAGGGAGACACCTCTCTCGCAGATTTGGCGGCGAACCTCCTTAATCTTTCGCAATCTCGCGATCGGACGTTGGACGTCTTTGAATGACTGAGGAGTCTTCATATCAAGAATGGCCTGAATCTTCTCTAGGTTGGCCTCGATACCCCTTTGACTAACAAGATAACGCAGAAACTTCCCTGCACCGAGGCCGAAAGTGCATTTGGCGGATTAAGCCTTAGTTGACGATGACGACGGTCTGAAAGCATTCCTCTAGATCGTCTAAATGACTCGAACGTGCATGCTTTTCACAATCATGTCATCAACGTATACCTCCATGTTCCTTCCAAATTTGCTATCGAAGATGAAGTTCATCATTCTCCGTAAAGTGGCTCCAAAGGCATTTATAAGGCCAAAAGTCATCTTCTTGTAGGCGTGACACCGAATCTGGCAGTAATAAACACACTGATCTTCTGGATGTCCTCTTTACGCATGGATATTTGGTGATAACTCAAAAAGCATCCATAAAGCTTAGTAATGCATACCCAAGTGGCATCGATAAAATTTGATCAATATGGGGCGGAGGATAAAGTCCTTCTGACAAGCTTTATTGAGGTCGGTGTAGTCGATGCAAACCCGCCATTTTCCATTCTCGCTTCGCACCAACACCACATTCGTCATCCACTCGGGATAATCAATTTCATAGATGAAGTCGGCACCAACAACTTTTGCTATTTCCTCATCAATGATTTTACGTCGCCGGGCGCGCAAGATCCGCCTTTTCTCGCCGAACCGGCTTCTTCGAGGATCTACATTCGGTCAGTGCTTTCGCTATCTTCCTATTAACTCGTGCATGTCCTTGGTTCCCATGCAAAATATCCGCATAAGCAGCATAAAGAGCTCTATAAGGTTTGTCCGAAGAGGTTCCGGTAGACCCGAACCGATCTTCACGGGCTTGTCGGGCTTTCCAATGATCAACTCGACCTCCTCCGTCTCTCCGTGCAGAATCACCATCGGTTCGAACTACTTTCTCGGTAAAGGGCTCAATCTCAATTGCCATCGCCGCTTTTTTTCTCGAATTTCCCACTCCGGGAAATAACAACATTCCGATAAAGCATCGTCGGGCCGGATCCAAGTCCCCGCCACCTCTCCTACTCCATGAGCCGTGGGAACTTGATTTTGAAATGAGGATGGAGGTCACAACTTGGAGAAAGCGATTAAAGTAGGTCTTCCCAAAGATAAGCGTTGTAATTTGAATCAACGTGCACAACATAGAATTTACACACTATTTCGACTCTTTGAGGCCAGGTCAAGACAACCGGGAGTTCAATAGTGCTCGCTACTTTTTACGGGATCATTCTTTGAAGCCGTATAAAGGAGCTTCTGCCTGACCTCCATTTTCTCGCCTTCGAGGTGCATCCTCCGATAAGCATGGGCATACAGAGATATCTCTCAAGATCCATTGTCTATCATCATGCGCTTCATGTCCACCGTGCCCACTTACCTTACTGCCAGTGATCACCAAGGCCCCCTCACGCGGCTCGATGGGCTCGGAAGGATAATCGGCGTCGGTGAATGATATAGCGACGATCCGGGAATGGTCTATCTGCTTTCGGGAAGATCTGTCATAGTCATGACCGAATTCGTAAGCCCTTCTCTTCTTTCCTATTAACTTCCCCGCGGACCCACCAGCTTATCACATCGATAACTCCGCCTCTACGGCGATGTTGGAGCCCTCGAACCGTCTGAACAAAGACGGTTAACGTTCACGATTATTTACGGCACACATATCGCACTAACAAGCCGTCTTTAATCTTCCTCTCCACAAAGTCTTTCAAATTGCAACACTTTCGTTAGTGTCGTGGCGGTGACTGATGATAGCCACAATACTTACGAGAGTTACCACCTTGATTCGGTAATTATCACGGGGGGCTCAAAGAAAGGTTGGTTTCGATCCGATCCAAAATTATCGATCTATCGGTGTTTAGTTTGGTGTAGATCTTATTCACCTTCGGCGTAGGAGCGGAGGGATGACCGCTTCCTCGACGCCAGAAATTGTTGTACTTTTTGAAGCGCCTCCTGCTCGATCATTATACCCCCATTCTCCTCTCTGCTCAACTTCGGCTTAGAGCCACCAACTCTTTCCCCGACGAAAGAGGATTTTTCAGTCGCTCATAGCCTCTTCCACAACGATGTAGCCTTCCTTTGTCAAAGGCTTCGGCCAAGCTCTTCTGGATGATTGAACATCAACTTCTTCACCAACTTTTCTGGACTTGACGGATCCAATCCATTCTGGAACAAACCTACACTGGAGGTCATTAAGATCGGACACCGACCAACTAGCTTCTCGAACCTCTTTACATCTCGCCCAAAGATTCACCGCAAACCGCCGAATCGCGCTAAAGAACCCGTGGGCTTTCCTCTTCTTGGTTGCTCTTCAAACGAAAGCATGGAACTTATCACAAAGTTCGGTCCATGAGGATATGGAATCAAGGCAAAGTTCCCAACCAACATGCCTCGCATCTTTTCCGAAAGGCGTTGTAACAAAGGTGTGGCACTTGGCGAAATCAATGAAGTCGTAATAGTCCATTAGTCGATTGAGCGCTGGCTATGGTCATAAGGATCTCCGGTTCCATCGTAACTTTCCGTGCGAGGCACTTTTTTAGTGATATCCGCCTTTTCCTTGAGAATAGGCGAGGAAAAAGGGATGCTTTCTTTCCGGGCGTCCCTTCACCGCTTGGACCTCAACCAGCTTGTTTCTAAGCTCTTTAAGCTCCTTTACTAGAAAATCAACGCCTTCAGTCATGGGAAGCCTCTTTCTCATGAACAATATTATGTCTCTCGAGAGGATCGACCCCTCCGCCGATCCTACGCCTGAGGGACTTCTCGATCCGCTTTGGTACACAACTCTTTCCTTGTGGTGAGAATGATCACGTTGATAGTCCATTACCCGACTTCGGTATGACCTCCTTCGACCGCTTCCTTTGTTGATAATCATCTCGATCTTTGAGAATAATTGGCCATTATCGCCTTCTTGAGGCCATGGGAGTTCTCTTCGATCTTCTTCTCTTGAGAATGATCCTACAGAAACCCATGCGGGACCTCTTCTACTCCCTACCCTTTCGTCGAGTCTCCTCCTTATGCCCATCGTCTTCTTCAGATTGATCACGGTGTTGAATGCTTCGTCTTGTAATTCCGCCACCAAGCATCTGTTTCGGCTATATCTTTTCTTTTGCTTTAATAGACCGCCACGGCTCTCATTCTGCTTCGTCCGCCATCTTCGCCAACTTGGCGACTCTATCTCTTGGCTACTTACATGATGAATCTTGGTTGGCGAGCCTTCCACTGTCCCTCGACCATGATCTCGCTCCTCATTCGCATCGAAACCAATCTTCGTCTGCCCCGCCTTTAATCTTGAGACGGAGATCCCCAATTATGCTTAGAAGCCGTCTTTCGTGAGCACTCTTGGAAGGACCCAGACGATCCTTCATCAAACACGAGGCGATGACGAAATGCCAATGTACCATCGCCTTGCCGCTTTCAGTGTACCATCCCTACTCCTCCTCATCTTCTCAAGTAGGTTAAACGATTGTGATTGAAAATTTTAATGACACTAGAACTCAAACCCTCCTTCTAAATACCAATGTTAACGCCAAGATCTTTCTCCACGTCCCAATCACGTAAGACGTCCCGATCCCGCATACGAAAATACGAATAACACAAAGCTCACGATTCCCCACGGGGATAGCTTCGGCGTGAGAATTAAATGACGTGTTCACAAGGTTAACAATGGAGGAATATATGGTCTAGTGTATTGAGAGAATTAAAATCTCGATCGTGTGTGGGGGAGAATATGAATAATCAATATATGAGAGAACGTACCCTCATCCGGATGGCTTCCTTGCTAAGTTATATTACTTTTGCTTGGATTATTGTGCCACCCACTACTACTACCGACACCCTCTCGATCCGATGGACCTGCCGAAGCTATATCGAGTTTATCTACTGCTTTTGGCAACTGCTTTTCTCCCGTCACGTGGGTTATGATCCCATCCACATTAATGCATGGCGGAGGATTGGTCAACTGTTATGCTTTTTTCATCATCACAAGTCAAAGTAATGAGATATTAAAATATCTAATGGATCGATCCACCTGACCGGCCGGTCAATAGAATTAAATAAAGTTGACACAATAAATGGGCTCAAAGAGTCACATGGCTTAATAATAAAAGCCCAATAGATTATACTGATAAATGGGCCTAATCTATCCGACCCAAGATAGGAGAAATATTATGACCCAACACATTCCATGCCATTTGAGTAATTATGGCTAACTAGCTTGATCTCACTGAGTCACTGGTATTAGTATTACGTAGTATGTATATTTCCGGGTTGCCCGTTTATCATCATACCTATGGGTTTAAATAGTTTGATTAATGTGGATCGCCAAATTCAATCCGGCCAGGCCTGCCGACATGTTTGAAAATCGGATAATGATTTGACTCAATTTTCGTAGTTCGTCAGCTGATGTCAAACTAAGAAATTATAAATACTCCATTCATTTCACCTTTATAAATACTCCATTCATTTTAAAATATAAAATTATTATTAATTATTTAAAAATTCAAAATATGATAGTTTTGAATTCAAAATAATTTAAAAGTCCAAATATGTAGTTTTAAATTAAAAATAATTTGACTTTTTCAATATTACAAAATAATAAATCCTATAGTTAGAATTACGTACTTTTTGTATTTGCATTATTTATTAGTGTATATGATATATATATATATATATATATATATATATATATATATATATATATATATATATATATATATATATGATATATGTATGTGTATGTATGTACGCCGTACGTTTTGGAAATAAAATGATGAATATTAACTGTCTGTCCTTAATTATAAATATATATATATATATATATATATATATATATATATATATATATATAACTTGTTCATTTTCGATCTCATTCACTATATCATCTTATATTCAATTATAAATTTAAATAGTAATATATAAACTGCGAGACATGAGTAAATGGAGTAATTGAAAAGATTTGAGAATGAGAGATTGTGCCAAACAAGACACTGATTTAAATATATATGCATGAATGATCAAACATCTAAAATTTTCGATCTTATTTTACTCCAATAATTAATATATGGAATGATCATGATATATGCAATATTACATACATCTGTAGCTATAAATATTGTTGGTCGACCTCGACACATGAATTAATTAACCAATCTGAACCTCCTTGACAATTCCGTTCTTATCAACCCAAATTCGAACCCTGTTAAGACGGAGATCAGAAGTGACCATCATTCCTTCTTCCACAATCTCAACATGCAGCTTTGGATTATGTCCGGCGATGATTCCTGCTGCCACCTCTCCATTTAATCCAATCACCTCCGCCCATGAACTCCGCCCTCCTATACATACATACATATTTACATACACACTAATATACATACATATATATATATATATATGGGCTACATAATGACGACTGTACAACCCTTATATATACACCCATAAAATTTATACCGTTCATTTTAAAATCAGACGGTCACGATTTAAAATTATATAATTATATAATTACATATCATCTCGCAACGCATGTGTTGTGAAAATAGACACAACATAGATTACGGATCGTGACAGTACTTACACAACCACCGTTAATTAAGAATTGAATTATGTAGAAAGTTAAAAATTGCTAAATATTTATATACTAAATAATATGCATCAAAAGTGTATGTATATATATATATATATTTATATATATGTTAACATTGTTTACCTGAAAAAGCTTCTTCCATCTCTCTATTTCTTTCGCGTGTATGTATAATGTATTGATCTAATTTTGGTGTGCAGGGAAAGTGAAAGGTTATGGAAATATATAGAAGGAGAAGTGGGGGAGGTTAAAGGACTCGGGTCAGCTGACTGACTTCGTTTACTTTTTCAAATTTATTTAATATAAACATTTAATTTAGAATCAAGGTTTGGCCCAGCGGTGTGCTGGCCAACTACCCCTACCATACGCCCATTATTTCAAAAGAAATTATTAATTTCACAACAACAAATATTATTTTTACAATAAAAGTGTTATTATAAAATTTATAACAATAATTTTTACTCTACATCGACATTTTTATTGTGAAAATAATAAAAAATATTGTGAATTTAACAATTCTTTATTTCAAATCCTATCACATCTCCCACATTGGTGAAATATTCAAATAAAAAAAATATAATATATATTTATAGAATTGATATTTCCATAATTAAATTTGATAATTTAATAATATCTTATTTTATATGAGGTGGACCCTACTTATTATTAATGTACTATTAATATGAGGAATAACTTATGAAACCGTCAAATTTATTTATAAAAATATCAATTATTTCTCTATCTATATATATATTTTGAATGTGATGAACAAAATAAATAAGTCAACTACATAAATTTATTAGATAGACTAATTTATCAATGACTATACATAACTCGCATCACAAATAAGTGGTTGACATTAATTCTCCCTCTCCCTCTCCCTCTCCCTCTCCAAACTCTCTCCTAATTTTGACTACCTTAGTTTGTGTTAAAATTGTCATTTTGTCATCCAGATCAACTTTTCTTTTAAACATTAAGTCAAAATTATGTTATATTTAACTAAACCGTCAAATTATGTAACATAGACCTTTTAATTTGTAAAAATTTGATATTTTCACAATTATATTTAGTATTTTTATAAGAATATTTTCAGATGAATAATAAATAGGACTTACATTTATGTGAGCTAGTTTTATCTTGTGAAAATAATAAATTAAACTTACATTTATGTGAGCTAAAATTTATAAAAACTAATTTTATCTTCTGACAATGATCATGTCAAACACTCTGCATCGACCGTTAGTAACATCTTTGGACCATTAGGCACATATTTGAACAACAGAAAAAATCTAAAAAGTTTTTGTTGGCACAATGTTCTGGAGTTGGACCTTTGAGCTAATAATTCCAGACAATTTCACTGATCAGGATCCATCTATTATACATTTGGCGACACAAATAATATTTTTTAGCGATAAAATTAAAAAATTATGTCACTTGTGCATCACAAAAAGTAATATTTCCATATGTAGCATTCCATTCCATGACATAATTAATAATGAAAGACTAAGAACAACTTATCTTTTATATATTTACACTCTATTTCCTATAAATCTATAACAAAATGAGTACTACGCAAAATGGAAAACAAAATTATGGTAATAGGAGACGACAAAAGGAACTTTCAAAAAGAATTCAACTTATGAAAACTCAACAATGTCATACTCTATCTTCATTTACAAGTGTGGGGGCAAAACTTAAGAACAAAAATACACAGTTTTCCCACAAAGGTGCTACCAAAAAACAAAAAATAACAACCTTAATTAGTATTATCCTTGCCAGCTCTACAATGGGAAAAAAAATCTAGGCGGAAACCAAAACCACACCGATAAAAATGGCAACACCTTCCTGAGTTGCATAATTAGTTCATCCAGCAAAAGCATACCTTCTTTACAAAATTAAGGCGGCACCTTCACAGAAAAGCTTTCCATACACGACTTTCTTAATAATTCACTGGTCGACAGCCTTGGAGGGGGAAAATGTACAGATATCAATGGGAGGAAAAATATAATTTCATGTACTGAAAGAGAAATAGTGAGCACAAAAGGCAAAACATTGATATTACAGTAGAATAAATAGATTCTAGACATATAATTTTCATTTAACTTGCTCCAGACCCTCAATCTAATTAAAGCACATAATATTAAAGAAATTATGGAATGACTAAATGAATGGCTCACTTTGATTTGTACCACAAGATCAATCAAACTATATGCAGTAGAAGTCCAACTGTGTTTACCTTAACAAGATTTACAAGATATTAATAATCCATAAACACAGTAAGTAAGCACGTATATAATGCAGTTACATCCAAAAAAATGATTCTTTTAACTACATAAATTCCCATTCTATTTATGATTAGTAGTCGTCTTTACTGTCTTTCAATAGAGTTAGTTTAAATTTGATTGTGGTATAATATACTCCAAGCATTCCAAATTATAATATCACATTCTAAAAGTCAATTTGAGATATTTTTAAATTTAAAATTGACATGATTCATTTAAGTTTCGAAAACAAGAAATCTTACGACTGGTAATACTTTTTTGGTAGTTTATGATATTCATAATTATATTGACATATACTAAATAAAATTCATTTCAATTTTGAAATTGAAAATGTTTGAAATTGACTTTAAAATAGTCAATATTGATATTATAATTTAGAATGGAGGGAGTACTTCATAACCATAACTTATAGAGCCCCCATTTTAATACCTCAGTTATCTAATAGAATATAAATAGAATAGAAGTGCTTGGAATGAACGTAAGGAAGCAAGCATGAATTTAGAGAATTTTACACTGCATGCGATATTAATCAGGAAATATAAATAGAAAACAACTATTTGTTTGCCCTGCAGAATTTTTAGGAATGCATTTAAAATGATTTCTTCCAGAGAGAGAATCGGAGAAGTGTTAAAGCTCAGCAAGCAATATGGTTCCCCTGATATATGAAATTACTTCCCAAACAGAAATTATTATGGAAACCATTGTCACTGCCAACTTACCTTTTGCTCTAAGCATGCAGCCTTAAGAGAGACAGAGTCATCTTCTTCTGAACTCAAGTTTCCTCAATTCTTGGAGCTGACAAGCTATCTCTTCAAGAAACTCTGCTCCCTCTTTTCCATTTCCGACCGAGTTAAAAGCATGCTCAAGGAAATCATGGTCAGCCTCAAGTGCTTCCAACCTGTCATTAAGGTCTGAAATTTCATTTTCAAGAGTGGTGAAATCAATTTCATTATTGTGTATAGAGGATTTTTGCCAATCAGGTTCAATATGATTATTGATTTCTTCACTAACACAATGATTGTCCAGAACCGAAGCAACAGTCCCGTCATGTGCAGAAGGACTTCCATTTGATGTAGATGCATCTATTTGCCGTGACAAAGCATTATTTTCATTCTGATTATCCATTTGAGTCCCTCTAGCAGTAGAAATACCTTCTTGATTTTCTACTCTATTTGTAATCTTTTCAGAACATACACCATTAGGCATGCCACTGGAGGACCAATCGCTAGAAACTTGACGAAGCTTACTTTTGATATTCTTCAAACATTGTGTAATGTACATCTTTTCTTCCCCCAATTCTAAGAAAGCAGACTTAACATTGATTGGTTTGTCATTGTCTTCAGATATTTGGGTAGATCTCGAGTCAGAAGGGACATTAGCATCATCTTTAATTGCAGCTACAACATTAATCCCAGCTGTATTATTTTCCCCCGTCAGGTTGGAGGGTTTCCCGGGCAGGTTCTCCACTGCCGATTCATCAAGGAAGTTATTCCTGTAAAATTCTAACTCTGCTTCCAAATCTTGTAACTCTTGCTCCTTTTCAGTGAGGAGATCATTAGCCTTCTCCAGTGCATCCATATCATACTCTGCCTGCTCCTCCATCATTCTTAAATACTGTAGGGACTCCATATGAAGTGCTGCCTTCTCCTCCTGCAACCTCGTAATCATAGCCATTGCCTCATTTGTGGCAATAGCAGAAGCATTTCTTTCTTCCTCTAGTTCCTTATATAAAGAACTAATGCATCTTCTGTCATAGTCAACCTGTCGCTTTAGCCGCTCAACAATATTTTCACCATCAACTTCACTTACACTGCTCATGTCCGCAGATTCATAACCAGAATCAATTCTATCGAGTGGAGAAGAACTCTGAATCACCCGAACTCCTTCAGAGTCGGAAGCATCACTTTTCTGTAATTCATCTTGATGAGCAGACAATCTCGGTGGTGGAAACTTCACAGCATTATCAACTTTTACAGAATCATCGGTTGCAACTTGTTCTGACAGCATACCTGATGCTTCTCTTCCTTTGTTAGTTACAGCCAACTTGCAGACATCAGTGAGATCTGCATCATTTGACATAGATGGACCAGCTTTGTTTGAAAAACTTGCTCGAGCTGTAGAACTTATTGGGTTGGAGAAATATACATTCTTGGTGACTAATGTATCCCCGATGTCACTGGTTCCAGTTACATCCACTGCTGTTTCTTTATCTGGTGGTACTCCAAGAGGGACTTCAACGGCAGCTGACTTTGGAGGATCAACATTTAGTGATATAAGCTCAGATAGTACATGGAGACTGGACATTTGAGGGAGAGGACCATCAGATTTAGATCTCTCTTCTGATACACCAAAAGGAACTTCCACAGTGTTGGACGATGAAGGAACATCATCTAATGAAATAAGCTCCGGGATTGCAGATGGAATAGGCCTAGGATCAGGTTGTTCCCATATAAGTTTACCTAAATCATGCCCTATAAAAGCATCTGACGCCGAAGCTTTCACATCATTGGACTTGTTTACATCGAGCTGCACACTTCTATCTAGAAGTGAAGGCTTAGTGGAAGAAGCTTGTTGGATCTGCTTCATTAGACTTGCTTTATCAGATTGTGCTTTGGCCAGATTTTCTGAGCCACATTGAGCGAGAAAATATTCATTGGAATCAAAATTTTCACAATTTACAGAATTTCCATCATCATCATCGGAGAATGGAACCTCTGATTCAGAATCAGAAGTGATCTTCAGTTCAGAATACCCTACATGGGACAATGCTTTCTCTGCAGTATTCCCACTACGAGGAGATGAAACTGACCCAGAAAATTTATCCCTTATCCTTTTCAAGCTATCCCGGTGGCTTAAACGGCTACGACCGGGAGCACGAGACAAAGGAGGTTTAACATTTGCTCTAGAAGCCCCAAATCCAGCTGGAGTTAGCTGGAGCAATCTTTGAGCATTTGTTTTAGTTCTCAATGGCTTATTGCAGCAAGAACAGATCCGTGTGCCTAAAGGAGATATAAAATTCTTTTTAGAATATGGACTCTGAAAACCACAACGCTCAAATTCCATTCCTAATTTTCCCACCATCAACTTGTATGATTCTGAGCTTGGTTTGTTCTGCATGGCAATTGACATGAAGCATTCTTCACACATCCCTCGGACATCAGCAAGCTTACCATGGAGTTGACAACATACAGTAGAAGAAATCTCATCTCTGTGGCTACTGCAGAGAAGACTCCGATAGCATCCAGGTTTCTCGTTTCCAAGTATATTATCAAGCCTCAAGCATAATATACAAGGAGTTTGCAATTCACAATAAAATGCAAATTTTGTCAGCAAGTATGATAATGCCGCATCAACAAACAACAGAAACATCAAGAACCACTCACAAGCTGCTGAAGACAATAAAGTCATAAATCCACGTGAATTCCTTTGTAAATTAACAGATGAAACCACTGTGGCAGCCATTCCCGGAAAGTAACCCAAATATCACATTAGGTCCCCAATTGAGCAAATTAAGAAATTCTTCTCAATTGCTCAAAACCATTAAAAAAGCACACAACCCTCGAAATGAAAACCAGATAATCCCGAATCAGGCTTAACCCTACATGCATTCAGAAACAACACAGCATTTGATTAGCACCCAAATAATTGTCATACCTTAATGCATAAAAATTCAAGCATCAGGTAAAACACAGCCTTAGCTTGTAACTAATACCCAATAATAAAAATAAAATAAAAAATTAACAATAATCACCGGAAAAGGATGAATAACTAGATAGATTCAAGCCAGGTGTGTTGCATTCATCAACGAAAAAAAAAATAATAAATAATTTTATCAAAACCCAAACCCTAAATTCAATTACCCATCTAATCAAGAAACCACAAAATTGATAGAAAGATTATCGAAACTGGCAATGTACTTTGCAGCTCCGTAATAAAATTGAAATACCCACTTAAGAATATGAATCAAACGCACATAAAAAAAAATCCAATTTTGATCTATAATTTTTGCATTTTAACAGATTGCAAAAACTAAGTACCTTGGATCTACAGCTTGATGATGGCGGAGAGAGAAGGAGCAAACGGGAATCAAAAGGATCGGGCGTCATCGTTATGGAGAACTAAAAAAAATGAATCAAATGCTGAAAATTACGAAAAGAGCCAAAGAAGTCTTCTTAAATAACTGACCGTTAAAACCAACCGAATTTCATACTCGAAGTTGCCTAAGTATAGTAATCCAAGCACCTTGGTTAAATAAAAACAGATGAGATACCCTCCCGCGATTTTACTTCTACTATACGAGTAATATACTACTCCATGTCGATACAAAAACATTATGCATAAATAATATTAAAAAAAAGAAGATGTTAAAAACAGGATTTATCATCAATGGCGGAACCAGACCCTTGCTGATCATTTATAACAAATGTGACGTCTTCTTTTTTTGGTTAATATTGATTTTGATAACAAATATCTTAAGATTTTTTTTATTTTATTTTTTACCTATCTTCTTTGTCATAAATTTTGGTATTTCCAAAAATTAACTCAACTCCTCAAAAGTTAAGTTTTTTACAAAAAATTTAGTACACATTTTACTATTAAAGATACAATTTAAAATTTTAATATATGAGAGTAGAGTGAGGGGAACACATATAAAAATATTAAATATTCATATAAAAATATCATTTTTCTATTTTTATTTGACATGGGTTTTTATTACAAGTCAAAAAGAACAAAGAAATTGGTTTCATATGCCTTTGTTACTTTTGTACTTTTCATCTACCAAAAAAAAAATCAATTGATGGGCCAAAAATAAAATAATAATGTTTATTATTTTGATAGATTATACTCCTATTCATTTTAAATTATAAAATTAATATTAATTTTTTTAAATCAATTTCAAACATTTGTAAACTCAAAATTGACATGAACTTATTTAGTTTAAGTCAATATAATTATGAATATCATAAAATACCTAAAAAGAACTACTAGTTATAAAATTTATGTTTTCAAAACTTAGATGAATAATATCAATTTATATTTTTAAAAATATCTCAAATTGACTTTTAAAAATTAATATTAATTTTATAATTTAAAACTAAGGGAGTATTAATTACATTATTATTATTTCATTATTACATAAAAGTGCATCTTATTTTATAGGAAAAATGATATTTTAACATAAAAATCGTCGTCATAGATTCTACAGCGACGTTTTTTACTGTCGTTATACATCTATAGTGACATTTTTCATATAAACATATCAAAAAATTATGCAGAAATATCAATTTTCATTTTATAAACGTCACCCCCTTGATGGTAAAATGTTCTCTAGCTATTGTTGTGGTTATATTAATTATTTTTATTTGTAATATTAATAATTAAATATATATATATATGGTAAAAATCCATATTTAAAGTTGGATAGGAACGCTTATTATTCAACATCGTTTAAAATAGATCGAATAACCTAAAATTTATTTTATCGACACAATAATTGTGCGATTAGCATATATCATCTGCAGATAAAAATTTACCATCTGCAAAACTATTGTGCAGATAGTCTATCCACATAATAATTATGCACATGGAGGAGAATCCTATCCTATTTTGACTAAGTTATTCTTTATTCATTCTAAAATATAAAATAAAATTGTTATGGATGTTTTTGAAGTCAATTTGGCAATTTGCCACCTTTTCAAACTAGAAGTCAAGTGTTCGCACTATAAATAATTATTTTCTTTTTTTTGGGAAAACAACACAAATAATTAATAATTTATTAAAAATGATTATTTTTTTGTTAAATAATTTTAATATTCATATAGGATTTGAACAAGAACAACTAAAAGTTGACTTTCGTTTTTTTCGTATTATTTCACGCAACGACCAACAAAAGCCCCTGATACAATCCTTAATTAACATATAAATAACAAAAACTCACCGGAGCTTTTCCTCCGGCAAGGAGAGAGAAAACGAGTAATATGGTTGTTAAGAAAGAAATTGATGTGGCCACTCTCGGAAACCAGTGTGTGGACATAATACTCAATGTTCCTAAATTGCCCCCGTCGTCTCCTGAGGAGCGTATAGCTTATATGGATGAATTAGCCAAGTCCCCACCAGATAAGGTATACATGTTTCTCAATTTCTCTTATTTTATTTTATTTTTGAATGTAGTTGATCAGATTATTTGTAGTTCTTTTTGTTCTGTTCACTATGTTGTTGATCAATCATCAATGTTGAAAAGTACCAGCTTCATTTATTAGCAGAACAAACTGTGGACTGTGGTTCATCCAAATGGATAAAAATGAACTGCCCAAATATTAGTGTTTGTGCAGATATTACTGGGTAGTTACCGATGATCAATTTTTTACGTCTACCACTCTTTCAGCAGATTATGGATTATCAGTAAAAGGAAATAGGTGGGGCTGTGATGTTTTGCTTTTACTCATTTTTTAAGAGGAAATAGGCGGGGGCATGTTAGGTTATCTATAATTTTGAAACAAAGTGAGTGAGTTCATTTTAATGGATGGATGGATGGATTCCCAAGAATTACATGATGAGGCTAACCGAGTTTATATATAAACTGTATGCAAAACATTGTGTAATTTCTACAAAAGATTGACCAAAACATAAATTTCAAAGATATCTTTTTTTGGATCCACTAACAAGAGCTGGCATCCTGCAATTATTTTGTGGTCTTGTAAATTGATCACAACTTTGTCAATATGGATTCAATGCCGAAGTATTAGATTTGTCGAACAGGTGACTGGTCATTTATTAAACAATACTAGTACTGAGGACCTATGATTCGATCTCTAACATGTAAAACTCTGCTTTGAAGTTATTTAATAGTAGCTCTCTCTTTTTTTGTCTTGATTCAGTAAACTTTATGGAGAACAGTAGAAACTTTCTTTCATGCTTTATCATCAATTTCATTATAGGGTTTGTTGGAACTGTTTGAGTAATATTATGAATCAGGATCTTTGATTTTTATCTATAATTTATGATATACTTCAGGGTTAAGCGTGCAGAAAGGCTCCTGATTCTTCAACCTAACTCATGCGTCTCCTCCATAATGCTCTATTTCTTCCTCTGATTTTTGTATATTTTGCTTATGCCTTACCTTTGCTTGTTTAACTTTGATAATAGAAATACTGGGAAGCTGGTGGTATGTGTAATATAGCTATAGCAGCAGCAAGACTGGGACTCCAATGTATAACAATTGGTAATGTTGGAGATGAAATATATGGACGATTCCTCTTAGATGTACTTCGTGAAGAGGGGATTGACATGGCTGGGATGAGTGAACATGATCATTTTGTTAGCAGTTCAAGCACTGCATATGAAACACTTTTGTGCTGGGTTTTGGTGGACCCTTTGCAACAACATGATTTTATCTGGTATAAGGGATGAATTTGAGGTTACTTCAAATTTTTAAGATGAATATTCACAATGAAGTCATACCCAACTTGTTTTTGTTGGCAGGTTGTGGTGTCTCTGAATTTATTTATTTTGTTTATCAGTCGAACAGATTTTTGTAAGGAGCCTGCTGTTAGGATGATCAAACTACCGACTGAAATCAAGATGGTCATAAAACAGTCAAAGATCTTGTTCTGTGATGGTTATGGCTTTAGTGAGTTCCCTGCTGATCTGTTTGTTTCTGCTCTGGAGTATGCTGCAGAAGTTGGAACATCAATTTTTTTTGATCCTGGACCTCGAGGAGAGGCCCTTGCTAACGGAACACCTGAAGAACGAGAAGCACTTGAAAAGTTCCTGAGGATGAGCGATGTTCTTCTTGTAACATCGGAGGAGGTCATATACATACCCTTTTATATATTAACTAAGCACATTTTTTACTTTTTCCCTCCTTATATACTACAAGATTATAGTGTCACCAATTAGCTACATATGGAAAATCCTGCTTTGCAATGTATTACACATATAGGCAGTGCTGGAGCAGGATTTCTGACTATTATGGTCAAATCTAATAGTAGTGCTAATTTTTTTCTTCTTCAAGATTATGGGGAAATACTTGTATAGAATTGTTTTCCCCTTATTATTTCTAAGAAAATTGTACCCAAACCTTGTAAGTTGTAAATTTCTCTTATTTCAAAGTCAAGGAGGGCAAAAGCTTACAGTAGGTAATGAATGCTGCGTATGGGCATATTCTGTCAATCTCATTTATAATGCTTCCTATTCCGCTACTTAAATTCTTTTTAGCTGTCCTTTTCTCCTTATTACTCAATCCTCCCACTCTCTAGCTAGTTCTTGCATATTTGTACGATGTTTGTACGTTCTTTTGTTTATGTTCTACTCTCGCTGTTGCCCAATCATCTAACCAAACATCTTATTTACCCTTCCTCTCCCCCCCCCCCCCCGCCAAAATATATATATTCTCCGGACTACAATCTTTAAAATTTACGTAGTGTACTCAATCCTTTCATTCATATTATTAGCTTCCTTCAAAGTTGTCATAATTTCCTAAATACCTGTAAAAACACTGAGGTTGTGTTTTGTCTCCTTTTCCCACTATGATGAAACCTTATATAATTTATGATGATGATGTTCCAGGCTGAATCATTGACTGGCATAGGAGACCCATTACTAGCAGGACAGGAGTTGCTAAGGAAAGGCATTCGCACAAAATGGGTGATTGTTAAAATGGGATTTAAGGGTTCAATATTAATCACCGTGTCAAGTATTTCTTGTGCACCTGCATTCAAGGTATCACTTAATATATAGTTGTAAGTATACGATTTTCATTCATTAAAGTGTGCAAAATGTTATTAGGGCTAGTTTAATTGGTGCTTTGTTACTTGAAAATTGTTTCTTTCATTGATGAAGTTAGTTTCTTTACTTGAGTGACAGGTGGATGTGGTTGACACTGTTGGGTGCGGTGATAGCTTTGCAGCGGCTATTGCATTAGGTTATATACACACTTTGCCCTTGTTATATACACTTACAATTGCTAATGCAGTAGGTGCTGCAACTGCGATGGGGGCTGGCGCTGGTAGGGCTGTGGCGACCTTGGAAAAAGTCGTGGAACTCATGAAGAGACCAAACCTCAATGAAGATGACAATTTTTTCAATGAATTACTTAATCAAGATTTTGATGGTCAGGAAATCACATTCCTCTCGGAAATGGTCGTAAATGGAAGTAACAACCGGCTGAAGCATGTCCACGTGCAGAAGGTTGTTTCTGAAGTGTTGCCTAAGCTCGAATCTGGACAGTTAAAGGCAAGTGTGAGAATTTGATGACCATTTTCATTAGACATCTATTTCAGTTTCTCTGTAGTTACAAAGATATGCCACAGATTTAATGTATGAGCTTGAGATCAACAGCTAGTAACACTAGTTTCTTTGCTGAACCATTTCTTATATTTATTTTTTAGTAGTAGAATGTTTTATATGTATCGCCTATAAATATATTATTCTATTTGGTTTATGATGGCACTGGAATATGAATATATGATCATGTCTGTCTCCATTATTGTTTTTAAAATGCTTAGTATTTATAAAGTATTCTAAAAGTACAATGAGATTTTAAGAAAATAGTGAATTAAAACACTTGTGTTATGTTTTTAATATTATTTGTCATTTATCCTTTTCTAAAATTTGGGTTAAACGGATAGCATTATTACAAATCAAAGATTCAAGTATTAAACTTGTATCATATTCAGCTTCAAAAAATAAATAGTAATTATACTTGCATTCATTTTACAGAAGAGTTTTATTTTGATTTTTTAAAGTTAATTTACAGATTTTAAAATTGAAGTGATTATTGTAAATAGTAATATTCTTTATTATGAGTAGTATTTTTAGATAGTTTACAACAATTATTTATGATTATATTAACTTATTTAAGATGAATTTAAATCAATTTTAAGTTTGAAATTTGACAAATTTACTTGAAAATTGTAAAATTAAACTATTTAATGGGAGTGAAAGAGTGCAAATAATGGACATTGATGGAGGAAGTAGTATATTTAATTATTAGTAGTACTTTTAGGATAATTATAGCGGCTTATTACTTGTGTTGAAAAACTGCTTAAATATGTACTTCCTCCGTCTATTGTTTTTATTTTTAATATTTATGGTTTGAAAATTTTAATTAAGTATTAATGATTTAGTTTTCAATATTACCCCAAATATTAAATATAACTTTAGTTATCTCACTATTTTATGTCCAATAAATAATATTATCTTTTTTTAATACAAACAACATTGATATTTAAAGTTATTTTTAACCAAGAAACATGGTTTTAATTGTTGTGTCCACTAATAGTTAGTATGATTTACTACCATTTTTCTTTATTTTTTTTGAAAAGATTATCATATGAATTTCTTTTAATACAGTCTTAGTTATTTCAGTCCTTTAGGCTTTTTGATTATTTTTTTTTTAAGGAAAAAAAGACTACAAGGAGAGCTAATAATTATTATAAAATAAAAAAAGCAAAACAGTTGCAATAAATAAGTAGGAAATTCTAAGCCTTTGGATTTTGTGGAGAAGGTCATGGGTACCCCTTTCTTTTGATTTGGCCCTACTGGTTATGTTATGTACCCTCATTTTCCAGTTAACAACATCATTACCCTTTTTATTTTCCCTCTTTTATCCTTGTCTTATCACTCTTATATAAGAGTTTCAGACACTTATACCCTACAAGGAAGATACTCCATTAAATGCTTCAATGTAGTAAATTCTATTCGAGAATGAAAAATTGTTGACAAAATATTGAATTTTTATTTTCTTTGTCGCTTCTATAAAATGAAATACAGTCTTTTAACTTAAGATTATTATTATTGAATTTTAAAAGTTATATAATTATTATTGAATTTTAAAAGTTAATTTAAAATATTTTTAAATTTAAAATTAAAATGACTCATTAATAATTATTAAACAACAAAACTTACGATGAATAATATTTTCTTAGATAGTTTATAATATTCATCAATATCTTGATTAAGATTAAAAAATATATATATCAATTTTAAATTTAAAATATTTTAAAAAGAAAATAATAATCAATAATATTATTTTATTTTGTTAATATTTTAAGTTGACTTTAAAAATATTTTGTTTTATTAAATTTTTATTTATATTCCTATGTTTTGTTTCACAGTTCACACACAAAAAAAAGGAAAAAGGGGAAAAGGGGAAAAGGTGGGGGTGGGCGTGGGGGTCGAGGTGGGGTGGGGTTGGGGGTGAGAAGGAGAGGGGGGGAACAGGAGGTAAAGTAGAGAATATATAAATGGATAGAGGAGGAATGAATGGGATGACCTAAATACCCTCTTTTTGGCCTCAGCCCTAGCTATTGACCCTGGAAAACTCCGATACCCTTCCACCCAAATCTTCTGCCCTTTTGCCCCTTCCTCTCAATTTTCAGTCTTCCCCTTCCCTACCTTGCCCTCCATCTTTCCGGTAATTTTACACCCCCCCTCTCTCTCTCTCCTCTCCTTTCTCTTACCCGCCAAAATCAAACTCTCCTTCTTCATTTCTCTCTCTATATTTATATGCTCTTTAAATTCCCATCTGCATCTATAAACCGTTTTATTTGTTATTTGTTCCGTTAATTCGATCACACTTCCACTGATCTGTTTCAGTTTATCTGTAATTTGCAGGTTTATGTGAATCTTGGGGAAATCGTACGTAGCTGTTACTGTTTGGAGCTACCGCTTGCTTTCCGTATTTTGGATTTTCCCAGTTCTTGGTGAGCCTTTTTTCTATAAATTCTGATTTCTTTCATTTTTTCAGAATCACTGTTTGTTAAAACTGGAGATAAAGGAACAAAGAAATCTTGAATCTAATTTTTCTGGGCTCTTCGTAATGGTAGTTATAGGATTTTTCAAGCTTCAATTTTTTTTATCCTTCAAAAAGATAAGTGTCAGTTACTGTGATAGGGTAAATGGGCTTGACTCACGAATAATTTACTTTTATACAGGTTTTTATATATATTTTTGTGGCATCTCCGAGTGTGTAGTTGATATCCTGGGAGATCATGGCAAACCAAGATCTGATTCTCGGGCAAAGACCAGATTTGCCATTGGTTCAGAACCAGCATTTGGGATTAAGACATAGTCATAACTAGTGATTGGTCAGAGTCATAACTTAGGATTGGGAGCAGACCCATGAACATGATTTGGATTTAGGACAGACCAGTGATAATGATTTAGATTTAGGTCATGCTCATGATCATAAATTGCTGCTGGATCATGAAGTAGCTCTGCTCTGCCACATGCTCAGAGTGAACATGGAATGGATACGGTCATGGTAATGAACATGAGAATGGATATGATTATGGTAATGAACATGACAATGGATATGACCAACATGAGAATAGGAATGTGAGAATGGGATATAGAGCCAGGTGAAGAAAATGGCCCGATATGGATCCAGATGATACTAGCATTGACCACCATGATCTTCAGTTGGTTGTTTCTGCAGAAAATCAAGAGCTAGGTTTATCAGAAATCATGAATTGACTGTTGTAGAGAACCATGAACTTAATGAGAACTTGGATCTTGTTGTGCACCAAAGTCATGATATGGGTATTGTACCTGTCCCCATTAGTTCTGTTCATCAGTCTCAGCTTGTGGTCACTACTCCAATCATTCAAACCCGAACCCTTGTTCCTGCTCCTACCTACGAATTGGCTGTTGGGCAAGAGTTTCCAGATGTCAAGAGCTGTCGTAGGGCATTGAGGGACACTGCAATCGCTCTTCATTTTGAGATACAGACAGTTAAATCTGACAAGACTCGTTACTGCTAAATGTGCAAGTGATAGAATCCATGACTTCCAGGTACTTCTGTGACTCATCTGCTAAATGTCTTTTAGTCTTGTTTTCCACTAGTTTGGTGAGGTGTGCCCTGTCCCATGATTGAATCTTTTCTAAATGTAAAATTCCTTCTTTTTAATCAAATAAATGCAAACTTCCAGGTGTTCCTACCTTCACGATTAGGACTATACATTCTGAACATAGCTGTGGTGGAATTGCACATCTTGGTCATCAACAAGCCTCAGTCCAGTGGGTTGCAAATTCTGTGGAAGAATGCCTCAAGGAAAACCCTCAATGCAAGCCAAAGGAGATACTGGAAGAGATTCACCGTGTTCATGGAATCACCTTATCATACAAGCAAGCCTGGAGAGGGAAGGAACGGATCATGGCTGCTCTCCGTGGGTCATTTGAAGAAGATTATCGCCTTCTTCCACAATATTGTGACCAAATCAAACGGACCAATCCAGGAAGCATTTCTTCAGTTTATGTGAATCCAGTGGATAGCTGTTTTCAGCGCCTATTTGTTTCATTTCAAGCATCAATCTATGGGTTTTTGAATGCATGCAGACCACTACTTGGGCTTGATCGAACTGTGCTGAAAAGTAAATACCTTGGAACCTTGCTATTTGCTACTGGTTTTGATGGTGATGGTGCACTCTTTCCTTTGGCATTTGGGGTTGTGGACGAGGAAAATGATGACAACTGGATGTGGTTCCTTTCCGAGCTGCATAACCTGCTGGAAACTAACACTGAAAACATGCCAAAGCTTACAATCTTGTCTGACAGGCAAAAGAGTATTGTTGATGGAGTAGAAGCAAATTTCCCAACTGCTTTCCATGGATTCTGCATGCGTCATCTCACTGAGAGTTTTCGAAAGGAGTTCAACAACACTGTGCTTGTCAACCATGTTTGGGAAGCTGCTAGTGCTCTTACTGTTCATTGAATATGAAGGAAAATTCTAGAGATTGAAGAGATATCACAGGAAGCCGGATTATTGGATCCGACAAGTTCCGCCTCGCTTGTGGGCCACTGCATATTTTGAGGGTACAAGGTTTGGGCATCTGACTGCTAACATAGTTGAATCGCTGAATACTTGGATACTTGAGGCCTCAGGGCTTCCAATAATTCAAATGATGGAGTGTATCCGCAGACAATTGATGACATGGTTCAATGAGAGACGTGAAGTTAGTATGCAATGGGCATCTATACTTATTCCTTCTGCTGAAAGGTGTGTCAGAGGCTCTTGAGCGTGCACGTACTTATCAGGTGCTCCGAGCAAATGAGGCAGAATTTGAGGTAATCTCTCATGAAGGAACAAACATTGTGGATATTCGAAATCGTTGTTGCCTCTGTCGAGGATGGCAGCTATATGGGTTGCCTTGTGCTCATGCAGTGGCAGCCCTCCTCTCTTGCAGACAAAATGTTCATCGGTTCACTGAGAGTTGTTTCACTGTAGTAAATTACCGCAAGGCGTACTCTCAAACTATCCACCCCATTCCAGACAAGACCCTTTGGAAGGAGATGTCAGATGGAACTCAAGGTGGTGAATTTTCTGATCTTAGTATTGTCATAAACCCTCCAAAGTCGCTTAGGCCACCAGGTAGGCCAAGAAAAAGGCGAGTTAGTGCAGAAGATCGAGGTCGTGTGAAGCGGGTTGTGCATTGCAGCCGCTGCAATCAAACTGGACACTTTAGAACAACTTGTTCAGCACCTATTTAGACTAATTATTTGAAAATTCTTGCAATTTTTTATGTACTAAAAAATTTTTAGGAATCTCTTTAGTATGAGGTTCAGATGAGTATGGTTTGCTACTTTCCTGGTTGTTAATAAGAAGATCGGAATCATTGGATTGTATCACTTAAATCAGCACAAATTTAGGAATTTTCATTCATCGTCTCTGCAGACACTATGACATCGTGTTTCTGTGAACCATAGATATGGCCCTTTGCTTTCTGACATACCTTTTCCACGTCAGATGAACTTGAACATCTCGTTTGGATATATTTTCAGATTCCAGGTTTCATCTGGTGATTTGGGTTTATATGTTGCTTATTTTAGTTGACTTCACATGCATAGTGAGAATGACAAACATGTCCCTTTAGGCATCCTTTTTCTGTTTTAGGTCCACTAACCAAACAGAGATGCATATATACTGATAAATGCAGCTCTGGGCTACAAGTTGGTAATGAGTTTTTGATATTATTCAGATTCTTATGTTCATTGTTTTGAGTAGTAGTTGTTTGGTAAATGACGAATTCTTCATATCCTTAACGTATATTTTCAATTTCTATTTATTAGTTACGGCTTGCCGAGGAAGGTAATATGTAGATAACATATGTATCTATTTATTTAGTAGAGAGAACAAAAAAAATACACACAAATTCTCCTCCATGAAAAATGTAAAATGAAAGGAACGTGGTCACAATAACTAGAACAAAGTTAAGTTTATTTATTGCACTAGAGATAAAAATAAAAATCACAATTCAAACCATATTGTTTCACAAAATGCATCTAGAAACTCCATAATGTATCTAGAAATATTAGACAACTATTCCTAGTCATGAATATCTCAATACAACATTGCACAATTACTCTTTGCCAGCAGTTCTTGTAAAAATTGGTGCAAGGTCATCTAGCCAAAAGTCCGTCCATAAAGGATGAGAGATCAACTTCTTCTTCAATAACCATAGTTGTTTCCATAGACAGAAGCATAGTCTCCAGCAGATGCATGACCAGTAGCATCTGGAGGTTGAGATGGATACATGGGCCCATGATTGGGATAAGTATTATATCCCTGACCAGGTGGTGGTGCACCTGGAGGGTTCTGTGCAGCATTTGCAGCTTCAGCAATAAAATTCTGCATCATGGAACAACAAAGCAAGAGAAGATGTCATTACATGATGCCACAATTAGCTGCACTTGCTTGAAACACAACACAAGTTTCAATTCACATGTAACAATGAAGATTGATACTTGGAAAAAGGTAAGTACTGGGATATCTTCATATACTCTGACAACCTTTTCTGTGAATAATCTTACACAAATTTTGCACTTGAAAGAATTAAAGCCATCATTTATAAGGTTATGACAACCCAACATAATGACATTATAAAGTAACTCAAATCCAACTTGATTACATTATTGTAGAGAACGTTTAAGTTTTAAAGTATACAGATGGCAAATCCAGGAAACGTGGAGCCAAAACTCAAGGGAAAAAAATTCTTTACTGTTATATGGTTCAAGAATACTATGAAGAAATGATTTAAGTACCTGTATCAACTGTTGAGCGGTTTGAACTTGTGATGCAGATCCATTTATCTCTACAGTCATCTCACCGGGAATACCCCTTGACTCTTGTATTGCAATAGTTGCACCACTGGCACGTCTAATATAGCTGATATTTGTCCCAGAGGTTCCAATAACAGTATCTGCATATGTAAGTGGAATTTGCATATTCTGCGAGACCTGGAAACAATAACAATATGATTATCAGTCTGAAGCAGATAGAAACCAATCAGTATGTAGCGGACAAAAGGTGGCCATGGCCCCTACTGGTTGTGAAAGATAAGCCATTACTTGGCTATCTTTTTCAACTGAGTTTTATACTAAATAATAAGAAGCAGAAGCAGAAACAATGTTTTCATATAAACACTTCCAAGTAATTTGCATGTCATTACTCTTATCTTCCATGCAAAAATTGATGATAGAGAAAACGAAATATTATTAACAAAGAAGTATTCAAAGAAATTATTCTCTGATATTGTCTCAGTTATATAGGCTTCTTTACTTGTAGCCAAAAAATAATTCCGCACTATATCAGCTCAAAATTGTCCTTGAAAAATGAAAATTAAATTTTGAAAAAATGATGCAACCCAGACCCCAGTACATCCTAAAGCCCCTGAAGACACTTGTCAACTCAGATAAATAGTGGAAAATAGTTTCAAGCATAACATTAGTAGACAAATAGTAGATATTCAGTTTTAAAAATTATACCTTCGTGACCATTGATTGATGTGGCTGCATACTTGTTGTGTGAGTTCCCATAGACGCATCTCTGCTGTATGCAGGTGGACCTTGACGTGGTTGCTTGTCCATAGGAGGCATGTCTGCTGGTGGATAGTAATTGTCAAACTGGCGTTGAGGTGGCACATATTGAGGAGTTGGAGCAAATCCAGGTCCACCGCCAGCATTCAAAGGATTCAAAGGAAAAACTTGAGGCGGGGGCCCCCAGGATTGTGGAGGGGGCATGTCCTGGTTTCCTCGAGCATTTTGCATCTGTCCACCACAAACAAAAATTACACACCATACATTATACAAATGCAACAAAAGAAGAGTGTTAGTTAAAGCAAAAAAAGCTATTAACATCTACAAATTTGGATATTCTAGATGAATAACTCAACCGGAGAAGTGATGAACCGCTGTACTTTTCTTCAAAGAGGTGGATGGGTACATTTACAAATTATTTTCAAAACAAATATAGATTAAAGATTCATACATAATGTCAGAACCTTATCCCCCGTGGGTGGGGAACATAGTTGTCACAACGTCAAGGCGAGATGCGGCGGTAGTTGACTGTCAGGACGCCTAGGCGATAAGCACTCGCCATGGCATCCATATGGCGACAAGTCGTTAACAATGTATAATTTATAGATTATTTATTTTACTTCAAAAACATATTCGACAATAAAATTTTATATACATTAAAACTCAAACATAATAACCAACACCATGGAATACAATTAAAAACACAATTATATGAATACTTCACAATTAAAATTCAAAAATAAAACACTTGATATTAAAAACTAGTAAAACAAAAACAAACCCTACGTAGAGAATAAAGGACCAACCAAGTCAACAATAATCACACATTACAAGTCTAATAAATAATAAAAATTACACCATATATAGCTAGTCCACAGGTTATGATGAGTCGTGGTACAAAATGAATCACTTAACTTGGGCCAACTACTAAGGGTAAGTGGCTCGGCGTCCAAGGCGTTGCCTTGTTCTTCTCTAGCGCCAGGATGCCTACTTGCCTAGTCGTCGCCTAGTTGATGCCATGGCGGGGGAAGCCAAGTATGTAACTTAGTCTTAGGTTTGAAACCCCAATTTAAACAAGGAATTGTTTGAGGTCAACTATTTGACAGATGACCTCACAAACCAAAGTTCCATAATTGCTCATAACCATATTATATATTATATTCATTACTACCAGATATTGCAGTATTCATCAGAATTCAGAAGAGGAAACTTACTTGCATTTCAAATATTCCAATTACACTGCGATCAACTAAAAACTTCCTGAGATGGGTTGCAATCAGTTCAACCGCCTTATGCACTCCAGTTGCCTCCCCTTGTACCTCAACAACACTATCATCTGGTAGAGCAAAAAATGGCAGGTTTTCTGCAGAAATTTGTTCAACAATAATACATAGCAATTAAAATATCATTCATAAATGATGAAAGAAACAAGTCAGAACTGCAGGATGGAGGATCATGTCATATTATCAGCACTCAATTGTTATTCAAGGGTTCATAAAGGCCCTAGTCACACATGCAGCAAAAAACTGAATATATCCATAAGTTTTGGGACAAAGAAAATGGCAAAGTGTGATATGCCAAAGTACCTCCTCCTAGAACTCGAATCGTACAATTTGAAGCATCTTGAATAGACTTTATAGTGGCACCCTGCTTCCCAATCAAGCTTCCGCCTTGTGTACCTGCCACAAGCATCCTTGTGCAAACCGTCAGGCCCACACCAGGTGGAGCATGAGCAGGATCAGTATTAACATCAACAATGCGTTTATGAACTTTCAGCAAACCATCCATAGCAGGAGGAACAGGGACATCTGGCTCTTCCTTGGCAGAAACCATCACCTAATAAAAGAGTAAAAACCCAAGAAGTTTGCATCAGCAGAAACACCCAAATATTTTTTCATCCACATGCAAACTTTGGAGTATGAGCCAAAAAAAATTAGTGTTCAAGCATGATATGGTCACGCATAAGAACAATAAGATCATCTGACTTTACCTTCCCCAGTATTTATGCTTATTATTCTTGCATGAGTATTTCAATTTATATTTGTATGTGCGCACATGCAATTCTCTATATCTTTAGATAAAATATACAATCATACCGCTTCTTTTTGCATAAGAAATCTAGAAACTTTGATATGATAACTTAAAAAGTACTCTTAATAGACCCCATGAGAATTAGACTAATTCAAATTGTTCTAGGAGAGCAATCCAAATACAGCCAAAATTAGTCATATCAATTTATTTTATTCTTTACTTGCATAGAAATAATATAACTATCTAAAACAAAAGGTGAGCCTGCATGGTTTTATGACATCCCAAGGAGTGTGTGCCAACTAAATAGAGATGGAGGGAGTACATATACACACACATAAACACACACACCCACGTGTTTGATAAAAGGAATATATTATTTATAGTAAATGCATCTAAAATGAAGCGGTAAATCTATAGTTAGTTAGGATTGACAGAACTTTAAAGACTTGATCCCCTGTGCAAAGAAAAATATCAAAATAAATCCCGAACAAAAGTTAGGCACTGTCTAGATAATGAATTATAATTTGGCCTTTACAATTAATTATTACAGTAACATGTTTGACCAGTTTTTATAATGTCAGTTTCTGAAACCCAAAATAACAGAATGTCAATAAAATAAAATAAAAAAATACTATTCACTTGCAATACATTTCCTTCCACTGCATGTCAAAAGAAAAACAAAAGTACCTAATCATCGCCCCAAACACACTCTAAGTGGAAACCTATAACATAGACTTGATAGAGAGATTTGATCTAAACTTCAACATGTTGCCACTGAATAAGGAAAGGTCTTTGGAGATACATAGGATCACCTGAATCATTCACCTTTAACTCCTCTATCTTTGCTCTCCAACCTCAAACCCTTCCTCGTACATATACATAGATAAATACGCACATCCATCCATAAAAGTAATGTATATCAGTTTAACTACTCAGGATTTCGGATGGATTTTGTAGTAAGACGGTACAGCCCCAATTTTAATTTGGTAGGTATGTGCTAAAGGAAATTTTATATATTCACACACACATTCAGTTTAAGTTGTTGCTAAGCAATTTACTTTGACACTAATAACCCTTCAGATTATCTTACTAATGCAGCAACAAAATTAGATAGTAAGGCTAGTCTCTAGCTTGAATTGGGTAAGACTTTTGAAATTAAAATGGGTAAGTGACAATAGTGACTGTATCATATTTAAAGCGATGAAAGTAAGTGCTACAAAAAGACCTAAATGAACACTTCTATATTAGATAAAACTTAATAAGGAAAAAGTGCAAATGTCAACAGTTCTGGTTTCTTCTTATTTTTTTCCTTCTTGGGACAGTTGAAGAAAGTGCACAGTAACTCAAAGATAGTTCTCAAGTTGCTCATTAAGTTTTATAAAGTTGCTGTTAATTCCTTAATTTAAATCTTTTTGAGTTTTATGTAATGTTGAAGAAATCTGATAGACTATTGGGGATACAGCATCTTGTTATAATATTTGTGATTTGATTTCTTCGGGTGATTTTAATAGTGTGTGGCAAGACACCAATCAACCAAATTCTGAAGTTACCAGATATAGAGCAACGCTTCTTGGTAGTTGGTACTTGGTAGAGATGGCTGCACAAAAGCTACTACTGACAGTTTTGTCAAAAGATACTTTTCAGCACTTGCAATGCTCAATGCTGACCACTGCAATCTTCATCTTTGGTTCTTCTAATTCGATGCCACTTTGGTGATTGAAATGTTGCCTTATATTTGCAAGAACCTGCACACATTCATTTTGGTTACTGTGATGAATAGACTTTATTTAGGTTTTAACCTGTTGGGTAATGTTGCTTTTTCCACAATTACCGTAATCTTCTTTTACACTAGTTCAGTTCATCTTTTTAATAATTATTTTCCACAGCCACATTCTTCTGTTCCACTAGTTCATTTCTTTTATGATTATTAAATCTTATAGGTGTAAATGTCTTGTTATACATGAGAATTTTTACTATTTCGTATGACACATTTTATTAACAATACTAAGTGGGTATTTATGTTAAGTACTGTTGTAACAAGTTTAAGTCTCTTCACTTCCTAAAGAGCCGTAGTGACAAACATCAAGACAAAGAATGACCTCACAAGTTCCACCAACATCATCTCTTTAAATTCTAATCATAATACAATATATTATAGTATATAATAGTAAAAATACGCAATGAAAAATTGAAAAACAATAATATCATATAGTAATAGAGAATCCCAATCACATTATCACATGGCGATTATCTTAAAAACGATATACACTTTCACTCATATAACTATTGCTCTTGCAACATACAACCTCTATATGAAAGAGACAAGTTTATTATTATGGAAAATTATATGTCCAAGGATTTCTATGCAAACCTTAATAAGTCAAGATAAAAAGGCAGGACTCCTTTCAAAAAAAAGAAAAATAAATACAAGTTGACAACTAAATACACACACAAAACATAATATATATATATATATATATGTGTGTGTGCATGTTCGGCTACTCTCCAAACGCAGCATTTATTGCGTTTAGGTGGTAAACGCAACAAGGTTTCTTGTTCGGCTATCAATCGTAGAAATCCAAACGCGGGTGGTCCTGGCAGTTGATCTGTGTTTGGAGGAAAAAACGCAAAGCCAAAACTTCTCTATATTGTGTTTTCATCACAAATCGCAGAGGCAAACTCACTAATTTATTTTTGAGCCGTCTAAAACCATGTTGTGGCCATATTTACTTGAAGCTTGAGTAATCTCTCCCCAAAAAATTTAAATTAGGCTTAAAAATTGAATCGATTTCTCTTTAGAATTTGCAATTAGGGGCATAAGACTCCCTAGAATTCTAACGTTGAAGCAGATGAGAGAGACGTTGAAGCAGTTGACAGACGTTTTCTTCTCTCTTTTCTATCTCCCTCATGAGACACTTGTCTGTTTTAGCATACCATAAAATATATATATACTATATATATTTTATTTATACAAGTATAATTATTATAAATTATCTAAAAAATATTATTTATATTATTGTTCTATTTATTATTATTATTACAAATGAAAAATGACCTCACATATTAATGCTTGTCCTTTTTACACATTTTATAACATCTAATCACAACAGCTACAATTTTAATCAAACACAAATTATATTTTCAGTTATATAAGTTGGTATTAGCCGAACAAGATTTTAATTTTCTAAACGCAGCTCCTGCCGCAAACACACTATAAGTTGCGTTTGCTTTTAACGCTGCAACCGCTACTGCTACTCAGTAACGGAACAAACCCTATATATGTTGTGTGTGCACACACACATGTGAAGTGAGGATTGATCCATAACTAGCGTCAATTATGTCCCTATTTTCAGCCAATCAATTTGTAGTCATCTATCAAGCCGCAATTTAAATGAAAGAAAAAGAAAGAAAGATGTCCACAAGAAAGTGTAACAGACACTAGAAAAATAGATGACATCTTCCTATTTCTATTCCTTTCTAGCTCTTTTTCTTTATCCTACTCATGGTTTCTCTCCCCACTAGATGTCACTCCATAACTTCTTCGCGTTAGATATAACTTCATCAAAGTTAAAATGATGAAAAATGCAATCAAAATTTTATGTTTTAAAATACACCATTATTGTATATACAAAACTTTGACGAGATTTTTTGCCATTTTAATTACACTGAAACATACTTAACAATGCCTCTTGTTGTCAAAATCTCTTTAAATGCATTTTAACTATATATATATATACATTGTCAATTTTTATTCTTTTCAAAAGAGTGGAATTTTGAAACCTAGAGTAAGAGAGAGAGAGAACATGAGTACTAAACACAAATAATGGGATCAAGTGAGAAAATAGAAATAGAAAGAAAAACAAACTGACCTTAGAAAGAGTGATGCTGGATAAATTTAGGATAAAATTAATGAAAAATAAATCAGTATTTAAACTTCACGTTTAAACCACTAGAATCTCTCAAGTGTATCAAACTCCATGTATCAACACCAAGATGGTTAAAATACTTCTACAGTAGGATACCTCTGCGATATGAATAAAATAATCAACTTCAATATCAATAGTATGTAGTCTAAATGACTTGTGGGGTTTACATCACTATTTAAAGAAACAAAAAACCCAAATATTATTTGGGGAATAATAAAAGTACTAAACGACTAAAATACCCTTATTAATAATTCATAATCACTAATTAATGTCCTAAATCTCCATTACTAAATAAAATCCATAAATCACATCAACTACTTTTATATTAAACATAATAAAAATTCTAAATAATAAATATAAAAAATCTCCTTTGTTCTTGACTTGGAGTTCCCATTATTTTCCTCTTGTTGAAGAAAACTCGACCTTGAGTTTTATAATATGATAGAATAAGCCACAAACTCCTCTGCAACGGAAGAACATTTTGGAACACTATTGACAACATCATCACACGATAAGGCTCAGAAATTTTGTAAAGAGAATTGATGAGAGCATCGCTTTTGTATTCAAAGGTGCTAAAAATAAGCTTTCTAGAACGACGAAGTCAACAAGCAACTTGGATTTGATCAACTTCTCAAATCGTTCTTTCTTCGGTAACGAACTCAAAAACAATTTTAGAGTTTTTCTCAATTTGTTGCTTATACACAATCTTTGGTTCAACTTTTGGAATTTCAAGAATTTCCATGGACATGTCACTACTACTATTTGTAGCCCAAAATTTGGAACATCCTCTTTTTCTGTCTCTTGCTCTGCTTGAATATGTACCCGCAAGTCAACAAGGCCTTCTTTTATAGAAGAACATATAGAAATCATTTCATGTGTAGCCTTTTAAAGTTCTTTTGCTTTAACTTATTGACGTTTCCTTACTTCAGCTCTTTTTTGTTCATCTTGATATCGATGTTGCAATTTTCCAAGTTAATTTTGTGCATCAACTATATCCCATCAAAGCTCCTCCTGCTTGGGTTTCAAATACTTATGATCACATGTATTAATAAGGTAGTGTATTCGATCACTTTCCCCGTCGAGAAACCAAATATACTCCTTTACTTCCGCAAGCAATTCTTTAGTGGCTTGAGACATTGGGTGTTTAGGAAAATGGGTTATAAAATAAATAAAATAAAATAAAACTTTTTTTGTTGATAACTTAAGGCCTAATTGAAAAGAAAATAGAAAACAGAGGCTAAAGTATGAATGCAGAAAGTGTAAGGGCTAATTTAGAAAGGATGAAAGGGTATAAGAGAAAAGTGTATAAACTACGGGGCTAAAATTTAAAAGGTAAGAAAATCATGGGATGTAAACTGCAATTTTGGAAAGATATTTATAAGATTACCACTCGATCATATCGGCAGCCAAAAGAAAAGAATTTTGCGTGGACTATTTTCTCTGATGAACAGTAATTCTGCGTGGACTATTTTCTCTGATGAACAGTAAAACTTTATTTATTTATTTGGAAAACCCAAGATCTCCCAAAAAATAAGAAATTGATGACGAAACTTAAACTTTGATACCAAAAATGATGTGGGACAGATGGAAGAATAAATGAAAAATAAACTATGATTTAAACTCCATGTTTAAACCACTAAGAGCGTATCAAACTCCATGTATCAACACCAAGATGGATAAAATAGGTAGGATACCTCTACGATATGAATAAAATAATCAACTTCAATATCAATAGTATGTAATCTAAATGACTTGTGGGGATTAAATAGAGACAAAACCCTAATATTACTTGAAAAATAATAAAAGTATTAAACTACTAAAATACCCTTATTAATAATTCTTAATCACTAATTAAAATCTTAAATCTCCACTAGTAAATAAAATACATAAATCACATTAACTACTTTTATATTAAAAATAATAAAAACTCCAAATAATAAATATAAAAAATATCTTCTTTGTTCTCGACTTGGAGTCCCCATCAAAGAGCAAAGGAAGTTCACTACTCTTTTTTCTAAATTATGGTTGTCAAAGATTTCGATTGGATGGCATACATGAGTTGGCTAAAAATAGTGTCATAGCCAATACAAGCTATAAATCAGTCCCTTATGTACTACTAAGCACAAATACTTCTCAAAGGTTGACGTATTCTTGTAATAGTGTTATTATATACATGTTGAACAACAATACTCCACGAGTACTTCTGGATATGTATCTAATACTCTCGGATACTTCAGTTATTCATTTTAGTTTCAAATACTTTCAGATACTCAATGGATATTTCATGATAAGCAAGGGATGTCAGATGTTATGTTATAACTTGTCCAGTGATAACATTAACTTGCTTACGGTTACCTTGTATCTTATAACTTGGACATGATTACGATTTTTATGTATTGTTCGACTCCTATCGTTTGGTTATGTAATGTATATTCGATCATCGTAAACAAGTATAAGGTCTAGAAGAAAATGATGATGTTTGATACAAATGTTGAACTCCTACTTTTGGTGACTTTTAAGTTAAGTACTTCTTATGATCAGGTGATGTAATATTTATATACATACATGTATATCTATAAAAATATATTTAGTGTATCCTATATTCCCTAACTTATTGTATACTACTTTTGCTAAAAGTGATGCATCACGTATCGCATTTCTTGTTGTATCACGTATCCATAATGATGTTTCATACTTGCATATATGTCTGTGTTAGTGTGTGTGCGCGTGTGTGCGCGTGCGTGTGTATATATAGTGTGTGTATGTGCGTGGATATACACATAAACTCAATAGTGTGGAGACATGGATAAAGCATGTATCATAACAAAATAAGTACTCCCTCAATTCATCAAAAAGTCCCAACCACTTTGATCCTAGTTACTTTGCTTAATAGTAAAATTCAAATTGTGATATGAATTTATATTAATTTTGAAAATAACAATTCTGTACTCAACCATTTTAAAAAAACTTTACAATAATAACTATTGCATCAATCAAAATCAATAAGTTACATTCGGTATTAAATTTTAGGATTTTAAATTGACTAGGAAAAAAATTAAATGAGACAGTACCTTAAATTTACTAATGCCCCAGAGCACCATAAACCATTTAGTCAAAAGATGACCATTAAGTTGATGGCATAATATTATACTAAACCAAGTGTGCAAAGAATAATTGATATTCAAAATCATTGCATCAAAGGTATGTACAACCAATTATATTCAAAAGAAACTTACAGTTCTTTCAGTAGTCCCAGGAGGCCCATCAAGAATCTTAATGCGGGCTTTTGTTTCCTCACAAGTTTTCTTAATGTATTCTCCTTTGCGCCCAATGATACTACCAACCTTTTGTACAGGAACTAACATCCTGAATACATTTTCTCCAGGCCAGCCAGGCCATTTCTTTTCTTCACTGATGACACAGTTGTCAGCCTTTGAATCAAGTTCAGACCCTTGTATTTCAGGAGGATGTGAATTTTCAGGCATATCACCCATTTCTTGTTCTTCAATACTTTCTTCAGCCATTTTCTGGACAAGCCAACAAATATAATTAATAATAAAAATCTTCAGAAACAAAAAATTTAATCGTTAGTTTCAAATTTTCCATACAGAAGAAGATCGTAAGGAACTGAAATTCTAAATGTATGTACTTATATATATATATATATATATATATATATATATATATATATATATATATATATATATATTTTATATATTTGTCAACCTTTGAATCATGTTCAGACCCTTGTATTTCAGGAGGATGTGAATTTTCAGGTATATCACCCATTTCTTGTTCTTCAATACTTTCTTCAGCCATTTTCTGGACAAGCCAACAAATATAATTAATAAATAAAAATTTAATAGTTAGTTTCAAGTTTTCCATACATAAGAGGACCGTCAAATAACATCAAAAGTGTTGGTTTCAGAAGATGGGATGTCTAATGTTTTTTTACCCGGAGAATTTATTGGATTGTTGCGAGCAAAACGAATGGGGTAACGAACTGAAATTCTAGATTTATGTACATATATATGTTTATATATTTTATATATTTGAAAAAGTATATTCCTCTCATCACTACTGATCAAGTTATAGAAAGGTTTACCCTCCAATAAATATTTGAAAAATAATCATAAGTAGATATTCCATTCCAGTTCCCAATTCACATCCCAAACAAGAGAGAAGAAAAATCAAATTGATGTGCACTTTATTGAGGAACCTAAAATAACTATAATGAATGTAGAATTCAAGAAAACTGGAGTACATTTCATAGATTATATTCTCTCACACCCTCCCTTATGTAAGTTAAAAGAAAAAAACAATTGTAAGTGGACCAGTCTACATGTTTCAACCAAGGAATAACACAATAAAGATCCTAACATATATAGATAGAGTCCTAGGTTTTTTTTTTTACACAACTATGACACACTTGGACATGATTTTTCAATAAGAAAATGTTTAATTTCCAATAATACTTTCTTAAGTGTGATGTTTATTCTTTAAAGTTTAATTATTGAAAAAATAATAACAATCAACCCAAAAATGATGTCTAAGTTGT
Source organism: Panax ginseng (assembly GCA_020205605.1). Classification (NCBI taxonomy): domain Eukaryota; kingdom Viridiplantae; phylum Streptophyta; class Magnoliopsida; order Apiales; family Araliaceae; genus Panax; species Panax ginseng. The sequence continues at coordinate 6,617,489 of CM035138.1, read as the reverse complement.
CCTAGCTGAATATTAATTCTTAATTTAAAAAAATCTAAAAGAAAAGTTGTACTCTTTTTCAGATATAGGGAACATATCATCTAAATTGCTTGGGTGATACGGAAGCACATGGAAAGCCTTCTGAAACCATGTGAAGTATCCAATCAGAGTTATTTCTTATTCAATGGATATATATAAGAAATAAACGAAACAAACAAAAAAAATCATCAGAATTTCTCAAGCTCGCAAAAAATAATCAATAAATAACTAAATAATTCTCTTGCTTTTTTAATGAACGAGGTACTGCAGTCACTACCCTTTTATGTTTGGGGGGCAAATGAGATCATTACTTTTTCGAAGTATTGAACCAATGAGCTATGGCTTGAAAGTAGGCTGACTAGGCTCAAGGCTCACTACCACTTGCACTAACCCATTAAAAGTTTACAAACAATAATTCTCTTTTAAAAAACACAATAATAACTTTCTAATAAAGAGGTAACTCCTAACAGCACTGGAGCAATGAAAATAAGATAATTGCCTCACTAAAACTCAAAGAACAGAACAAAACCACAAGATAGCCTTAAACCCCAAAAAAAACTTCCTAATTAAATTCTGTGCATACTTTCAACTTTATTCCCACCATTTCCCAGAAAGTGAAGGCATAGCAGTATAGAACTAAATTAATTGTGGAAGAATAAACTAAAAGATAAATTCCCACCAAACTCGTATATACCCAACACACCAAATCAGTACCAAACTTCAATTTTCAACTAATCACGTTACTGATGACTCTTCATTCCTCGTATACAGCCAAGGAAAGAGATTATAAACAAATGTTAAGAAAATGTCCAACCAAAACCCTAAAATTCCGTATCACAGCATCAAGAATTCAAATTATTAGAGCTCGTATCTGAACCCTAAAATACTAAATCAATATATCATCAAAACCTAAAACCCCCACAAATACTAAATTCGTATATCATCAAGAGCTAGAACCCAAAAAGAACTCAAATAAGGACATAATAAAGGGAATTAGTTTGGAAGACTTAGAAACCCTATAACAAACTTAGACAAGAAGGCGATATAAACAGACATGACTACGATTAATGAGAATTAAATCATCATTCATAATATCTTAAATCGACTAAGATATTAATCGAAACAAATAATTGAATATATAAATATACTTACAAAGATTGATATCACTATTATCCGAAAATACGCAGGCGGTGATAGTGAGCGGGAGAACAGTGGAGGCTATATGTGTGCGTGGGACTGCGAAGGAAAAATGGATAGATTTATTAAAATGCAAATGTGACCATTTGAACTTTAGCGATTTTTGGGTAATGAATCATTTTTAATCTCTAGACCTCTCGCTTAAATTTCAATTCAATTGACCACCCAAACTACACAAGTTGTTATATTTTTGCAAGAACTATACTTTATAATTGAATAAAAATTTCTCCCAAATTAAATAATAATAATAATAATAATATCACAATAATAATAAAATAAAAATAATCACAATAATAATAAAATAAAAACAGTTTTTTTAAAAAAAAGATTTTTTTAAAAAAAACAGTTTTTTAAAAGCAACATTTTTTAAAAAATTGATTTTTAAAAAAAGAGATTTTTTTACCTGCTTTTAAAAAAATTTAATTAAAAGAGATTTTTTAATATTTTTAAAATGTAAAAATTAATTTACCTGCTTTTTAAAAAAATTGATTTTAAAAAAAGAGATTTTTTTTCCTGCTTTTTAAAAAAATTTAAAAAAAGAGATTTTTTAATATTTTTAAAATGTAAAATTAATTTACCTGCTTTTTAAAAAATTGATTTTTAAAAAAAGAGATTTTTTTTAAAAACAGTTTTTATAAAAAAATATTTTTTTACAAAACAGGTTATTTTTTTATAAAAACAGATTAATTTTAGAAAAACAGATTTTTTAAAAGCAGGTTTTTAAAAAAACAGTTTTTTTTAAAAAACCTTTTTTTAAATATGTGTTTTAAAAAAACACTGCTTTTTTTAAAAAACCTGTTTTCTAAAATAAATCTGTTTTTTTTTAAAATAACCTGTTTTGTAAAAAAAACTTTTTTTTTATAAAAAAACTGTTTTTTAAAAAAAGCTGTTTTTAAAAAAAAAACTGTTTTTTAAACATCTGTTTTTTTAAAAAAAAACCTGTTTTTTTAAAAAATCTTTTTAAAAAAAACTGTTTTATTTTATTATTATTGTGATTATTTTATTTTATTATTATTGTGATTATTATTATTATTATTATTATTTAATTTGGGGGAAATTCTTTGTTCAGTTATAAAGTATAATCCTTGCGAAAATATAACAACTAACTTGTGTAGCTGGTGGTCAATTGGATTGAAATTTGAGTGGGATGTCTGGAGATCCAATCTTAGCCTCTAAAATTTAGTGGTCACATTTATATTTTACCCGGTTTGGGCTTTAGATTAGTTTGACTGCGACCCACACTATCAAAAATGAAAATAAGAACAAAAAAATTAAGAAGGCTCAAATATATAATTTTACTAATAAATCGACTCGGTGCACATTTTTACTTGTTCAAGTCCATAAAAGTTTTGAAGTGTAAGCCTTTGATCATATAAATAGATGCGATTACATAAATTCCTTCAACTTTCTTTCATACCTTTTTTTTACATACTTTTGTTTGTGTAAAAATTTAATCAAAACCAAAAACCCTATCTAATAAGTATATTAAAGTCGAAAGCTCAATGAGACTGAGATGTGTGATCTAAGAGAAGGAGATGACAACAATAGTGCATTGTTTGAAAACGTGGAGGCGAGTCACAATTCGTGGTCAAGACGGAGAATGTGACGACAAGTGACTTCTTAATTCAAAAAGATAATGACCGATAAATTTATCAAATTTAATTGATATTGTGCTAGAGTATAAATTTGAACGGACCATTCAGATCGCAAATGCCCATGAGAACTAGTCAACTCAACATAGTCAATGTCTCGTTGAGAATTTTCTTAAACTTCAATGTTATAAGATTACTAATCAATAATGTTTAAATTCAAAATTTTATTATGACCAATCACTGTAGTTCACTAATTACATGTTGAAACTCAAAGATTAACCACCACAATTATCAAACTAAAGGTTTCATGTTTATCCATTACTAATTAATTATTATAGAGAACTACTCTTAAATGGCTAAGTTATTCATACCCATAGGATAGAGAAATAATACTTTGTATGTTGTTCTTGTTGATGCTGTTTTTTCCTTAGCTTTGTTACTATTTTTTCCCCTCACTTGTTTTTTATTTTCAAATGCCCCACTTTAGAGGAGTGAATATACAACACTGATCAGATCCGGACTCTCAGACCTGATAAAAAAACGGATCCAATTTATTTTTTTTTGCTTTTTTTTTAAAAAAAATAACTAAAAAAAAATATTTAATATTTTATGGAACTGAAACTTTTCCATAATACAATATTTTGGAAGTGTTTTGAATACCTATACCAAAAAATGGTGTTACAGTCTACGCATGACTATGCATATACATGTTATGTTATCGTACTCCAAATCACACCAAAAACAACAGATTATGAAAAATTTCAATTTTATAATTTTTTATATATTTTTTAATGTGTTTTAAAAAAAACCCAAAAAAAAGAATAGGATTTTAAACTCATCCCGGAGTCCTGGACAGATCCGATTCTTATATATATATATATATATATATATATATATATATATATATCTGAAACCGTCGGTGAGGACTCCTTTACTTTGTTAAAATGCGGACCTTTTTTTTTTTTTTTTAAAACAACTAAAAAAAATATTTAATATTTTATGGGCGATATTTTTTCATAATATAATGTTTTGGGCGTAATTTGAATACCTATACCAAAAAATAAAGTGGTACTGCACTGCTTTTTATAATTATCCAAATCACATCCAAAACATTGTATTATGAAAAATTTCAATTCCATAAAATATTAAACTTTTTTTTTAGTTATTTAAAAAAAAAAAACCAAAAAAAAAAAGTCCGCATTTTAACAAAGTAAGGGAGTCCTTACCTGATCCTGACCATATATATATATATATATATATATATATATATATATATATAGCCAGGATTAAGTCCAGACTCCCGGACTTTGTTAAAATTCGGATCTTTTTTTTTAAATAACTAAAAAAAAAGTTTATTATTTTATGTATCCAAATCATGCTCAAAACACTGTATTATGAAAAAAATTCAGTTTCATTAAATATTAATTTTTTTTTAGTTGTTTTAAAAAATAAAAAGCAAAAAAAATAATAAATAAAAAGATCCGGATTTTAATATTAGTCTTTGAGTCCTGATCGAACCGGACTCTCTCTATATATATATAATTATTTTAATAATTTATGCATCTATTAACATTAAATATATTTTATGGTTAAAAATATAAATTTCACTAACAAAGATAAAATAAAATATCATAATAGAGAAAATAAAAATATTCCAATGAGGGAAATGAATATAACAAGAATCAATCTTGCAGCTTAACGGTTACAAAGTCTTCATCACAATCACGTTCTCTACAATTGCTCTCTAACTTGCATATTTCACAACCACCATTTTATAAAACACAATTCTCTATGATTTTATTTTTATCAATTTGCCACCTGTCTTTTCATTTAGCTTCCATGATCAGGTCAATTTATTATCTTTCCCTTAATTATCAACATCGATCTACGCGACACTAAGAGTTTAAATGAATTGAGTTGAGTCAAATATTGAGTTGTTCATGTTTGATTCATAAAATTTATCAAATATGAAATAAGATTTGATTGAAATTCATTTAGCTACTAAGTCGATTACGATATCGAATTGAGTCCGAATTTTTCGAGCGAATATAATCCGAGTATGAATAAAGAATTACACCTTGAAAAGGTTCAACTAATTCATCGAAGTTTAATTTTTGCTCGAATTTTAAGTTAAACGAATATGAATTAAATCCGAATCGTACCGTTTGGTCAATTTTACAATCTTACGCGGCGCACTGTCGATGTGTGCAATTAAGGAAAAATTAAAATATTTGAATAAAACTTTAAAAAAATAATGTGAAAAAAGATCAAAGAAAAATTAGAGGGAGAGAGAAGGAAAAGAAGAAAAAAACTAGTGGAGAGATAATTGAACTAAAATATAAGATTTTAAACTTCATCATAAAACATATCAAAAAATGGGGAGAGATCAAATCCTTCCCTCCCGTTTTAATAACTTTATATATTGAAGATAACAAATTTTAAGATGGCTACTCTCATAAAATATTCAGCTAATTAATGTTAGAGTATTGATATAGTGATAAAAAAATATCAAAAAAATACGACAAAATATTATTAATTGATAATTCATCGTAAATTATAATATTTTATATTTTAGTTATAATTTTAGTAGTTGATTTTAATATTTTACTAGGTTCATGTATCTAGTAGTTGATTTTAAATCTGGAATGTCTAAAAAAACAATTTAAAAAAATAATTAATTAACTCGATGACTATTGTAGTTAACTCATTCACTGTGATTGATGAGTTAACTAGATAGTCTTTTACTGTATAATTTATATATAAAATACTCCATCCATTCTTAAATAAATGACGTTTTAGAAGAAAAAATTTATTCTAAATTATCTGTCGTTTACAACTTTATAGGAGAATAAATTATTTACTTTTCTATATCACCCTTACCTTCTCTCATTGTCCCAATAAATTCTCACCCTTAGTATTAATAGTTTTCAACTTATTATAAAGGGTAGTGGTGGAATTTCATATAAATTTTAATAATTAAATGATAATATTAAATGACTTTCTTAATTTATACAATTATTTAGGAATGGAGAGAGTATATAAGTGTCAATCATGTTAATTTTTTTTATTATAAAAATAAAACTAGGGTGCAAACAGGTTTCCCTAACAGAGATCCCAAAGATCTAGAAATTGGGGTTTAAAAGCTACTAGCTTCCAACCTGTATGAGCTTAGAGAGTTATATTTATTTACAATGGTAATTTAAAAAATTGTGCAGAAATATGATATATGCAGAGGTTTACGATGCTAACTCAGGTCTCAGGTTGAATCTCAAGGTGCAGGGCACAATGTAAAAGCACATAAAAAAGGTTTGAAGTCTTATTTCTTCAGTATTTAAATTTGAAGAGCTTGCCAACATTCTGATTTCTCTCTCTTAATTATCTATGTATACACAATATTCATTGTGAAATACTGTATGTTAGACGTAACAATATCCTTAGAACACATAATTTGATCTATTAGATTTAGTCGGGTATATATGGGAGTTAATCTATGAGATTAAAGCTATTACTGCATCTGCAGCATATAAAGGTATTTGTCACTTCCCTTTGTTTATCATTTCGATGATTGATTGATTTTTATTTATTTTTTATGTGGGTGGCAGCTACTGGAGAAAAAGTCATGGTTTGTACTACTCATCTCTTATACTGGTAGGGAACATCGTCCCTCTAGTATTTTTTTCTTTTTAATATTTGTCCGATACTTAAATCCTGAGCTTTTTAAATTTAACAAAGATAATAACAAGCTTCATTTCATGGAACATCTTTGTGAGGGTCAGTTTCTTATATAAAAAAAATAGAGGGTCAGTTATCCTGAGAAATGATGCTTAGCTTATAAGTTTTGAAGATATAGTGATCAGCACAGAGGTTCCCGGCCACTGGTGTGGGTGATTTCACTTAATGCTATGTATCCTATTTTTGACAACTTAGTTTCACATTTTGGAATTTGTAAGGAAAGGTAATTTGTAATTCTAAAAAATTGTGACTTGGTTAAAATTTAGTGGACAATTCTTATATAAAGGCTTGAAATTGAGTTGTTGAACATAACTTAAGCTAATTTAGAATTTCCTCATCATTTAATGATTTGATAATAAGAGGTAACAATTCGTCGGTGGTGCAAACATTTTTCTATAATATGCAATTATGCACGGTCCATTAGGTAGGAATGTGCTTTTTTAGTAGTCCATGCTTGAAAAGTGGAAGCAGAATAATACTCCTACTATTTTGAAAAGGCATCTTGACTTTTATAGACTTTTTATGTCATAAATCTTTAAATTAATGTAGACTGTGATACCATATGCTTTTGTGCTTTAATTGATTGGTGTTAGATTTATGAGTTTCTAAAAGTAAGATCACTAAAACTTTAATTCTGCTTACAATTCCAAAAAATGTGGGGGACACTAAAAGGTAATAATCAATGGGGGCTCATTACGTCTGGACTTCTCCTTGCATTTTGTAGGCTGTACCATAGGACTCTTATCTGCTCTCTGAACTTTCTTGTCTTCATGAAGTCCAATAATTGAATGTACCTTTTTATAGCTGGCTTTGAGTATGATACTTCTTCCTCTTTCTTTGGTCAGTTAATTAGAATTAAATATAAAGAAAAGGGATTATTTATTATCTTGGTTTTAGCACTTTTGATTTCTTGACTATTATGAAGCTTCAAGAACTGAAGGAAAAGCCTGACCTTGGTTGGCTTAGGATACAGGGGGAAGGCAATTGAAAAATATGGAATTTCAATGAATTTTAGGGATTGATATGAGCTATTTTTATACTATTGGGTCATAATTAGAGTATCAACTAGTTTGTTTCTGGATTTATGTGTCTCTCATTATCTCATATTTATTCAACTTTTAATTTGGTAAGAACCAACTTGTGTCTAATTGGTAACAACAATAATGATTCTCTTACTGTGGGGTCTCCTATCACTATTGCTTTATACTATACTATACCATACATATATATATATATATATATATATATATATATATATATATATATATATATATATATTCTTGTCTCTATAAAAAAGTTGGAAAAAATAGCAAGTTGCTTCACCACACTGCAATAAGCATTTTTTACACTATTGTCTGTAGAATCTCTCCAGTGCCTAGGGTGTTTTTATTACTTTTGTGATGTTTGTGTGATCTAGAAGATGGATACTGTAGAGGTGTCAAAATTAAGGACTAAGTCTTATGAAGATCAAAACCGGGGAAAGTTACCAACATGTCTCACAACTAGCCGAAATATGGTTCAGGAAACATGTAGATCCCTATATACCTTAGATATTTTGGTAACTTAATTAGGAGTATGTGACAATTGACATGGTACTGGATTATTTTTTTATATTTTATGTTCGTCATTATAGATCGTTGATTCTGGTGCCATTAGGTTTAGAAGAATGCGAATAAATTGTTTGCAATAAAACTGCTGTTGTTGAATTTATAGCTGACCTAATCTTGTGCTGCTTTAGAAAATGCTGCAACTTTCATAGTTTTAAAGGTTGAATTCACATTATGGGAGAATGATGATTTAGCTTACTTAATTATCAAATGTAGAGGTGGTCTGGAATTAAAAGAAAATGCCATTCAACAACGAAACAAAGTCATTAAAAAAATTAACTGAGGGACTTGAATTTCTTCTCATATTCAGCTCCCATTTAACTTTATATTTGTTGGTCTTAAAAAAGCTTAATTTTACAGGTCATTAATTTGTTATTAGCTTGACACTCAAGCTTGGCATAATACTAGCTGAATAAGGTTCTCACCTTCCCTTTACTCTAGTGGGAAGCAAAAGACATATCCTTTACTTGAGAACAATAACACAACTTCAACGTCCTTGTAAACAAATACAAGTCAGATCCTCAAAATATATAGAACTTAGAATCAAAGTTAAAATAAGAAAAATAAATACAGCTTGTGTGATTTTTTTGAGAGTAAAAGGACTAGGAAACCCTAATAGCATCCCAAATTATACCCTTTAGAATTATGAAGTTTCCTTTATCTTAGAGAGCTTAATTTTGAGTTGACCAAACTAGAACAAAATGAGTATCAATACTGAGTACTGTAAGAGAACCAATACATTATGTCATGAATGAGAAAAGGGTTTATTATCTTTTTTCCAAAGAAAATTGTGTGTGTATATATATGTATGTATTATAAACACTTTTTTTCTTTCAGTAATTGACATTCCTATATGTGAAAAGCATGTTTAGGGTGGTGTATAAAGTGGACTCCGTGTCATGTGACCCAAAGAAAGAATCTCTTTTCATCCATCCTTACCTATATATATAATGAATAGCGCATGAAATATAATGAATGGTCATATATGGATTCAAAGCCTCTCTCTCTCTCATGAATGGTTGTGGGGAATGTCGTTTGGTTCGAGATCTTTCATTAGACTTGGGTATCATGAATGATTTCGGACCAGGCTTCATTCCCCTCAACTTTGAGTACATGAGCAAATCTGTAATTGTGACAAAAAATGGCTTCTTTGTTGTATTGCTAGAGCCACTGGTACTCTGCGTTTAGCTTGTTCTTGTTCCTGGCTGCGTATGCAATCGGTAAAACATGTATAGTCCTAATGATTACAGGTAGGAGGTTATCAAGAACATAGAATGCATGCATGTCGCCAAACAATGTAAAGGTAGCTACCAGGATCTGTCAATCAGGGAGGCTGCATTTTAGCATTATTATTATTATTATTTAGTTTGAACTCCTCTGTTTTTTTATTGGTGACAAGATATATCAACCTTTTGACCTCTCTTTCTTGTTGGGTTGTTACAAATGGTATGTGAGCAGGTTGTTGAGCGGTCCGGAGCAAAGTGGTATTTGCCAAGTGGTACACCCCAAGGGGGTGTAAGCCATCTCTACAAACAGGAGCCAACTTCTGAATCTCCCATCGGCTAGAGAGGCAACAGTTATGTGATACTCCCTCCGTTGTTTATTTGTGTTTTTAGAGAGTGAAATTTGTTTTTGTTTTTTTGTCATTTGTAGATTTGAAGGACTTCATTTCTCATATTATCCATACATATATTAAATACTAATTTGTTTCTCTTTTTCAATGAATTTTAGAAGGGTAATATTGAGATTTTATAACCATTTTAGTCGATCAAACAAAGCATTAATTGCATTTCTTAATGTGTGTGTGTGTGTGTTTATTTGAACTCCACCATAAACTAAAGTGTCTTTTATCCCAAACTTAGGTAGATGAATTTAGAAGCGGAACCTTGCAGAGTCGGGTGTCCTGTGTAATAGTAGACGTCAATTTAGGTTAATGTGAAAATTTTTATAGTAATTAAATCATGGGGTTGGTTTGTGTGGTTTATAGGAAGGACATGGAGATGGAGGAGGAGTTGGCCGGAGAGTTGAATTGAATTTGGAATAACTATTAATGTTGCATGTGTGTGATTGAGAATCAGAGTCCTATTGCTTATGATGATTGATGAGCTCCCTCCCTCCCTCCCTCCCAATTTACATGTTTGGGAGTTGGTGGAAGGAACGAATATAGAAGGAGGGTAGATGGTCTTAAACCAGAGAGGTAGGTACTAGTACTAGGTAGGGTCTCACGTCACCTAGTACAACACGGCTCCGCATATTTATATTCCATTATTCTCCTCTCCTTATAATGTACTCCGTTCACACACAAAAATTTACGTGAATGGTTTGGTAAAAAAATTGAATAGATTTTTGATGGATGATATAAAATGTTTTATAGACATTTTGGGTCTTATCTTATACTATTATTATTATTATTACAGAGACAGAGACAGAGACAGTAATGGAAAAGAGTGGCAATGCATTACACATATTAGTATTACTAAGCATGCATGCATGCATTTTCTAGTGTGAAAACATATTTATTAAAACATTCAAACTCTCTCACTACTTAAAGTTGAAATAAAATAAGAAAGGATACAGTAGACTTGATGATTCATTCATTCATCCTGTAATGTAAATAATACTCTCTTCTTTCCAGGATAAAAGTCATTATTACTATTTTGGGTAGTTCTATGTTAAATGTTCATTTTCCTTTAATAACTAAATTTTTACACATTTTTTCCTAATATCCGTAGCATTAAATATCTTATACTTTTCTTATTCTAATTCTCTCTCCATATTTAATGATATATTATTATAGACAATTTTATCATTTTATTTTTCTTCTTAATATACGTGAAAAGTTTACTAGGATACTTTTTTACTTTCCATAACAGTCTATATTAAAAAAGAAAAGTAAAAAAGCAATGGAGCACAATCACAAAAATCTAGTAGTATTAAAAAGCCATATCTTGCAAACATAAAGACAGACCAGACATAAACATAAATCAACTTAACTTTACCAGCTTTAAAGTCCTGCTACTTGAGAAACAGAACTACTACTACTACTACTACTACTACTACACTATATCCATCTTTATTTAATACACACTAGTAGTGTTTTCATCAATCAAACAACATATCCGATGGGTCTCACCTCAAACATGTTTCACTTGATCACTGTATATAAATAATCTCAAATAAGGATAATTTTAAATAATTTAATTTGGTCTTGGCAAATAATTTCTATACAAGGACGGGGGAGGGGAGAGGGAAAAAAAACATCATGTCAGATCCACCTCAGGTATCCAAAAGATACAATAGAAACCAGATCTTTCACTCTATCTAATGCATTGTCTTCTTCCTCACCACATGAAGTAATGTAATTTTTTATGATTCCAAATATCTATATTCCTTTTGAAGAAACCAACTAAATACTTATCAATATAATTGAGGCATTTTTTTGATAAATTCTGAATGAATGTATAACAGAATTTAAATGAGTTGAATGAAGTAGATTTCATAGTGTGTTTGATAACCGTCTGTCTAAAACATCTGTATTTTTCTATTTTAACCTTCTGGACTATATATTATGAACAAATTTGTTATGTAATTATAAATAAACAATACTATTTAAGAAAAATTAAATATAAACTTGTGAACAATCTTTGACGATGGAATATATATACTATTAGTAATAAACACTAATTTTTTTAATAACATTCTATTAGTCCATAAAATCATAAAATCAAAATAAAAGACTACAACAATATTCATTAAATTGAATTGATTATTGACTAAAAATAATTTGTAAAAAAAGATGGATATTAAATATAATTTTAATTATATATATATATATATATATATATATATATATATATATATGAGGGTAGATAAATAAAATAATAAATAGGAGTTTAAAAATTATAAAACAACTGACTTGAATTGGATAGAATAGAAGTTACAAAAATACAAATCATAATGATGATGTCTGCAGTTGCTCCAAATGAATCAAGTGACAGTCAATTTCAGTGGCCTGCAAAATAAGCAGTGGAAACATCAAAATCAACAGAAACGTTAACATACATAATACTATATATTATGAGTCAGAATTAATAGGCGTCGAAGTTGAGCAGAAAACGCATCATTTTTTATATATGCTTGATTGATACTCCTACAACAAGTAGTAGAACCATCAATGAAGATTGAAGCTCAGCTCATACTCTCTAGTTTTTCACTCAACAACATTTTAAATGAGAGATGAATTCACAATAAATTAGACCAAATTGCAAGGTTAATTCCCCGGTTTAATCAGATTCACTTTTTGTGTAGCATTTTAAATGAGAGATGAAATATTAAATGAGAAGAAATAGGCATGCGTCAAATTAATTTGTTGTAACTAAAAATTAGTACAACCATCGATCGTTTGAAGGAAGCAGCAGCAAAAATGTCCAAGATAAACCATGCATGTCAATGGCTAAAGACACCACCAAAGTCTGCTTATATAGAAGAATGGTCGAAAGCTAAATCAAGTCTTTGATAGCTGCTGCTTGATAACATATATGTTAAATGCCTGCCTGCAGGCTGCATCCACCATATATATATCATCATTAAAAAAGAGACCTCCTCCCACTAGCCCATAGAGCACAACCTATGGATTAAACATCCACCTACATCTTGTGAATTTCCTTCATCTCTAGTAGCTAGGTCTATATATATATATATATAAGATATTCAAACAACTATATAATATGTAGCTCTATTGCTCAAAATATATAGCGATGTACGTACACCTCTAAAACGACCCTTACATTGCCACTCATCATTTGTTCATGCAACCAATGAGTTTTCCATTTAATCATTTTAATTCTTGAACAAGCCAACAGCCTCACCCAGTCACCAGTCTCGTCCTTCGTAAACAACCCTTAATTGTTGCATGCACGACTACTCTTTAAAATTCCACACAAAATATATAGCAAATGAAAAATCAACTAGATTCAAATTGCAGTAACAGCCAGCATGCGTCCATCTGATTATACATAGAATTAACTACAACATTAATTGCAACCCTTGGTTTTATCAACAGCACCTAACAATATATATATCTCGAATGATTTTAGCAACAACACCTAACAATATCAACTAGATTCAAATTGCAGTAGCTAGGAGTACGTACTACAAGCTAATTAGATTTATTTATTTTTATCTTAATATATCATTGAATAAAATGCTATGATACGAATTAGTTGTAATTTAGAATTGTTAACGAAAAGAGGTAACCTTTTTTTAAAAATTAGAAAGAAAAAATTATTATAAAAAAATGAAAAGTTGTTGAGATCAAGATATATATATGGTAGTTAAAAGAAAGCATACAAAGAATATGCAAGTTGGAATTTTATATATTCCTAAATAATGATGTACTGAATGGATATATAAAATAAAAACCAAAATAAATAAATAAAGATTAATTATAATATACTACTACATATGATCACACTTAAAATTAATAACAGAAAGTATTAATTAGATGTGTAATTCCCTGATTTGCTGTTGTTTAGAGAAGTTGAACTCCCCGTCACCTTTTATATTGTCCAGAAGGCCAAAACAACCATAACGATTAACCAGCAAGTGCACAAGGCACTCCCCATGACAGACAGATCTGTTTCTCCCGTATATACAAATCTCAAATCAAAAACAATTTCTCTCATCTCTTTCTTGGGTAACCAAGATATGCATCAAGGTACGTAAAATCTCAATCTCCCTAATTTCTCTCTTTCTGTTGTGTACACAAATACAAATTCATGCATGGCCAAAAAACTGTGTTCTAATATTTCCTTCATTCAGATTGCAATAGCAGTGGCAAACCTACGTACACACAGATCATTTTAGCATCATCACTGGGCTTGATCATCGCAGCGGCCATGCATTATCGTATTAAAAGGATCAGGGATCAAAAGATTGTCCCTCGGATAAAAGTTGCAGATACCGGCCAGCCTGTAAAGCTTGAAAGGTTCTCCCATTATGTAGGTAATAATATATAACAAGATCCATTTTTTCCTACAACCATATACATTCATTCATACATATATCTGTATATAGTTATAATTGTGCCTGTTATTCTCGTGCTTAATCGGTATATATGTGGTGCAGCTAGGCAAATGGGGTTTGCAGATAGAAGAGAATGTCCACATCTTTGCAAATTAGCTTCTGACTACATTAAAAAGACAGAAGGGTGTGAGGAGAATATATATGAATTCTTTGCTAATGACCCCGATGCGGATTCCCTCTTCATCAAGCTTATCGAGGAGTTTGAAAGGTGCACCCTTAGTTACTTTGCCTTCCACTGGAGGCACGCTCATACTATGATCGGTCAGGTAATATTGAAGATCTATACCTGCTACACTACACATATAACAATTACAATTTAATTATTTTTGTAAAAACCACAAAAAGAATACACACAAAAAAAAACACTCAAATTCACCTCAAGTACCTTGTACCTCACATATGTCTAATTGATATCCTCGAATTTCTTGCTATTATATTGCAGGTGTTGGGTTCTGACTGTGAGCCAAAAAAGAAGCTTAAGCACATTGTCATGGCAGCAACTAGGTGCAATTTTCTTCTTAATCATGCCTGCACGGAATGCTGAATGACTAGCTAGTTGTGAAGATACTAAAATAAACACACACATATACAAGAAGAGATAACATTATTTGGAATATAAAATCATGATTGACTCGCATGCTACATATTTATTATCTCTGATTGGATGGCATGACTTCTACATAATCTAGCAATACAATTTCCTACATACATGGTTCACATTAATCATGTGAAAAATAACTAGGAAGATTTTTTAGAAGAAAAAATGCAAACTAGATCTCAATCAGACTCAGTCCTCTCTATATTTTTACAAGTGTTTTAAGCTTTATTTGTTTGTTCATTAATAAACTCCATCTATGTTTGATATACTTTCTTGGTGTTATATATTGTTAGCAATACTCAAAAAGTCTATTACCTATGAATGTTTTTTTGAATTGAAAAAACTAGAAACCTTGTTAGAGTATAAACTTCTAATAAAGCCCAATAATGGGATACTTGAAGAAGAGTTTTTGTTTGTTGATTTTTTATCTTGCTAAACATTTAAGACTATCCTGAATAATTAATTCAATTTTCAAACCTATAAAGTTGTTCAGCTAGCTAGATTTCCTATCTAGCTCTCTACTAATAAGTCTAATCCTTACACAAATGTAGTCCACAATCATTTTATTCATTGATTTTGGCAATTCATCTTCATCATGTAAAGAAAACTCATAGGAAGATTGAGCAATCCATGATGAAAAAAATAACACAACCCCGTAAAAACAACCAACAGCAAACACTAATTTCACAGCTACAGTAATCAAAGACCATGTCGATCTTCTGACTAGTATTACAATAGCAATTAATCTTATTAAAGTTTTGAATTGAGATAGGGAACAAAGATTTGAGAGGGTTACAAAGAATCTGAAAGTGGCAAGAGTGTTTACCACATTGGTGGAGGAGATGAAAGCAATCGGGCTTGTATCCCTTGATGATTCGCAATGTACAGATGTAATGGTTCCGATGGCACATAAAGATAGAAGTCCTGTCCTCCTCTTCATGGGTGGAGGGATGGGAGCTGGGAAGAGCACCGTACTTAAGGACATTCTGAAAGAGTAAGAACAGTCGTAAGATAATTTCATATTTTGATTATTCTCATTATTGTATAATATGATTTTTATGAACAATTATCTAAAGCTTTAGTGAATTTTATACTTTATACAGACCATTCTGGGCAGGAGCAGCAGGGAATGCTGTTGTAATAGAGGCAGATGCATTCAAAGAGTCTGATGTCATTTACAAAGCTCTTAGCTCTAGGGGTCATCACGATATGCTTCAAACAGCTGAATTGGTATGCTTTTCTTTCTCCCCCACACCTAAATCAACAGAAGCATGAAGTTTAGGTAAATAGAAAGCTGATCAAATTTATATCAATAAATACGCAAGTGACTAAAGGACCCTTGTCCTGATATAGTGCATTTGGTTGCATCGTATTGAAACTTGGAACGGAACCTGAATCAAACTAGTTGAAGATTCATTAAAAACTTTCTCCAATTCCAATTTCATGTCCCCAAATCAAGCACTTGCTAACGAAAAGAACAACTTTTGAGAGGCACGCATGAATCTGAAAAGTTCTATACTGAAATCTGAGATAAAAACTTATCTATCAAGGGTTATAAATTTGCATTCGATGGTACACCCCTGCTTAGTAGCTGCCTCCTTGATTTTCTGAAGGAGTGACCATAATACTATCTCAGGAGGAAATTCACATCTTTCATTAGAATTTTGTTGAGTAACCTCCATAGAGTCCTAGAGTCCTTGAGATTCCTGTTTCTGTACAGGGTCTCAATGACTAGAGACTTTCTACTTGATCTCCTTTATAAATCATGTCCATTCCTAAACTTCTTCAGCTTCAGAATCTTACACACACACACACACACACACATATATATATATAGGTATGCTTGCACCAAGTATGGGAACTTCAAAATTTTATTTTATATTTTTAGGTATGTCACAACATAAGTAAAGTAAACAAGAAACTTTTAAACAGGTGCACCAATCGTCCACAGACGCTGCATCATCCCTTTTGGTTACAGCACTCAATGAAGGGAGAGATGTAATTATGGATGGCACTCTCTCTTGGGTACCCTTTGTTGTGCAGACAGTAACAATGGCCAGGAATGTTCACCGACGCCGTTACCGAATGGGAGCTGGTTACAAGGTTGAAGATGGACTTGTAACTGAAAACTACTGGGAACAGATTGAAGAAGAACCAGAACAAGAAGGAACTAAAAAGAGAAGACCCTACAGGATAGAGCTTGTTGGAGTGGTTTGTGATGCTTATATGGCTGTTATTAGAGGCATAAGGTATGTGAAATACTATTAATAGTCTTTCAAGATTAGTCTTTAGAGAATGAGAACAAATTAAATGTTTGACAATCAAAATATTTGAAGTAATGTATTTTTGAAAAAGGGACAATTATATTCTGTAATATACATATGAGAATGGGTCTTTCAAATTAACATGTTCCTACACCCACACAGCATTACCATTTTCACATTAAGCATCCATATTCCAGAAGCATGTTGCCAAAAGGAGCAAGAACCTTTTATTGCTATACATATGTTCTTAACTCGTCTTTTTAATTAATATTAAAAACAAAAAATTCAGCACTTGCCAATAACTATTCTGCATATCACAGGAGATCTATCATATGTAGAAGAGCTGTGAGGGTGAAATCACAGTTAACCTCACATAAGAGATTTGCCAACGCATTTTCAACATACTGCAACCTGGTAGACAATGCAAGATTATACTGCACCAATGCTTTGGAAGGACCACCAAAGGTATTTCTTACCCTCCTTTTTATTCCCCCCCGACTTTCTTAGACTTTTCTAATCTCTTGATATATAGACTTAATATTTATACACCAAGTTGATCATCTCAGATGCTTATTTAAACTATAAAACCCACTAAGTTCTAAAACTGTCTCACTTTGTGTTCGTATGTCCTAGAGGTGCTCTATGCTCTTGTCTTGTGCCACGAATCATAGATTTGCTATTACAGTTCTGGAATTATGGGAAGCTAATGTGTATTTTCAGGTTAAAATTTATTTAACAAGGTTCTTTATATGTTGCCCGCATGCTGCACCATTTACTACTCGCACTCACAAAAGAATAGATACTGGGGGTATGTGGAGGTTAGTTTTGTGACAAGGCAACGTAGCTCTATTAGCCCGAGACTAAGCCATTTTGACAAGGAAATTCTACCAAACAATTGCTTAAAGTATATGTATTTCTTCAACAAAAACATTAGAAATTTATAAAGAAATTATACTAACCATTGCAATTAATTTACGGTTGTGAAGTTGATAGGATGGAAGGACAAAGAAAGGACTTTGCTGGTTGATCCGGATGAGATACATTGTCTAAAAACAGTGGGGACGTTGAACGAGGCAGCCGACTCGATATATGAAATGTTCAAGCGCCCAAACCCAGCTCAGAAAGAAGGGTCTGTTTGGAAAGACATTGTCATGTCACCTTCAAGGTTGAACATTCAACAAGAGCTAAAGTATTCTATCCAGAAAGTTGAAAGAATGAAAGACTAATAATTGAATATGGATGGCTACGTACACTAATTTAGCTCTGTTTTATACATTGAATTGAAACATCACAACTTTACATGTAATTTTCAGTTTAGAATATGAAATGAAACCTCAGCAATATTTTCGGTACTATCTGGAAACAGAACAAGAAAATTTCAATTTTGTAATTGCATAAATTATTCTGAATGAATGAGCGACTATTTTCAAATTTGAAGGAGAGACAGAAGTTAAAATGTCTTCAAAATAACCTCTCGTTTTTTCTTTCTTTGTTTTTTACCCTTACAATCAGAATTACCTGACTTTATGGGTTCAGTTAAGATGTATTTAGCGAGTCTTATATGGGATCAAAGCATTTCATTGAAAGTAATATTTTTGTACTATGAACGTGATGGTAAAATTATGATGCAGATCACCCTCCCCGCATGTTAGATTAGAATAGGTGAATTGAACTATTGATAAAAGAGTAATGTTAGAGAGACACTATTTTACAAATTGCTGACGTAGTATATTTTATTTCAGCATATTGATCAACAAATTATTTTAATACAATTTTCGGCCTCACAAAATACGGGAAAACGAGTTTTTATCGGTTGCCTAATGTAAAACCATAATCTTCAACCCTAATTAGCAGTCCAATTTCAGTGACGGAGTGACAGTAGTACACTAGGGTTTTGGTATTGTATATCTCAAGCTAAAATCATGGTGAGTCGTTAAGCTGACACTGTTCTGTCTATCTCTCTCTATATATAATATATTTAATAGTGTAGATAAATCGATAGAAGAGTGTTTGATTGTGTTTTTGGGTGTAAATTGACAATGGGCAGGCGGATGTGGGGGCGCAGCCGAAGATGAAGTTGAGTTACAGAGGCGTTGATTTGGATACTCTGTTGGACATGACCAGCTCGTTCAGCTCTTTCCGGCTCGTCCTCGTCGCAAGCTATCTCTCTCACACCACACAACAATTTCACATTATGCATTTCTTTTTGGTTGCTTAACCACGTTATTCATTTTGTGTAGATGATATATTAGGTTTAATCGAGGCTTAAAGAGAAAGCCGAAGGCTCTCATCAAGAAATTGCGCAACGCGGTAAGCTATTATTAGAATACTATATGGTGATTTTGTTGTATTGTCATGAGTTTTTAATATTGTATTTGATTATTGAGTAAGTTTTTGGGTTTATATTTGTTTAAGGTTCTTCGGTTAGTATATATGTTCGTTAGTATTTCATATATTTAGTGGTTAACTTAATGGGATTCATATCTGTTCACAAATATTTTGGTATTTGGCTAAATTGTTTGTTCATAATCCATGTCCATATCTTTTACAAGTGTCATTCTGAATGTTATGTTTTGTACGTGGGCTGGTAGAGGGATTGTTAGTAAGTTTTTATGGTTGGACGTCCGAGAGCAAACTAGATGGTTATGACCAGGATCAGGGCTCTTTGACTAATTTTTTTTTTACTACTTTAATTCTAATTTCAATGGCTCATTTGCCAAATATAGCTTTGAGTAAAGTATTTTAGCCGAGTGGATTTGTGGTGTGTATTGGAAATTAGTAATTTAATTGATGAAGTTAGTGATTAGTCAGACATCAGTTATCTTGATTGTGTTGTGTATAGGCCAATGCTACTTGGATAGGGTAAACGACATGTCATGGTACAGTAGAGGTAGTTTTTTTAAGATCATTTTGGTACAAATACGTCTTTCCTTCCGAAATGTAGTACGATTAGGATAACTTAAAAAATATAGTGACACTAGTTGATATTTTTTAGAGTATAGTAAGGTGTTTACTAGTTGATATTTTTTAGAATTTACTTATTAAGATTTTTGGTAGAACGTGATAGATTCACGTAGATTTCCTTCATATTTTGGATGATTGTTATAATAGATATACAATCTTAGTCTTCCATTAGAATTGATCCTAGCCATTGTTTATAAGGTGTAGTGACTATATAGTATATAAAGATGCCCCTCATTTGCAAAATCATAAGACATAGTTGTGATTATTATTGTGGAATAAAACTTTCAGTCCTTAATGTTAGAAGGTATTCTTTATAAACAAGAATTTCAGTTTTGTATGGGCTGCTGGAGATTGTTTTAAAATGAAATTACATATATTTTTTATAAATAAATCTTATAAGAAAACAACATGAACATGATTAATGCTAAAACTATAACTCATCATATTAGGTAATTATTGTTGTGTTTCTATGCGGATATTCATGGTCTTAGTATACACATACATTTCTTTCAATGCTTTAGACTGATTATTTGTTAAAGCGTGAACTGTAAGTTTGGAGCACGGAGGTGAGCAACAGGAACCCGGTAACTAGTAAGAAGGATAAAGCATTAACACCATCACACTACTAAAGTTTACAAGACCAATCAATATCATGCGTTGAATAAAAGAGAGGACTTGACATGACAAAATTACAAAGTTTTTATAATTTGTTTTTTTTTTTTACATTTTTTCTTGTTTTATTGATTAAATATTTTAGGTACTTCAGGGCACTTACATTTGTTTTGATTACAAGCTTTGTACGTTTTGTTACTTGATTATTACATATTTAGTTGTGAATTATACAATTGGTTATTTATATAATATAATATTTTATTTGATGTTAATTACATTAATAAATAATTTTTAAATTTTTTTTAATTTAATAGCAGTATTGTCTTCTCGGTAAATTAAAAAAAAAACACTATGTAATTAGTGAAGGAAATTTAACTTTTCTAAAGTAAATATGTTCTTCACAAATTGTTATTTATGAAGGAAAATATTTTTACTAGTTATTTGAAAATGTTAATTGTGAGGAAACAAAAATAATTTTTTACAATATATTATTTGTGAAGGACATATTCTTCACAATATATCTATGGTTAAAAATTTGTGAGTGGAATTTGTTTTGTGGGAGATGAAAAAAAGCATAAGATAGGCCATAGGGTGAGGAGTTGGAAGAAGTTGGTATAAATTTTGAATTTGTTAAAGTTTTACTTTGCTATTTAAATTTGATAAATTGTGATAAGTGGTCGTTTAGAGTTTCATAGTCAGAAACAAAGACCATTGAATTAAAATCTAATTAAATGTAGTATTTTTTTTCACATAAAAATTTTGATATTTTATCACTCTCACATGAATAATGACTGGTCTCATCTAAAGAAAATATCATTTTAACATAAAAATATCAAAAATTAAAGGAATAGAACAGAGGAAAGAGATGGGAGATGAGACTAAAGGTGTAAACAAGTCGAACCGGAGCGAATAGAGAGCTACTCGAATTCGACTCGAAATAATAAATTCGTACTCGAATTCGAATTATATTTGAAAAATTACACTTAGATTCGACTCGACTCGAATATTTAGTACTCGAATTCGATCCGACTAGACTCGAATATTTATTCAAACTACTCGTGAGTTTCAAATTCAAGCTCGAATTCGAGTATCCACATAATAACTAGTTTTGTAATAAATATAATTATAAATTGAATTAGTTATTATACTTAAAAATGAGAAAATATATTAATTATTACACTTTATAAATATAAATTCACAATTAAAATTAAAAACAAAACAAAATACTAACTAATTATCCTAATTTGATTTAAATTTGTATATATTATAAGAGAATGTATCGAACATCTAATCGAGTATGTATTAACCGAGTATATGTATCGAATCACAATCAAAAATTCGAGTAGTTTGAATCTTAAACGAGTCGAGTATAGTCTTGCTCAAATTCTATTCGTATTTTTATTCGAACTATTTTAATGCTCAGATTTGGATCATATTATTAACGAATTCGAGTCTCGCTTGTATTTTTTCGAGTCGAGTCTGAATCGAGCCCGAACTGTGTTGGCTCGTTTACAGCTTTAGATGGGACAGGGATAACAACAACAATAATAATAATAATAATAAGAACAATAATAATAATAATAATAACTATTATTATAATAATAATAAGAACAATAATAATAATAATAATAATAATAATAATAATAATAATAATAACAAAAATAATAATTATAATAATAATAACAATAATAATTATAATTATAATAAAATAATAATAATAATAATAATAATTATTATTATTATAATATTATAAGAGTAATAATAATAATAATAATAATAATAATAATAACAATAATAAATATACTAATAATAATAACAATAATAATAATTATTATTATTATTATTATAATAACAATAACAACAATAATAATAACAATAATAATAATTATTGTGGTGGTGTGGTGAATTATAATAATTATTATTAATGATTGTATATTTTGTGGACAAGTTTATATTTTCTTGATATCTATTTTTAAAGAAAAATTAATTATTATAATTAGTGTATTAATTATGATAATTGTTATGTTTGATTGTAAGTTTATTTTAAGTTAAAAGAGTATTTAAATAATATAATATTTTTTTAATTTTAATCTATTATTTCATTATGTAGTATTTGTGATGCTGAATAATTACTAGTATATATATATATATATATATATATATCAAGGGAGGGAGGGAGGGAGGGAGGGAGTATAAACAATCAGTGGCCTGGACTGGAGTAACATTTGTCTTTCTATCCTTTTTTCACGTGCCACTACCATAACGAACGAGCCCTGTTTGGCTGTCCCAAAACTTCACCACCTATACAATTTTCTTTGGGAAACACCATTTAATAGTTTCTCCGTTTTAAATTTTATAATCATTGTTAACTTTGAATATTAATTTGAAACATTTATATTTAAAACTAAAATGATTCAATAAAAACTATAAAATAATAAATCTCATTGTAGATAATTTATGGCATTCATCACTGTTTTGTATTAACTAAAATTAATTAAAAATATTCGTGCCAATTTTGAGTTTGGAAATTTCATAAGTTGACTTCAAAAAATTAATAGTGGTATTATAATTTGGGACTGATGGAGTATTATTTATGAGTTTTTTTGTACTACCTTTCTTTCAAAATATAAAACCATTATTGAACTTTTGAAGACAATTTTAAACTCAAAATTGACATGAAATATTTTACTTTTAATCAATACAATACAATGATGAATATTATAAACTATTTAAGCGTCTCAATTTTGAGTTTAAAAATGTCTCAAATTGACTTTCAAAAGCTAAAAATAATCTTGTAATTTGAAACGGATGAAATATTAATTTTCATATTATCTAAAATTCATCTTACTCTTGTACAAAGACTATTCATTTGAAAATATGAATAAACAGATAAAATAGTAATTGGGAAGCAAACAAAGAAGATTGCCTCTCAAACAAAAACAAGCAAAACGTGTTGCTTGATTTGAGTTTTCTGATACGAAAGTTGTTGTTGAGTCCAAGCAACAACAACTATATATCTCCTTTTAGATTACACGACTAAATAAATTCTTTGTTTTTTAAATATTGTCAATTATAGTTATTTATAAAAAAACATACTTTATTTATTTTCGAATGATTATTGATTATACCAATTATGTTCCACAAGATTTATTCCAAAAAAAATCTAAGATTTTTGTAACACATTTTATATCCAAATCCAGAATAACTAAAATCTTTCTCAGAAGCCAAAACACTAATATGATAAGGTGGTACAATTTTTCAACTCAAAATGGTTAAAGCCAGACTCAAAATTCTTGGCAACGCATGTTGATGTAGATAGACATATTCCGTAGTACTACTACTATACAGAATTTGTTCCACTTTAATGCGACATACCAATACTCCCAAAATTTGATAAATATTTCTTTTAAAGATAATTCACTCCCAAATACTATATTCTTAAAATTAGCTAAGAATTTGAGAGCGTTGGTGAGATGGTAAACGTGATATTAAAAAATTAAATTGATATTTTTACAAACAAAAATGATAGTAAATGAAAATTTCAAATTTTACTTGTAAAAATATCAATTCCTTTAAAAAAATAAGTCACAATATTTTTAAAATAAAACTAATTTTGGAATGGAGAGAGTTATGGAAAAGGTAAAAAATTGCTAGAAACCCCCAAAATCAGGAAAATTAACTCTGGATTCTACACTAACATTAATATGTCAAAAGGCAACTGAATAGAGAGTATGAAAACTTTCCTACTAGATGCCAGTGAAGGAATTGTATAGCAAGTAAAAAGAATTCAAGGAAACTCAAAAGAATTCAATATTACTATCATGGTATAACTCCTATTTTATGGACAAGTTTTAAGACAAACCACAATTACTATACATAGGTTCAATACATAAATCTGTCATATATTGCTACTACATGGAGCATTTACAAATCCCATGTTTTAATATTTCAACATCATCTAACCTTGAAACTAGACAAGTAGTGCTTTGCAAACTCCATTAACGTCTTTTAACTGAATCCCAAGATATAAGCAGAAAGTTTCCCGAGATATAATACTGCTGCTGCTGCAGCTGCAATATTATCAGGTAAGAGACTTGGCCTAGATAAGTTCTAGCCAATCAAAAATCTAAAGCTGCCCTAATAAAGAAAATGGTTTTCAGCAAAATTCTTTCAAACTACAAGAAAAGTTAAAAACCAGGTTGATTTGTCATTTGGGATCACAAATTGTTCTTACAATCAATCAGGAACCACCAATTCCACATAATTCTTTCACTTGGCCCTTGGTATCCCCGGGTCTGCCGGCCCGAATACTTTGGAAGGTAACTCTTCGAAAACAGAAATTTGTCCATCTGCCTAAGCTTAACCCACACAAAAGTATGTATAGAGCATTTTTATTAAGTTTTTTCATGTGGTCGTTGATTGGACTGGTAATCTTGGGTGGTTATGCTCGCCTTCATAACTGACAATAAGCATAGATGGATCTTCCAAACACCTCTCCACATGTTTCCTTGCAGGGCAGCCTCTCATGCTGCTACATTTGTAGTAACCTCTGCACAAACCCAATTTGAACCAAGTTACTCAAAATTCATGTACTTTGTAAAATATAGTAATGGATCTAGATATTCACAACTTCATCAATAGTAAGAATTAATAGTTCTAGATGTACAAGTAATATTGTTCTGCCCTGTCCTCCTATCAACAAGGATGCGTAATTTTAAGAATTCAACTAGCTAACACAATCTCACTTTTCTGTTTAATGTTGCAGCTTAATCTTCAGCAACACAATTTCATCAAATTCATAATTATGATATGATCATTATTGTGTGCAAATACTAAATCAGAGAAGCTTTCATATCATTAAGCTAACCTTGCAAGATAAGAGTGCAATCCAAGGGGGAAAAATTGATATCAAAAAGAGAAGGGGAATAAATGAACACAAAAAAGGAGGAGCTACATTATCGGCAAGTATAATATATTTAAGCTGTGCACCCCACTAAACAAATGAAAGTCAAGGATAAATTATGATAATACCATGAATAGAAATTGACACCATTTCACACAATTTAGCTGCATCTCATAATAGAGCAGACAACTAATGTACCTGGGGTGAGGAGAACCCTTGATTGGCTTCTGCCCATACTTCCTCCATGAATACTCATCAGGAGGGATGTCTGCGAGCTTGTTGCTGATAGCAGGTACTTTGATTGATCTCTTCACCCTATGTTTCCTGTTAAGAAATAAAAGGAGAAATTAGTAACTGCAAGCTTTAGTAACAGAACATATAAACAACCCAGAAAAAAATGGTATCAAGTAAGTATTAACCTCTTCTTTGAGCAATGACATCTACTGCTGCTTCCGAATTTCACACTACCATCATCTCCCCTAGCAGAGCACCGCCGTTTGTGCTGGTAAGAGCTCTGATTCAAAGAGCGAGTCGCGCCAATTAAATGGAAAGCATTGCCCTCCAAATTAGCAACACTGCCATCCAAATTAGCCACACTGCCATCAACACTCAGTGAGGAGATAAAGGACCTAGTTGATGACATGGTGGGCGTGCAGGTAGAGCTATCAAAATTCAGGTTGATGCCACTATTGCTTCGACGGAACATTATTTCGGTTTGCTGTTTTAATTGTTGCTGCTGAAGCTGATATTTTTGCTGCTGCTGTTTTTGTAGCAAGAAGTGAAAGTTTTGTGGTGGTGGTGTTTGTTGGGCAAGTTGAAGATGGTTTTTCCCATTGGAACTCAGTTCCAACGATGAGTTTCCCAAAGAAAGACTACTTTTAACATTTGAACCCATATCATGAATTGGGATCCCAAGGGAACTAGTTGGAAGAAGCTGAAGTGCCTTAGGTTGAAAATCATTTCTACCAATTGGGCTTTCTTCTAAAAGTATGTTTTGGGGAAAAGGGGTGTTAATTTTCTTGCCCTTTCTCACTCTTGCATGCCCCAAACCACCATTAAGAGTAGAAACAACTTTCTTGAACTTAAAAACAGCTTCCTCTGTTTCAACCATTAAATTCCTATACTGAATCTGATGATCTTGGGGGTGAGATATCAGACTCAGAACTCTATGGCAACTCTCTATTGCCGCTTTGTTAGCTTCTTCAACCTCCATTTCACCACCCTTAAACCAAAAATAAAAAGGACAAAAAACCTAAATTTACAAACCCAAGAGGCCCAAATTCAAGAGACCGTAAACAATTAAAACCCCTTCAAATTCTCAACTACTCTAGCAGATCTTCAATCAGAAATAAACAAATAAAACATATGCCCAAATAGTAAAAAACCCATATTGGCAAATGAAAGAGCAAGGACAAACTTTGATCAGAAATCCAAAGAAATTAAACTCAACAAAAGCACTAATCTAAATTACCCGCAAGATCATTTTCAACTGGGGTTTGTAAGAATCAACCAAAAGACAAGAGGTAAGAAAGAAAAAAAAGAACAAGCAAACCCAAATACAAACTAAATGCCAATAATACAGCAAAACACAGACCTTTTGGAGGGATTTGAGTGCTGTGAAGCTTAGATTCTTCAATCTCTATAAATGAGGAAGAAATTGAAAGGTGTGAACTAGAAGACTTTACCCCACTAGAGAATTCACACGCCCAGAAGATTTCAAAGATACAATCTTTTAATAGTAGTATGTATTTTGGAGAAAGGACTAACCAGAGACTAGAGAGAGAAAGTAAGGGAGGGGCGAAGCTAATTTTATTTGTTTAAAATAAACCTGCGTAGAAGTGAAACTGCCATTGTCTCTGTCACAGATTACGAAGTGAGACCCAGTCGGACCCTTATTATTATTATTATTATTATTATTATTCCTTTTCTTTTCTCGTTCCCAATCCCAATCATGTTGTTTGTCTACTCCTTGCTACTACTACTATCTTAGTATCTTTCTTTAATGTATCATGGTCATGGATTAGGGTATCTTGTTATTTTATCAACTTAACCAAAAAAGTACGACTACCTCTCAATTAGTATACTTCTTTAAATAATTACATGCTCTAAAATCTACTTTTTAAATTATTAACAAATTGATAGTGTGAACTAGAATATTAATTAAGAGAGACTAATACTCCTTTCCTATAATAAGAGATGACTCAAGTATGATAATATATATAGAGAATTGTTAAATCAATAATATTTTTTTGTTATTTTCACAATAAAAATGTCACTGTAGATGTATAGCAACGGTAAAAACCGTCGCTATAAGATCTATAGCGACACTTTTGTTGTGAAAATAACAAAAAATATTGTGGATTTAACAATTTTCTATATATATATATATATATATACAGTGGCGGAACCAGAATATTTTTAGAGGGGGTCAAAATATATCAGTAAAAAATTATTATTTATTGACGCTTGGAATGCTTCATTCAAATTCATTTTGCCTAATTATAGTATTTCACAATATCATATTCTAACCCTGTCAACTTTTGAATTGTGAGTCTAATGGCTTTAAATACACACACACACACACACACACACACACACACACATATATATATATATATATATATATATATATATATATATTAATTTCTCCCAAACTCTATGAGACTATTAATCAGATTTTAAAATTTTTAGTCAACTGATTAACTACTTTTATAGATAAATTATAAATTATAATATTATATATTCAAAACCTTATATTATGGTTCATGAGATTAATTAGCTTGAAAGAAGGAATTCTAACAACAACAAAAAAATAGAAGAAGAGAGATTTAATAATCTTGATAGAATAGAACTATGGTGCACTTATGGTCACTATAGTGGGATCCAAAAAAATTATTTTATTTTTTTAACTTTTTATTTTTAATTAGTTTGCAGAGCGAATTGCTACCACTTTTTTGCCCCACTTTGATGATAAAAGCAAAATTAAGAGAAAAATAAAATCAAGAGAAAAACAAAGAAGAAAAGAAAATACATACAAAAAAAAGGAAAGAAAAGCAAATAACCCCCAAATATTACAGGATGGGGGGTCATATGACCCCCTAGACCTCCTTGGTTCCGCCTCTATATATATAATAGAGATTAATAGAGCTATACAGTTGTGACGCCCCCAAAATAGGTATACGCCACCCATCTTGGGTCGTCAGATACATGGTACATACAACTTTATTTATACAACTGTTGTGCAAAATACGACGACACATATACTGTGAGTTTCAATACAAATATTGTAACGTATATAATACGACAATATTCATATTTAAATTATTACAATGTCATATAAAGTACAACAACAAATAATTCAAGTCCCGAAGAAACACGAGAAGATTTTTATCCTCCTCATTCTAATGCGGTGTATTTTTGACGCTTTTAAGGTTGGGTCCTCATCACCCTATAGTTGTTCACCAAAACCAATTAGTAAATGATGTATAAAATATGTCACACACATTTTATTATTCTCAACATAATTATTATGCCACACCGTTTCATATGTTGATTAGGCTTGTGACTAATTACAGTATCACCACTTTGTACCCAAGTTCTCTCTGCTAGTCCCAAATTTATACTTTTATTACACGAAAGGGTGGTGAAGTAAAAGGGTGAGCACAAATAGTCGAAGAAAGAATATCATGACTTAAGATAATTACATTATCAATAGCTCTTCATCAATACTAAATCGATATTTAGAATATATGGTAGAAGATAAAAGTTTTCAACCATAATAAGCGGTAGAACAAGCAATCCATTAGAAGAGTCAAGTAGAACATAATGTCTATTATCTCCTAAATTAAAAGTTCATCGTTAATATTTCATCCTCGTAATACTCATCAATAGGTTCTTTATTGTACCCAAAGACAAAGAGAACTCTCATCACTTGTCTTTACCGAACCACCAAAGATTATAGTTAAATTCACAATTCATATTTATAATCGAGTAAATCAATGACCATCTTTCTTTGCAATACGTGCCTAAGGCATAAAATTGTAAAACTAATAACCAATATCCATCTTTGCACTACTGAATAAAAGATATACAATCATAAAACCAATAATGCTTGAGACTCGACAATAGTATCACACGACCACGAATTATCCATACCTACGCGCCAAAGATATTCGTGTTTTCATTCTGATCATGATTATCTACCGAATGATCCTCGGTCATAATCATCATGTCAGTCCATCTATACACTTCTGGGTTAAAGATGACTTTTACCACATCGTTTGTAACATTACTGGTTATGATTATACCGAATAATCTCTCGGTCATAATCATACCAAGTCCATCTATCGCACCATCTTGGCCATAGATGACTTTCAACACAATATAAGCATGAGAATGATGACAATGATATATATAATGAATAAACATAGATTATCATAATAATAAGATAACATAAATCTTAGTGATTTTTAACTTAATTATCCAGAGTCCAAATTGATAACATAATAATAGATGAAGCACAAACTATTAAGGATATTCTAATCTTTTCAGGACCTTTCATCATTTAATGACAATATGAAGAAACGAATAATAACATCTTACCATAATATGTAGTATGAAAGAAAATGATATCACTTTACCATAAAAATGATACCCCTTACCACAATAATGATATCCCTTATCTTAAGCATGTGACTTGATTCTACTTTCTGTGAAATTGATCATTTATCCGATTAATTGCTCATTTGACCATTTATAAATTTAACATTTTACAATTTTAAAATAATAATCATAAATTAAATTAGACTTTTATTTTATAAAAGTCGGGGTTTTACAACAGTTGTGCAGGCTCACAAATTAAACACAATCTACAACTATAGAGTTAAGTCACTTTATGATCGTAGAGTACTCACTCTATTATCTGAAGATTCACTCTATGTTTCTACAGTAGTAGCGTGACTACTCTACGATCGTAGGGTGATTTAATTTACGATCGTAGACTGTTTATATTTGGAATTTACACAGATGTGTACCTCTATTTATATATATATATATATATAATAAAACGCTTCTGACATATGTAATTCAAATATAAGTTGTTATATACAATTTTCAATAGTACTTTGATAATAAAAAAAATATTATAAAATGATATAGTTAATTGTGGTTAATTGTTTTTATTAAGCTCACTCATGTATAGTGGATCATCTATTAATTATACTCTGTCACATTATTTTATAAATTAATTTTTATAATAAAAAGATTATCACTATAGCAACACTTTAAAATTTTTACCTAAATTTTTACCTTTAGAAATACTGAAGTAAGATTTGGTTCGTTGAATGAAAATTTGATATAATAATGTACTTCATAGTAGTGTTAATAGTAGGATATTACAATTGATTTGTTTAGTTAAAGTTCGGTTTGTAGTAATTGTGAAATCACATATATGCACGTACCAAGCAATTATAATTCGATTAAAAATTGAAAAACAAAATAACTATAATTTTAATTTATTTTTTCAAAATTCAAATATGACAATATCCTTGGCTGGCTTAATGTTGGTTGTATCCGCCCTTATGACATCATTATAATCAGATTATGATAATCACGATTGCATTCTCTACGCTAAATAGCTTCACAAATCTTAATGACAATAGTTGTCATAATTAAAAAAAAAACACAATAATAAATTTACATAATTTATGTCACAATAAGATATTATTATAATCAGAGTGCTCCATTTGTCACAATTAGAGATTATCATGATTAGACTATACTTAATAAGTAACTTCAGCAGTTGGCGTAGTGGTTTAAATTATACCCCATAACGAGTCGTAGACTCAAATGTCTTGGTTCAAATACCACCAGCTCCAATTTGTGAAACCAATAAAAATGGTCATGGCACCACGGGACCTGACCCGGGGTGAGGAGAGATTAATCGGAATGCGGACCAAAAATTTTATGTGAATATTAAATTAATAAAAAGTTACAATTAAAGATGATATGAGTAAATTATAAGAGACAAAAAGATTGTCGATAGAGACGCCAAAGAATGTTTGGTACCGTACGACGGCGATGTAACCACTAATCATTGGTGAATCTCACAACAAAATAATTGTCGGATATAAAAAACGACAAAATAATCGTTAATAAAAATTATCGGCTGAACTGTTACCTTTCACTGTTAAAATATCTTGCAATAAATAACACACAATATGCTTGCAATTACTTAATTAAAAGTCACATGTAGTTTAAAGTTAGACAAACTCATTAACACGTTATGTATACAATATTGTACACATAAATATATGTGATAGTACTGCATATATAATAATAATAATAATAAAGAGAAATTGTTGTAATGATGAATTTTAATTTAAAGAAAATATTAGACATTGTTATCTATTTAACTCTCATAATGGATTGCTTATTCCACTTCAGTTATTCGTTAAAGACATATGACGTCAAATATTTTCTAAATTTTTGATTTAATCGTTGTTGAACGTTAAAGATAATTTCATCTGTTATCTTAGTCATGATATCGTTTATTAGGTTATTCGAGCTCACTCTTTTATTTCCTAATTCCTTTTAGAAACGTGGTCGGGGCTAGCGGGGAGAACATGAGAATGAAGTGATAGTCCAAGTTGGTAGCAGTAAAAGTACTCACCAAGTTATAAAATAGTGTGCAAATTATTGTAGCGAAAACTTAGCATGTGTATGTGCTATACACGATATTGTAATAATTTTTATTATATGAGTTGATGCAAGTGTTTTGTATTTTGACGACTCAAATTGAATTGTGTAAATTCGAATTTGAGAACGTCACAATTGTCACATTATTATTTTAGTTTATCTCTTAAAGTTTTGCGTTGTCATAATTTAAATTTATTATGAAATTAGTAAACATATAAATTATTTTTATAATTAAAATTTTCGCTAATATCAAGTAGTGTAAAGAGGTTAGCATTAAAATTGTTAAAAAAATGTAACGTTGCTATTTTTATAGGCCGTATCCATTGTCATATAAAAATAAAAATAGCAACACAATAGGAAAAAGAGTAGTATTAAGAGTAATATTAGAGAAAATAGAAAATCAAGGCAGTATTTTCATATACACTAGTACTATTTTAATTTTTAATTTTAACCACAAAGAGAGAGATCGATCCATGTATCATGCACTTTTTCATAAGCTTGTTGTTCCTTTAGAATTAACAACCTGTCAAAAAAAGAATGTCCCTTTAATGGAAGAATATCTTTTCCAAAGTTGTTTATACAGACAAATACTACAATTTTACTCTCAATTTAATCAACATAAAAGATTGTCGTTTTAAAAAAAAATATTTGTTTCAATTTATTTTTCGTTTATAACTTTTTAGGAGAATAAATTATTTACTTTCCTATATTATCTCTACCTTTTCTTATTTTCCCAAGAAATTATCACCCTTGTATTAGTAGTTTTTAACTTCTCATAAAGAGATAGTGATAGAATTTTAAATAAATTTTAATAACTTTTTAAATTAATATGTAAAACGATAATCTTTTAATAACCGAGTAGTAGGTAGTACAATTTAGTAGTAGTAATTAAATTATTGATCTTAATCTTTTAATATGTAAAACGATAATCACTTGTTACGAATATTATTTCAGCAACTAATAATTATGAACTTAATTATTGATCTCCATATTTAATAATTTAAATTAAATTAAAATTTTCTCCTGTCTCTACAACTTTTAACAATATCAATTACCACTATAAGCTGTAGCGCTAGGTAACAAAAAAAAAAAAAAAAAAAAAACCAAGGCATGAAAGGTAGTATTGACGAACCAAAATAAAAAAACAAGACATAGAAGAATACAAAACATACTACTCTCTATTTATGCAACCCATAGATTAGAGTCTGACCTACTATAGGTAGGATCTACTATGTGGGACCGGGGACATATTGATACAAAGTTCAAATTTAGTATTTTTAATGTTGAAATTATGATTTTTTTTACTTTCATATATAATTAGTAATAAAAAAAATTCCGTACGTGCAATTAAAATTAGTAGAAATTATCATTTTGTTATGGATAAGAAAATGTTTGGTTTCAGTATTGTTGGGCCATGATCTTTTTTT
The DNA here is from genome assembly GCA_020205605.1 of Panax ginseng. Classification (NCBI taxonomy): domain Eukaryota; kingdom Viridiplantae; phylum Streptophyta; class Magnoliopsida; order Apiales; family Araliaceae; genus Panax; species Panax ginseng. Next base: position 6,583,795 of record CM035138.1, on the reverse strand, counting down.
TATTGGGTCAGATTTAATGGGCTCCTCCCTGGTTATGATTATTCTTGTCCTCATTTAATCCTAGGATGCGATTAAGTAGAATTACTAGATGAGTATGGTTCCACTTGGGCTTTGATCGGTGTAGATTGGGGATAGAACTTTGACTGTCATCTCTGCATTGCATTTAATGAGGATTGAGAGGCTTAGTTAATTTGAAAAGTTATGGGCAAAAAAAAAGTCGATTCTGTCTGAGACAAAACCGGACTTTGGGGATATAAAGCAAGGATGACACACGTTGAAAGGTAACTTCATAAATTATTGCTCTCAAGTCACTAGATATTTATTCCTCCATTGTTAACCTTGTGATCAGATTAACTTCCTCTCACGGAGGGTATCCCAAGCGGTCTGGCCAAATCGAAAGCTTTTAGTGTTGATTGTGTTTCTGTATGCGGGGATCAAGACGTCTTACGTGATTGGGACGTGGAGAAAGATTCGGCGTTAACATTGGCGCTGTAGAAGGAGGTCAGTGTTCTAGTGTTCTTGAAGTTTTCAATCACAAATCAGGTATGCTTCTGCGTCTAATCCATGGTGAAGAAGAGTAGAACAATTACCTCTAAAGGATACCCGATGGCTATAACCGTCTACCACAATGAGTATCTGTCCAGGATTGATTGGGTCCTTGAAAGAATGTTCATGCTGATGCTGCTTCCAAGCGGTTTTCCGAGGTTCTCGTTCGAGAGCCGGATGATCTTTGGAAGAAGATTGATTTTTGATGCCCGAAGAATACCGACCATGGTAGGAAAAGGGTAGAAGGTATCTTTAGAGAATCTTATACTTAAAGTGGTCGGGGTGACGAATCCGATCAAGTTAGAAAGAAGTCACACTTTAAAGACATGTCTCGAGGCCTTCCTTGGGATCGAAGCGGACCCAATGACCATTTTCTGATTGATTGACCGAGAAGGGTATTCCTACTATTGGTCTTGGGATTATGGTCGCAGCAGACGAAGGCTCACCACAAAGGATGTAAAGTTTCACCGAAGTAGATCCAAAATCACACTCCAGAGTCCATTAAGGGCACACACCACAGCACACTTTGTCTTGGGAAATTCATCTAAAGTTGTAGCTCGGATGGAAAGCGGTGAGAGTCCGATAAAGCCGTTCAGATGATTTTAAAGATAAGCAGAGCTCGTGGACATTGCATACAGATGGATATTCTATTTCGAACATCAGTATAGCAGGCTATTAAGGATTCAATCGCAATAACAATTCCACCGCCGTTGCATTATCGAAGCTGGCCACTACAGATGCTTATAACTTTGACGACAGATGGCGTCATTTCTTCGGATCAGATGCTGGCAAAGAAGACCAAGTACAAGAGTGTCCATTTTGTAATCATTGATGAGAATCTTTATCGAAGGACCTTTTTCGTCATCATTACTTAAACATTTGGTTCCATCCGAAGCAGGGTGTGTTCTTCGGGAAGTTCATAAAGATATTCGTGACAATTATTTGGCCCGAAGTTGTTGACCTACAAAGCAATTTGGCAGCGATATTCTTGAAAGAACTGGGGATTCAGCACAGAAAGACTTCGGGTATTCTACTTTGGACCCATCTCCCACTATTGAGGAATTTCGGGCGCCGTCCGAAGCTGCAAATGTTGCTTGGAGGGTTCATGTGGATATTTGTCCGCCAAGTGGTTCGATCCCACATCAGCCACCAAAAGGCTATATTTCAATTTTATCTCCTATACCTCTTCTTTATGCAGGGGGTAGTCGTCTTTGGGTCCATTGCCTAGGGATCAGGTTAACAAACGCCAGCTCATGGGATCGAAGTTTAAAGCATTCATAAGGAACTTCCGTAGCTCATCCATATTCTGACATGCACAGCAAATGCCACCTCGGAGTTAGGAGGTTCGGGAAGACTCGCTGACCATTCGATGGTAGCCTCTTCGGCAGGTGGTCACTTTGGCATTGTCAGGCCCTTCGGGGTAGGCAATTGTCGTCACTTTGGCATTGTCAGGCCCTTAGGGGTAGGCAATTGTCGCCACTTAGACTTCGTCAGGCCCTTCGTGGTAGGCGAATGTCATCTTTTGGTTTTAATAGGAGGTTCGGGAGGACTCGCTGACCATTCGATGGTAGCCTCTTCGGCAGGTGATCCTTTTGACTTCGTCAGGCCTTTCGTGGTAGGCGAATGTCATCTTTTGACTTTGTCAGGCCCTTTGTGGTAGGCAAGTGTCATTCTTAGACTTTGTCAAACCCCGAGTGGTAGTCAAAGGTCCTTATATCTTGATCCTTATATCTTGGTCCTTATATACTTGTTCTACCCCCGAGTGGTGAGCAAGATCTTGATGGTACAAGAGGAGGATCGGTAAATTCACTTCACACATATGACCGATCTCACACTTGATAGCTGATAAGTATGCATTACTTTATTTTGTTCAAGTGTTGAGTTCGGATTATATTATCATTGTTCTTAATCTGTTATATAGTTTGCTTAATTATTATTAACGGTTTAAAATAAGAGGCACTTTTGCAGCTTTTCAAGTTGATTGATGATCCATTATTGACAAGAAATGTTTACGAAGTAATAAGGCATGAAGTTGATATTTCATTAAATATTAACTGTTTACATAAAGTTAGAATTTTCACGAAAGTTCTACAACTAGAGATAAGGAGAGGTCATCTTGAGCTTCTTCCTTGTCATCGTCACCATCTAAAGAGTCTAGAAGAGATGGATCTACCTTGGCCGAGCTTTTCTTGCCTTTACTTGGCCGATTTCATATCCTTTCGCATACATATGGACGATCTTATTGTTCAAATTTCTACGATTTTTCTCAGATTCTCGGCTGGATATCCCTCTGAAATTCTTGATCGATGGCGAGACTCAAATTCTTAAGGGCCTAAGCTCTTTGAGCTTTCTTCGAGCTTCGACGATGTGTCGATGATGCTTTGATCCTTTAAACTTGACAGATCGACATTTGTATCGGTGATGACCCGATGAAGTGACCTTGGTCGCTTTCGCTTCTTCTTTGATCTTGTCGATATCCTTCCGAAGGCATTCATTGTTGAAGAGAGCAATATCAAGATTGTTTCTTTCTTTTGCCAACACGGACTTTCGGATGGCGTTATCTCTTCTAACATTCTCTTGGCATTCTCTTGATATCTTCTTGACTTCTTTATATTTGAGACGGAGGAGTACCGAGAGGCAGTGTTTACTTGCAGATGACTAATATTAATCGATCAGTTCAGATTGATGGTCGAATCTCAACTTCCTTTAGTCTGGTATTTCACTCCTTCACCCATCGGTTTCATGATGGAATTATTGCGAACCGAATGATCATCGGTGTCGCCACGACTTTCGCCTACCTTCATTAAGAAAAAATGGTTTTTGTGGCGAAGGTCCGAGTCGTTCGGGAGGCGGTGAAATATTTGTTGTTGTATGTCCTTGGGGCGGAGTTCTTGATTGGACTTTCGATCTTAATTTATCTTCTTATTTGATGTTCACCGAGATAGGCATCGGTAAGTTGTATCTTGGGCCTTTGTTGATCTCATTATAATTCCTTTTATTCGGATCGATTGCCTTATACTCTTTCATTAAACCTCCTGTTTAATAAAAGACAGAAGCAATGTTGGGCCATGATCCTTTTCCTTATTGGGCCGACTTAATGGGCTCCTCCACAGGGTTATGATTATTCTTGCCTATTGAATTAGGATCAATTGGACCGAATTTACTAGATGAGTATGATTCCACTTGGGCTTTGTGGGGTGTAGATTGGGGATAGAACTTTGATTGTCATCTCGCATTGCATTTAATAAGGATTAGATCGAGGGCTTAGTAAATTTGAAAATTCAGGGGCCCGAAAAGTCGATTCTTGTCTGGGACAAAGCGGACTTTGGGGATATAAAGCAAGGATGACACACAGTGAAAGGTAACTCATAAATTATTGCTCTCAAGTCACTAGATATTTATTCCTCCATTGTTAACCTTGTGATCGCCTGTACTGACTCTCACGCCGGAGCTATCCCCCGACGGTCCTAGCCGTCAAACTTTTGGTGTTGACTGTGTTTATTGTGCAGGATCAGGACGTCTTACGTGATTGGGACGTGAAGAAAGATAAAGTATCAAATTTTATATACTATACATATCAATTTCTTATTTATTTGGAAGGGATGGATGGATTTTTAATGATTTTGAGTTGTATCGAGGTTTTGTAGGCAATCAAATCATTGTTGGATCATCCGATATGATCGGAGTAGTGTGTATGGAGTATCAAATATGATCGGAGTAAATGCATGCTATTGGTAGCTAGCTATATACCGGTATGAATTAGGATTATGGACGGACTGATCCGGTTGTTACTCTGGCGAACCCATTCATTATTATCTGGCACTAAAAGTAAAAGTGGCCTATTTAATTACGAAAAACACTTGACCTCTGCCAAATTTACAATTTCAACTTCTTCTAATGAAATTCCGATTTAAATAATATTAAACCACCACCCAGCCCAGGGTGATTATTCAATCATCATGCATACCAGTCTAGTCTTGCTCTACAAAGAGTTATTATATACACATATTTCATCATTATTATAATTCACCACCCTTGGGAACAACTCTTATTTTTGTTCATTATTGCTGGCTAAAGTTGTCTCGGCACCTAAAACATTATGGCCATAAAAATCGGTAGAGCACGTACGAGCTGAAATGTACACTAAAAATTGTAGTAAGAGTTTTTCTGACAACTCGTGCAATTTATAGAATTTGAGGCAACTAATTGTATGGTATTCAAGCTTCTTACGCTGCCATCTAACTACTCTTGGATGTTGCATTGTTGAAGAAAAGGGTGACTATAGTTTACGTGTTTCCTCCAATACGGCTTATACTTCTCAAATCCAATACCTAACCATGGCTTCATCACACCATCATAGTGTATCACGGCTGCCTGTTCAATATCGCCCTGCTTTACACCAGAATGATGTCCCAACCCTAGAACATGCCATCTCCTGTCCAAGGCTACAGTCTGGTTGTAGAAGGTTACCCAACCTAAAGGCAAGCTACCAGCTTTCCATAGCGGCCTCTTCTTTCCCTGGCATCACAAAAGAAAAACTAGCATTAGAATTTAGAATTACATACATGCTTCAACCGCGCTTTATTGAATTAAACGAGAGCAAAAAATATAATTAATATAGACAAACAGAACAGAAAGATCTCCCGTAGCTCAAGACGAGACGGTGTGTGCTTAGCAAGTCCTAAAAGCTAATCAAATAGACTTTAATTTAAACTGATCCCTTTAGAGAACTAAAACGGATGAATTGGGAGGTCAGAAACTATTTCAATCTAGAAACAAACAAGACAAGCAAACATAAACAGGCATGAATGCATTACCCACTGCAGGTATTTTTCATAGTCTCTGGTTAAGCTGTGTCTTCTCCATTCTTGCAAATCAAAAATATTCATCCCAAATGCCCATGTGCATGCCTTGACATCGAACCTCCTTGCCACCATTGGGTCTGAAAAGTTAATAAGCATATTCATCCTACGGAATGAAGGACTATCTACTTGACAAGTCTCCACTGCTCCATTTACTTTGCCCTTCATGTCAATGCTCCAAAGCCTTGTTAGATCCCTTTGCACAATCACATCGTGGTCAAGGAGCACAACCTTATTCAGCCTAGGAAACATATCTGGCAGATAGAACCGAAGATGATTCAGTGCAGAAGTATATCTCGTGTCGTGGGAATTTTCCTTCTGCATTGTTATATCATAGTTATTGGACAACCGGTTGAAATTGTCTATGCTCTGTATCTCAATTGTGGCATTACCAGGAGGATATAATAAGAACCACATAGAGATTGCGGGAAGGTTGAGAGAATCGGTTACTATATGGAAGATGATCCTCTCTGGTTCCTGCATGAGTCCAATAAACAATTTTTAAACTCTCATAGTGTATCAGCAGTATGCAACAATATTTTACCGTCTTACAAAGTAATTATCGCAGGTCTCAATTGGCTCAACAATTAAAGTACAGAACCCTAGGGAGTTAAAATTATATTGGCCTAACATTTATAAAACCCATAAACATCCATATTCTTTTGGTAGCAGAAAAGGGTTCACATTGAAAATGGAACCAAGAAAATTTGAGCACTCATTAATTACAAGTCCAATGATCAACAACAGAAAAAAAGATTGCACCTTCTCAAAATAACTTATTGTTGCACTAAACAAATTAAGTGTTTTCTGAGCAACTGCTGCTTATTCATCAAGTGAATCCTTGAAATAGCAAAATGCAAATTGACTAACCAGATACAAGTTAACTTTTTCCATATAAACACCAAACTCAAAACTTGTTCAATGATAACAAAGGTTGTCGCCTAACATTTACACGGTTTAAACAACCAAACTTCAGTTTAGATTGGTAACATCAACCAAACTTCAGAAGGGCTATGAATGACCTACAGTGTCCAAACTCTATACTGTCCATACTGGAGTCCGACCAAGGGCATGCATGCAAGCTCACTACTTTAAAGAACGGTAGTCAGTTATAGTTGTAACTTCCGTGTAAGAATCCTATATATCAATGGTCCTTTTTGGGACATTTCACTCTATCTTAGGGACATCAGCATATATGACTAGTATGGATAGAAAATAAAGTCAGCAGCTTACCTTAGCATTAGAAATGGTTGACTGCACAACCACAGCACAAGCCAAAACATTGTCAGAGAAGACAGCAAAATGATATGAATCTGTATCATGCAAGTCTTGATGGCTTGGGAGCTTCCGCTTCTCAGGTGGCAGTGCAAAGTATTCGGCAGTCAGCCGCATAGAGAGACAATGAAGGCCTTTTGGGGTAGTTCTTCCAGCAAGCTGAACAAGAAATGAAGCTTGATTTTTCTGTGTTCTGACCTGCTCTTCAGCATTGTACGTCATAGCGCGAAGCTTTTTGACCATTGCAGAGCAATCAGGGTATACATGAACAGCTTTTGACAATGTTCCTTCCATGGCTCTTGACCTCAGCAAAGCCCTGAAAAGTTTACCCTTTTTCAGTTCATACATGAGATTGTTTGTGACTCTTCACAGAAGGGAGAGACTTCAATAATTCTTGATTAATTTATACACTTAACTTGAAAACGAAAAACTGGCTAGTATATACTCCTAACATCATTGAACTAAATAATATTTGAATAACTATAATTTGATACACATAGAATTGATAATAGTCACAGAAATGGAAAGAGAGAAAGGGGGGAATAGAATGAAAAGTGAAGGAAAATGTATTTATGAATAATAAGTTTCATTCACTGTATTTAAAACTTGTGCTGTTTATAATAACTACATAAACTTCTGTCATTCTGTGTTCCTTCACCTAATGCTCTTCATCAGTATTTGAGTACAACCTTTGACATTTACATAATATCAAAACTTCAATCAGCAAAACTGGTAATGAATACTCAAAAGTACAGATAATGTAGGCAATAACACAAGCAATGTTTTAAATAAAACATTCCAGCTAATAAAACACATGCTATGTTTTAAATAAAACACAAAGTACAGATAATGTAGCCAATAAAACACAAGCTATGTTTTTATTACACTCCAGCCAAAGCAAACACAACAATTGGGGAGTGTATACATTAATATCTATTTCAATAAGAAATAAGAGAATTAATAGAAGACAGAAGTTACAATGAGAAGAAGAAGAAAATATATATATTAGGAGCCAGAAAGAAAAAAAAAGTAATGAATTTACCTCTTAGATAACTCAGAATCCTTGGTGGATTCACCCATCGCACGTTCCAAATCTTTAATTCGCTGCTTTAACTCCTTCACCAAATGGGAGTTGCTATTCGGTGGTGCAAAACTCAAGTATGCTCTGGCCCTAATAACCTGATCCTTCATCTCTTTCCACTTCTCATCTATTACCCTCCTTGATAGTGATTGCACTTTTCGGTCATGTTGGGCAATTTTTTCTTTATATTCTTCCTGCTACAAAACAAAATCAAAAACATATGCTTATTACAAAAGCCAGTGTATGGATATGGAGGGTATAGGGAGGTCTTTACAAAAATGAAGAATATCTGCACGGAACATCAAGCCTTACAACAATATCAATTATCTAGCACAAAAAAATATCAGACTTTTTTGTAATAAATCTTTATAGTACATAATGTATCTCTTTAAGAGAAAGTAAGAAACTCAAATGACCTGTACAATAAATGAATGGGTAACAAAACTAAAAGGAACGCATTTATACCCCCATATATATAACCCTCTACAAACAAAACAATAAAGATATTACACAATTTTGTGCTACCGCCCATAGACTTCCTAAAAAACACAAAAGAAACTACTGATCTTGAAAAACACTTATTTGATCCAAAATATAAGAGAATAAAAAATGCATAGCACGACACAATCAACCCCTTTGCATCCTTGAAAGGTCCAGTATTTCATTGCTCCCCCATGATCCACATGGGCACAGCCAAGTTATGTCACTAAATCCATTAAACAATTCAAATCACTATTCAATCTATCAGTATAAATCGATATTATTCTAATGGAAAACCATATTATTCATACCACTCTCTGAGTTGGGAAAGAGCAAAGAAGCAATGAAAAGAATGCGAATATTAAACCAGAAAACTAATAAAGCTAAAAGAGTGCCAATTAACAGAAAAAGCAAAGACTACTTATCAAACAGTACTCTAGAGGTTTATAACAAAACTACAACCAAATATGCCTTATATTCTAATACACTAGCCAAATTAAAGTCCATTCAGGAATTGTCATACACAGTGCCATGGCTTTGCCTGATTTTGAGGATAGCATAAAGTATTCCCATCATGGTAACTTACAATACCCTTCGCTAGCTTACAGGAAAGTTTGTTCAAGTAAGCACCCCCAGGGATTTTAGGCAACAATTTAAGAGGGAAAAGGTGCATTGATCGACAAATAAAATGAATTCAGAAAACTCAAGTGAAGTGTAGATAGATTCCAAATGGGGACATTTAAAACTCATGGAAAACCTCCTCTAGTACTCCCAACTTAACAAGCACATGAGAAGTGTGCATTTGATTAAATCCAGATACACAAGCAAGTCTTGAGATTACGGATTACCAGACGCAAACAGCTTATGTTACTAAATACAATCAATAACTGGATAGCAGAGCTAGACACATATTTTGACATCATTTTAGAAAGAAAATAATCCAACATAACTGATAGCAAATATTAGCAATAGCCATTACCTTTTATCTGAAACGAACAAAACTAAGTTTTCATCGTCAATCTTAAGAATGTGAGTGCGAGTATTGTGATTTTCAAAACAATATGCAAACACTACAAATAACTGTCCAGTCATTGTAATATACTTGTACAGATGTTTTACCTTTCCTCTGGATATGGACAATGAATTCTCTGTTTTTCTTTTTTGATTGTCTTCTGTTGTATCATAATTGGTCACTGAACATAACCAAAAAGCAAAGAACAATTAAGGTCAGAACCAAGAAGTACATTAAAATTTGAGACTACAAATAAGCACATTCAAGGGCACCAACCTTTCCTTTCTGACAAGGTAACATTGCCTCCAGAATTTTTAGGTTCTTTAGACTTCAGTTTCTCGTCAAAAGGACTAACGGTAACATTAGAACTAAAATTTCCATCTTTGTACACTAGTGAAGGCGGTTCATTTACAACTTTAACCTCCTCCTAAACAACAAGAACACCGATTCCACATTCATTAGCAACATAGAAAATCAAAGGTACATTACCAGGAAAGGGATACAAGACCAGCGAACTCAAAGATACCTTGTCTATTGCTCGGAGATTGAGAACATCTTTCCTGTATTTCTGAACAAAATTGAAAAAACCACCATCAATTTCCATCACGAAATACTAGCTAAACTTAAACTTGTTCAAGTCACTAAAAAAATGTATTCATTCAATATTTTTCCATTACATTTAGACTGAAACACAAAAATGCAAAATTGAGACAAAATTCCACACAGCTCATCCTAATACAACTATATGACTTGCTCAAGGCAATCTTTTTCTCTTTTCCACATCTCTGCTCCCATAGTGGACAACCTGGTCATTTCCTTGATGCTTTGTTTGGAACTAGGGAGGGGAGGACGAAGGAAAAATAAATGAAATTAAACAAAGAAGAATACTAGGGCTTTGTCACCAGTTCATTACGCTTAATAATGCAGAGGCTTTTCCCTTTTTCATTTTTCTTTTCCCAATAATAACGTTAAAAAATTAAATCTATTGCAGCTGAGACGAATCCGGAATTTTCTAGCCAACGAATAACGCAAAGATAAAAAAAACGTAAACAGTTAAAAGTAAAGAAGAGAGATCATACAATAGTCGATAAATCTTCAAAATTTGCTGTTGAAGCTGCTAACAAAATCCAGAAACGTCCAATTATTATCATAAGGAACTGGACATAATCCATGTAAAAACCAAATATAAAGACTGGAATTATTTCAAGATAAAGATTTACCGTCAGAAATGAGATGTAAATGCCTGCCGGAGAGCAGAAAGACTGGAAGAAAGACAGAAACGGCGAGGAGAGAGAGGATGAACCTCCTAGTGCATCGACGAAATCGCGTCATCGATGATAATTTTTAGTAAGGCTGATAGAATTAAGGTTTTGGAACATTTGTCCAGATGAATTTGAACCAAGATTCGAAACGTGAACAGATAAGCAGAAGTAACTAGGGTTTTACGCGGTTTTGCTTTCGACTATATATAGATGAGAGAGAGTAATAGAGGGAGTTTTACAGATAGAGAGAGGGGGGAAACTGAAAGGAAGCGGTGAAATAGGAGATGCCATGCCATGCCATGTTCATGACTGATAAAGCTTTAAATCGAAGGTAAGGAGTAATTGTTTGATTTTGATTTATACTTTGGGGTTTGCGTCGAGATTTGAAATAGGCGACTTTAAAGATGGATGAAATAGTCCATGCCTATAATCCGGTTGGCATGTTTATTTTTTTTAATTTATTTTTATGATATACATAAAATTTTGTTTGCGTTTTAATATTTTATTGATTAATTAATAAATTTATATAAAATTAAACTTTATGCTAACCAATTCCCTATAAACAACTACTCCCTCCCTCCGTTTCAAAGTATATACTTAAGTAAATTAATTTAAATATTTTTATACTTAAAATTAACATAATTTTTAAAATTTTAATTAATATAATAATAAATATTATAAAATATATCAAAAGTATTTTTTATTGTAAAATTTATATTATTATAATCTTTAATAAAGCATATCAAATTTAAATTTGAAAATATATCAATTTGATTTTCAAAATTAATACTAATCTTATAATCTATAATTTGAAACATACACTATATATATCTTAAGAATAAATAGTAAATAGAATATAAAAACTTTAAAACTGACGCAAGTTTAAGAAAACAGTTAAGTTTTATTCTCTTTTTAATAAAATATATATTAATTTTACAAATATATATATATAATGTCATTTGGCCGTGCAAAGTGCCAAAGAGAAAATACCATTGAAGTCTTTTGCATAACATTTGTCTATATTTAATATGAATTTTTTGTGACTAATTAAAAAAAAATATAGGTTCGAATCCCCCAAATTAGCCAAAAAAAGAAAAGAAGAAGACATACTACGAATAGATATAATATGATGAGTATGATGGTAGTTACTTACATTTAAGTATATTATAAGTTAATTATATTTTAATAAGTTATTTTATATGTTATTTTTAAAAATTTATAAAAAATTGTACAGATAATAATAGTCTTCTTATGTACAAAATGGATTTAAAGCACTCTCTTAAATAGAACTTTTTATTAAAATTATGTCATTATTGTAATTCTTTTAAATATAAAATAATATTAAAATAGAGTGGTCCCATTTGCTTTCCTTTTAATTATAAAAATGTCACTCGCGGTCCAAATTATTTTTTTAAAGAATCTCCAAAACGACGTAATTTTAATAAATAAATATTATTTAAAAAAAAGTGTTATTTAATATGAGTACTTTAGATACAAACTCTTCTTATATATACTCGCAAGTAGTTAAGTTTCAACATTCACATTTGTTATAGCCAAATTTAGTTTAAAATTTAATTAAGTAAATAGTATAAAACATACTCGCTTATATGTGAATTATTTGTTTTAATATATATATTTAGAGGACGGATTTGAAGCACACATATCTCTTAAATAATATATATTTATTAAAATTACGTCGTTTTGAAAATTATTTTAAAAAATAAAATAATATTAAAAAAAAGTGGTCCCACTTGTTTTCTTTTTATTTACAAAAATATCACCTATGGCCCCACTTATATTTTTAAAAATCTCAAAAACAACGTATTTTTAATAAAAATATAGGAATTTGATATTTTTACAAGAGAAATTGATATTTTCACCAGTCTTCCATAACATGAATAGTAAACGGGACCAACATTTATGTGAGTGTACCCTTGTGAAAATATCAATTCCAAAAATATATTATTTAAAAAATATACGTTTTAGATTGGTCATATATACAGTGGCAAAGCAATGGTAAAAATGAATTTTTGAAATCACTTAAAAAAAAAATTTACCTCATTCAATTTTTGACCCCCACTCAGTTTTTTTTTAATTAGAGATACCCAAGCGGCCAAGCCTCAATCCGAAATCTCATACATCAATATATGTTCAGCACTTTAGCTACAAAATACAGAGAAGGAGTAAAGCCAAATCGCTAAAGGCAAAAGCCAAATCGTGAACCATCAAAGCCTTTCGCGAGTGGTCGGAGTGGATAGGGGGTGTTGGCGAAGCAGCGAGTGTGAAGAAGTCAGTCGCGACTCTATTCTACGTGACTCTCTTGCGACCTTGTGCCTTACGCAGTAACAAAAATTACTATCTCTTCAATTTCTCCAATCTCAGTTTTGTTTTCAGAAATCAATTGTGATTTCTCCTTTTTGTTAGTACTATTAAATTAGATATTTGGATGTATTTGTCTAACCCGAAAGTATAAAGTATTTAAAAAAATTGGCTCGAGGGCACTGCTCCCGAACTCCCGCCAAATTTTTTATAACTTACTAATAATTTTGACCACATTCTTTAAAGCTTATTGGCCGCCATAATTTGATATATATATATATATATATATATATATATATATATATATATATAGTCCATTTCAAGGGCTCACCCCTTTAGCGAAGGGCCAGGACGACGGATCGAGGCAAGTGACCGTAATGTTTATCTGCGCCAACATTTTAATATTATTTTAATCCAAACCAACAAATTTGTATCGGTAGGCCTTTATTTTATTTTTTTATTCTATTTTAATGTGCTGAGTCATGACATATAATGGAGAAATGAAAAAAAAATATTTAAGCCGGTACAAGCTCTTCTGGCTGGATTATTTTTAATAATAAATATATTTTTTTATTCCATTTTAATGTGCTGAGTCATGACATATAATGGAGAATTGAAAAAAAAAATTGTAAGCCGGTACAAGCTCTTCTGCCCGGATTATTTTAATAATAAATATATATTTTTTATAACTATACTGACAATATAATTTTACGTGAGCCTCTCTTATTAAAATAGAAGTCGGTACAGGTAAATAATTAGGCACAACAACCTCTGTCGGCTTATCAAATAGAAAAGTTAATTTCAGCCATCAATTCAATTTATCAACGGTCCAAAAAGGGGGTGTTGAACAGTTCTCCATAAAGCAATAATTTGCTATGGAAGGTTCTATATATATATATATATATATATATATATATATATATATATATATATATATATATATATAGAAAGGCTTTAAAGCGAACTAAAAAGCGAACTAAAAATGCTTAACAGTAATTAGTCTTTGGTGTCTATGTGACAGATTCTCGACCCGTCGTCAAAGACTACATGGCTATAACGACGGATCGAATCAGTTGCCATAGACACCAAAAGACGACGATTAAATCTTTGGTTCGCTTTCTTTAAAGTTCACTTTAAAGACAGATAGTATATATATATATATATATATATATATATATATATATATATATATATATATATATATATATATATAACCATTTAATTGTTTGGTAACATAGATGGATTAGAAAAGTGGCATACATGAAACGTGCATGGTGCCTAGCCTAGATCAATAGTCATTGCATTGCACCAACTTGAAGGAACAATTACTTGTTTTTAATTCAATTGGTGTATTTAATTTAGAAGTGGTTAACATGAAATTTATTTAAATAAGTTGGTTAATTAGTTAATAAAATGTTAACAAATAAACGAGATTTTATATGTGTCAGTATTCTATGGATTAATTGATCAACTTATCAATCTCTCTAATCCAATTGCTTATCCAGGTAAAGTGGTACTAACATGATCCGTATATTGAGCATGTTATATCCATACCCAAACCTAAACCCATGTGATGTGATGTCATGTGATGATGTTTGTACTTTTTGATATCAAAAGAATTTTTTGAAAATTATTCGCAGGGTTGGATTCGGTCCCTTGCTTCAGTGGTATTAAATTTGAAGAAAACATTTCAATAAAAAATAAAAATATAATATAATAAATTATAAAATTAAATAATACACACATATTGTGTATAATAATATTTTTCGAGATTTTATATTTTGAAATTATTGTATGATAGTCTCATTTTTAATAGTTACAAAAATATCATGTTCAATAATATAAATTACTAAACAATCATTCATTCATTCATCTTTGAATTTTTATTTTTTTATGGGTTTGACATACTTAAAAAATATCATAATAATCTAATTTTAAACAATTGCAAAAATTCACAAACAATTATTAAATTATTGAAATTATAAAAATGAAAATGTATAATATATTTTAAATAATTTTTTTTTAATGGGTTAATGTTGTGGCTAGATTATTGGAAAAAAAATATTAACTAAAGTGTGTATAAATTTGAGATATTTATTAAAAATTTTAAATAAAAACTTTATATAAAGAGTGGGGAGAGGAGTACAAATTAACCTCTGAAAATGCAGTCTACCGGGGATCCGCCACTGAAATTAGTACTAGTAATTTATAGTAAAATATTACATATTAATTGTTGGACTTTTGGCATTGGGCTTGTCAATAATTAGTGATTGGCAAGTGTATTATCCGATCCGATGGAAGATGGGTACAAAAACAAAGATTGTCATTCATTTCCAATTGGAAAATGTGAAAAAATTCTTCATAAATTTATTCTAATAAACAATTTATAAGTTAATTCCCACAAATACTCTGCACATAATTATCACTCCATCCACCAAAAATTAATTAAGGATATATCCTTTTTTTAGTCCGTTTAATCAAAAGATATATACACTAAAACCTTTATTTAGGAATAGAATTGGGATCAAATTATTTATATTCTAATTGAAAGGTTATTACTAAATAGAGGTATTAATACAAAATATTTTCCGAACACCCAAAAATATCCACTTTAACAAAAATATCAATAACAAAAATAATTCAAAAAATATTTATGCAAAGTAGTCTTTTATAGAAAAATATGATCTTTTATAGGAAATATAGTCTTTTATAAGAAAATGTAGTCTTTTATAGGAAAATGTAGTTCTTTATAGAAAATGGTCTTTTATAGAAAATGTAATCTTTTAAAATTAATATTGTCTCTCTCTCATATATATATATAAATATATATATGAAATTATTACTATATAGAGTATAGTTTTTAATACTGAGGCTTAAAAATATATAACATATTATAATTTAGAGGTTATTCATATTTATAATTGGCCCAAATTGGGACCAATTTTTTTTATAATATTATAGATGTTATTCTTATATAGAGTATTCCTAAATAGAGTTTTTACTATATATATATATATTTATAAATTTAATCTTAGGATACGTGAAAATAATTTTTTTTTTTAAAAAAATCTTACAAACTAGTAAATTTACAGTGTGTGGGTCGCCGCATCTCATTTCCATGAATTTAAGCATTGTGTGATCTACAAGGACGATTAATATGCTACACAAACAACCGAGTGTCCTTTTTCCTTTTTGTTCTCACCTTATGTACGTTTGTTTGCAATAATAATATATTTAAAATATATATTACCTCCTCTATTCCTATATGCAGGTCGTTTTAGATTATTTTTTTTTATTTTTAATTATTTGTCGTTTGTTGTTATCTAAGAAAATTGATTACTATTTTTTCCAAATTGTCCCTTATTACTCCAGCTAATCTTTTGATTCATATTTATGAGATAAGTGAGGTGAAAGGTATTATAGACAATTGATACTATAGTTAATGATTTTCAATCATTTTCTTAATTTTTAACATACAGCGTATAAAAAGCAGCGTATATTAAGAAACGGAGGGAGTATATATTTTCCATCTATCATCGGGGTAACAATTTTGATGAAATAAGTGCATGAGTGTTGTTAAATGTATATTATTTAGTTGGGCAGGCAGCATAAAAATTATTCTTGTATTATCAACAAGTTTTATAAGTTACATAAGTGCATGTATATGTATTAGTTTTTATATATATATAAAAGAAAAGAGTGTGTGTAAATAGGTACATGATTGATGAGTGGTGTTTGCATTTATAAATCAAAGGTCATGGTCATGGTCATGGTCATGGTCATGGTCATGCATGAATGGTGTTTGTAGTTAGTAATTGCGATAAAAAGATATGGCTTAAATATGAATTAGTACCTTAAATTATAGGTCATATTCTATTTCGGTAATTCACCTTTCAATTTTGTCAATTAGCTGATTAAACTATCAATTTTTTTCAATTATAACAAATTGAACATGCCACGTCAGAAATTGATGACGTGACTAATTGTGTGGAATCTTAAGAAGCTGATGTGGCAAAAAAAACAATTTTTTAATCATTAAATAAATAAATCTAATTAAATGTGGGGCAAAATGGTCAAAACATAATTTAACATTTCAAATTAAAATAAAACAAACATTAAAAATAAAAACATTGTCTTATCCCCTCAAATCTGAAACCCTAATTCCCCCTTTTCCTTTCATGATTTGATTCAGATTTTAGCTAAATTGAAACAATGCACGATTCTATTCGACAGAAACCCCACCACCACGCTTGCCGTGAACCACTTTTCCGGCGCCGGCGCTCGTAGTGTTGCTCCTTCACCGTCCCACCCCATCTTTGGTTCTTAAATTTTTTGGGTTTGGGTTGGTGAATCGATCGAGGGCATCATTATTTTTTTAACAGTCCAACTCTGTGTAATCTGATTTGTGATGTCTTAGAGAGAGATAAGAAAAAACATCTAAAAATACCCGTTTTGATTCTGGTTGTGATTTTATATTGATTTAGTCTAGTTCTATCTAGAAAAACAAGAGTTTATCTATTCCCTCCACACTTGATGAGTTTTGGGGGTTTCTTTGGCAGTAGCAGTGGTGGGGATGCCAGATTGTTGGTTGATAGGTCCATACACCAACAACATGCCCATTGCTGCCATTGCTCACCATCAACTGCGTACTCCACCTATAGCTAACCCAGTGTTCAACTCTCCATCCCTCTCTCTTCCTATCGTACGACTCTCTCCTTCTCCCTCTCTCTCTATATGTATATATACGTATCCATCTTCAAATTCTCTTTCAGGCATATTACCAAACACCTTGAACTCACTCACCAGCCTGAGTCGACTCGACCTCAGCTTCAACAAATTCACCGGGTCAATCCCCAAATTACCGCCGAACCTTGTACAGCTAGCCATAAAGAACAATTATTTATCTGGGTTTCTCTTACAATCGTTATTTTCAGAGTCAACTCCGCTAGCCACGGTCGAACTCAGTGAAAACTCCCTTATCGGAGGGGGGTTTGGGATTTTTGATGTGAGGCTGAATTTGAAGGGGAAAAATGGGGGTTCAGTAGTTTTGGAGTTGAATTTTGAGATTTTGAGTGCTAACAGTTCGGTTTGTGCGGATTTGATCGCGAATTATCGGACGAGTTCTAGTGGTTCTGTTGCTAATTTTTGTAGGATTGCTAATTCTGAGGTTAATGTTTGTTTTATTTTAATTTGAAATGTTAAATTATGTTTTGACTATTTTGCTCCATATTTAATCATATTTGTTTATTTAATGATTAAAAAATTATTTTTTTTTGTCACATCAATTTTTAAGGCCCTTTATAATTAAATTAGCGTCGCCAATAATTTCTCGACGCCAAGATTCAATTTGTTGCAATTGAAAAAAATTGAAAGTTTAATCATCTAATTGATAAAATTGAAAAGTGAATCACTGAAATAGAATATGACCTATAATTTAAGGTACTAATTTATATTTAAGCCAAAAGATATTTGGCGTCCCCTTTATCTGAATAATTGTTTATTTGTACAATCCATTTTAATCATTTCTATTATTCCTTATTCTCTACTTATATTCCCTAGCATTGCATTGCATTGCATTATGCGAGACTTTCCGGCCCCCACCAAAATGATAGTAGTAGACTTATTGCATTGTATGGTTTTGAGTTAATTTTAATTTATAAAATATAGTTATAATTTTATTTAAAATTAAAATCATATTAACTATTTTTAATATGAGTTCTGTGGGTTAGAATCATATAGTTATGATTTAAATATAGGTCGACACATATTTTAAATTTCAAACTTATTTTTATTGTGATTCAATTAAATAAATTATTATTAGATATATCATGTATACATAATCACTAAGTATTTTTTTTTTTGAGTTGAGGGGTGGTGGGGGGGGACGAGAGGTATATACATAATCAATTAATCACTTAATATTTTTTGGGGTGGGGGATGTATATATAATCAATATATATTTTTTTTTTGGGGATGGGGGTATATACATAATCACTGAATATATTTTTTTGGGGGGTGGGGTGGGTGCGTGGGAAGGGTGGATGGGGTATATACATAATAAATACAATATTTTTTTGGGGGTGAGGGGTATACATAATTAGTAGACACAGCAAGCAAATTTGGTAGGGCCAAAAGCAATTTCGGGTTTGACGGTGGTGTACCACAGTGGCCTTCATGCTTGTTTTTTGGGTTTTTTTGGGCTTAGCCCAAACGGGCTCTGGTTTTGACGGGCGGTGACCACTTTTTGGGCCGTTTGTCGGTCTAATAATCGAGAGATATTTTTTTAAAGGGTGAGACGTATACATAATCAGTAAATATAATATTTTTGTTAGTGGGGGTAGGGTGGGGATATATACATAATCAATACAATATTTTTCTTGGAGGTGTGGGGGTGGCACGTGGACGACTGGACGGGGTATATATAATCAACAAATATTATTTTTAAGGGAGGGAGGGGAGGGTGGAATTGGGTGTACACATAATATATTTTTTGTTTTGGTGGGGGTGGGCGAGGTGGGGTGGAAAATATATATATAATCAGTAAATTTTATATCAGTAAATTTTATTTTTGTGAGAGGGGTTGGGGTTTGGGGGGAGTTGTATACATAATCATTGATTTTTTTTTTTTGAGTAGAGAGTTGGGATGGAAGTATATACATAATAACTAAATATTATTTTTTTGAATAAAAAATTTATAAATCTATGATGAAAAGAAGTTTTGATTTGAATTTGAAATAAAATATAAATCGAAAAATGATTAACTAATTTGGACTTATATTTATTTTTAAAAATATAATTTTAAATCTTAACCAATTTAAATAAATAAAAATAATTAACCAGTATATTTGGTTTCAATTAATATAAATGTACCTAATAGTTATTGCGAGTTGGAGTAGTAGTATTGAGTATTGAGGGAGGAAATCATTTGGAAACGCCAAAACAAAAACCAGCTGCCCAGTGGGCTCCGCACGCACGCTAGTTCGTTTCTCGTGATAATACAACTCCATCACTTCATATCACATTCATAAGTCATACTTAATTGCTAATAACCCCTTCTTTTCTTCATTTCTTACCAATTGTCCCTATTTTCTTTTTATTATTTTTTGGTTTTGAGACAGAGATAATGAATGAGATTTTCTAGAGGAGAATCAATAAGCTTGAATTCAACTTCGTTAATAATGCCATCTTTGTCCATAAAGTCGGTGCACCCAACACCAAGTATGAGATAATTGACCAACCCAAGTCTCATTTGGAAATTATTATCATTGATTTTGCAATTAATGTATATTTGAAATTTATTCTATATAAATTTAATTTTTTATTATTTAAATGTAATTTACTTTTATGAAACAAAGTACACTTTCACGTCAATAGAAAATAATAAAAATAATTCAAAATATTTATATTTTAATTGACGAGGATGGATAATATACTTTTCTTACTTGTAAGAACAAAAATGACCATTGTAAAAATCTTCGACTTTGACAAAAAATTTTAACTTATCAATTACTCCTATAATCGTCAATTCCTCACAACAATATTATTTTCAACGCTCCTCTCTCTTTTACCGTACAAATAAAAATTAATATTTTCACAACAAAACTGTTCCCACTTATATTTTTTACAATACTAAAAACATGTTACAATTGACTTTGGATGTTATGTACAACACAATTATTGCACAGATGAGATCAGGTTTATATAATTTCTTTATTAATCATGTTTTGGTCATGAATGGAATGGTGGATATATATATATATATATATATATATATATATATATATATATATATATATATATATATATGATCCCATCTTAAACTTACCACTTATCTAACATACCTTGCTCACCCCTTAGCGACGAATTTTACTGACGATTAGATTAAAATCGCTATATAAATGTCCGTCGCTAAAAACTAGATTGAGATGTGTGTATATATATATATATATATATATATATATATATATATATATATATATATATATATTATAATTTATCCGTGATTGAATCGAGAGAACGAATCGACTATATCGATGGTTTTTTTTGTCGTTATAGTATAAAAAACCGACTTTTTATACTATAGCGGAAAAAATCCGTCGTTATAGTCGATTAGTTCTTAATTATTCCTTCCAAATAATACTATGAAGCGAATCTGTATATTGTCTATGAAATAAGGAAATAGTCACGCTATAATTGATTACTCCATATAGCATTTATTATCATTTTGCATTTAGATCACATTTGATAAGTGTTGGCCATTTGAAGTTGCTTGCATTTGAAATTTTAGATTTAAGCCATTTATTAGAGTTAAGTATATATACATGTGGCAATCAATATCCAGTTATTATGCCATGCGAGATAACATTATACAAGACTAATATATATATATATATATATATATATATATATATATATATATATATATATATAAAGTGCCACAAATAATTTTTATTGTATTGTGATATTGAGTAAATAAATATTTAACGATATTTTTGTACTCCAACACTTGACACTTTAAACGATTATATCATTTGTCTATCTAAATTGTATTTCATTAAATTTGAATAGTCAAAACATAATTAAAAAAATGTACAACAAACTCGAGCCAGAGGCATTATATAAAAACTTAATTTTTTTTTCATCTATTTTCCCCTTGACAAAATAAGAAAAACTCTACTTGGTTTGGTTTCTTTTTTTGGACGTTTAGTTAAAGAAGCAAGGTAGTAATTGTGTGTAAGTAATTTTCCAATTTTAAATAAATAAATAGTGGAGTAGTAATTCTATTCTATGTTCCAATCCAATGTTATAGCCGAGGCCCAAAACTGGGTGCACGTATTTCTCCAAATTGCGCTATCGGCGCATGTTATCATATCTCTCATCTTTATACAACTTTGTATCAAAATTTAAATAAAATAAAAAATAAAAAACTAAATATAAAATGGAAGAGTAAAATAGCCTCTCTCGATTTCGACTCCCAAACAGATTCTTCATAATCATCTCCCTTTTGTCCGAATACAATTTATATCAAACCAAACCAAACCAAACCAAACCCCACGTCCCTTCTTCTCAAATTCACTCTTCTGCAAAAACCCATTTCTCAATCTCATCCCAATTCAATTTTTGATTGATAAATCCCCCAGGTATTTAATTCTCTCTCTCTATATGTATACATATATGTGTACATATATATATATATATATATATGCTTGTATATATGATTGTTGTGGATTTTGTATTGAGTTTGAATGCAGATTGGTATTTGGGAATGGACGTAAATTTTGTGTGTTATGGTTTATTGCTAACATGCACCTTTCAGGTACGTGGGTGTTGTTAGCTCTGAAAGAGGAGAGAGAGAGAGAGATGTCGAATCAGGTGGTGAGAGTAAAGAGGGAGGCAATTGCGGCATGCATGACATGCCCTCTTTGCAACAAGCTCCTAAGAGATGCCACCACTATTTCCGAATGTCTTCATACGTGTTAGTATTTTCTATCTTTTAATTTGTTCTTTGTTTTGTTTGTTCTTCGAATTGTGAATTGTTCTCGTATTCTCTTGTGCATTTTGTGATCTGGGTTTTTAATTAGTATTTTTCTTTTTGGTATCTGAATTTAGCTTGCGCGGACCGTTGTGATCTGGGTCTTTAGTATTACTTGTGTTATAGCAGGATCAAATTGGAATATTAGATCAATTTTTGTCAGTTTAATGTTTCTTGTTATAAACTGGTAGGCTGTTCCAATGATACCAGGAGTCTTATGACATAATGTTACCACTCAACACGCATACAGTTGGGGAATTGATAAATTGAGTAGTTAGAGTTTGGTTTACTGAGTTCAGATATTACTATAGTATTGCATGCACTTGCCAGTGAAGCCAATCTTCTTCTAACAGCTGAAAATTTAAAAATTGTTGGAAAATAGGTAAGTTTATTAATTTATGATCCCACGCCTCTAATTTCTTCAAAGATTGCAGCTTTCTGTTAGAATAGTCTAGACAGACTCATATCTTCTAAGCCATGTTAGTGTTTGTTGTTTTACAGTGGTTCTTAGCAATCTAGTTATCTCTGAAAATTGTATGGCCTTTCAGTGCTCCTATCATACAAGTTGCCTTTACTTTTTCATTTCTATTCCTGAATTTATTTTGTTTTTATATATTGTCGAATCAGTTTTACCTAAACGATGTAATAATCTAGGTAAGATCTTTTCACATTTTTTTGATCATGTGATACAAGAACTCCCCCCAAAACACCCTAACACGCACAAAATGTTGAGTATTAAATTAATATATTTATTAAGTTTTCTCCCACTTTGTGGGTGACAAATTTTGTCTTTTAATTTTCTACAGTTTGCAGAAAATGCATATACAAAAAACTTTCGGATGAGGAACTAGAATGCTGTCCAATATGCGATATTGATTTAGGTTGCGTGCCTTTGGAGAAGCTGAGGTCTGATCATCCTTCTACTCTCTTTCTCTCTCTCTTTCTTGCTTGTTACTTTGTAATGGAAAGTGCGTTTTATCGAAGTTTGAATGTTATTGGATTGTAGCGCGTGAGTTGTGTATATGCATGATTGAATACATCACAAATTTCTATGGATATATCACATTCAGAAGTTATATCAGACAATGCAATTGCAACAGATTATTGAACAGCACTTTACATTTATTTTGTGTAGTATTATGAATTTGATGAAAAGGTTGAGTTTCTAATTTTAATTTTTGATAACGTGACTGATTATAACTGAATGGTGTCTGGTTAGATTGGGGTTGGCAGGAGGTATTGGACATTGGGTTCATCCAGCCACTGATAATTTCGCACAAATGCAATGAGTCCCCGTGACTTCACTGGTTTGGGGAAACATTATTGCAACCACTGCTAGAGGGTCTCGTATGCATTATTTGGAAAGCTGCATTCTCACTGGAATCCCCACAATCTTGATTAGATTTAGGGGCAACAGCTGAATCCTGACTAGAGGGTTTTTAACTGGTTCACGGTGAGTCAATGCTTTGACAGCAGGTTTTAATGACCATTTGCACTTTAACCATGCCATCCTGCGCTTGTCACCGGGGAAACTTTTTGAGAGGTTAGTGGCATGATTGTCAATGCTAGCAAGATAGTGTTGCAGCCCTTTTGACAGCCTTGAGCCATTTTTGAGGAGCGCAAGAGAGAGAGACACGCCCTTACAAGTAAAGCTACATAAACTGCCTAGTCGCTGAATGGCAAGACGTCAGTAAATTTTATTTACGTCTGAAGGCTGAGTTGGCAAGCAAACCATCTTGGATGTTCTATGGCAATGCGCTATGCACAACTTGCCTCTCTCTCTCTCATTCCTCTAAATTCTAATTATCTTTCTTTTGCCCTCACCTCATACTCTCCAAGGGGCCCTTATTTGAAAGTGTGTCACGACGTATTCCTGCTCTACATTCCTGAACACCATCGCCTCTTTGGTACATACCATTGTACACATGTTACGTGTGTAAGTTGGTCGAGCTCTTTCTTTGTATCTGATTTATTAGGGTTTTAGATTAATTGTTTTATTGACTAAACTTTGTGATTCCTCTCTTTAGCAGTATATGATCCTCCTGAGGAAACTTTATTTAAGTTTCAGCATTGCTCAATTTCAACTAAATTATTCTCCCAGATGCACTGCAGATATTTACTTGCATTAATGTGTGTGATACATTCATCACCAACTTTAAATTCCATCTCATCTCAGAGGTAGTAACAATTTAATTTAATTTAATTCATAGTTCACTTCATATTTGCACATCATCAGCAACAATGAATCCTGGTTTCATGTGTGCTCATTCATTTATTGATACATAGCAAAGTTGAATGATGTAGCTTACAAGTTGATCTATTGGTTCTCAGGCCAGATCACAATTTGCAAGATGTAAGAGCGAAGATATTTCCTTTCAAAAGAAGAAAGGTGGATGCACCTGAAGTTGTGCCTTCAGTTGCATTACCTGCAAGAAGAAAGGAAAGGTCGCTCTCGTCTTTGGTGGTCAGTACTCCTAGAGTTTCAGCACAGACTGCGTTGACTGGGAGAAGATCGAAAGTTACTGCAAGAAAAACATTACGAGGTTCTAGTTTTTCCGTTGAGAAACAAATAAAGAAAGAGGAAGATTCTGAGGAAGATCCAGAGAGCTCTAGCTCACGTGAAACTCTGACCAAGCTCACTCAGAATATAAGGCAGGTATGGAAGGCAGACATGTTCTTTTGGTGCTTACATCACTATAACTCAAGCTTCAACATGATTTTTCCCACTTATAACCTTGAAGTAGTGGCATATATGATATTTTCCTACTGCTTATACCTTATATGTGCAGAATTCTTCCGTTGGTGAACCATCTAGCCTTCCGAGACCAGATAAAGAAACAGAGAATGGTGCTGATAAATGGGAGGGAGAGGGGAAAGTTGATCTTTGGAAACCTTTAAATTTTTTGGTAGAAGTTGCAAATAGGAGTAAATCTTCAAAGTTTACTTCACAAGGATCTACTTCCAAACCAGAACCTATCGATGAACCTAAAATTGAAGGGCTTTCCCGTAAAACCAAACAGAAATCTAAAGTTCAAAATGAAAAGGGTAGCTCTGATATGGGCCCTCTTGAATCCGTAAAACCGAAGAAGTCGCGAAAGATTCATCAGAAAAAGGCAGCTACTTTTGGAGAATCAGGTGTTTCTCCCCAAGCTGTGCTGGATGCTAGCAGTGTTAGGTGTGAAAGGAAATTCAATCCAATTTGGTGCTCGTTAGTTGCCTCTGAAGACCAGTGAGAATCTTATTTACTTTATAATATAAGGACTTGCATCTTCTATCAAAAATGAAAATTTTATCTCTTCATCCTTTTGACAATCTTCATTTTCTTATTTCCTGCAATTGTCATGGTTGCAGGGAAGGATATGAGCGCTTGCCCCAGATATCTGCAAGTTTTTTGAGAATAAAGTGAGTTCGTATGGGTCCTATTCATCCTTGTGGTTATTGCTTTAGTAATATATTACTCCCTCCGTCCCATGATAAAAGTCCTTATTACTATTTTGGGTAGTCCCATGTTAAATGTCCATTTTCCTTTAATAACCAAACTTTTACATATATTTTCCTATTATACCCGTATCATTAAATATCTCATACTTTTCTTATTCTAATTCTCTCTCCATATTTAATGACATTATTATGGGCAATTTTGTTATTTCATTCATCTTCTTAATATGCGTGAAAAATCCACCAGGACTTTTATCCTGGGACGAAGGGAGTATTAATTAATTATTAAGTTTGTTGTCTGGTCATGTATACCCCTAATGTTGTATAATTTGTATTAGCTTAAACTGCATATGGCTATGTATGGAAATAGTTTATTTGTTTTCGGTACATCTAATATCCGTTACATGGTGCATTAATTGAATTCCTCTTTTGCTAAAATAGAACTTCTAATATGTAGCCTCAACTACCAAAAAAGGAGTGACCCCATTATTATCCCGATTCTTGGAAAACTTTAGCATATTTTAGATATTGTTAACGCCAAATTTTGTACGCCTGACGAAATCACCCAAAACAGCAGGCCAAAATCGCGCTAACGATTGATTGTATTGTTGTGAAATCAAACTCACGAAATACAGTCACATAAATATAAACAAAGAGATGTAAAATATAAACACAAGAATTTACGTGGAACCCAATTGGGAAAAAACCACGGAGAGAGAGAGAAATTCACTATAATAATATGAAAAGTATAAAGTGTTTATTTGTGTTATATGCTCTTGTGTCTTGTCTCCTCCTCAATCCCTTGCTTATTGTTGTATCTATAGATGCCATATCCACCTGTATCCAATTAGGAGTAGGAGTCCTTTTCAGATTCACCTTATAATTGCAATTAATGGCTCATAGATTTCTTCCCAAATTAAACCATCTTATCCCACCAAATAAGGAAACTCAATCTCACTTTAATAAGGACTTTCTCACTGTCAAAATAAATATATATTATGGGTCAACACCAAATCTAGCTCATTAAATAAATTGGGTTACACCTTGGCTAGACCCAAATAATCACACTCCAACATTACCCCCAGTCTCTTATTTATAAGTAACTTAAAATAGGAGAGTATATAAATTTATCCCAACCAAAGATCCGTATCTGCCGAAGACGCACACAAACACAATACGCGACGTTCGTCCGATCGGGGGGACAAAGCCACTTCCGAAGGACTTTTGTCCGTTCGGGGGGAGCAAAGCCATTTCCGAAGGACTTTTGTCCGTTCGTGGGGAATAAAGCCACTTCCGATGGACGCTTGTCCGTTCGGGGGGACAAAGTCACTTCTGATGGACGTTTTGTCAATTGAATCTGCTTTTTGCCGGTGAGTTCAGCAGGAACAAGAGTTGAACGGGTCCTTTTCACACTGCCGAGTTATGATAGGGGTGTGGACTTGGCTTGGGGCAGCTGAAGCAAACTGCCGAAGTGGATGACCAGTGCAAATGTTTTGGCATGATGATAGTTGATACTATGTTGTTGTTGTACTTCAAACAATTTTGCCCTTTTCATCATCATCTTTTCGCTGCCAGACTCCATCAATAATATCACTTTCCTGTCACGGGACTCGAGATATATTGATATGTCAATTAATTGTTTTCAATATCACATATATTAGTTATTACAAACTATTGCAAACGTCATCAATGTATCATATAATAATATATATATTACTTGTTTTGTATCATCCTAATCATATTTATTTATTGCATGCGATCATCCGTTTTGCGTAAATAAATATAATTTAATCACGCGTATAAATTTGATAAATAAATATAATTTTATACTTATCTTTGGTGATTTTTCAAATAAAATTTTGCTTTCCCACAGACGGCGCCAAACCGAAGAGCCCGAACTACTGAGCATAGAGGTCGAACCTTTACCAACTTCGACCCCTACTTCAAAACCAACAACCGACACCAGCTCTTCACAAGGAACGCCTACCACCTTCTGGTCGAGGAGTCTTTCGGAGGTGTTCCCCTTTGTCCAGCTCGAACACTTCAAATTACCTGGAGATGACGAGCAGTTCAATGGATACACTTCCGAAGAGTATCTAGTGGCCTATATCAAAGCCCAATGTCAGGTAAACCCAAAAGCCCAAGATATTTTCTTTACTTATCCTGTGTTCATCGTATCTAATATATTCCTCCATTTTATTGTAGGCCAATGCCATCCTCGCCCGAGCCATTCGACCTCTGGCCAGCGCCACTAAAAAGGAGGCACAACTGAAGACCGATGTGGAACTGCTCGGAGATGAGGTTCAGGGTCTGAGATCGGAGCTGAAAAAGGAGAAGGATCTCCATGCCGATACCCGGAATAAGGGAACCCATACCGAACGTCAGACCAGCGAGCTCAAGAAATTACATTACCACCTTCAACAAGAATACGTTGGTCTTGACAATCGTGCCAAGGAGATCATCAAGGAAAATGAACTTTTGTCCGAGGAGAACAAGGATCAGGAGAAGGCCATTCATGCCCTTGAAGACAAGATCACCGGATTGCACGGCCAGATGGTGTCGTTGATTCGGGAGAACAACACCTTGGGGCAAGAATGTTCCGATGCCAAGCAGCTGGCCATCAAAGAGTATGAAGAATCGCCCGCCCTTGCCGATAAGATCATGACACAGTTTACTGAAGGTTATGAAGCTTATCGGGAGAAGCTGATTGCTGCCGGGCTCGATGTTGCTGTCCTCGACTCCTCTGACGAAGAGTCCGAAGCCGAGGATGATGGTCCCAAAGAGTAGTTAGTTTTAGGACTTGTGTTTGTAACTTTTGTAATCTTCTTTTCTTCCTTTGTTTGTAACTTTCTCGAACAGTTACGCTTGTAACTTTACTGATCAGTTATGTTGTTTGTAACTTTCTGATCGGTTTTGTTCAAAGCTTATCTGATCGGATTTGTAAAAACTTATGAATATGAATGAAGTACAAAATTGACATTCTCGTTTATTTTATTGATAGATAAAATAATTTACATAAGCAAAGGAAAGACCAACACAACTTTTATTGGTAATATTTTCTAAGTCTTCCAGCATGCCATGTATTATTTACTTCCGAACCATCCATTGCTCGAAGCCAAACCGCTACAAAAGATCACCGAACAGGAATGCCTCAAGTTTTTCAAGGAAAGTGTTGTCTATCGGTTCGGCATCCTGAGAGTTTTGGTCTTAGATAACGGAAGACAGTTTGTGTGGTCGAAATTCGAAACTTTCTTAAAGGTGTTGGAGTGTGATTATTTGGATCTAGCCAAGGTGTAACCCAATTTATTTAATGGGCTAGATTTGGTGTTGACCCATAATATATATTTATTTTGACAGTGAGAGAGTTCTTATTAAAGTGAGATTGTGTTTCCTCATTTTGTGGGATAAGGAGGTTTAATTTGGGAAAGAATCTATCGGCCAATAATTGCAGTTATAAGGTGATTCTGAAAAGGACTCCTACTCTTAATTGGATTCAGGTGGATATGGCATCTATAGATCTGACAATAATGCGAGGATCGGAGGAGAGAGACACCACCAGAGCATATGACATAAATAAACACTTTGTACTCTCCATATTATTATAGTGAATTTCTCTCTCTCTCCGTGGTTTTTTCCCAATTGGGTTTCCAAGTAAATTCTTGTGTTCATATTTTATATCTCTTTGTTTATATTTATGTGACTATATTTCGTGAGTTTGATTTCACAACAATACAATCAACCGTTAGCGCGATTTTGGCCTGCTGTTTTGGGTGATTTCGTCAGGCGTACAAAATTTGGCGTTAACAGATATTACAAATAAATTTACCGTTCAGAGTCACCTATTTGAGTCAACTTTTAGTAACAATATTGAAACATACAATTAAATATAGAAGTATGAATATGGAAAAAGTAGAAAGAAGTCCTATGTTTTCCATGGTATCTCTTAACAATTCTGTTTCCTTCCTCAATAGTCAATTTGACAAACTATATTCCTTTTTGGATAGTCTGATCAGTGGAATGAAACAACCCGGGTCAAATTCCGAGTCCGGAACAAATCTCGAGTCAAATCCCAAGTCCGAATTGAATCAAATCCATCAAAATAAGGCCTCAAACTACTGTCCCAATAGTATCTTCTTGGGTCATCTTAGCCCACCACAGGCTCCCAAAAGGTCATGACTTGAAGGTACTATTGGTAGTAACTTATTTATTTATATCTGGACAAATTTTTCCCTATCTTTTCGATGTGGACCATGGGGTGTTACAAACTCCCCCACTTAAATTCTCGACGTTCCGTCGAATCCAATCACACACACGGCCCAAAGATCTTTGCTTCTCTAGCCATTGTGGGATAATACCTGCTGCCGTGTCCCCACCTCCCACCTCTGGACCACCATCTCTCCATTGTGGATAATACCACCGACTTCGTGTCCCCACCTCCGCAACCCGATCGGATGACCCGACCCAGAGCTTTGAGAGTCGACATTGATACCATATAAACAACCCGGTCAAATTCCGAGTCCGGAACAAATCTCGGGTCAAATCCAAGTCCGAATTGAATCAAATCCATCAAAATAAGGCCTCAAACTCATCGTCCCCAATAGTATCTTCTTGGGTCATCTTATCCCACCATGTGCTCCCAAAAGGTCATGACTTGAAGGTACTATTGGTAGTAACTTATTTACTTATATCTGCATAAATTTTTCCTCTATCTTTCGATGTGGGACTGGGGTGGTGTTACATGGAAACTGTTGAATTAAGAAAGTGTTATTGACATTTACCCAGAAAGGAAGTAATCTTTGTTTTTTTTAATTTTCTATGCTTTCATTTAGCTATCTTCCAATATTGCACTCTACTACTCTAGTGCTCAACAGTTGAGCTAAATCATGGCAATTGTCTATATTTAGATGTTGACTTTTTATCGCGTAAACTGCATCTTGAAGATAGTTAAAGCAGTCTAAATACTAAGTGGTCTGTGTTGAAAACTTTTGATTCAACAGAGTTCATGCTTTATTCACTCTTTTACATGCTCCTTGACAGTTGCAATGAAATTTGTACTCGAAGTGGTCCAACAGGCACACGTCTGATCTTTCCACCTGAGGATTCTTCTAAAAATTTGATTAACCCATCAAAATGTTACAGGAAGTGAACTTTTTCAAGCATGGATCTATGAAAAAATTATGAGAAAAATATTTAGGTTTTGCCTGTAGGTTTGGATAGAATCTACATCCATGATTTCTTTCTAGATGAACAGGATTTTCTACAGTTTATATCTCTATGGCAGTCAGAGAGACTACTTTTACTGGTAAATTGTGATTATACAATTTGAATACAACGCTTTTATCCCTCAATATATTCTTTTACGATTTCATATATCTTCTACCAATTATTATGGCTGTGGTTCAACTATTACATAATTTCAGCCAGCAGAATTACTTGGTGCTTCTTTTTCCTCTTCGTGTTTGTCCGTCAATGCTAACTTCAATTAGAGAGAAGATTAGTAACAACTCTAAGCCAAGTCTATCCTTCAAAAACAAGGTGAGGCTTTGATGCATATGTTTATTACTAATCTGACCTGAAAATTTAAGTCATTAGACCTTGATGTCGACTCATGTAAGTTAGCACTTGAACTTCTATTATTCTGTCCAAGGAAGCAACCTCACATGTGTGTCCTAGCATATTGATTTTATCTTCT
This sequence comes from Panax ginseng, assembly GCA_020205605.1. NCBI lineage: Eukaryota > Viridiplantae > Streptophyta > Magnoliopsida > Apiales > Araliaceae > Panax > Panax ginseng. Next base: position 6,552,296 of record CM035138.1, on the reverse strand, counting down.
TTGGACACCTATTCTAATTTGTGCGTTCATATTTTCTTGTGATCACATATTATGAAAGATTAGACTGGATTTAGTTTTCCTTTCTTTAATTTTACCATAAATACAATGAGACTTCTTTTTACCAACTAGAGGATATATTCCTATAATATGTGTTCAGCTGCCACTCGTATCTTGGATTCATGGGCATTGATTACTTACCTCGTTATGCAATCGACTTGCAATACGTTATTGCTCCGTTATTAGTTGACTATACATATCATATTTTATGAAAGTGCATTCTCTGACTGGTTAATACATTGCGTGTTGAAGGGAGCCTTTTGTGATGAAACCTCCTTTCCGTCTTGCTTCCTCTCCTTTCCTTTAGGTGGTGACTCTTAAGAATGTGTTGTGTATGGTTACATCTTTTTATTATGGTTTGCCATCAAAATCTGAATCATTTGCTCGTTCATTTTTCTATGGAAACCTCACGTTTTAAATTAGCCTACGTATTTCAGATAGACTTTCGACCAGAGGCTGCTCTACTTCATCATTTTGACTGTTTATTAGTGAATTTGACTTCAAAATACTAAGTGCCTTGAACTAGTTTTGAATTGACCTTTGGATTCATAAGTTACCAATTTTTTTTAATTTTTTTTTGGGGAAAAGAGGACTGCATAGAATGCCGAGCGCTCTGGGGAGTAATGAGTGGGCTTCATTTTACTTTCTTTGACTTGAAAAATCTAAATGATATGTAAGCCTTTCATTTTTAGCTTAGATTCACTTTTTACCAGCTAGTTGGTGTGGAAATATTCGCATCGGCGACCTGATATGAGATCATCTGCGGGTGCACATCTGGGGACGTCAACTAGTTGCACTGAGCTGTTAGGATTTCTACTTGTACATTTGGAGGATTTTGTGTTGTTAAAAGAGTTTGGGAAGATTATTGTTGAATTAAGGAGGTGATAAATCCTCTGCCTCCCAGGTTGTTATATTAAATACATCTGATTCTTTGCAGGGATGGGACTTTGTCGGTTTCTTTTATCCAGAAGTACCTGATGAAGAAATTAGATCTTCCAAGTGCAGACGAGGTGAGTGAATTCATCTCTTTCTAGCCAACTATTATTATTCTAACAGTAGTAGTATGAAAGGAAAAAAGCCCTTCATGTAGTTTTTGCATGCATAAGCGTGTATCGACTTTGGGTTTCTTTATTAGCCATTTTAATGAACTCATATTCGCTTTAATGAACAGAAACATGTACTTAATGGACTGAGACTTTTCAAATCCAAACGAATTACAGTTTTGCAATATTAGGTCCATCATAGCCTTCCACTAGCATGAACCAAAAGCTAATGATCAAACGTACCCATCCCCAAAAGCCAAACTGTAGATAGTTGCGATGAACCCAAAAATCTGATCCGAAACTGCAGTTTGGGTTTGCTTGAAAGTACTGAACCCCTTAAAGATCAATGTGAATGTATTTGTATGTTGTAGGGCACTGGTTCTTACTTGTCTCTTCCTTTTACCGTGGTTGCAGCTCTCGTGTTTCCCTTGAGCTTTTGCAGTAATAACCTTGATCGACCAAAAACATGCGTAATTCTATAAAATCAAGTTTTTAAGAAATTCACAAAAATGATAGTAGAACGTAACCTTTGCACACAGCTGATGCCTTTGTTTGATTTTACTGTAGGTTGAGATCAGATGTATGGGTCAACCGGTGGTCCCTACATTGCAACTGCATAGCCTGGTCGAGTTATGGCTGCAAAGTGTGTCACCATCAGAAAGAGTATCTGTAACAATTGGCTCCTCTGCGAAGGAATTTGTGATGGTATTGGGATATGGTGGCAAGGTTTCGCCCCCATGAGCGACCGTCAAATCTTGTTTTATTCCTCATACCTTGAATAATACAGTAGTAATATACCATTGGAGGCACAGCAGTAGGCTCATGTATATTGGAGGCAGATGATTGGCCAAATTACTAGAGTAGTTAATGATAAAGTGCGGTAGTGATTGTTGAAATACACGAACCATGGTGTATTATCAACAGTATTTAATACTTGTAGTGTTTTACTGCCTGCTGCATTTATTCCAATGGCTTGTGAACTTTTGATGCTAAGTGTGTGTATTTAATAAGAATTGAATAGTTGATAAAATGATTTTTAACCAAACCACAAAACTATACTACTGTTCTTCTTGTTATTGAAATACTAATTACTACATACATACATACATACATACATACAATGTAAGAAAATAAGCTATCTATACTTGTAATAGTGAGTAGTCATCTTCCTTCATACATATATATATATATATATGTACATTAAACATACTAAAACTAAGTCCTCTAGTCAAAAAAACGTACTAATTCAACATGGTATCATCGAAAATAAACAAACGCTTCTTCACTCACCTTCAGTTATATGACCAGGAAATACTCCAGAAAAGATAACCTACTTCAAAACTATATACTCAAACTAGTCAGTAATAGGTAGAGTAGAAAAGCCAAAAAGCCAGCAAGCTTTGGATGCATAAAATTCATTCCTAGATCCAGGACTTTAAGACCCGCAAGCAGCAGCAGCAGCAGCAGCAGCTTCCCTGCCAATTGAATAAATAATGGCATTAGCAGTAAATCCATAAATATTTGCATCTCTTTAATGAATAGTATTATCAAAAAACCAAATTCCATCTGAAAACAAGAGTTAACTCTTAAAAAACCATCATTTGTTATCCATTTCAGTATGTGGTTAGTTCAGATATCTATCTTTCTTATTTAATTCACAATAACAATCACATGTTTGTATGAAAAGATTTATTACACTTGCTGGCTTTTAGACCAAAAGATTACTAGAACCGTCCAGTCCTAAAGGCTGTTTGAAGCTCCGCTTGAGATGAATTGTTGAATCAACAACATTTCAATGACTTTTGTAAACAGAGGTGCATACTTTCAGCGGCCTGCCTATATGCTACACCACCCCTGTACTAGTATGCCTTACAAGCCTCAAAAGTCATTAGGATGTCGTTATAGTTTCCATGTGAACTATGTACTTCAAAAGTCATCTACAAATGTACATCTAGAGTCATGTCGCTTAAGAGAAGGTAAAATTGTCAAACTTGGATTAAAAAAAGTGAAATCTACAGGTAGTTGTTTCATACCTGTTTCTTAGCTTCTTCTGCCTTACTACTCCACTGGAATTCGAGAATCATCACAGTCTCATGGTTACCATGCAGAGCCGCAATTTCTAATATTCGTGCCAAGGCAATAAGTTCAGGGGTGTGTAATTTCTCAATCAAAATGAGATCGATGCATGTTGCAAACATTGATTACTTAAAACTGAATATTGGTAATAACTTGAATCACAAAATGAAGTTAAAATGCCAAATCATGCACATGGGTTGAATGATAAGTGTAAAAAATAGTAGTAACTTTTAACCCACCTACCATTTACCAACCAGGATTAATTATAAAACACTAACCACTTAGCTCAAAGACTAACTACTAAGCTAGCTCAACCAAGGATGTTGCAGACTGTCTTTGACCATTCTCACTTCCACCACAAGGATTTAAAAAGGGAAACTGGAAAACGGATTAAAGGATGTAAAGAGGGATGAATAGAGAGACAGCAAGGGAGGGGAGGGGGAGGATAAAATAAACGAGAAATACAAGGTATGTTATTATCAATCAAAAATAAACAAAGTGACAAGGTCAGGGACTTGCAAAGTGACATTAGCATCTGCTCCAGCTTTCAACAAATATTTGATAAAATCTATGTCCTTTAGATGCAGATATTAATAAAGGTGTAACTTGAGATGAACCAATGTTTGAATCAGCTCCAGCCTACAAAGAAAGTGATTCCGAATAGGTAAGCACATAGATGGACCATATACCTTTGTTACATGTGAATAAGTATTCAAAATTTAGCAAAAAAAAATGATTTAATATAATTATAGGCAGCTGTATTCAGATTTTAGTAAATGAGGAGAAGGATGATTTTGTATGTTATGGTGATGCTCACTAACATATGAACTCATGATTCAAGTATATGTTTGCATGCAGTAATATGAACAAAGTTCATATTGACAGTCATCAGTCTGTTTTTAACTCTCCTTGCATACAATATTTAGTATCTCAATGAAGTTTATAAAAAAATTGGTAGATCTTCTGCAGTATTCACACGCGCTTTATATATACACACATGTATAGGGGAATGATCTATAGCCTTAGTTGGCTATGGATTAATTCCCAATCAACTCGTCAAGTGGCGATTGAACAACGGAGTTTAAAACTCTGAATGAACAAGAGTAAGAGACTGAAGAGGCACAGGAGAGAAAGAGAGAGAGAGATTGTGTCCCAAGTTAATTCCCCATCCGCCAAACAGTTGGCATTGTCCTAGATTGCCACATGGGTTGGATTGGCTATGGATCATTCCCACACATACATTACATATATATATATATATATATATATATATATATATATATATATCCCAGTTTTGAAAATTTACACAAAATGCATGGGAATGGTTGCACCGTATCACCTATTCAACAAACGTAAATGGGAGGCAAAATCAATAACAATATCCTCGTCTATAATGTGATTAATGCACAGGGGTATATTAAATGGAAAAACAAAAACATGTTAATATCTGATATGCACAAATGTACGTCCACTGGAAATTACATGATGTGCACCGAAGAATTAAGTGGTACTAATTCAAAGTAGTGAAATAACCATGGAAAATAATACCTTAAGCAAATGCTTCATGCATTCAAATGTATTGATGGAGTAAACATATGATTTAAAACTGAATTTGGCTATAAACAACTAAAGAATATTACCAAGAAAGATATATATATATATATATATATATATATATATATATCACTCTTTAGGGTTCTCTAAAAAAATGATTAAAATTATGAGTCCACAAACACCAAAAACCATTCCCTCCGTATATTTGCCTCTTGATAAACGTTAAAACCTCAAAAATCCACAAACAAATTTCTTTTAAATATACAAGAAAGTTAGAAATATTAAAGTACAACAGACTCTATCTAGAGAGTAGGAGAACTGTTTTATTCTTAATAAATATTATAACGTAAATTGCATAGGACTAACGCTATAACCTCATTGGATGGAATTTCTTTTTCAGTGTGTACTTTTAATTTGCCTTTTTTCATTTTTTGATTGTATTATAACAAAATTATATTTTTGAGTGTAAACTAACCAAAATATTTTTTTACACCTAGTTTGGAAGGGGGGTAAATGTGTCTTTAACCTAAATTATATGCATCTTAAACTTTAAGTCAAAAATTAATTTTTATTTTAAATGCATTAGTTTTAAATTTTGAGTTTTAAAACAATTTGTATAAAAAGTGGGAAGAGTTTATTTTGTTTGGTAGATAAAATTATAAGGAATATTCAATTTAAAATAAAATTTATGGTAGGTTAAAGTTGAGGGAAGTCTTTGGACTATATTCCAAGTAGTGGTTGTTAATTTATAGTGATCCATTTAAATGGAGCAACATAATACTATATACTAATAAAAAAAGGGATTACGCTTTCAATGACGTCCAAACACACCGTTAATAACGCAAGTATAATAGTAAAAGAAAAGTCTAATACTACTAAACGCAACGCAAGCAAGGGAATCAATGGCCGCAACATCACTGAGCACCACTACTCCGAAGCTCGGCGCCACCTTCTCTTTCCAAACCCTCCTCCGCAAAAGCTTCCCAATTTCTCTATCTCATCCTTTTCTTCTCTCTCCTCTTTCCTATTCATCTTCAATCTCCCACTCTAAAACCCTAAACCTTCTCTCTCGTCGCTCCTCCTCCTCCTATCCCCGCCGTCGTTTCACTTCTCGAGCCGAGTCCAACAATGGCGCCGAGCCCCGTTACTATGATTTTGACCTCTTCACAATCGGCGCTGGCAGCGGCGGGGTTAGGGCTTCCCGTTTTGCAGCCAATTTCGGCGCTTCGGTCGCCGTTTGTGAGCTTCCTTTTGCCACCATTTCTTCGGAGACTACTGGAGGCGTCGGCGGAACGTAAGTTTTGAATTTCGTGGTTGTATGTTTATGTCTCGTTGTAGCTATAATTCAGCTTGATTTTTTTTGAAATGTAGTTTTTGAATGTTTATGAATTTCATGTTTTGGAGTGATTTGATGAAATAGTATGATACTGATTAACCGAGTTCTGATTTTGCAAGTAAGGAGACAACCGTGTGCTTAAAAGAAAAAGATATTTTTTTTGCATTCTTATCACATGATTATATTCAAGAGAAAAAGAAAACTTAAGAAGAGGTTATTTGAAGTAATTTATAATCATAAGTAGCTGCAATTCAGGGAGTAAAATATATATATATATACAACACTGTTTTGTTATATGTACCCAAATCACACCCAAAACACTTTTTTTAAAAAACTTTTAATTCCAAAAATTATTATACATTTTTTATTAGTTATGTTTTTTTTATAAAAAAAAAAAAAAAAAAAAAAAAAAAGGGCAGGGTGAGCTCGGGGTGAGCTCAATAAGGGTGAGCCTAAGAAATGGACTGATATATATATATATACACACACACACGTTAAATTCCTGAATACTACTTAACTCATAGTGATATCCACAGTAACGGAGGACCTGGTTACACACCACAAACAAACATATTTAGTTTTTAAGGATTAGAGTTAAAGCTACCCGCATATTCTATTGAGGGTATTAAATGAACAAATTGGTCAATATTTTCTATTTTTGCCTTGTTGACCCTGACACTCGATTTGAGATGAAGGAAGTATTTCTCGAGTAATTTTACTTTCTTATTCTTGCAAGATTCAAGATTAAGATCAATTCATTCCCTGCTTGTGATCATTAGAGAGATAATTATGCGTATATATGATATGTGTGACTGTATGAGCCTAGGAGGTTATCTCACTGATCTGTATGAGCTGTTCTGTTTTCATTTCAATAACCGTCTTATAAGAATAAGGACCTGCATGTCTGATGAATTTGTAATGCAGGTGTGTACTTCGTGGATGTGTACCGAAGAAACTGCTTGTATACTCATCCAAATATTCTCATGAATTTGAAGAAAGTTGTGGTTTTGGGTGGACCTATGAAACTGAACCCAAGCATGATTGGAGCACCATGATTGCTAATAAGAATGCTGAGCTGCAGCGCCTTACCGGTATCTACAAGAATGTTTTGAAAAATGCTGGTGTCAAACTGATTGAAGGGCGTGGAAAGGTTGGATGATGTTTTGTGGCAAGATAAAAATTTTAAACTCCATTTTTCCCCCTTCCTTTTCTTTTATATTCTTCAAACGTTATTCACAAGAGCTCATGTTTCAACTAATATGTACTTATCCCGTGGGCTTTTATGATTATAAACAGATTGTGGACCCGCATACAGTGGACGTTGATGGAAAACTTTACACAACAAAGAATATACTAATTTCAGTTGGGGGACGGCCCTTCATTCCAGAAATTCCTGGAAGTGAATATGTAATAGATTCAGATGCTGCCCTTGATTTGCCTTCTCGACCAAAGAAAATAGCCATTGTTGGTGGTGGATACATTGCAGTTGAGTTTGCTGGCATCTTCAATGGTTTGAAAAGTGAGGTCCATGTATTTATACGCCAAAAGAAGGTTTTGAGAGGTTTTGATGAAGAGGTGAGAGGCTGCAGCTGCTTTCCTTGTTTACTTGTTTCTTGCAACAGATAATTTGCTAGAAGTTATCTTTCTTGCAATAAAATGTCTGTTGTTCGATTTTGCCAGATCAGGGATTTTGTTGCAGAACAGATGTCCTTAAGAGGAATTGAGTTCCACACGGAAGAGTCACCTCAGGCTGTAGTTAAATCCTCTGATGGTACGCTGGCCTTGAAGACTACCAAAGGCACAGCTGAAGGCTTCTCACATATCATGTTTGCAACAGGACGCAAGCCTAATACAAAGGTTTGATTTTCCTTTCAACGTTGAATGGCCATTCTTATTACTTTATAGTCTTTAGAAACCCTGCTGTCACCCATGGTTTAGCGCGGAGTCAGAAAAGTTTTTATTGTTGTTGTTATCTTCATGTTTAACAGTGGAAAACAACGTTCTGTAACCCCCATGTGGTGATATGCAATTGGTTATGTAGCGGACTTGAAGTTGTAAAATATGAAGTCATGCTTTTTCTTTACTAGAGCAACTTCAGATATTATACACAGAAGTAGAAGAATAAAACTACTGTAGTACTGTTAAATTGCTGATACACATGGATTTTTATTGCATCGCAGAATTTAGGATTGGAGACGGTAGGGGTGGAAATGGACAAGAATGGAGCAATACAGGTGCTATTTTCATTTCCAACAGCTTTTGCTTGCCGACTCAACTCGTTACTTGTTCTTGATTGTTTTCTATATTGTGTATGCAGGTTGATGAATACTCTCGCACATCAGTCCCCTCAATTTGGGCTGTTGGCGATGTTACAGATAGACTGAATTTAACTCCAGTTGCTTTGATGGAGGGAGGTGCATTGGCGAAGACTCTGTTTGCAAATGAACCCACAAAACCTGATTTTAGGTACTTCACCCATTCACAGTTAATTAATTGGTAGCCTTGAAACAAAGATTCTTATTATACGGAGTCCATTTGAATAAAATATCATTTTAAATTTGAAGTAATAGGTGACATGATTATCGTTTATGTTCTCACATCGAGACATCGACCTATTGTGGCATGTAAGAACTTGTTTAATTTGACTTTCACCATCCATCTCTGTTGAGAAAGTTTCTGGTTTGTGATTCAGCTATAGAGGTTAATTTATAACTCATAACCTTCCTGAACATTATTATCTGCTTTTAAACAGGGCTGTCCCTTCTGCAGTGTTTTCCCAGCCACCCATTGGACAAGTTGGTCTGACTGAAGAACAGGTATGCCAATTCTGAATCATGTCTGTGACAGTGTTGATTTGCTCGTTGTGCTTGACATTTCAAGGGTTGTGCAGGCTATACAAGAGTATGGTGATGTTGATGTCTTTACATCAAATTACAGGCCCTTAAAGGCTACAATTTCTGGCCTCCCAGACAGGGTTTTCATGAAACTTATAGTATGTGCAAAGACTAACAATGTTCTGGGGTTGCACATGTGTGGTGAAGATTCACCAGAAATTGTGCAGGTTGCTTTCTGTTCTCTGTCTAATTCTTATTTTTTCCTCAGTGGTGGGATATACAGTTATATGACTGTAAATGTCAAAAAATCTCAGGGATTTGCGATTGCTGTGAAGGCTGGCTTGACTAAGGCGGATTTTGATACCACAGTTGGTATTCACCCTACATCAGCAGAAGAACTAGTTACAATGAGGACACCTACGCGAAAGATTAGGAGTAGCTCTCCAACTGAGGTTTGTCTATTGAGTTAAGAGCTTTATTAATTGCCATCTAGTCTTTGGATATGCTTGTACACCATGCAAAATTTTGTCACTAAAAACTAGCCATGTTTCCTGGAAATTTTCGCACATTTCCATATCCATCTTAATTTGCCGTTTATCTGTGTAGGGGAGTATCTTCTTCATAATACAACTTTGTGTCCTTCGCCATCTCCATGCAATTTAATTTTCAATTTTCTCCTCCCCTAGCATTACATTCAATATTAATTAAATAATTCCTCATTGGTGCACTTAGTTGTCTAGATATGTTTCCAAACCATTTAGTCAGTTAAACCCAAGTCTATTGTCTATTGAAGCTACTTCTACCATTTCATGAATGTGTTCTAATTCAATTTTAATATTTCTGTTGCTACTAATGCTAAATTTCCATTGCAGTGATAATAATCTGCAGTCACATTTGTTGCCAGTATTTGCATGCAACTAGTTATGTTTTTTTGTTATGTTACTTGTTTAAATTGGTTCAGGGAAAAGCGGATCCTGAGGTAAAAGCTACTGCAGGAGTTTAACACAATTTGTGTTAATAAAGATTTTTGCTGGTTCAAGGTGAGATATCTCCTCCCGAGTCTTCCAACAGAGAAGTTAAGCATCCATAACTAGAGACGATCTTACAATTTTTTAGTCTTCTGATTTTACTGTGTATTGTTGGCCTGAAGCAATATTAATTGCCACAAACACACAGAGATGGAGAGAGTACACAAGATTTCTCTTCAAAAAAAGAGAGAAAAAAATGTTTCATATGTGAGGCTATTCTTTTGAGTCAGAGAGAGAGAGAGAGAGAGATTCTCTGTTATTTTATAGTGTGTGCGTCTGGTTTTCTACTTTCCTCATACTGTTAACTGCAAGTTTAAAACTCACGAACTATCATGTTGATTTCCTGCGCTTATCCACCAATTGATTTCTTTCCATTTGCATGCCTCCTATCAATTGGGAGGTTTGGGTATAGCAAACTGTGTGAGATACTTGATTATTTTCGTTGGATAAAGCTTCAAGATTTGTATACGACAAACAAAGCAATCAACTTTTGTATGGCAATTTACAACTAATGGTTTTGTCCTTCTATTAGAGTTCTAAGCTAATGGATATGGACTGTTATTTTTCTGAAACTTTTTTGTCGGCTAATTGATGAATTTCTCAATGATATGTAATTATTATCATTATTCTGCTATATTCTTTACTTTCCTTGTTATCATACTATACCTTACTTTGCATCTTAAAATTTAGTTGCACTGTTTGATATGTCATGGTGATTGGGGACAAATAATACTAATGAGATAGCTTTTACCAGAACTCGATCACAGCAGCTATGAAGCTTCGCTTGGGAGAACGGAGGATGTGGGTTGCCTGTGGAGGCCATTAATGAACTCCAGTAAAGGGAAATACGTCTTGAGAAAAGCATTTACGTCCATGTTTCCTTTTTTCCCTTTTCCTGTTTCTCCAACAGAGATGATATAATAGGTTTAGTAATAGTCAGTCTCACGGATAAATTATGTCAATACTTGTGGTTGTACCTGTAATAAGAGTGATTATTTTTCTATTATGTGATGACACAACAGATTTCTCTATGTCCTTCTCTTCTTCATCTAGTATTTGACAATATGTCAAAAGTTTTATCTGGGATCCCAATATGATTGTATGAGCTTTATAGTGATGGTCTAGGCATAAAATGGGCAAAATAGTTGGGTTCTGTCATTGTTGATTATTATTACAATGAAATTAATTACTATTAAATAACAAATTAAGTGTTGGGATAGCGGGAATTAGTGGCAACTCCAGTTTGGTATTCTATATGTTAACCTTTTGTCTTGTGGAGCTATGGGCTCCGTCTGGTTATTGCTGATGCGCTTTCCAAAAAAAAAATTGAAATATTTTGTATGGTTGTCAGCTTTATTTTTCTTTTTTTTCTCTGTTAGAAATCTTTCTGTTTTTGGTTTTAAAACACAACAAAACAAAGAGAGGGTTGTTTTTACTTGTGTAAAATGATATATATATCAATAAATATTTGACGAAATTGGATAACATAAAATATATGCAATAAGATATGATATTAAAGTGAGATACTTTTTAATTCCTTTAACGCTTTACTTGTTTTAAAACAAGATGACAATAGCAAGGATTAGCAATCACACACCCCTGGGAGCCCCCTGCTATCAGGCAATTTCTCCATCTTTTGATTTGAATAGGATAGTGTATACATTACAGCCTACCTCCCATCCAAATATATTGTAATCGTGGGGATATGTATTGAACATGTTTGAGCTGAACCAAACACGGAATCAGGACTGATAAAAACTGGTGTATAGATTTGACTTTTTGAGAGTAGAGTTCTAGAAAACACTGTTCCTCTACAGACACATGCCATGCAGTTCAGCAATGAACCAACACAAGGAAGCAAAGCACCAAAAGATAAAAGTAAAAATAAAACAAAAAACAAACCGTTGTTCTGGTCAAATGGTTCATCTTGTTTGTGTGAAAAAAAATTCCCAGAAAGTAACTAGAATAACAACTTTCCAGCAGCATGTCCCGGAATCATGAGACCTCCACACGGACTGAAATCCCAACAGCAAGGATAATTTAGAGTCCAATTTGGTGGAGGTTCAGTTGGAAAAGACGATTAATGCAGGAACATGAATCAGCTTCAAACTTTCTTCTTCATGCTTGTGATAATGACAAAATCTGAGCATCAACAAACATGATAATCATTGAGCAGGTCTAATGGTTCTTCCTGTCTGTGGGAAGGGAAAAATCCCAGAAAGATAACTAATATAATCATTAATCAGCAAGACCTCTATGCACTGTTGTAGTGATGCAACTTGTACAATAGCATGTTTCCTGCAGCATTCCCCACAGCCATGAAACCTCCACCTGGACTGAAATCCAAACAGCGGGGATAATTTAGAGTCCGATTTGGTTGAGGCCAGTTGGAGAAAACAGTGAATGAAGGAACATGAATCAGCTTCAAGCTTTTATTCTTCATGCTTGAGCTAATGGCTAAAATTTGAGCATCATTATTAAACTTCATAAAATCAACTTTTGTTGTTAAATTCTCTACAGTCTTGATAGGTTTTCTCTTTCCCCCTAAGAAATCCTCTTGGTCATAAATATTCACTATCCCACTGTCTGAACCAGCAGCAAACAAATTTCCACTTAGGGATGTACAAAGAGATGAACTGTTTATGCAACCTTCATCAACACCCTTATGGAAGCAGGCCCTTGTACTCAAATCCCAGTGGTAAATCTGTCCATCGCCACCTGAGCTCAGCAATTGTTGCCCACCGTTAAAGAAAGCTAAAGAGCGAAACTAACAAAATATACCCTTCATTGCCAATAAAGGCAATTGTATTTGAATCAGGTGAAACCTCAAAAGCTTCCAAGCTCTTCTCCTCCCTTCCTGTCAAAGGGCCTATTTTATCTATCTTTGCCTTCACTAAGTCAAAACTGTAAAAGAACTTTCTTCTTCCCGATACAATAACCTGAGAACCATCAGGTAAGAAAGATGCCTTTCGAATAGGACAATCATCAACAAATATGCTTTGAATTTTGGTGTTCCTTTTGCCATCAATTTGAAAAAATCTTAGCGTTTTATCTAATCCACCAGTGAGGAGCAACTGAGCATTTCTATGGAACTGAACCGAAGTAATTGGACCACTGGAAGGATCCTCAGCATTTGCATCAACTAGTCTTGAGTATTCAAGAAGTCCAGGTAACAACTTTCCAATACTTTTCACAACAAGATCTTTGTTAGTTCGAAGGATATCATTGACATCACCATCATCCTTGTAACCACTGGCTAGCACTGCTCCAGTTTCTTCATCTGAATCTTCATCATAGGAGCCATAGTTCTTATCCCGCGAATCAAGTTGAGCCCACTCAGTGCCTCGGTTCAGCTTCTCATGCTGAGCCCTCAATCTTGACACATAAGAAGTAACACCAATTATACTCTCATCCTCCTCCTTCCTCAGCTTTCCTTAATCTGTTAACTTTAGCAATATTTATATTGGTTTTCTCCTCCTCTTCGTCCACCCAGACAGACTTTCTTTGTTTCGTTTCCTCCTTTCCTTTACTTTCTTCTGGAAAATCAGCATCCTTTTCAAAAACAGACAGTTGGGTATTTGCAAACCGGTCCATAAAGAACAAAGTAGAATTATCAACTTCCTCTCTCATGGCTTCTTCCTCATCATCTTTCCCAAACTCAACGGGGGAGTACAAAGAGTCAAACAAAAGGTTCTCAATTTTCTTCATTTCCTTCTCCTCATTTATTAACAACTGCTTATCCTCACCCTTCCACTCTTTCTTCTTTTTCTTACTTCCAAAAGTATCCAAATCAAATTCTTGTCTATCTTCAATATCAGATTTCTCTTCCAAACATGACGGCTCATCAGCAGCCTTCCTTTTAATTTGAGTATGGTCTTTGGGTTTAACATTTTGGGAAATCAAACTCATTTCGACTATGGTGTCACTGCAAAAATGAGATTTTAAAAAAATATTAGTAAGAACACAAGAAAATTAACACATTTTCACGACTACATTCAACAGTTACAATAATAGCATAGCTCAGACAAATCACAATCGATGCATGGATATATATACACATAAATACAAATACGAATCGAAAAATAAAAACTTACCCGGAAAAAAGAGATGTTTGGTGAGAAACGGCGAAGCGTCGGCAGCAAAATGAGGTACTAGGGGTTTAGGGTTTTGGTGCACGAGGGTTGGAAATTGGCAGATATGAGTTGGTTTTATTTGAGTATTGTTCTCCTCTCGACTATTAGTATTTATTTAGGTTATTTTAACACCATAATTTAATTTTATAACGGTGGAAGAATAGCTAATAAAATCAACAACAAAATGCAGACAATACCTTACGTATCATAACACCCAATGATTTCATAGAAAATTATATTTGGATTGCTACAAAAAATATCATTATTTTTTAGTTGTATTTAATGCATGATTTATATTTTGTTATATACATTTTTTTTAAGTAACCGTAAAAAGTAGACCTGATGACCCAAGCATACGGACCAACCCAACTCACTCATAAAAAACATGGACTTTGAGATTATATTTTTAAACTCAATAAAAATTAAACTAACTCTTTTAGGATTTAGACGTAAACTACGAAAATTCAATGTGTTTACCGAAAAGGTTGCTTTCATTTTTTTTCTATATGGTTGAATCATAATTTGCATGATACATATGTCTTACTGAAAATTCATTACTTGTGTAGCGAAAGAAATCATTATAATTTATCATTGATAATTAGTGTTTTAAAATTTATAGTTAAACTATTTGCGAACAATAATGTCAGTTCATTCAGTATTATTTTGTCAAAAAAAACAAGTAAATTATAAATAGTGTTTGAATTGTATGCAACTAAACATATGCAATGCATTATGAGAATAAAAGTAAAGAATTAGTGAGTTAGTCAAAATTGATTATATACTATTAATGTCGTATTAATCAATTGATATTATTTGTTTGTTTTGCTTTATACTCCCTCTGTTCTAGAATAAAAGTCCTGGTGGACTTTTCACGTATATTAAGAAGAGGAATAAAATGACAAAATCGCCCATAATAATGTCATTAAATATATAGAGAGAATTAGAATAAGAAAAATATGAGATATTTAATGCTACGGGCATAATAGAAAAAAATGTGTAAAAGTTTGGTTATTAAAAGAAAGTGGACATTTAACATGGGACAACCCAAAATAGTAATAAGGACTTTTATCCTGGACGGAGGGAGTAATATATTTTCTTAGATGATTATTACTTTGTCTTACATAAAAAACATGATAATGAGTTAATTTTTAAAATTTAAGAAAAAAAATACTCCCTCCATCCCATAGTTATAGGCTGATTTTCCATTTTGAGATGTCCCAATATATAGACTACTTACTATTTATAAAATTTAGTTGGTTCATTGTTTTACTTTTATGCCCTTATAATAAATATTCAATCATTACTCTTTTTTTGAAGAAATAACATTCAATGTTATTATTTTTATCACCACATTTAATGTTGTTGTAATCTCTTTGGTTAAAGTTTATGGATTTTAATGATCATTACACGTCAATCAATGAAATTGAGAGTTACAGTGTGATAAGTAAGGAGTAATTAACTTATTCATTAATTCCATATTAAGGGGTATATGTGGAAAATTTATGTTAAAAATTATCACTTAACTGATTTTCTTAAACTATGTGCCAAAAAAAATCAGCCTATAACTATATGACGGAGGGAGTAATACACAAGTCCATGCCGCAGTCAAGCCCATTTTACCATGTAGACCTGGTAAATGGGCCGAGCTGGCGCAAACAAGCCGAACCAAATTAAAACAACTCAAATTTTGATGAACTAAAAAAGTAAAGTCCAAAACTCATTTTTTGACAAACGAATCATCCCGGCCTGCGGACCTGGACCGATTTTGCCAGGTCTAAAGCCATAACCATGAACCTCATTTTTATAGGCTAGCCAAAATTGAGCTTTTTGATCTAATCCATCTTTGGCCCAACACATTTGAACCGCCCCAGCCAATTAGCCAGGTCCGGTAAAAAGGTATTAAACTAAAAGGAAATGATATTTTCACAAGTTTTTTTCTCATTTATCAATTCCTTAAACTAAACTATCCTCATTTATTTATATATAATGTTTAAAATTGGGGGCGCGAAAAAATTTATGTTCTCCCGCGTCTATCCGACCACCTATATTTCCTACCTCACCTCATCCCTCTTTCTCTCCCTACTTTGTTCATCTAGTATATATACTCATATACATTAATACATATATACATGTATGTATTGATACTCTCACAAGATATCTCTATTTACTGTCCATAAAAAAGTATAGAAACCATTATAAATGCATGCAAACATAGAAACCATTATAAATGCAAGGCCACCAGCCCCACCCCATCACTCCCGGCGGAGCCACAGCAATCTCAGCCGCCTTCCGCCTCAATCATGGCAAAAAGCGTGGTAACTACAACTGTGGCCGCTGTGGTCTTCCAAAAAAAGGTCACTCCTGTCACCTACCTCCTCCCGTTGCCACCACACCGGCAGACTCCACCTCGTCTGCCGCCTCCCCTATATCCGTCGTCCGTCCCCCACCTCTTCCACGTCAGCCGTATACCCAACTCCGGCGAGCCCATTCGTTCGATGACATTGACGTCGGTCACTCGTCGGAGTCCGATGATGATGAGGAGGATTACAATTCGCCAGAAATGGATTTGGATAGTGGATCCGGTAAGCTGCCTGCGAGTTGTTTGTGGGAAGTGCTAAGGAGATTACCGCCGCTGGCGTTGCTGTCGGCGGCCAATGTGTGTAAGGGGTGGCGGGACACGTCGAGGAGACTTTGGCGGGCGGCTGAAGAGCTGAGACTTAGGGTTCCAGTTAAGGCTCAGGTTGGATTCATCGGATTGCTTGTGCAGAAATGTCCTGGACTCATTAGACTCTCACTTAGAATGGAAAGGTTAGGGTTTTCCGGATCTATATTTCATGGTAAATAAATTTTAATAAGATTATAAATTACTTCACTGAGGAACTTCAACTTTATCTGAATTCACTAATCACTCTACTAAATTAAACAAAAATAATCAAATGAGTAATACTGATTGATCAAAGATTACACTGATAAAACATAGAATATCAGCTTATCAATTGAATACAAGGAGAAATAACTGAAACTCAGTTGATGATTTTTGGGAGGATCTTTAATTTTATGTAAAATCTTATTGATTGAATTTTGATGCAGTGATGTTTTAAGCTGTTAAAAGATATGGGTCAATTTAGAAAATAATTTTTTAGCTAAGATAATTTTGTATTGATCTGTTCCTTCCACCTTGTGTTTGGGCTTTTGTAGTGATGTGGATGCAACAATGCTAGCTTGCATTGCATTCTCATGCCCGAATTTGCAGTCCTTAGAGATCTGTACATCTGATATCTCCATCAATCGAATTACCGGGTACAACTATCACTTTATTTTCTTTTTCTGTAATCTTGTTAACATGTATGTTCAATTTCCATGTTGTCACTTCTCAAATCTGTAAAACATCCCCTAACTCTTACTTGGATTATAAGTGGGTTATTTATTTTACAAAATTCTCACTAGATTTCTTTATGATCATTATTTATTCAAGTGATGTGTGACAAGTGACAATCATGGAAGGAATGTTATTATGGTAATACATGGTAATTGTGAGATTAGAGTGTAAGATATATTTGAATGTTGTTGTGGCATCCAAACAACCAGTAGTGGTTATAAGCAAAATCAAACCTCAAAATATAAACCTAGTTATTGCCTCATGAAAATATATGTGTTGCATTGATTTTTCCCTCTTCTTTTATGTTTTATACACCAGTTGGGGGTTTGTGTAACATGATTAATTTATAACCTTTTCTTGTCTCTTCAATTGGTATGTTCTGATTTAAGTTCAGAGTTAACAATGTCATCCATGGATTGCCAAAATTAAGTTGAATTATTTTGTCATACCATACCCTTTGATGCGACTGTTTATTGTAGATAGGCTCCTAGTTAGTTTTTCAAGTAAACTGGATTTCTAGAGTGTGTTGCGTGGAAGAAAATGATGCAAATTGTTAGTATATCATAGGTAAAAGTTCGTGTTATAAGCTGCAAAAATAAATTCCTTAAATGCTTATTTCAATGCAGGGATGAATTAGGTCGCTTTGTAGCTGATAAACGTTGTCTGACAAGTCTCAAGATCAAAGGGTGTTCTAACCTTGGTGGTCTTAATCTTTGTTCATCTAGTCTATCTATACTTTGGCTTACGAATCTTCACTCCCTCACTAAGATGGTGATTATTTTGCTGCAATTACTTCTTTGAGGTGTGAATCTTTTTTTGTTCTTTTGTTTATTCACTTGTTAATCTGGGTTGTATTGTCCACTTAGGTATTCAACTGCCCCAATTTAAAGGAAATCTCCCTAGATTTTTCTCACCAAGAGAATGAAAGCACTGATCTCACTACCATGGTGGATGGCCTGGGAAGGAACTGCCCAAGATTACAGAACATACACATTGCTTCTTTTAGACTATCACATGCTGTTGTGCTTTCTCTCACAGATGCAAATTTGAGGTTTGTTAGGTGCATTTGTTTTGAGGCTTGGTGGCTCATTTATTACTGTATTTGATTGATTAGTTCAGTGCTATTTGTAATGCTCCTTTATAATAAAATTCTATATCGATCACAGTAAACTTGTATATGTGTACCTATATCTTCCAATTCTCATGTTGTATGGGGTTTCATGTGGAAAATTTACCTTTTACTCTCAGTCAGGAAATAAGTAATGATCAGCAATCTGACAGGAAATTATTGCTTCTTCAATTTCAGGGGTTTGCGAATGCTCTCTCTTGTCCTTGGAGCTGAAATAACTGATGCATCTGTTGCAGCAATTGCTTCAACTTACACAAATCTAGAATTGCTTGATCTGAGTGGGTATGTTGCACTCCTGCGTCCCAGTTCTTCATATATTTAATGTTTAGGATAAGTCAGCAATCAAAGCTTACGTTTTTACATACATATAGTGCTTGGAGGACTATTTGGCTTCGTCCATTTTTTTTGAAGCCCCCATTTTTGGTGGACGATAGTACAATCATAATTCTGATATCAGCAAGCTCATGCTAATGGTGATAAATTACACCAACTTCACATGAAAGAGGAAAACAAGCCTCGCGTAAAGAAGGAAATAAATTCACACAGGTGAAAATAGCTTTAGTTTTAACCATCAGGTTAAGACCTCATTGGCATTAGTTCCCCTTAGGATAGAAAGAGGCTTTAGTTCCCTAAATTGCTTTTTTAGGTTTTCTTTTGCAAGATGCATGCACCTCCATTGAAGATTAAAGTTTGTATAGAAATTTATTCAGAATTTGTTCTCTATATATAATTGCTGCTTGTTTTCGTACACCTTCAAAATTGTAATGTTGATGTATCATCTGGTTTTAGGTCTAGTATCAGTGACAGTGGAATTGGAATGATCTGCAATGTATTTGCTGACACATTATCAAAACTCCTCCTTGCTCTTTGTCCTAATATCACTTCAAGTAATCTCACGAGTCACTACCTGATGCAAGTTTTTCTGTCTTCCTTCTCGGTATCATAAACTTATGATTTGTTGCAGGTGGCATCCAATTTGCCACAGCTCAGTTGCCTCTTCTAGAACTCATGGACTGTGGAATGACTATATGTGATTCCAATGCTCAAGACCTGCCTTCTGAAGAAACTAATGATTGTGAGTTACAAAAAACACAACATAGCAAGCTACATCTCATGATGTACCAGAAGCTGATAATCAAACATAGTTGGTTGAAGAAATTAAGCTTGTGGGGCTGTTCTGGCTTAGATGTGAGATTCTGTATGCTGTAATTCAAGTATCTCACTAATGTAAAATTATTTTCTGGCTTCTGAATATGTAATTTATTGCAGGCTTTATATTTAAACTGCCCTGAACTCAATGATCTCAATCTAAACTCGTGTAGAAATTTGCATCCTGGTATGTATTTGTTGTATCCCTTCAGCTTGATTACCTTAAATGTTGGACTAGTTTGTTTTTAAAATTAATATTTTGCTGTTTTCTTTACCGTCAGAGAGATTGCTAATTCAGTGTCCCAATCTGGAAAGTGTGCATGTGTCAAGCTGCCAAGATATGTTGATTGAAATCATTCAAAATCAGGTAAAGTCTAAACCTTGTATAAATCTTAGCGTCTATTTTGGTTTATCTATAGTATTCATACTATGGCTTCTTTTCAAATTAACACAATCTAATGTGCTAACAATGGCTAAACTGGGTTATGCAGTTGGGAAAACTCAATAAGTTCTAATAACTCGCTTCACTTTGATGTTCACATATGACACAAAATAATACATGAATCGGTTGCTGCAATTAACTGCACATCGGTAATAGGTTGGTACAAACAGATACTTTAGTTCTATATTTGCTACACTTAAGCTCAAAACTAAAATATGATGTGAAGCCGTGATATGATTTTTCCTTCTTTTTGCAATATTTGACATGGATTCCATAGACTACAGTTCCAGTTTGGAATCATTATATACTTTGTGTTTTCTTTCAGGTCTGCAATGATTTGGGTGCTTCAGAAAACCGTTTTACTTGTAAACGCTTAGCTGACAGCTCCAAGAGAGTACGAGTCCCACATTTTCTGAATCAACAGGTATAGTTTGGCTGATAACACTTGAATATATATTCTAAAAAACCACAAAAGTTAATAGCATAACTCGCAATGCCATAGCTTTTGAAATGACAATAGTTCACATAAAGATAGGGAAGTTGTGGATACAAATCCTGCTGCTAAGAATAACAGAGGCATTTTCTGTTGCCGTCAAAAACTGATTGGTCAATTGTTAAGTAATATAAATGCTTGTTTCCTAATGAGCTTCATGTCATGATGGGGAATGGAAATGTTCTCTTTGATACTCTGAAATGAACCACCTTTCTTTTAGTATTTTGTTGGATATTTCATCCTACTAAATAACACGATTGTTGCTCATGCAGACATGTGATGATGATGATGAGAGTGGTAGGACTCGGAAAAGGAAGTGTACTTTAGTTGTCAACTGATAAATAATTTCGCCCTCTATGGACAGCACGACTTTGTGTCCGATTGTTGGCAAATAAGATGTTAACAACATTTATCACAACAAATGATGGGAATAAATCATTAAAAATTCATTTCTTAACACATTTGGATCTTTAAATTCTATGCAATCTCGTTATATTTGGTACAGCTAGCAGATGAACCTGCTTCTCTCTTTTAACAAGCTTAGCCGGTCCCGGTCCCGGAAATGTAGTATAATATAAATGAGATTCTCCTCAATAAGTACGGATAGCAAACATTTGAATTTAGTAGTATTTGTTAAGAGCACTTCTAGGGGGACCGTTGTTTTACGACCGGGTAGTGACCGGCCGGAAATTTGTTTATTTATTTATTTTTTTGTGTTTTTGACTACAAAATAATTAATGTGATTTATTGGAACTGAACAAAATACAGTGATTTAGATGTCTTTTTGGATACACGTAACAAACAGGGTTATATAGTCTGTACAACCTTGTTTTTTACGTGTATTCAAATGACACATAAATCACTGTATTTTATAAAAATTTCAGTTCCAATAAATTATATTAATTATTTTGCAATCAAAAGCAAAAATAAAAAATAAAATTCGGCCGGTCACTACCCCGGTCGGAAAACCAGGGTCCTCCTAGACTTTCTAATTTGTTAATTGAAATTAGACGCAAAAATCGGCCAGCTCATGGGCAGAACCAAATTGTTCGTTAAAAAATTGTCTATATGAACTTCACTTTTTTGGCCCATAAAAATTTGGGTCTTTTTGGCCCGGCCTAATTTCAGCCCGGCCCAATGACAACCCGCCCGTGGGCGCCCGGCCCGGCCGGCTATGAGACCCCCTGTTTGGCTTACTGGCTATATGACTACTGACTATGCGTCTAATCTCCCTAAGGGGGCTAACCGTCTTGGCTAAGGCAAAGGCCTTAAAGGACTTTTTTTTAGATCTAGATCTGAAGCTGAGAGACAGAGAGTCTGAGACTGTGAGACAGAGAGACGACGACAACGATTGTCTCTAATCTCCACACTTCGATCGATCGACCGACCGACCACGCACTGTGAAGCTTCTTCTCTTCTTCTCGGTCTGCTGCCGGTCTCCATAAATCCATACTACTGCCGGTCTGCCGCCTTCAACGATCTTGAGAATTGGTTGACATTTGGGTGCGCAAAACTTGGCCAGTTGCTTGTGTGGGAGTGGAAATCAGAAAGTTACATATTGAAACAGCAGGGGCATTATTTTGATGTCAACTGTCTTGCGTACTCTCCTGATTCCCAACTCATGGCTACTATAATAAAATCATGGTGAATAATGATTTGTCTTTCTTACTTTATGGTTTAAATTATATAATCTAATTCCAGATATTGTTCTCTAATAACAATTATTAAATTTATTTTGTTGTTTTTATCATAAATCAAAATGTGAATATGCATTTGGCTGCTGTGCTTATTTTGGATTAGAAAAGTAACATGTTTCTTATATTTTCTTCAGTTATGCTCACTTTTTATTTATAGATGAACTCTGTATATATAATTTCTTTTGTATGATAATAAATGAAAGAATCTATTTTTCTGATAATTTTCTCCAAAATTATTATTTTGGGGATTTTTGGAATTATTATCTGAAGAAGATACACCAAAGTGTTTAATGATATGACTCTGAAGGTATGTTTGCGTGGCTTTAATGGTATCATCTGCTATGCAGTTGCTGGTGTCATATTGTTTATGTACTTCAGTGATGGATCCGAATAGATTATTTATAGCTTGTTTGTTACAGTTGTGGACTGTTTCCTCTGGTTTTTTGGACTGCCCTCCATTTTATGGCTAGCAACCATTGCCTGTTAAGTGCATCTTTGGATGATCAAGATTTTTTTTAAAAAAAAAAAACAGAAAAGCTCGCGGGCCGGGCCGGCCCAATCCAGGCCACGGGCTGCTTAATTCTAGCCCATCAAATCTTGGGTCATTTTGGCCCGGCCCGTAGACGGCTCAGTCCGCTGACAGCCTGGCCCATTTGGGTCAGGTCTAATTGAAACGCATGCAAGAAACATGTATTGCCTTTAGACAGTGTTACTTGCCTTCGACGTTCCCTTAGCTAGGGGTGTTCATCCGGTAAAAATCGATCCGAACCTGACCGGTACCTAACCGAAATCGAAATAGGCCAAATATTGATACCGATACCGGAACCGATTGGACCGGTATACTGAATCGGCGGTACCGGTTCGGTATCGGTTTTTACTGAAAATTAATATAATTATTATTTTTATTATTATTATTATCGTTTTATTATTATTATTATTATTTTTATTAATATTATGATTATTTTTATTATTATAATCATTATTATTTTATTATTATTATTATTATTATTATTATTATTATTATTTTATTATTATAATCATTATTTTATTATTATTATTTTAATAAATTATTAATAATAATAAAAAATTTAAAAACCGGTATATACCGGTCCGGTTTTTACCGAACTATAAAAACGCCGAACCGAAATCGGTACCGAAAATTGGTATATATCGTTTTTTTGTACCGAGCCGAACCAATTCTTTTTTATACCGAACCGACCGGTTCGGTCCGGTTTGGAAAACCAGAAAACTAAAAAATCGAGTAAAATGAACACCCCTACCCTTAGCTAGGCCCGTGGGTATATGCGGAATGAAATGATTCTGAATTTGAATGAAATTGAATACTGAATGAATTTTTTTTTAATAATTGATATATTTGAATAGCATATTTTTATTATTTTATCTCTCTGAAAAAAATTAAATTATTATAAATTTATTTAATATTACTTAATATTGTAAAAAAAATACTTCATTCAATAACTCATTCAGCCCATTCAGCCAAAAAAATGACACTAAATCATTCAATCCAAATCGTCTGAATGGCTGATTAATTCAATCATTCAGACGATTTTTTTTCAAAATAAACGTTAATCGATTCAGCCATTCAATGCGTAACAAAACCCCTTAATCGGCTGTGCTGTGCAGGGTGTAGAGAAGGATACAATAATAAATTTACTATTTTTATGAATAAATATGATAAAATTAATATACTTCTTTTTTATGAATCAGAAAGAGTATATATATAGATGCAACTTGCATATATGTATATGTATACTCCATTACTTTTCCAAACCGGCATCACCGGGCACTGGCCATCAATGTTTAAGCTAAAGGACCATATTTAGTTGCTATTCAATATTAATATGATTGAATATTCGTTTTTTCCCTCCTTATCTTTTTCCTATATCTATTTAATAAAATACAAATAATTTTAAATTTTTCGCTTACTCAATAAATCATCTGGGCCGTCCAAAGTTTAGGATAAATTATACCGTCTATCTATCTAATAAAATACAAATGATTTTGAATTTTCCGCTCACAATAAATTATTTTGATCGTCCAAAATTTGGGATAAATCTCACCGTTCATACAATGCCGGAGTCATGAGACACATCTAGTATATATATATATATTGAGTAAACGATGGCCACAATTTTTCACGGAATCATTTATCTCTTTAATTAATTAATAATTGATTGATGATATATATACAAAAGAAATAGATACATATAAACATATATACTACTACTACGGTACTACCCCATTAAAATGGGCCGGCAAAAATAAATGCTCAATTGACATGCACATGAGCTTGCCCCCCTTCCTTGTACGTGCTTATCCCACACTATTATTCAATTTCTCTCGTGCCAATCCTCAAAACATTTAAAATAATCATGTATGTATTTCCACAAATAATTGAAGCTTATTATATAGAGTATTAAGAATGATTCCAACAAGGAAAAAATAATTATAGTAATACAAATAAATTCTTATTAAACAAACCATGCATTAACTAAATAATAGTAATACATACGTACTAAAACAAGCATATTAATTCAATTAAACAAATCCAAGTTTTAGATCTAGCTAGCTAGTACAAGATTTATTGCATATTTCCGTCCATTAATTATTACTAATTAAATAAATATCTCACACTAATAGATTAATATATCAAACCCATGCATAGTATATATATAACAACTAATTAAGTAATCTGCTCAATACATCTCGTGTGCTTGTCATTGTTTGGAAATTATTTTCAGGCGACAACTAAGATCAAAGGAGCAGGTTGCCGTTGATGTTTACTTCAGCGTCTGTTCTTGCATTTCTCCATGGCTCTTGGAGCTGAAATTAATTATATTCCATTAATAAATTAAAGATCGATGATCAATTAATCTATCTAAATAATTTCACAAGTTTGATATATATACTACTAGACTACTATAAATACTTACGTACCTAGTCCAATTGCTTCAGTTCCTTTCATTATGCGCAAGCGCTTGCAAGAACCAACCAACATCCTGTTTACGGTTAATTTTGTTTAGTTGTTTACAATTAATTAATATTCATAATTTATTAAGTAGTGAATATTATATTATGCATGAATTAAGTGAATCGATCGAAGAAGAAGAAGAAAGAGTCCTAACTCCCAAGGGACATCGCCCACAAGCATCCAATCACCATCCCTGTCTTCATACGTTGGAACATAATCAGAACTGTTGAGCAGATCCTTCAGTTTGCTCTCATTCATGAAATCCATTAATCCTTGAGATCCACAGTTACCTTAAAAAAACATGAGATATATATATATATATTAAGGTTTATATATATATATATACACGGAAAGCTTCAAGATCATAATCCTTAAATAACATAATTTTATCAAAACGACGTAGTTTTGATAAGACGCGATGAATTTTTTGTAAATACGCGGTGGCATGGTATTTACAAAATGCCATCACGCCTTATCAAAACTACGTCGTTTTGATAAAATTATACTATTTAAGCGTTATCTTATTAAAATTATCTTTCTTTTTCCTTATATATATATATATATATATATATATATATATATATATATATATATATATATATATATATATATATATATATATATATGGATGCTAAGTGTAAATTAAATAAGTTATGTTCAAACCTACGTACGTGTCCTGTACAAATTTTGATATAAAGTGGTGAAATTTAGTTTGTGAGAAATCTAGCTAGCTAGCTAGCTAATTGGTTAATGTGTTTACGTACGTACGTACCAATGGTGAAGGAATTGAACATCTTGCCTAGGGCATCAGAAAGTTCTTGGTAGCTCTTGTACATCTTGAGATCGACTTTGCGGAGATATGGTGCACCGTCTAAGCTCACCTTCACTAAGGTGGCGCCGGCAGAACTGCCAATGTGGCTGCTCACCTTCTCACTAGTCTCCTCACGAGTACTGCTGCTTTTCTGGACGGAAAGGATATTCTTTCGGAATGATCGAACGGGCGGCCAACCCACAACCTGTGCCCTGATCCCAAAAAAGTAACTCTTAATTTTATAAACAGTCTTATTAATTGTAAAATTTATAAATGTTAAATTTTTTTAATACTCTTTTATTTCTTAATTTGAGGTATTTTTTTGAACATTTAACAACATCCTTATTTCATCAAGTGAGAAGTGAATATAATTAGAATAAGGTGTTAGCCCGTTGACAATATATAATTCACTCATGGGAGATCAGACTCGATCCTCGTTCAAGTACCTCCTTAATTAATAAATTCTAAAGACTGCTGCTATTCACACCAAAAATGAGTACATATTTCTCAAGTGTGTGCATATATATATATATATATATATATATATATATACACCCAAATTAAACCATACAAACTTATAACATTGATGACACCTTTAAAATTTTAAGATCGATTCATATATACTTAACATATTTTATTTAGTTTGATATCATATATATATATATATATAGCTTGAAGATTGATAATATAGAGAGCTAGGCAAAAAATAGGAAAAAGTTGAGGAAGAAACAGTTAGCTAGCTTACTTGGCCGGAGGTTTAGCAACCGGATCATTAGAGGCGGCACCACCACCACCACCACCACCACCACCACCACCACCACCACCACCACCACCACCACCACCACCACCACCACCAAGAAGGTTCTTCTCTTTGGGCAGATTCTTGATCACAACTGATGAGTCCGCTTGATCCACCCCATCATCAGCCATAATATTTTCTGTGGAAGAAACTAGATTCAGCTTCAAATCCACAACATGAGTTTCAGCAAACCCTCTCTTCCCATTAACATTTGTAGTACTAACATTAATTTTGGCCTTCGTATCGCCGGAAAATCCAAGTCCTAGCCGTAATTCCGTCTCCTCAAAATTCATCCTTCCTTTTTCTCCTCCCATAAGTCTTGATTAATTACAATCACAACTAAACAATTTCTCTCCAAAACTAATTTAATTTCTTGTACGTGTTTGAATATTTCCTTTCCTTTCCTTTCCTTTCCTTTCTTGCCTTGTCTTGTTGATATGTTGTGGGGTGGAATTAAGTTGGAGTTGTGTTTTATTTTGGAAGTCAGAGAAATTGTGAAAGTAAGTAAGTAATTAAGTTGGTGTATAGTATAGTATGTATAGTATAGTAAGATAGAAATAATTAATTATAGATAGAAAATAAAGGGAATCGAAGGGAAGGGGGTGTTTGGGTGAAATGGGGTATTAGTATACGGATGGTATGGTATGTAATAATGGACGGGCCTCATTCGTCTTTTACTCACTTTCATAATTGCGGTCTTGTATCGTGCCTACTTTCTTAGCTGGATCTTCCCATCTTGCTGGGGGCAATCCATACATACTTGCCCGTGCATATATATATATATATAGAGAGAGAGTCCAGTTTCAATCTAGACTCCCGGATTTTAGTATTGTTTGGACTTTTTTTAAAAAAAAAATCAACTAATTGTTTTTAAGTATTTTATAGAACAAGAATTTTTTCATAATACAGTGTTTTGGGTGTGATTTAGATACATATAACAAAACATGTCTCTACAGACTGTACATACATATTTTGTTATATGTATCCAAATCACATTCAAAACACTGTATTATGAAAAAATTCTAGTTCCATAAAATATTTTAAAAAAAACAAAAAAAAATTGG
This sequence comes from Panax ginseng, assembly GCA_020205605.1. NCBI lineage: Eukaryota > Viridiplantae > Streptophyta > Magnoliopsida > Apiales > Araliaceae > Panax > Panax ginseng. The sequence continues at coordinate 6,524,280 of CM035138.1, read as the reverse complement.
CTCCATATTTTAATCAGGTCCGGAAGTCCGGACCTGATCCGTTATATATATATGACTTCCAATTCATGACAATCGATTATTTGAGAAACTATTTCAGCTACCATCATTTTCATCATTGATCAAAATATTTAATAGGGATATGTCGCTACAAATTGTAGTGGCATTAACATCACTTGTGGAGGCGGTGAGATTTACTAAAGGGCCCCTCAAATAATGTAATATTATTATAATTATTAATCATGAGACCCAACAAGCCGCTACAACATATATCGGCTGGTTTAATGTAATATTATATTATTATGTTATTAATATCTTTTATGATTATTATTATTAATTAATTAATAATAATAATAACAACAACAACAACATTCAACCAACATTGAAGAGTAAATTTAGAGAAAGAAAAAGAAATTTTTTGCAACAATTTTTCAGCATAAAAAAATCACATTTATATACAAGTTTTTTCCAGATCCAAGTAAATTTTTTGTAAGATTTCTTTTATCAATTTTCTTTTTAAAAATAAATAAATTTTTATTTATTTATGAAAAAATTATTACATACTAAATGTATTCATGTGAATTTATATGCTTGTTAATTTAGCAAAAATTAGTGTGTTATGTGTTTGGAGAAATATATTATTATGTGGTGAAGTAGTTATTTTTTTAAAATGTATCGTTAAATAGTTGTGCATAATAATTGGAAGAAAATATTGTTTTATTATGAATGTTAATTAATATTAAGATTAGTGAGTTATGTTTTATTATTATTATTATTATTATTATTATTGTTATTGTTGTTGTTGTTATGAGTTTTCAACTATTTAAGTAATGACATGCATCTCTATTGATAATAATTGGGTCAGGTCACCAGAACCTACCTCTATATATATATATATATATATATATATATATATATATATATATATATAATTGTGAAAAAATGCACATACATAAAATGAATTAATTCCATTAATTATATCCCTTAAAACTAATCAATTACGTTAGGTACTGATCTTATTTATTTTATGAATTTTCAACTAATGACATGCATCCCTATTGATAATAATTGGGTCAGGCCAGTAGGCCACATTATACATATATAAAAGTAGTCGATCACCTTTTGTTTTTTTTTCCACTCCCTCTCATCGATCGATCGATCGCCACTCTATGAAGTAACCGTCTCTCTCATCCATGACAAGTACTTTTCCCCATGCTAATGCTAGTGTAACTCATATTTTTTAGGTTTGTCAACAATACTACCAGTACCATTTTTATATATCTTCAATTCCTCTTCTTTTTAATTAATTTTCATATCTAATTTACCTCATGACTACTTTACATTATGTCCGGATCTCTCATATATAGATCAAACTAGCTAGAAGAAGGATATATATATTAAATTCAATTCATAATTAATAACCCTTATAATCCATGAATATAAATCCAACTTGCACATTAGCAAAAACAGGCACGTAAAATTTTATTTAATATTTTTGGTTAACGTTTTGTATTTAAAGTTATAATGACAGGATTAAATCAAAATGATATATAGCGATCGATATTTTACAGTACAAGCCATGATCTGGGGTGGATCCAAAAATCTTTTTCAGTAAAGACGAATTTTAACTAATTTTTTTGTTCAAGTTAAATAAAAAAAACCTAGACCAATCATAATATTAACTAATCATAATAATGTTTATAAATTACAATAAATATTCATAATTCAAACTAAAAAAGAAATTTCAAATAAAAAACATTTAGATACAATTTAGAAATTTATTCCGGTTACTTGTCATAGTTTAATTTGAATGATTCCCACAAATGTTTAAAGCCTCAAACTAATTAAATTTGCTTACTATATTCAAACAAAATCATGAATTAATTTCAAAACATAAACTAATTTTGTACTTCTAAGATTTCAACGAGCCTTAAAACTAAGAAGATTTTTTTTAATTGTATTTAGAATTCATTTATAAAATTTATTTTGCTCATTCGAAATTTAACTCTTTCATTAATCTGTCATATTAAATTTATTAATTTATATATATGTCATACCCTTATGCTCATAAAAAAAAAATGGATCAGCTACCTATGTTGCTGTAACACCCCCTTCCCAAAATAGAAAGAGAGGTTACTCAAAACACAACAAAACTGAATGGAAGCTTATGTCATAAAAGGATGGATTCATAATAATTAAATATCACAAGACAAACCATAGTAAATATCTCACTAGCTCAAACCATAGCCGAAAGTAATTGTTACAATTTCAAATAAACTGACATATCAATTCTAAACATAATAACTCTAATCCATTGGAATGAATGGAGCTCTCATCACACTTGCCCATGATTCCCCTGATTACCTGCCGGAAGAAAAACACAGCATGAGCCAAATGCCCAGTACGGATATAGAATAAAAGAATAACGAAACGAAATAACTAACACAATTAATTGAATTGAACTGTAACGAACAAAACCAACACAATGAAATGATAGGCTGAATCAAATGGTTGGGTGTTATTTAAATACCGAAGCTCGAATAAATAGTAATATACCTTGCCACACGCAAGTCAAATAATGCCACATGAGCGATCACACACCTGATCACGTGATCCAGGATGCATCTGAAATCGGAAGGTGTGTTTGGCACAAACATCACCAATCCATGAGCGAACGAGCGAAACTAAGGGTTGACCCATACGCCCCACAACAAAACACCAAATGGCCAACTCCCACCGGACCACAAAGCGGAGACGCCAGGATCGATCACACCGCCACGGAAGGTGTCATGCCTCGGTGCCAAGAGAACATCATGTGGTACCCCTACGGTGGTTATAGCTTGTAGTATACCCTACTAAGATTCTAACAAATTATAATGTCACAACACATGCGACAAAAAATTAACAACACAAAGGGGTTCTAACGTGTACATGTTAAGTCAAGCAAATCGTCAACACAAGTCTCCAAAATGTACTAACATGCACATTACTACAATATCAAAACAAATTAATAGACATGATACACTAGTAAAAAAAGTACAAATGGGAGTTCCAATATAACGCCAAAACAAGCTATTCAAAATAAATTGACAAGAAATAATTATGAGAGACAATATTAAATTTCGATACTGAACTACGAAATCGAACAAATTAAAACAAATGAGTCTCGCTGAAAGAGTACGGAATCCGTACCTGAATTAAGCAATGTAACACCCAAATTTATACTTCAAATACTCTTTAAATTCCCTCCGTTCGAACTAATTAAACAAAATAATAATAAATATAAGTTGCATAATAACTATAACTTATAATAACATGATTTTATTTCCTAATTTACATTAGTTTATGAGATAAATTCAAATAAAATAAAAAAAATCTTTTAATTATTATCCTTTTTTCTTTATCTTTGACAAAACAGTAACTCTAATATATATATATATATATATATATATATATATATATATATATGAACAGTAGTTCTAAAAAAATCAAATTTATGAATTCTTTATATATATATGTATATACGGTTTTCAATTCTCAATATATATATATATAATAGTTGACTACGGTTTACTTCACAATATATATATATATATAAACAGTAGATCATTCATAGCTTAGATAGCCTTGATTGAAACAAACAAAATAAAATAAAATAGACAAAACAATTACAACATAGCAACAATACAAAGATGCACCCAAACACAAACAAAACGAAACCAACAAACCTGCGTTCCTTTTCTTCTTTTTTTTTTTGACCAGTACGCACTTCTCTGAGATATACTAAGAGGCGGCTTCCTCCTCTTTCTCTTTATCAGGTTGTATAATGAAAATAAGATTAGGTTTAATTATTTATTTACAAAAAAAAATTATTAACTCTCCAAATTTTAATAGAACTTGAAAATTACACAAAATAAAAATTAGGCCTATTAATTTAAAGCCCAATTTTTCCAATTTAATCTATCCACACTTATAAATATTTATTAGCCCATATAAATTTAAGACCACTTGACCCAAATAAAATACAAAGTCCAATTAATATGTTTTAAAATAAAACAAAATAATAAAAAAAAATCGGGTATTACAGTTGCCCTAGGTATACCCATGTTCCACGTGCATGGAATTTAAGAAATGCATGAGCAAATCATAATTAAGTTCAGTGTGCTTAATTTGAATCCCCATGCAGGCCGGCCGGATATTAATTAATTATAGTGTGCCTTTATATGACATGCAGACTCAAACGCTTTCAGGCATGAACACAACATAAGCCATGTCATATATATATATATATAGATATAGAGAGAGAGAGAGAGAGAGACGGATCACTCACTTAAATAGCATTTTTTTTATTAAAATTATATCATTTTGAAAAAAAAAATATAAAATAATATATATGTTCAAGTATACATCCACTTAATTAATTTTGTATATGGCTATCACCAAATTACCATTCGCATCTACGGCTCAGATACAACAATTCTAATTTTGCACATGTTATAAAAGATTAAAAATTTGGTAAAACTATTATATATTATACTTGTACACCTATCAATATTTTAGAGTGGGGGTTCAAAAAAATCAATATAACTAATAGTGTATATATATATATATATATATATATATATATATATGAAAAAAATATGTGTACACTTATTGTGTATTACACATGAAAGGTATTTATGTGACGGTTTTTTGAAATTTATAGCGATGGTTTCACCCGTTATTATATGAGTTATTACGAAATTATAACGACAATTTACCACACCATAGCCCAACAAATCATTATCATAAATTTCATCACAGTACACAACCACAGTTGTATATATATATATATATATATATATATATATATATATATATATATATATGTATGTGTGTGTGGGGGGGGGAGGCGGGCATAGTAGGACACATACACATACTCATTATATTTTTATTGTAATATAATATATATATATATATATATATATATATATATATATATCTTTCAAAAGTATAAAAGTATTAAAAAATTATTTTAGAAGGCCTGCTTAGAACCTCACCAAATTAATTGTAACTCAATAATAATTTCGATTCCACTGACAAATAATCCTGACTTCCCCACTGTGTGTGTGTGGATTGAAAAGGAGGGAGGGAGGACCTCTGTTAAGGGGTAAAGGCATGTGATGAGATGATGCAAAAGGAGAGGCGGGTAGGGGTGGGTCGGGGTCCCAGAATGGTGAGCATGTGAAACTGTCTGAGGATTGTCACCCCAAGGGTCAAACCCTATTCCATGTGCACCGCTGCAGGGCATCCCACTGACCCTTAATTGATTCTTGTTTACGAGTACTAGTCCTAACATAGATATTTATTTATTGATATCATAACTATCTTACCTTATTTGCACATATAAGTTGTTATTCGTAGGTCACATTCCAGTTCCAAAAATTAAAATTTGTTGTTCAAGATGGAAAATCAAGTGAAAATTCAATAGATTCCCTCGAGTTGCAGCCTGCTAGCAGGCTGTAGATCTTAATTATATATATATATATATATATATATATATATATATATATATATATATATATATATATATATATTCTCTATTTACAAAAATTAAAGATATGTTTGTCAAATTAAATTATATAATTTTTAAAAACATATTAATTAATAATAGTAATCTTGACACGATAATATTCAATCATTCGTTCGTACTAGACTAATTAAAAGGTAATTATTATATATCAAGAACGGTAGTAGAGACATACACACAGTAGAGCTGACAGTCACTGGTCTGACCTAACCTTGCCTTCCAGCTTTTGACACTTTGTGCCAGCCAATAGTTAGATTGACTTTTGGCATTCAGTCAGCCCAGTGCCAGCTCCTTGGCTCTGGAAAGGTGTGGCTGCTGGCATAGGCTGCAGGAGCTCAGACCAACCTAACGCCAAAGGTCGGTCAGTCAGTCGGACAGGAAGAGCCGTAGCAGTGCCAGCCAGCGCAGAGCCGCCCAGGGCTGAGGCATTGGGTCTCTTCCTTTTTTAATGTTATATATTAAATATTAAAAATATAAATAATAAAATATAAATTAATAAATTTTGTAAAATGATGCAAGATTTTTTGAGATTTATTTTATTTTAACATTCTACTACACACCAATATAAATTGAATGATTAGAACAAAAATAAATATATTCATCTTAAATTACAAAAAAATGTAATTTAGATGTAACTTAAATATAAAAACAAATTGATTTCTTAAATATATGTCTAATTGTCTACTATGCACTTCAGTAGAAAATATTGTAGATTACTTAAATCTTTGTAGATTATACTTTTATTTTTTGAAGATAAAGTTAGTTTCGATTTTATTTTCTTATAAGACGATTATTAGATCATTGGACATATATTTTGTAAAGTTTAAACACACATATATCTTTTCATTTATGATCATTAAACTCTTATATCGTTATATCTCAAGTATTAATTCCAGTTAGTTTTCAAATTACTTTATGAAATTTTTATTTAAATTGGTACAACAGAATACCTAAAACATAACCATAATCATAAATCCCCCCAAGAATTTAGCATATCCAAATTAATGAAGAACTTGAGTATTTACAAGAAATAACCTTATTATTAATATTTAATATTAAAAATTAGTTTATTGATGTATTAATTAATGTTAATATTTAACATTAAAGTAACAAAGAATATTACTAAAATTTTATTATTAAATATTAGTACTTTAGTATTTACAATAAATTAACTTATTATTAATATTTAATCAACTAAGTAACTAACTTATTATTAATATTAAATATACTAACTAATTGAATATGTATAGTAATTAAATGTATCAACAAGAAATTAAGAATAAATAATTACAATTTTAAATTTTATTGATGTATTAATTAAAACTAATGTATTATAATTTATAAATTACAACAATGAATAAGTAAAAATTTATACTTTATTGATGAATAATTATAAATTTAAAGTTCAAAAATTACAAATAATTAGATAAAAAATCTTGTAAGGTCTCTCTGTGCCAGGCCAGTTCATGCCAAATGCCGTGCCCGTGCCGCCCAAACAGGGCGATTTTTGTCAAAAAAAAAAAGCCTTTTCAAGCCTTCCAGGCCGTGCCTCGACCAGACCGGGACTTTGACTGTGGCCCGAGGCCAGAGACGAGGGCCAAAGTCACAGAGCCCTCGAACCTTTGTGGCATCCCTAAACGGTAGTAAAAATGTGTAGACTAATTCAATAAGAATGTTGAACCACTTTTTTATCCAAAGGGCCTATTAGATTGAGACTCTACCATACTTATTAACTTATCTACACTCTTGAATTTATTCAATGATTCATGTGAAATATCTCAACAAGAACCATGAATGATATGTGTCTTTAATTTGTATGGTTTAAACAATATATAAAAATGTATTTTTATTTATTTTAATAGGAAAGAAGTATATTTAATATGATATATATATATATATATATAAAAAATATAAGAGTATATATATATATATATATATATATATATATATATTGAATCCTTTAGAAAGTCAGAAGAAATGAGTGTTTGTTTAGAGCTGAATGACTAAATGGTTGAATCGGTCAGTGTGTTTATTTTGGTATGAATGGCTGAATCGGTAAGATGGACGAGCTGAATGGCTAAATCAAATTTTTTTAGCTGGGTGAAGTAAACAAAAATTTAAAAAATATTAACTATTATATTAAGTAATATTAAATAAATTTACAATAATTTTGAATTTTTTCAGAGGGGTAAAATAATAAATAAAGTTTTGTCATTCAAATGTTTCAGACATGTCAATTATCAAACAATTATTTTCATTCAGATTCAAATTCAACTCATTCAGATTCAGATTTATTCAATTTTTATCAAATATCTCCGAAATCTCCCTGATTAATTGCATGGTCTTTCTTGGGTTAAGGGGTCATGATTATATATATATATATATATATATATATATATATATATATATATATATATATCCAATCATTGTTGATCAGAATTATTTGAGCTTTCTTTAAATCCTTTGGCGGTGGAGATTTAATAATTGGCTAACTTCAAGAGCCCAGTGAAAAAATTATCAGGAGAAAAAAATTAATAAAAAGCAGAGGAAAAAAAGGATTTTTAAGGTTATAAAAGGCAAAGAGTACTTTAGAAGATGTTTACAAGTTTTCTTTATTAATTGTGTTTGATAATATATATATATATATATATATATATATATATATATATATATATATATATATATATATATATTTAAAATGAATAGTGCATTTAATTTGAGACTTGTAGTCTTAACCTCATCATATTCTAGTATAACAATTCTCCTTACCGTAATAGTCTTTTAACAATATAACAATGCTCGAGTTAAAAGAAATGCAGGAGGAAGTGACATATGTATTATATTCTCTATTAGAAAATGTTAATATAAAAATCTAACTTACAAAAAAATAAAGAAATTTTATCACAAATTTACCCTCCATTCCTAAATTACATATATATACTCTCTTTTTTTTTAAAAAAAATAAAGATATATTTTTATTTTTCAATATGAATATTATTTGGAAATAAAATATTCTTAAAAATCATGATATTATTACAATTTTCAAAAGTAGAACCAATCTAACTACTTGTTTTTGTGAAAAAATTATAATTACGTTAACGTATTAATAAATGGGATTTAATATAATTATTAGAAAGTGCCACTTTATTTAACATATTTTTTATATAAAAAAAAGTATCACTAGTATTTATTCATACAATCTAAAAATTAAGTCCGAAAATATCTTCTTACCATGGCAGCTAATTTTAAGGCCGGCCTATCATACTTTAGTGATAGTACTATAGTAGTACCTAAGCTGGGTTGTGTACATAAGGCCCAACCTTATTATTGAAAGGTGGTCCAAATATTAGAGTTTTTATGCATGTTAATAATTTTTTAATAGCAAAATTAATTTTAAATATAATGTTGGATATAATTTTTTATGATGTTTTCTTTGAAAGATGGTAGTTTGCTTTTATCATAAATTCATTTTTTCATAATATATATCACTCAATAAGAATACAGCTTTTTGTGATAAATTTAGACTAAATTATAAATTAATATAAGGGTTTTCTAATACCCCCAAAAAAGGGACTAGGTTGTCATCATTTCTGTTCAAAATAAGTTTTACCAAAAAGCTCTAAATACCCTTACAAGTTACACCATTATGTTAATCAATAACAAAATAGTAATTTGGTGTGTTAGGATAACCTCTATTACTTGTTTGATTCCAGATTTAGGGGCGGTTTGATTGCAGCTGAATGGCTAACCGATTCAGCCATTCAGTGCGTTTGTTTTAGAGAAAAAAAAGGTCTGAACCATTCAATGCGTTTGTTTTAGAGAAAAAAAAGGTCTGAATGACTGAACCGGTCAGCCATTCAGACGATTTTGAGCTGATTGGGTTAGTCCAATTTTTTTGAATGAGCGGCTGAATGATCTTTTTTTTTGTTTTTTTTACAATATTAACTATTATATTAAGTAATATTCAGATGTTTCAGACATGTCAATTACCAAACAACTTGTTTCTTTCAGATTCAGATCAGATTGATTCAGTTTTTATTAAACACCCGCTTAGCACTTATTCATTTGGATCCGGATCCTCTATGAGAATTTCTGTGTGAGGATCTTGTGGGGTTTTGCTTTTGATGTTTATATATTACTAAAATATAGTCAATAGGAATGCTAAGGTTTTTTGTATTTTCTATACAAAACTTTAAATTAAGAACGGAACGGGTCCCCGCCCACAAGGCCACAAATAAGGACTAAGGATAGTTTCTATGAGACCCATAAACAAACAGTACAAGACATTTACACGGGCCTTGGTGGAGGATAGTGGAAGCACATGGGGGCATGGCCCAATGCAAGTACAGTAGGTAGTAAGACAATGCAACAACTAGGAAAGTGGTAGTTAAAAGGTGTAGGCCCTTCGCTTTCGGGCCATAACTAGCAGCTACAAAAGTCCAACTTCAAACCTATCTCACGTACGTGTGGCATTTGGCCCACGTCTCGCCATCAACATTTAATTCGTCACACGTGTGGACCATCTTAATGTTGTGGGGTTATTCATTCTTGGTTTATTATGCAAAGCTCCAAGATTACCTTTTTCTTCCACTCAAATTTACCCTCTATTATTATTATTATTATTATTATTATTATTATTATTATTATTATTATTACTATTACTACATGCATTTTACTGAATTTACTTTTTATCTTACCCTGTTATTGATTTGATTCATGCATATTGAAGGTTGGTAGCTGCTCACACTACATGAATTGTAAAATTAACAACAACTAATTAAATTTCTAAAATACATTCAATATTCTTTACTTTAGAATTTGTTAATAGTTGATATTTTAATATTCGCTTTGCAATTATGATCACAAGTATCTGTATTTGTATTCGAATGTATAATTCGACTTTTTTTTAAATAAAATAAAATTATATTGCCATCCATCCTTTACTAAACATATCACATAAAACTAGAAAGTTGTTAAGCTAACTCAAACTTTACTTTCACTTGAAAATATTAGTATGTCAAATGAGGAATTTAGATTTTTATTTTAATAAAAGATTTTCCTAGTTCATGTACCAAAAAGAATATTAAGACTTGTTTGTTTCTATATATCAGAATTAAAGGAATTTGAGTTAAATTTCTTAAATAAAATTTTGAGTTAGGGTGTTTAATGGAGGGCTACTTAATCCAATAAAGAAGTGGGACCCGTATGTCTGTGGTCCTTACATCCGTACAAAAATACCAACTGAGTTGGGCTGGCTCATAATAGTAAAAGCCCGCAAAGTCTTAACAATAATGACTTGTATGGAGATAGATAGATCAACTCTGTTTTTCTGTCCAGGGTGCACGGAGGGGCACTGCCTGCCTAATCCCTATTTCTCTCTAAGGCCTTGTTTGGGAACACTCTAAAAGCCCTCTTGAATTTGGAGGTTCCTGGCAAAAAATAAGTCTACTATCACATATACTATACTCGTATGCATATTGGCATAACCCATCTGATTTGATGTGAGCAGTTGTATGTGATAGTAAATTTATTAATATGCAGATGTATCTAGGAGTGAGCAAAAAACGGATATAACCGAATTACCGAACCGAACCGAAATAATTTAACCGAAATTCTCTGATAATTCGGTTATTTTCAATAGTTCGGTTATACCCAATTTTTTTACGATTTTCGGTTAATTTTTGCGCGTATTATTTTTTGGGTTATTCCGGTTAACCGAATAGCCGAACAAATCTTTACTCTCTTAGTCTACTTAAAATAATAATATGAATCGAATGAGCGAGGCCCATCATTACTACTGATTGCCCAAACACAGAGGCCATTCTCATTCGAAGTCCTGAAGTCCGAACTCTAAAGTGAGAAGTCGTAACTCTAAATCTCATTCTCATTCTCTCAAATTCCCAAACACAAACACACACGATCTGCAGAGGCCGGATCTCAAACCCTCAATTTTCAATCTCTCTCATCTCAAATCAAAATCTCGAACTCTCAATCTCCCTTCGATTGAGTCTTGACCAACATCGCTTCCTCGACCCTCATCGCCCGGTGGCTCTTCATCTGATCGTTGTGGCGCCCCCAAAATAGGTATCTGACACCCATTCCGAGTCGCCAAAATACATGGTATAAAAGCAAACTACAACTTTGATAATCTGGGATGTCATGTAGAATACGACAATATAACTGTGAGTTTAAATACAAATATTGTCTTACAGACAATATACACACCCAAATAAGTCCTCATTAATTATTAATACACTATTTTACGAAAATAGTGAGGATGCAATTAAAACATCTTCCTAGAACCATCACTCCATACCCAGGCTCGATCCTGCTTTATGTTCTCACCTCCCGAGAAGAAAAAAAAAGAACAAAAAGAAAAGGGTGAGCTCAACTAGCCCAATAAAAGAACATTATGACTAAGATAATATACAATAAATTATCGTTAGTCTTGAACAGGAAAAAATCGATAAATTATAATAGCAAACAAGTTTTAGATCAATAAATGCAATGGAACGAAGAATCCATTAGAAGAGTCACGTGAAAAAGAACTCTCTTGTCTTCTAAGGTTTAAAAATCCATCATCAATATTTTATCCTCACAATAACAATCAATATTCATCTTTTGCACTACATGCCAAAGATATTCATTTAAATCACCAAATGGTCATGTTAATCTCAACACTGCTCATCTTTGCTACTGAACCAAAGATATTCATCGATTAATCGTTCATCTTTGCACTACAGGCCAAAGATATTCATTTATATCATCATTTAAGACTGAGGATGATGAAAAATATTTTTAAAGAAATGAATCCAGTGAAACAAAATGACAAGGATTAATGATTAAGGATTCGTACTTTGTTTTACCCATGTCCAAAAATACCTCGAAAATAATCATATTGGTGTAAAATTCAAGAATGATCAAAACATTGATACAATCAAAGCTAGTATCCAGAATAGATATTTTGGGCAAATTTTTTTTTTTTTTTTTTAGGTGAATAGTCTTAGTATTCGTGAATAGTCTGTGAGTATCGTGAATAAGAACCTCGACACAACAAGTTCCAAATTTGATAAAAAGTTCAACAAAGATTTTGGCATAATGATATTGAAGAAAATAATATCATTTGCGAAAGAAATAACATCCTTACACTCAAAAATAACCGCATTTACATTTGAATTTCTGGTATAGTCTTGATGAAACTCATACCGTATAGCAACACTCAAAATATACTCACAAGAATACGTTCGACAATATAGAGAGAGAAACTTAGTTTACGGTGTGATTTTCAATTCTAACTTAACCTCTATTTATAGGAAAATCTTTAGAACGCATGAAAGGAGACTAAAATAATAAAATATTATTTTTATTTAAACTTCCTACGCATGCTTTGTTAGGCCAAGACCAAATTTCCCTCAATGTTGAAAATTTCAAAGAACCCATGTGTTTAATCACACCAACCAAAGTGGGTCCCACCCATTAATAAAATTATTTTATTTTCCGAAACTTCAACAATTAAGTGAAAATAGCTCGGTTATCGAAAAATTCAAAAGCATGACTTTTCATGGAAAATTCCATTCTCTACAACTTTGGAGAAGAAAATTTTTCCAAATTCCAAATGAAATTGACCAAAATCCATAAGCCAAGCGATTTTATAATCTATAATAAATTTTCATCAAGAATTGTGTCCACCACACACAAAAAACATGTGTTAAACATTTAATGCCACAAAATACTCTACCTCCTCATATACTCATATATCCCACATTCATTATAAAATATCACCATTAATATATTATTAAAATAATATATTTAAATGAATTATTTTATCATAAAAGATAAAATATTAATTTTCAACAATTGTCACATTAAAATTTTCTCCATCTATATCCACATAAAATAAATATTTTCTTTATCATAATAATCAATAATTAATTATTTTAAAAATAATATTACGTAATCACAATCTTGACAACTGTGCCATTCCTTCCGAAAGAAGGGGGCTTTCGAATAAGGATTTCTCCTTACTTGCAGCAATTATTAGGTGACCAAACCTCTCCTTGAGATGAACTTTCTAGACATTACCAATAATGTTATCGATAATATTATTCAAATAATATGAATTATTGATTTGATAATGGAAAATCTTGTGTAATGACAATTATTGAAACAACGGTGATACAAAATATCAACGCAAAGAATTATTGAATCAATATAATATTGAGCGATAATTCATTGTAACAATTATTGAGTAGTGCCTTCTCACGTAAGGATCAATAATTCAACAATATCTTAATACCGTCAAGTGTATTCTTTGTCTGCGACCGCGCATATTCTTTGTATTTTAACCACCGTGTAACCCAACAAAGGTGTTAATCTGGTAACAATTTACGCCAATTATTTATAAAACTCAATCTTTGTCGTTTTCTTTCATCCAACCGCTTTTCCGTTATGGGGCCCACCAACGATCGCTACTGGCGTCGTGCGGAGATTCTCGACAAAAAGAATATTCCACGACCAAACGAATATTCCCCGACAATAATGAATATTTTATAACCATTTGCTTATTTTGTAAACTTTGCACATTTCACCCATAACCAAAGAATTATATCAAATTAACCCTTATTAATTTAGAATAATGAATAAAGGAAAATTCAATTTTATTTATAATAAGTTGGGGTCTTACAACCTCCCTCCTTATGAAATTTCGTCCTCGAAATTAACGTGACGCATTCTGTGTATCGAAAAGGTGAGGGTACCTCGCTTTCATCTCCGATTCCAACTCCCATGTCATTTCCTCAATTGCATGGTTTCTCCACAAAACCTTAACTTGTGGTATAACCTTCGTCGTAAGACATGCTCTTTCCTATCCAAAATCTCAACAGTTTCTCCTCGTATGTTAAATCTTCACTATCTCGTGCGGTTCTAACGATAATGTGGTTCGGGTCTTTCACATATTTACTGAAGCATAGATATGTGGAATACATTGTGAACACGAGACATACTTGGAGGTAACGCGAGTCTATAGGCTACGCTTCCTATTCGGTTCGAAGAATCTCAAATGGACCAACAAACCTTGGATTGAGCTTTCCTCTTTTCCCAAATCTTGTAACTCCTTTCCATGGAGCAATACGTAACAATACATGATCTCCAATATTAAACTCCACGTCCTTTTCTATGAAGATCAGCATAACTCTTTTGTCGATCTTGTGAAGTTTGAATACATTGTCGAATCATTTGGATCTTTTCTGTAGTCATGCGTACTAATTCTGGTCCCAACAATGTTGCTTCTCCCACCTCGTCCCAGCATACTGGAGAACGACATTTTCGTCCATACAACGCCTCAAATGGAGCCATGCCTATACTTGCTTGATAACTGTTGTTGTAAGAGAATTCCACCAATGGGCAAGTACTTATCCCAACTTCCTTTGAAATCTAGAACACGAGTCTTAATAGATCTTCAAGGGTTTGAATAGTCCTCTCTCGATTGTCCGTCTGCTTTGAGGATGGTATCTTTGAATCAATCAAATCCGCGCTCATAGCTTTCTCGCAAGCTAACCCAAAATCTTGAAGTGAATCTCGGGTCACGATCCAAAACTATGGATATTGGCATGCCATGAATCGTACAATCTCATTCACGCATATACGAAGCAAGACGTTCAAGGAATAAGTCACGCGTATCGGTAATAAATGGGCGACTTGGTTAATCTATCAACAATAACCCAAATCGCATCTACGCTTTGAGAAATTTTGGGAAGACACAGAACAAAATCCATAGTAATGTGTTCCCATTTCCATTCCTAATCTCAAGTGGTTCTGAATGGACCTTTTGGCACTTGATGTTCCGCCTTTACACGCCGACAAAGTTAAACATCTTGAGATAAACTCCAATCTCTCTCTTCATATTGTTCCACCAAAATGTATGTCGAATATCATAATACATTTTGTACTCCTGAGATGGATTACAAACGGGGTGTTGTGTGCCTCCATCATGATTTTATGCTTCAGTCGAATCGTTAAGAACGCAAAGTCTAGAATTAACTCAAGTATTCCTTCCTCATCGATTCTTGCTTTCTAATAAAGACCTTCTTGCACTTTCTTCTTCATTTGTATCACCCCAGTCCGTAGCTTGAAAGCGAAATTTAACTTTATCAATTAAAGTCGGTTTTACTCGTATATTCGCCATCATCATGTGGAATCACAGGAGTCTTTAATTCTATCTTCATCCTTTGTGAAGTCGAGTATAAATGGGCCTTTGCGTTGACAATATTGCACTCAGACTTGCATATGATCTTCTCTTTCAATCGCGCCAACCATTACGTTCGCTTTTCGGGATGATATTGAATAGTGTGATCGTAATCTTTCAATAGCTCAAGCCAACGCGTCGTTCTTAGATATTGAGTTCTTTTTGGGTGAAAAAATATTTGAGGCTTTTATGGTCCGTATAAATCTCCATTTTCTCTCCATACAAGTAGTGTCTCCATATCTTCAACGCTTGAATCGATGATTGCCGCTAACTCTAGATCATGAGTAGGATAATTCCTCTCATATTCTTTGAGTTGTCGTGAGGTATAAACTATGACTTTCCCATGTTGCATGAGAACACATCCTAACCCCTTGCAAAGAAGCATCGTTGTAGATAACAAATCCATCCGAACCCAGGATGGTATTGTTAGAATAGAGTGCTTAGAAATGAGTCTCCTCTTGAGCTCTTGGAAACTCTTCTCACATTCTCCGCTCCATATGAATTTTGTATCTTTCCGAGTCAATTTGAGTTAGCTGAGTAGCGATTCGAGAAAATCCTTCCACGAATCTCCGATAATAACCAAATGAGCCCGTAAAGTCTGCGTTTTGATCACCGACTTCGGGTTGCTCCCAACTTTGTATTGCTTCAATCTTGGCCGGGTCAGCCGAGATACTCCTTGTTTTGACACCACGTGCCCAAGGAATGCTACTTCCTCGAGCGAACTCGCATTTCTTGACCTTTTGGCATAAAGCTTGTGTTCACGAAGTCTTTGTAGTACCGACTTTCAAATGGTGCTTCATGATCTTCACGGCTTTTGGAATAGATGAGGATGTCATCAATAAAGACAACAACGAATCGATCCAAATATTCCTTGAATACATGGTTCATCATATCCATGAAAGCGGCGGGAGCATTAGTCAATCCAAAAGACATGACCAAGAATTCATAATGCCCGTGCGAGTCCCGAATGCCGCCTTTGGAATATCCTCGGTTTTAATCTTGGTGATGATATCCGAATCGAAGATCAATCTTTGAAAAGAATTGCGCTCCTTGTAATCGGTCGAACAGTCATCAATGCGAGGTAGCGGATACCTATTCTTGATGGTGACATGGTTCAATTCTCGATAGTCAATACAAAGTCGCATACTCCCCGCTCTTTCTTCTTTACTTAATAAAACAGAGCACCCCAAGGAGACGTCTTGGGGACGAATGAAACCGATGTCTAATAATTCTCAGTAGTTGGACTTTTAACTCCACGAAGTTCAATAGAGCCATTCGATATGGGGTTTTAGAAATGGGTTTTGTATCGGTTCAAGGTCAATAAAGAATTCAACATCACGCTCGGGGTAAACCAGAAGCTCTTCAGAAATACATCGTGGAATTCTCTAACCACGAAATATTATTCAAATCGACTTGTCTTTATTCAAATCCATAACATGGGCTAAGAAAGCTTGACATCCGCTTTTTCAATAAACGAATAGCTTTGTGGCTTGATATGATGTGGACCGATTTTAGTGGTTTAGTGGTTTGAATTAAATATGACAGTTAGTTAGAATATGAAAACTAACCACCTTACGAAAACAATCAATTTTGGCATGATGAGTGGTTAACCAATCAATTCCTAAAATCACATCAAAAACAAGTATCTTTAAAGAGATAAGATCAACGTAATGTGATAATGCCAACTTGGATCATGCAAGATTTATAAACTATAGATGTAACGAAGGTTTCACCCAACGGAGTTTCAACAGATAAATCAAAATCTAATTTCTCCTAGAGTCAAGTTTAAGCGTTGAGCACAAGCGGAGAGATAAAAGAATGGGTAGAATCGGTTATCTAGTAAGGTATAAACTTCGCAAGAATTCAAGATTAGCTTTACCCGTGATCACCTCGTTTGGGTTCCTCACGTTTTTGTTCAATCGCGACAAACGCTTCTTCCAAGAACCGCCGATTTGGCCTTATCCGGACAAACCCTGGAATCACCACTCTCGTTGAACTTGGTTTCGCTTATAAGACATCTCGAGCAATGTGGCCTTCCTTTCCACAACAGTAACATACCTTGGATTGTTGTGGACAATTTGGGGATATGTCCCTCATTCCCGCATTTGTAACATCTAACGGCGGTCGTTCTCCTCCCCAAGCATTTGTTGTTGGTCTTTGGTCTTCTTTGTTGATATCTTCCGTCATTGTTGAATCTTCTCTTTCCGAAATTTCCACTTGAGTCACCTCTCCTATTATCATGTCCACGATTACCACCGTGGTTACCGCCTTTGTCCGCATTCTTTCAACCTCGCCGGTTATCATCGCTCGATGACTACCTCGATTGTGGTCCCTCTACGAGTATATACTCACTATCTCGCCTTTCTAATAACCGAGCCTGCATTGACAACATCCGAATACTGAGAGAAAACTTATGAGAGATAAGGTATTGACGAATCTCGGGTTTTGACCTCTCGTAAACATACGCGTCATTCGCTCCTCATTCTCCACCAAATGAGGTGCAAACTGGATAATTCTGCGAACTTTGTCTCTGCGTCGAGACACCGTCATGTTGTTCTGCTCGAGTCTAATAAACTCTACCTCCTTCATATAGCGAATACTTTTTTCCGGAAAGTACTTGTCATTGAACGATTCAAAATCTTTCCCAAGACATGTTAAGTGCATCTGGTCAGTACGCTTCTGCGATTCCCACCAAAGAATCTCGCTTCACCACGAAACATAAAGGTGGCGAATGGAACCTTCATTCCTCCGCACCCCAAGACATCGAATATCTTGGTAATTTTCTTGACCCACGTTTACGCCTTGATCGGATCCGGCTTTCCATGGAAATCTGGTGGTCCCAACTCCTTGAACTCGTTTGGTTGTGGATGCATCAAGGCCGCCATCATTTCCACCCGTATTTTGTACACGAGTCTCCTCGTCGATTTTGCGTGAATAACAAAAAGCTCCTAAACATTCCATCGTTCATCGTTTGCTCGGTAGTGTTGTTTACTAGGAGGAATATTGCCTTCTCATTGCTGCGTTCTCCCGGTTTGTGACTAAAGGTTGTTCCACGCCTCATAAACTCCATTGTTAACGCTTCTCGTGACCATTCTTAAATCTTGCCATAAATCAAGGGTTAATTAAACAAATTAACATATCACATAATATCCTATATTATGATCGATCAACAAATAAGCTTAGGTAGGACACCTTTAGCGAAGGATTTACTCGCTCTCCCCTCCTAGTTTCTATTCCCCGATCTCCGCCAGAGATCATATCCCTAAGCTCGATACCAACTTTGGCGGCCCCAAAATAGGTATACAACACTCATTCCGAGTCGCCAAAATACATGGTATAGAAAGCAAACTACAACTTTGATAATACGATGTCATGTAGAATACGACAATACAACCGTGAGTTTAAATACAAATATTGTCTTTCTGACAATATACACACCCAAATAAGTCCTCATTAATTATTCATACACTATTTTACGAAATAGTGAGGACAAATGTAAAACATCTTCCTAAAACCATCACTCCATACCTCGACTCGATCCTCGCTATGTTCTCACCTCCCGAGAAGAAAAATGGAACAAAAAGGAAAAGGGTGAGCTCAACTAGCCCAAGAAGAACATTATGACTAAGATAATATACAACAAATTATCGTTAGTCTTCAACAGGAAAAATCGATAAATTATAATAGACAACAAGTTTTAGATCAATAAATGCAATGAACGAAGAATCCATTAGAAGAGTCACGTAGAAAAGAATTCTACTTGTCTCTAAGGTTTAAAAGTCCATCATCAATATTTTATCCTGTAGAATAACAATCAATATTCATCTTTGCACTACATGCCAAAGATATTCATTTAAATCACCAATTAATGGTCATGTTCATCTCAACACTGCTCATCTTTGCACTCACAGTGCCAAAGATATTCATCGATTAATCGTTCATCTTTGCACTACTGTGCCAAAGATATTCATTTATATCATCATTTAAGACCGAGGATGATGAAAAATATTTTAAAGAAAATGAATCCAATTGAAACAAAATGACAAGGATTAAGGATTAAGGATTCGTACTTTGTTTTACCCATGTCCAAAAATACCTCGAAAATAATCATATTGGTGTAAAATTCAAGAATGATCAAAACATGGATACAATCAAAGCTAGTATCCAGAATAGATATTTTGGGCAAAAAGAAAATTTTTATTTTTCTTGAATAAGGCCAAGTATTCGTGAATAGTCTTCAGATATCGTGAATAAAGGCCAGATACGTGAATAAGAACCTCGACACAACAAGTTCCAAATTTGATAAAAAGTTCAACAAAGATTTTGGCATAATGATATTGAAGAAAATAATATCATTTGCGAAAGAAATAACATCCCTTACCTCAAAATAACCGTCTTGACCGAATTTGGTATAGTCTTGTGAAACTCGAAGCACCGTATAAAGAACACTCAAAATATACTCACAAGAATACGTTCGACAATATAGAGAGAAACTTAGTTTAAAAAGATTTTCAATTCTAACTTAACCTCTATTTATAGGAAAATCTTAACGCATGCTTATAGACTAAAATAATAAAATATTATTTTTATTTAAACTTCCTACGCATGCTTTGTTAGGCCAAGACCAAATTTCCCTCAATGCTGAAAAAATTTCAAAGAACCCATGTGTTTAATCACACCAACCAAAGTGGGTCCCACCCATTAATAAAAATTATTTTATTTTCCGAAACTTCAACAATTCGTAGAAAATAGCTCGGTTATCAGAAAAATTCAAAAGTCGCGACTTTTCATGGAAAATTCCATTCTCTACAACTTTGGAGAAGAAAATTTTTCCAAATTCCAAACAGAAATTGACCAAAATCCATAAACGGGCGATTTTATAATCTATAATAAATTTTCGGTCAAGAATTGTGTCCACCGACACACAAAACATGTGTTAAACATTTAATGCCACAAAATACTCTACCTCCTCATATACTCATATATCCCACATTCATTATAAAAATATCACCATTAATATATTATTAAAATAATATATTTAAATGAATTATTTTATCATAAAAAGATAAAATATTAATTTTCAACAATTGTCACATTAAAAATTTTCTACATCTATATCCACATAAAATAAATATTTTCTTTATCATAATAATCAATAATTAATTATTTTAAAAATAATATTACGTAATCACAATCTTCGATAACCAAAGCCATTCCTGTGAAAGAGGGGCTTTCCAATAAGGATTTCTCCTTACTACAAGCATGATTAGGTGACCAAACCTCTCCTTAGATGTAACTTTCTAGACATTACCAATAATGTTATCTCGATAATATTATTCAAATAATATGAATTATTGATTTAATAATGGAAAATCTTGTGTAATGACAATTATTGAAACAACAAAGTGATACAAAATATCAACGCAAAGAATTATTGAATCAATATAATATTGAATAAGAATTCATCAGTAACAATTATTGAGTAAAGCCTTCTTCACGTAAGGATCAATAATTCAACAATACTGCAATACCGCAAGTGTCTTCTTTGTGCAACCACGCATATTATCGTATTTTAACCACCGTGTAACCCAACAAAGTTAATTCAGAATAATTTACGTAGATTATTTATAAAACTCAATTTTTGTCGTTTTCTTTCATCCAACCGCTTTTCCGTTATGGGCCCCACTAATGATCACTAGGCCGTCGCATACGGAGATTCTCGACAAAAAAAGAATATTCCACGACCAAATGAATATTCCCAAACAATAATGAATATTTTATAACCACTTGCTTATTTTGTAAACTTTGCACATTTCACCTATAACCAAAGAATTATATCAAATTAACCCTTATTAATTTAGAATAATGAATAAAGGAAAATTCAATTTTATTTATAATAAGTTGGGGTCTTCTGATCATCACTCTCGTACCGACGGCATCGCTTCCCCTCGTTTGGTCGAATTCTCATCGCCTCAATTTTGAAAGTAAGTTTTATGAGAATTTGGTGAGAACGCCACTCTCTTCTTTGATCCTTTGGGCTTTGAGACTCGCTTATTTTCAATATTGGAGTAGCTTTTAAATTAAGAAAGAGGAGGCTTTGAGAAACTCAACAATATATGTGCAAAAATCAAATTTATTATGTAAATTGTTAGAAGCTTTAACTATCATTGTGATTTTTGCTTTGTGTGGATACGGTAATATAAATTTGGCTTCGGTTGTTTTAATGCCATAAAATTTGGATCAAAATGGCTAAAGATATATGTATCTTTGTAGGTATGTATATAAACCGCACACTACCCTTGTTTGATTAAATGATCGAAGGGGCTATTTTGATGTCAAAGCATATTAACTATGAATTTAAGTCCAAATTAGGTTATTACAAATAATCTAATTTACAATTGAAGATTCTAAGTTTCTTTATTACCAAAATTCGGTTATTAGTTCGGATATTGAAAATAGGAATATTTCTGCTTTTCGGTTATAACCGAATAACTTCGATCTTGTTGATATAACCGAATGATCAGTCCTAAATAACATAAATGTGTCCCTATTTTAATGCTTCATAGCAAATAACTATCAAATAAACAACTCTAATTAAACAACTATTGAGAAAAACTCTGTTTAAAACTATCAAAGTTCGGTGATATCAGAAATTTTAGGAGAGAGAATCTCACTGACCTTACAATTTGCAAACCACAGCTTCAAAGGGACTTATGTTCTGTTCTCAGTCGTAAGGGACTTCGCGAATCTACCTTATTTAGTCGCAAATGAAAGAGAGGGTTTTCAGATGGGATTTCAGTCGCGAATGGAAGAGAAAGAGAGGGTTTTCAGTCGCGAATGGGTTTTCAGATCTCTACCTTATTTAGTCGCGAATGGAAGAGAGGGTTTTCAGATGGGATCGACGGGCAGAAAGGGTTTTCGATCTGCACGAATGGGAAGAGAAAGAGAGAAGAAGGGGAGTCTTCTTTCCGCCTAGGTTATACTGCTCATCGCGAGTTTCATTTGACCCGGATAATACTTTTGACCCGCGTGCTTCTTATTTTCTTGAATTCGCTTGAGTCCGTTTCTTAGTCCGTACAGTTGATCCATGCCAGATCCTTTCTGTATATATATATATATATATATATATATATATATATATATATATATATTCTAAGCGAGTTTTCAACTAAGCGAAAGCTAAATTCGAAAATGAACAATTAATTAAGCTTTTTACCAAACAAGAACTTTCAAGTTGAGGCAATGGGCTGGGATGCATGGGTCAAGCTTATATAGAATATTTAAGGATGGCACTTGTTCAGCTTTATTTGAAGACTGAAGTGATCGATCAGGACCAGTTGCATGGAAACTGCAGGCTGAATATAAACAATTAACAAGGAAAAGAACACAGAGAATTCGTTGATATATATGTTACGTACACAAGTACTGAAGATATATGGTAAGCTAAGGCGGCTAACTTTTAATATAGAAAATGTCTTAGAATTAATGTCAAGGCATTTAAGCTAATTTCATATAAGAGTAACAATATAATTTAGATCGTTCTACAAATAATTTAGTACAAATTTGTGAGTATTTTGCACCCCAATACTATTATATTTTTTTTTGAGAATCTAGATAATATTTGTTTGCAAGTATTATAATTTATAGGATTATAAATTATTAGTCATAGGATTAAATAGTCCTAATCATATGTTCGTTTTTTATGGGATTATTCATAGGATAACTTAAAATAATATCTTATTATATTTGTTTGTTTTTCAGAATTAATTAAAAGATTGAATAAAAAAAATATCGTTTTAATTATTATACTCTTACCAATAATAACATATTTATACATCAAAAAATGATGTACAATAAGTTGTTTAAATAAGATTTGACAAACAAAATTAAAGCTAATATTTAAATATGACTATGACTAATAAGTTGTTTAAATAATAAGCTGTTTACAAATAATAAGTTGGTGTTTACCAATAATAAGTTATTTATCAATAATTAAGTTGTTTATCAATAATAAGTTATTTATCAATAAATTGTTTAAATAATAAGGTGTTTACCAATAAGCTATTTAAATAATAAGTTGTTTATCAAAGCTGTTTATGCTCCAGTAAAGATGTCAACAATTTACACCAGATACCAAGTGATGCCATCTCCAAAGATGTCGAAAGCTTTTACTCAATGAGACTAAATTTTCAGTTTGATATCAACAAGATTACTGTTTCTTGCATCTCGAACAGTTGACAAGATAAAATTTAAGTGATGCTTCTGTTGCAATTTTTAAGTACTTATCTTATGTTTCTCCTGAATGATTAGTCAGACAACAAAATGCTTGAGGTATTTTCAGCTGGCAAATTGTAATATCATATTCCAGATGGATAAGAAAATCAATCGTCCCCTGTTCTGTTTAAGAAGTATTTTTATCTTATGGGAGAATTTTCTATACCCCAAGAAAGAATTACCTTGATTACAAATTACATTTTGAGTTTAAAGACCCCAAATTAAGGCAAAACAGCTTACAGTCAACTCACAATGCAAATTACTAAATTTGCTAGTACAAGAAATACAAATGGAATGATTTTTAACTATTCCAAAATTAATATCTGCAAAGAGAATAAAACTATACAAAATGTAAATTACTGTCAAAATCCATATCTGGCAATCAACATGATGAGCAGTTAAAAAGGTGAGAAATCATCACCAACCATGAAGTTTGTGCCGCTAACATTTTTTTCAGGAAAAGATTCCATTCTTGTATCCAATATTGAGAGTTGGGATTTCACCCATGGTGGATTATACCTGCCTTCAACCCATAAAGCTTCTCCAGTATCTTTGTGCTTGAAATCTGGATAGTTGGGGTTCCTCTGTTAATCACATTAAAAGCACACAATCAACGTTCATGTTGATGAAACATACAAGTAAATAAATAAGCTGGATTAGCCACTTGACACAAAAGCATGGTCCAAGTTCATATGCAAAAATTTTAGTATTTCAACTTTACTATAGCATGAAGGATGTGTTCCATCTCTATGTATCTTTTAGCCTTTCCAACTACATGACACTTTGAAGGGTGTTTACCAATGTTCAAGCATTAACATAAGCTACTTTTCAAATTAGGTCTCCATGCAAGCTAGACACCCTTAATTAAAGTTGAGATTCATGAACATTTATTAACTAAATAGACTACCTTGTTCTTTCTATTATCCCACCATTCTACAGGATTAGCAAAGAAGGCTTGCCATAGTTGCTCTATTGAGCCTGTACTGTTTGCAGTGTAATTTTTGGGTCTTCTACCTGCAAGGACAGAGAACCAGACACATGAAGATTACATACAATAGCAAACATTGCACGAATATGACTAGGTTTGTAATAAGAATAACTGCCTGAATTTGAGTCCCTGTCATACAAGGCCACTGGTGAAACGCTTCTCTCAACAAAATTCAGTTGCAAAACAACTACCTGCATGATATCACAAAAAAGTAACTAACATTTCAGGGTTTACGAAACAAGCACACGATGATAACATGTGTGGCCACATGTTATAGCACCTTATAGTAGGTCTGCTGCTTCCCATCATCGCCTTCAACTGTATCCGACACCAGACGACCAGAAACATATATTTGCTGGCCTTTCTCTACGTGCTGAAAGGCAACATGAGCCAGTTCATCCCAGAATGTCAAATTAATCCTGGAAACTTTAACCATCAGTTCTGACAGATGTTTTTTAATAGTGATAAATACGTAAGTGTAACAACCTAGTAACACGGAAGAGCATAAATCGCCAAATTTTCCCTATTTATACCTAGAAGTAAAAAGTTCTGTCGGTAGAAAGCACAAAGAGAAAGTTTGTGCTGAGCTTGTTTACCAGATAATCAGTTCTTTGTAAATCTTTATTATAAAAAAGAAAAAAAGTTGCAATCTTTCTAACTAATTTTATTTCAAACCTAAAGATGACGATATACTTGATAGAGTTGGGTCAAGGAGGTATTGACAAGGTAAAAGCAACTCATGGGATTGGTGAGGGCAGTGAGGCAATGGAGGTGTAGATATAATTGTGGGGTGCAGCCTCGCAGAATACAACTCTGGATTCTTGAAATGCATCTTAACTATGCACATTTTGATGCATAAAATTTTACCTAATAATATTTTTAATGGACAACTTTATTTTACATGATAAATAATTTCCTTCCCTTTTATAGAGTTGGATTTAAGCTTCAAAAATAATACTGTAATACTATGAAAATGGACAATAAGAAACCTTATAAACGTGTCTAAAGAAGCTAATGTAGGCTTTCACAAGGGCTTACATATATGCTATGTGTATGTCTCTACATTCATGCATGATTGTTTGATCAAATGGATCCTGAATGTCTACTATGGTCTATGGAAATAACTTCTGAAAAAACAATAACTCCTTTCTACAGCAATAAGCTTCTCTCTTTTTTTCCAATTCTGAAATAAATAGTTTTGTGAATAGCAAACATCAAACATAGAAAAGCATTTTCATCTGGGTTATTGTTGAAAGTTGAAACAATAGGAACTTTGATTAGAATGATTCAAGTAATGTAAAGTCAGTGGCACGTTCTTGTGGCATTTATATTTTTGTGTATTGCTTTTACCTCAATTACACAAGATATAATTTTAGGGTGTGTATTCAATTAAGATTTTTAAAAACTTTTTTTAAGCGACAGACTTTTGTAGAATTTAATGACTTTCAGATACTTTAAAGACTTTTTTAAAATGACTTTTATAGACTCCATGAACTAAGTAACAGAGTTTTATAAATTTTTTATCAAGACTGTGATAGACTTTTATATACTTCTAATATATCTTGCAACTTATATTAATTGTTAATTAGCCCATGTGTATAACCTCTCACTCTTTTTTCATGAACTAGAGTAAATCTCATTATATTATTGTGGCATGAGATTTTATATATGTTGAAAGCGTTCACATTATTCTACTCATTTCATGATACATTTGGATACTCGGATACCAATAAAATTTTAGAAACTACAAACGCAATACAAAAAATTAAGCTCACTATTTTTTGAGCTATATATACTTTATGCATATGCGTACGCTTTTTACTAATAATTGATTGCTTTTTATTATTGATTGTTTTACTAATATATATATATATATATATATATATATATATATTGATTGTGTGATTCTATTAACCCAATTTTCCATCTTAACTGCTGCTAATTTTGTTTGATTGTATGGACCTTTTTTATGCGCCTAATGTATATCAAAGCAGTGTGTTTTTTCTTTTTTTATAAGGGAAAGATAACGATTCTGTCAATTTGTCATGCAGGAATACAACCACATGTTACATTATTTCACTATGATACACCAAAGACATTTGAAGACGAATATGAAGGATGTCTCAAAAATTAACAGTGATTTCCTTCGTTTAAAATGTCAGAAAACTAAAAAAAATATACACATACACATCTTATATTTTCTATTTTTATATATTATAATACATAATCTTTACATTGATATGAGAGCTTTATGATTTTATCTCACCTTTGTTGAACAAATCTCTTTCCTCTTTCTGTTGAAAGTTTTTGAACGGCTGCTTTTTTTCTCACCAATTCAGATTAGGTCTAGTTATTTGTTTACTTATTAATATATATTGTTAATTCTCTTATAATAAAATTATAATAAATCCAATTATTTTTATGGCCCAAATTTTACCAAATTATTTATCCATCACATATTAATATTTATTAGCCAAAATAAAATAAATAACTAATTTGACCCAAAAAAAAACAAAGTCCAATTAATAACTAGTTTTATCCACCTTTAGAGATGACACTATAAGAAAAAGTGTCACTGCCGACGGGCCATGCCGTCTTAACGATTGATGAAGATGTCTTGTCGGATTGAGGCCATTATCATGACGGCACTACTGTTTAAGACAACCGTCGCCTCACGTGTCGTCGCCTTTCGGCTCCGTCGCCGCCAAATTGGCATCATTGTTATTGGCGACGGGCGCCATCAAGCATTTTGCATGAAGTCATCATGGCGACGGCTTCTGATGACGCACGCCGGCTTCAAGAAGACCCCATAGATTTTTAGAGAAACCTCATTATCGACGGCATGGGTCATTTATTAACGACCAAGTAGCCGTCGACAATGACCTTCTTATCATGTTTGTCGCTATATGTCATCAAGCGACGACAAGATAACCGTCGCCATTACCCCAAATAAGAATGACTACATAAAATTTGAATTTTTTTTTAAATTTCAAAATTTCCACTGCTCATTTACAAATATACACCGTTATAAACTAATAACAACCATCAAATCGTAACTATACATGTTATAAACTAGTAACCCAAATCAAATATATAGATAAAAAATATAATGATCGTCTTCAGACAACTCAAAAATCAGATAAATACATACATGAAAAACTCGAATATAACATAAACTAAACTAACTACAACCTCGTCTTGCTTTGTCTCCATGTCATCGAAGTCGGCCATGGTCATCACCTCAGATCGGAGGAGGTCGTCATCATCAACTCGACGGTCATCGCCTCATCTTGGAGGAGGTCGCTTGTCATCAACTCGCTTATTCATCGCATCAGATTAGATTTAACTCGGATTCCGTATATCTAAATCGAGTCCTATAAG
This sequence comes from Panax ginseng, assembly GCA_020205605.1. Classification (NCBI taxonomy): domain Eukaryota; kingdom Viridiplantae; phylum Streptophyta; class Magnoliopsida; order Apiales; family Araliaceae; genus Panax; species Panax ginseng. The sequence goes on along the minus strand of CM035138.1, from coordinate 6,495,828 downwards.
TCAGAACGCTGCGTCTATTGCCTACCGATTACACGTGTGTGTTTGCGTGACATTCAAACGACCGAGGCGGGTTTTGACCTGTTTTTCGGCTTTTTGCCCAAGTGTTGGCGAGTTTTGCAAACCGGGACTTAACTCGAATTCGTGATATCTAATCGAGTCCCGTAAGTCAGAACGCTGCGGTTCATTGCTTACCTTCGTACTACGTGTGTTTGCGTGGCGTTCGGACGACCGAGGCGGGTTTCCCCATGATAGATCCATGGCGTATAACCTGCTTGAACCCATACGCAAATAAGTCGTACATGACATCACTCCTTTCCTTCCACACTTCATTCACACACCTCTTACAAGGACATCTCGATCTCATCGCCACGACTTGCTTCAAACGCGAAGTTGAGAAACTGCTCAACCCCACTACGATACTCGTAGCTAAGCCCACTCCTATCGCTGGCTACCCTACGCTCCATCCAACTTCGATCAACATACATCTCTTGACAACCGTCTCGCTATATATATGGAAAGTTAGACAAACACAATCAAGTCTCCAAGTTAATGTATATGCAAGCTTATGAGTTTCCTAACTTCATCTCCCACTCTAACGAAGTCAGTTTATCCCATTCCCGGATGTGTCGCCTCATCGACGCTTAACAACTTGAACACATCTTTAAATTTTTTAGAAATTTCGACAGCACCTCCCCATGGTCTTCAAGTACACGAAATAGACTAACACATCGTAGTCTAAATATGCACCCGAAGAACATCAAGAGATATATACCGAACGAAATTTCAAAAAATATAAAGACGTGCTCAAGTCATTAACACCGACCTAAGTGAGATCGAAACATACAAGAACAGTCCCAAAACGAGGACTATTTGAGATCCACTCCTACTAAGTGAATCTCAAACAGGTTTCTAAGCTTCCTAAACTATATGAAAATATGCACATAGAAAGAAATTGAAGTATCCACTGAATAGTAATTATGATAAATTAAGAAGATTATGTCATTTTATAATTGTAAAAAAATTGACAATGTCAACTATAAACGAATGTGTTCCAACATATTTTGTTTTTAGCAACATACTCAAAAACACTTGACATAATACAGAGACAAATACAGAGCTCAAGGCCATAATTATATAATGCAACCTCTATACAATGATCCCAGGTCTACAGTCTACACTGAACCTAGGTTAATAACTATAGAGGTTCGAATGTTTTATTTTTTTCCCCTTCAACAGCTCGGAGAAACCAAATCAGAAGTCTCAACATCTAATAGTTGAGCTAGAACAAGAGTTATAATTACGTAAGCTTTTGAACTACCTTCAAGAAGATACAAAAGCTAAAATGAATTTAGAAAATCTAGAATATACAAGAATCCATATACACTAATGACTTTAAGTACTTTTGATCAACAAAGGATTTTTGTATGATAATGTTGATGCATACAACAAGAGATACTAATAAACAGAGTTCATTTAGAATCATGTCTCAAAATATTATAAACCCAAGCATGTGTAAAAGAAAAGAGAATCATTATAAACCCTAAATATTATGGAAGGCCCTCTAATCAAGCAATTATACTTGTATAAAAGTAGTTCTTTTCTTTTTCAAATCACATAAATAATATAGCTTTATATATAACACAAAATTACGTATAATTAACCCAAGTATTATTTATATATATGCTCATAATATAGCTTAATTAATATGATAATACATGCCTTTTTGTTGAACTTACGTAAAGTTTACACACTTGAAATCATGTAAAAATGACCTGAAAATTATTGTTCATATATATTATCGCATATATATGTGTAGTAAAGTTATAACTAATCAATCACTTGAAATCATATCTTATCACAATGAACCACTATTTCATGGCTTTAGTACAATTATTAAATAAAGGAAATAGAAAAGAAAAAACTTTGAGCAAAGCTTTCACATGAGAAAAACCATATACCAGGTTTTTATACATTAAATGGTAGAACAAACTAAACTATTTCAAGTATCAGATTATATAATATCATACCCACATCAAGTTCATCTATTCAACCCACTTAAACAACCCCCAATGTGAAATCAAAGCTAACACTGGTAGAATTTTATGTTCATAATAGGAGCAATAAATAATGTTCAGTAGCTATTTAGAGAAGAAACATTACCTTTAAGAAGAACAGTGCTTGACCAATCGGCGCCGGTGAATAGTGGCGAGGAAGAGGGAGAAGTAACAGAGCAAGAGGGAGGAAAGGGGCGAACTGCAGTGAGATAATGGAGTCAAATGGGTGCAATCAATCGAGCATTCCGACCTAGTTAAACCAACTGAGTCTTCAATTGAGAGGGAAACGAGCGAATTGAGAGGGAAATGAGAAAATCTCAGACGACAGAGAGAAAAGGAACAAAAGAAGACATTGCCGTCGCGAACCAGGGTTCTAAAATATATTACTCATTCTCGACGGCACATGCCGTCGCTCGAGTCCCGTCGCCATTATGTCATTCACGACGGCAGTCCCGTCGCCTTTTATTTTTATGTCCGTCGCCAATGCTTTTTCCCTCCACCGTCAAATTTTTGCACCTATTTTTCCTGGGGGGGAAAAGTTATTATCGACGGCACTCTTTAGCGACGGCGTTCCCGTCGGCATTGGTGTCATTATCGACGGGTTACTGGCCGTCGCCAATAACCCCGTCGCCAATGACCAATTTCCTTGTAGTGTGAGATAAGACTTTGGATATGGGTTGATAGTTATAATTCTTCTTCTAAAGTCTGTCAAAATCTACCATTTGATAGAAATCTTTAAAATCTATGACTTTTTGAATACCAAAATACTTTTATAGACTTTGTAAAAATCTTAATTCAATACCACATAACTTTTAAAGACATTAAAAAAGTTGTAATTGAATACCACTAAACTTTTATAAACTCCTAAGCTTCACACTTGCAATCATACCATAAGCACATAAATACATGACTCAGTTTAATCTAAAAGAACCAAAATTCACTTAACACGACAAATAAAACAATCCCAATCATCCCAGTCATAAACACCACAGTACATAATCATATATACAACAACAATGCCAATTATTTTCACAATAACACTGAAAATAAAGTGATTTTTTTAAAAAAAAAAATACCAGGCAGTGTCGGTGGAAGATTTTTTGACGGCGAGGCGAGACCAAGCAAGGACTTTGCCGGAGGTTAGATGTTTGATTTGGACGGGGGTGCCAACAATTCCAATGAGCTGTACGGAGTTGCAAATCTCTTTCTTCCATTCTATCTCTGATGGCCTTGGATATTGTGCCTGCCCCATCGCATGCCTCTCGTACTCGTAGTACTGGCCGTCATTAACGTTGTTGTTGTAGCTATTGTACTCCATCGCACATTTCACGACTCCATTTTTAAGAGCTAATTGCTGTTTATTTTTCTTCTTCAGTTCAGAATTTTGAGATGAGAAGGGACGAAGGAGAGAGGGAAGAGGGTTTAAGGGCAAATTTGAGATATGGGTATTTGATGGAGGTATTTTGGGAGTCCAGTGTAAGTTCTTTGTTGACATCACTGTTAGCCGTATCGCCATTTCTCCCTTCGCTCTTTGCTGCGAATTGGTAAGTTTGAACCGAAGGAGAGAGAAGATGAACTTCTGGGCTAATTGAGGATATGGGTATTTGATTACTGGGGATATGGATATGGATATTCCGGGCTAATTGGGGACATTTGGATCGGACTTTTTGATTTAGGTACGGCCGTAGCTCCCTCGATTTGGGATATTTTTTGAATGAGTTAATTGATCAATAGAATATTGATATGTAGGCGAAGTTTTATATATATATCGGTATTTTATTGGTCAATTGATCAATTTACCAACAAATAAATTTCATGGTAATCGGATCCATCGATTTTGTATAAAATCAGCAAGTTTAAAGTTACAATTTATTTATTTAATATTAAAAAGAGGAGTCCTATCATGTGTTAAAATAAATTTATATTAAATTACCGTTGCAAAATTTATCAAATATATGAGAAGGAATAGAATTATAAAAGAAGTCCACTTATTACATATATCTCCAATTTAAAAAAATTATGATTAATATTTATCAGACAAAGAAAAAGTAACACTTACAATATATACCATTAAGAAAAAAAATGGGATTACAATACACAAGTCCTCAACATTAATAAAATTCAATGTCCAAATTTGGTACTTATGTTTAGTACATACTTTTTTAGAATTTGGCAAGAATTGCAATATGATAATATATAAATTTAAGTACCACAGTGGGAGAGTTCCCATTTCTTTCTATCATTTAAAATTGTGCATTTCATACCGTTCTTAAATAATAAAAAGAAGAAGAAAATTATGAGGTTTTTACTTTTCAGTAAATTCTTCATCAATGGTTATAAATGACTTAATCTTGGTTTCGCTAGAGCAAATCAGAAAAGATTTACCATCATTTACACTTACAAGTAAAACTTGTTTAAATTAAGTTTCTACATACCATAGGGTTGAATATTACAAAAAACTTTTAGAAAAATTAATTTATAAGTCACCAATTTAATCAGTAGATGATTCATCACATGGGTGAATCCAATAATTGTAACCAACCAAAATCATTTTGTATCTTTTTTTAAAACATTTTTTTAGTCACCAAGTATTATTGATTGTTATTTTTGTTTATGATCCTTTCAATCCCCTCTTCTTATTAAGGGTAGTCAATTGAGTTAACCTAAAACCCTAGCCCACTGACACTAATTGGGCCTTGCTTATGCAGTTGGGGCATTGAGCCCCCCACTAATCAAACTGGGTCGATTTTTACAGATACTGCGGATAGCACGCGTACGTAGGACAGAGGGCGTTCTACGCACCCCGTGAACGTTAGCAACTTAGCATGGTCGCTGCCCCAAAATTGAACATCTTCTCTTTCCTCCCCATTTTTTTTTCAATTTCTGTAGCTCGATTACTCGTCGAAGAAGAAAAAATGCTGAGTCGACTCGCAGCTCAACGTCTACTGGAGATCAGTCAAGCTTTACGTCAGGTTCCTTTTCCCAATTTTTCCTTCAATTTCTAGCATCTTAATTTACTTGCCGATCTTTCCTTCTGATTTCTTTGTTATTATCAGACTTCTCGATCGTTCTCCACTGCGTTAAACTACGTAAGCCCATAACGTTCCCTTCAGTTACACGCTTGATTTCAACATTTACTTTTTTCCTAAACATTACAATTTTTTTTTATGATTTTTGTTGGCAGCACATTGACACACCCGATAACAATACGAACCTTCCATGGGAATTCAGTGATGTAAACAAAGAAAAGGTCAGCTCTTTTGACACATGCAAAGACTTTTTACTTTTTATTGGGCATGCTATCGAATTAAAAGTTATTTGCTTCAATTTAACTCTGTGTGCGAATTATAATAATGAAATTTGTACTTAACTAATTCATAATCTATTAATTTATAATTTATAATCTACTAATTTTTATAATTTATAGTAATGAAATTTTTATATATTTGTACTTAACTAATTCACAAGTTACTAGCTTGACTAAGTTTCATAGATTTTATTTTGTGGGGTGTGGGGTGTGGGGTGTGGGGTGGGGGGTTGAGATTGTGTTGACCATCCCAAGTTAGCAAGAGCCATATATGTTAAAGATTTGATCTAAATAGTCATTTTTGCTATAGTGCTTTATTTGATCCAACAGGTTTATATGACACATCATAGTAAGGTAGCACATTTGTTTGAAACCATGGTTGATTTCAATATTTTCCATCTCGCACTCATATGCCTTTCATTGTTGATTGTACATCCTTGTAACATTGGCTCGGATATTATTTAGTTTTGCCTTCAATGGAAACTTAGCCTGGCCCCTGTAGGTCTGATCATGTTTGGCTCAAAGTATTGTGATGACTTTTCTTGTTTATGGAAGTTAACCTTATCTGGGAGTTCGTTTGCTAAATATCACATGCATTTACAAGCCATTGGTGTTCCTCACCATAATCTATATTTTTTCCAGTCTTAAGTACTTTCCTCTCTGGTCTTGCTTTTTAGAAATTATATTATTTTCTGTCATTGGCAGGAGATTGATGATATTGACTTACTGTACTAAATAATATTAAAATTTAATGATCAGGGGTCTATACTATGTGCAGGTGAAGGAAATCTTATCTCATTATCCCTCCAACTACAAGCAATCTGCAGTCATTCCTCTGCTGGATCTTGCACAACAGCAACATGGAGGATGGCTTCCTGTGTCAGCAATGAACGCAGTATGTTAACTAAATTGTGTTGATCTCTTGAAAGTTCTTTATTTAATCCTCGATACTTGTATAATTGAATAGGATCACATCGGTAGGGAGTAAATTTTACTAATACAATATTGCGAAGAAGATGACGCATATTTGGTTGACAATTAGCCAACTTGCATGTACAGAATTCACTACTTTGGCTATTGTCTTGAATTTTATGATGCTTATCTCTCAAAGTTTTGTATCAATCTCGTCTTTTAATTTTAATTGATATTTTAATTTCTCTTACTTTCAAGTCCACCTTGCAATCCTTTTCCATTTAGATGGTCCTATTATGCACTTTTTTTCCATATTTAGTCAGTTGTTCGGTCAAAATGAAGGTTCAGAAGCAGAAAATAATAATTGACTAATGGTTGATCTCTCTTAAACTATTTCTAAGAAAATAAACAGAGGACAAAGGAAAACAAAACCCTTGATCTCTCTTTTGGTCTGTTTGCGCTAGAGTTATTGTTACATTGCAATCCCACTTCAGTGTCCATGTTATAGTCAAACAGCGTTTAACCTTATATTTATCATGATCAAGAGTTCTTTCATTGATAAGATATAATATGGGCAACATTTCTTGCCTAAAATTCAATTATATATTTAGAGTTTTATTACTTACAACAGAATGTTCATTTAAAATGTTAATTTTACTGCTAACTATCCTAATTTTCAATTAAGTTACTGCATATGCTATAATTTGATAAGAAAAGAATTTTATTAAAAATAGAAAGCAAGGTGGAAAGTACAAGCCCTTGATGGACTCCCCCGACCCCTATGTATATAGGCAATTGCGTCCCCATCTTAGAAGCCCTTAGGGAGGCCAAAGAAGACACCCTCTTCCAAAGCAAACGATCACTAAATATTCTCACATTTCTCTTCTTCCAAAGACCTCAAAAGATTGCAAAACACACGCATTGACTTAAAATATTGGCATCCCTCCGAGCCCAAACTCGTAGCTCAGAGAAATAGAAAGTCACTAGCATTGCTAACAAGGCTTCGGCTAACAAGCGGTAGGGAAACTTATAGAAAGGGAGACTGCTCAATGAGAACAAAGAAGTAAGAGCATTGGCTCAGAGAGCTCATAGCTCAAGCAAGGGAAGAGTAGGATATCTTAGTTAGGTTGCTCATCGGGGACTGAACTGGAATATCATCCTCGTGCTCGTCATCCCTCGCTCTGGCCTTCCCAGCTGGCAAGGGAACAAGAGAGGAAATCAGCAAAGTGGTAGTAGCTAACCCTCCCTATGTCCTAAAAAGAGGTAAAATACAAAGACATCCATAAGACCCTTGTGAATTTGAAGAAAATACAAATAGTTTACATAGCCCTTCATTCCACATAGCTTGCAACACTTTTATATTCCTTACCCGATTAGAACTAAGGAAACTGATGTTAACTATGCTATGTGTGGTATGGATTTGAAGACGTATCAAAAGTACATTTCCACATTTCTGTTTCTATTTTTCAAAAATATTTGTGATACAGTTAAAGTAAAAATAGTTGAATACATTATTTGTATCAATTAAATATATAAAAATATACTACCTTCGTCTGTCTTTTCAAGTACTATTTTCATACAAATTAAGAAAATTAGTTTGAGGAGAGAGTAAAGTGTATGTTCCGGTTTTACCCTTATGCTTAAATATAAACAATGGGCCCCACTTAATACTAATGGATGATGCTTTAAATATAATACAATGGGCCGCACATTTTAGAGACAATTTTTTTGGAGTACATGCCATCTTTTGGTGGACGAAGGGAGTTATATTTAAATGTGTTTAGCACATCTTTAAATTCATGAAGAATACTATTAAAAGTGTTGCAAATAAGAATACAAGGGGCTTTGAGAAGTTAGAATTAATGTATTTGCTAATAAAATATTATGGAATAATTATGACAATCTAATGTTTGTGGTGGTGGATTTGTTAGGGATTTGGTTGTACCCATTCTTTCCATTCAGAATTGGTGAAGTGTTGTCAAAATATTGTTCTTATGACCAATTTGTGTTTTCCCTTGATCATTCCCTTTTTTTTTGTTGTTGCAAAAGGTCAAGGATGATTCATGTCTTATGCTCTTTTCTTGTAAATTTAAGTGATGTAATCATCCATTCTGAATGGTACAGGTGGCAAAGGTTATAGAAGTTGCTCCTATTCGGGTATATGAGGTTGCTACATTTTATTCAATGTTTAACCGAGCAAAGGTTTGGTAGTATATTTCACATAAGTTTCGATAAGTACAAGTTTTAATTAATTACACTTGAAATAGATTTGATCACTGCATACATATTAGTTTGTTTGCAAACTTCAGAAACCCATTAGATCTTCTTTTATCCATATTTCTTCTTCAGGTCGGCCAATACCACCTTTTTTGTTTTGTGGAACCACACCTTGTATGATACGTGGTTCACGAGATATTGAAGATGCATTACTGAAACACTTGGGTGTGAAGCGTAATGGTCGGTCCTGTATGGCATATTAATAGTATTTTTTCTTCTGATTTTGTATTTCTGGGTTTGTGGAAATAGGATCTAAAATTGTTGAATTATTATTTTGATGTGCAGAAGTGACAAAGGATGGTCTGTTCTCTGTTGGAGAAATGGAATGCATGGTGAGTTTTTGTTCTCTCATTTTAGTTTTCTGTTTCTAGTTTATCAATTTGTCTTTATATATTTTAATTTACCCATATATATGCAAGGCAAGGTGAGCTTCTTTTCACTAGTACGGCTTGCCTTCGTATGTTGCATATGGCAACTTGATCCGAGAATTGTGTTGCATGAAGACTGAAACACCCATGCCAACTTGAGTTGATTTGCTTGGCTTGGCACAAACTCTTCTTCAAATGGATGAATTCATCATTCGGTTTCTGGGTTTTTGCAGGGAAGTTGTGTAAATGCTCCAATGATAACTGTAGCTGACTACTCTAATGGATCTGAAGCATATACCTATAATTATTATGTGAGTAGAGATTACTGCTACTATATACGTACATGCTTTTTGCATCAATTGATAAAAAACATTCAAAGTTTAAATGTCTCTTATGGTAACTGTAGGAAGATGTTACTCCAAAGAGAGTTGTCGAGATAGTTGAGGCACTAAGAAGAGGGGAAAAGCCACCGGTAAGTCAGCTAGTTGGGTACATTGAGCTAGTTGTTTAATTAGTGTTGATATTTAGCCAAACCTGTAATTCCCCTTATATTGCAGCGTGGAACACAGAACACTGAGCGCATTAATTCTGGGCCAGAAGGAGGGAATACTACATTGTTAGGCGAGCCTAAGCCTCCTCTATGCCGGGATCTTGATGCCTGCTAAAGTTAATATTGGGAGTGTTCTTATTAATAATGAGAGCTTGGATGTCCAAAGGCATTCATGGGGTGTAAGCAATGATTTGGTTTCACTGTCCTACTGCAAGTAGGGATACTGGTGGTTTGGACACCATATAAGCTTATGTGTTGCATACTTGAGCTATTCATTTATTTTGTATCACAAGTCTTCATTAAAAGTTATTTATTTTCACTTTAAAATATTAAAGTTAAAAGAAAAACTAAAATTAGCAAAAATAATAATAATTAAGAATGCTATTTCAGAAATATATTTGGTTCTAAAAAATCTACTGTGTAGTGTATGTGATATTGTTCGACGTGCAAATATTTATTAAAGGATTTTACCCCCAAGTGTATTGACTTTACAAATATGATTTTTTATTTCTCATTATTAATTATAAAACGGTGGACTGTATATTTAACTATTTTTTTATTCTATTAACAGCAATAGCTGATCGAAGATAAGAATGGAAAGAGAGCCGAAGCACTGAAGCAGGAACTTGGAGATAGTTATGAAATATGAGCATGTGACGTGTGAAAGTATTAATTAATTAAAATTTCAATGATTAAAAAATTCTTATAAAAATAAGATACAAAATAAAGTGTACGACTTCAATTGGGTACAATAACTGAACTACTCTTGTATAATGAATCATTTACTAATTACACCTTAACAAATTATTTTGTAAACTAATTTTTGTAAAAATTCTTTCCAAGTGTAGCAGCTTAAACCCCTTTTTCTTTCACAGGTCCAAAAAACAACTTTTTTTTATATATATAAAAAACACCTATATAACAAACTAGAAATTGATTTTCTTTGGGATTTCCATATGTGAAAAAGAGAAGAAACGACGGTAAACAGGTAGAAATGGATTTTTCACTTACGAAATATGCGAGTCAAATATGCACACAATCCAACCAAGCAGACATGGGAACATCACCCCACACTGCAAAGACTTCAAAATCCTTTCCCTGCAACAATTAGGAATCACCTTTTTCTCTCTCCAATGATTCCTTTACAATAAAGTTTGAGGAGAATTGAGAAAATAAAGCTAAATAACACTTTTCCAATATCTAATCCACTCCTCTCTTTTTTTCTCAAGGTGCTGATTTCTGTTTGGACTAAATCCAGCTTTTGGGGACAACCAATGTTCTGAAACACAAATACACTTAAAAATATTTACTTGGCCATACCTTTTAAAGGTGCCCACCATCCACTATGAAAAATTAGAGCCTCTCCACTATAAAAGTGCATTGGTCACTCACCACTACACCCACCATTGAAACAAAAAGCACACCATATCAAGAAAGCTTTGACAATTTATCCTGAGGTTGAATTTAGCAAAAGGAGTGGAGGGCGGCCTTCTATTATTTTAAGCATAGCATCAAAACTCTGCTTGAATAAAGTTGAAATAAAGGCAAAAGGTGGAACCATGAGTCTGACTTTGATTGCAACTAAAAGAGAGAGTGATTGATTGGAGTTGGACTGCTAGGCCTAACATTAAGGCATCAACAGCTTCTGGGAAATGTTAGATGGGTATACTTCTTTTTTGGGGTTTAGGAAGGAGGATTCATTTCAGGATTGACGTGACTGGTGGCATCTGGTGGCTGGGTGTTGTAGATTGCTGAGGCAAGTGAGATGGGCATAATGCAAAGTGCCTTGGACTGAAGTAACTGCATAGCAGCCCCAACATTCTCTTCCATGAGCTTCGCTACCTGTCGTTCGGTTCCATCGCTCGACCATTTCTCCCAGGCTGGTTGGTTTCTTCCACCTTCACTACTACCTTCTTCCTGTAAAAAATAGATCGATCACAAGGACTAACATTTATGAGAAGGAACAGCTTTACCACTGAAATATTTAATAATATCCATTACCTCAACCGAGGAGATAGGGATATCTGTCACAAGTGGTGCCACAGCACCAGCGCCACCCAATCTACTCATACTCAACACCTGTAAAGTTAATGAATTAAGTATGTATATATAAGGATACCCAGTTATTCAAAGCTTGAAAACAACTCATGTAATGCACTCCTGCATAAGCAAGAATCACTCGTAAAATGTCATCTGTTTTTTTCCTTTCTTTATTTGCCAGAGGAACTCTGCAGCCCACTACCGTTCGGGCGAGCACCAGTAAGCCCACTGGCCAAAGAACCTCTATGGAGTTTTGATTTTTGAATCCATGACCTCTAGAGGCGCTTGTCATGATGCCCCACCCCCCTAAACCACCACCCAACAAAAAAACCCTACAAACACCCTTTACCACTTGAGCAACCCCTTGGGGTATTTCCTAGTGAAGAAATCATCTTATATAACTTTTCCATGTGTTATATACAATGGCAGCATCTTTTTGTCAAAAAATGGATTAGTAAATTTGGCATTCCATGTTGAAGGGACAATAAAGGTAACTGGCAGTTCAACTCTCCAAAATCCAAAACTTAAATGCCTTTGTACTTTTGTAAGGGACATGACCAAAGAACTTTCATGATGTACACATTGACACTGAATAAGAGCAAAAGGAGTGTATATAAATTATTAGACTACAAAAATCCATAATCACCATTGAATTCCTTCATTGGTTAGATGCTTAAAGAAACCATAAATGGCTGACATTATTATCCCGATTCTCGACTCTTGAAGTAGTTTAGACAACTGGTACAAATTGAAGCTAATGAGCAAGTATAATATTGAACATATAGAAAGTATAAACAATATCTCTCAAACCAAGATGACATGAGACACAGATCCTTCGTTATTGTCAGTTATGTTAGAATTTTGGCATGATCAATAGTTAACTAAATGGTTGAAATGTTGACTATTCAATTCTTGAAAGAACTTCATGTCATTTTCCTTTTACCTTCACTTGAAGCCTTAGGAACTTTACGTAATCCACAATTTCATCAAGCATGGCAGCTCTATCCGTCTGCAAAAGAAACAATATTGTTCATATATCCATGAAGGAAAATGAACTGACCTAAGTTTCCAATAATGCAACGAGGCTGAAGATTATAACTCAATAACATTAAATGGAAAATATAAAAGCAAGATTAAGCCAAAAGGAAGCAGCTAAAATTTATTGTCATTTTGTGGATTATAAAACATCAAAATTTCTAGCTTATCACATACTGTTCTTTATACAGCAATACAGCAGTCAATGAAAAATTCAGGTCACAAGCTATACTGCAGACCTTTGAGCAATCACGCTTACCAGGTACAAGCAAGTGTCAAAATAAATATATTGAATTAGTACCGTTACTTTTGAGACCCAGTACTGTTGCGGAGCAAGCGAAGAGATCTATTATCATTATTAGTACTCCCTCTGTTCCACAAAAAGAGTTCCATTTGCCAAAAAAAGTTTGTTCCGTAAATAGAGTTCTCTTTTTGTCAATGATAGCATAAATGCCTTCAAGTTTAATAACAAAATTTCACTATCCTGCCATCACAACTAAACTAAACACTCATTCTATTTAGGGATAAACATGGAAGAAAAATATATCCTTAAAGTTTACAAATTTTGCAAATGGGATTCATTTTGTGGAACGGATGGAGTATTTATTTATATTATGAACTATATATAGTTATTAATTATCTTTTATAATATTAGGTATAGTATTCTGCAGCCTTGTGCTTGTGACTTTTAGCTTAATTATCTTTATTTAATCTTCTTTATTCCTTCCTTCCATCTTTGTACTAAATCAATTATCCGGTGAGATATGACATGGTATAAAACTAGACAACATGCTTTACTTTACAATAACTACAATGGAGTCAGGCAAGTAATGCTTCAGGAACCAAACCAATCACCATTCTCAAGATTGCGAAGTTTAATCAGATTGAGGACTGATCGTGATGAAAGTTATGTTTAATTATCCTTTAGTTTGAGACTGGGCAATTGACCTTTTATTCCGAAACTGCCACTACTAGAAAGATACAGTTGTAAATGAAACACTTACCAAATTATACTCTACCAATTGCACTTACCAGAAAACCTAAGGGGACCTCATATAAAATATAATAAAAATGATGATGACAAATACCAAGGGAAAAAAAGAGAGCCAGTAAGTCCATGTACTCCAAATTTATATATCACTAACCTTAAATATCTATTAATTTAGCGAAAACTTTGACACTAACAGCTAGTAAATGAAGCACTTATCAAATTATACTCAACCAATTGCACTTACAACAAAACTAAAGGGGAACCAAATATAAAATAGGATAGAAACAAGGATGACAAAAACAAAGATATACAAAAGAAAAAGTAGTAAGTTATGTACTCCGAATTCATACATCGCTAACTTTGATATCTATAATTTGGCATCGACTTTGACATTCACAACTCTTTTCCTTTTTCTTGAATAAAAATGTTAATTAGTAATATTTATAAAATAAACTATCGACAAGAATGTACGTGTAAATATATAGCCATTTAAATGCTAATCAAACCTCAAGCTAATACTAAGAAGATGTTTATCAGACTAGGGTTAAATATACTTTTTTCCATTCTACTCGACTTCGGTTTACAAATGCATCACTGCACTGAAAATTTTCCCGGTCAACTCATTGAACTGTAATTTTTTTACAAAAAAATTGAAAAACCATCTATTCCGTAAAAAACATAACAGAAAGTCTATATGACACCACATAACCACGCTTACATGGAATATAAGACCCACCTTAGAAAAAACAATTAATAATAAAAACTAAATAACTAAATAAGTTTAGTTTAATTTTTTCGATTTTCAAGCTTGGACTCTCCCTTTTTTTAAAATAAAAAATAATTAAATAAATTAATAATAAAATATATTAATTAAATAAATTAATGTATAATTTTTACAAATGTATTTATATAAAATTAATGAATTCATATTATTTTTAAAAATTTCAAATATACTAAGTTCAATTTAAAAATATAAATTATCTAATATTTTGAAATTAAAGGATTATTATTATAATTGTTATTATTATTATTATTACTATTATCTCTATTTTTTTCTTGAAAATCCTAAATGACATTAAGAAACCCAAATTCAGGAACATCTGGTTCCTCATCTCCAAATTATGGAGAAAATAGAGAAAATATTGTGCAGAAAAAATTAAGAAACAGTATCCAAAGAAGAAGAATAAATAGAGCATCTCCAATCTCATTTTCACTCACATCATACCCATTGATCAAAACCCTCAAATCTAGTTATATAACATATATAGTTATATATATCTATATAAATCTCTGAATGCCTCTTTTATTGCCAAAGCAGGGAAAACGAATGACAAAAACAACAAAATGAAAGCAAATGCAATCGTCGGGTAACCGACTGCGGATTGCCTCATCGGCCGGCCAGAGCCAGATCGATTTCGGCACCACTGCGACGAAGCTAGATCGATTTCTTGCGCTAGGATGAAGAAGAATAGAGCACTGAAAAATCCCTGATTTAACCGGTCTCTCTTTCCTTCTTCACAAACCCCATTAACTTGTTCATTTGTTGCCATTTATGCACCCATCACCATTGAAATAGCTTTGCTGCTAATTAATGATTCCCAATAAACAAAAATGTTCTGGGCTTCTTATGGTTTGATGTGAACATATTTTGGATTTCGATTTGATGGGAATGAATTTTGGGTTTGGATTGATCTATACAATTTTGAGTTTTGATTCTTGAACGAATTTTGGTTCCCTTAGATGCGAAAGAATTTTGGGTTATCTTTCTCTATTCGTATCTAATGGTTTGGGATTTTAAAAAAAAATAATAATTGATGTTTGAAGTGTTTTAATATTTCTTTTTTTATATTTAAACCTAGATTTAATGATTTCATAATATAAATAATAATTATATTAATTTTCAAAAATAAAAAAAATAATTAATTTTCAAAATTTTAGTTATATTTTTGAAGTTTGAATTTATTTTTATGAATTTTAAATTTTAATTTGTGCTTATTATGAAAATACTTATGAATAATGTTAAAGACATTACTCAAATTCAAAATTTACCCAAATTTCTCTTATTTTAATAATATATGTAATATATCTTAATACAATAAAAGACAAATTTGTCAAAAAAATACTAATAATTTTTCATTATTAATGTTGCAAAGAAAAAGTCAAAAAGTAGTTAAGCCCATTTACTTTCCAATGTGGCAACATCTAGGCACATGAAGCACCTGACGTGAATGTTCATTTAAAAGTGACGTGGATGTTCTGTTAATAGTCAACTCATTTAACGGATTTTGTAACGATTTGAAAATAATTTGTAGTTCAATAAGTCGATTGTAAAAATTTTCAATTCAGTGATGCATTTGTAAACCAATGCATTTATAAACCGAGGTCGAGTAGAGTGGGAAAAAGTTAATTTAACCCTACCACTTGCTAATTGCTACTCCCCCATCCTGCCCGGACACAAATTTAGAGACGTGTCAGAGATACAATCAGATGTTATTGTTTGGAGGGAAGGATTGTATTGTCTTGTTTGTAGTTTATTTAAAATGATAGGGAGTAAAAATGGGAGTCATGAAATGCTGAGAGAGGAGATTCAAACCTTGTTCACATTAGGAACCAGTTCTTGCAACGCCCTAATTCTTTCTGCTATTCTTTCCCTGCGTAACTGCACCAGTAGAAGAAGGTGAGCTGTGACAT
This sequence comes from Panax ginseng, assembly GCA_020205605.1. Lineage (NCBI taxonomy): Eukaryota > Viridiplantae > Streptophyta > Magnoliopsida > Apiales > Araliaceae > Panax > Panax ginseng. Next base: position 6,479,603 of record CM035138.1, on the reverse strand, counting down.
TATCGGATGACAGCATTAGAAAAAATGCAATAAACATTTTCAGAAGAAGTCATCACTCTCTCATAAAGGTACTGCAGCAAAGAATCAGGTAGAACACAAAGTTTGGAGATATTGCATGTGCGTGTTGTGTTTTAAATTTTTGCAGCGGGGCGCGGAGTGTGTGTGTGTGTGTGTGGGGGGGGGGGGACATTCACCAATTCCACTAGGGAAAAAGGACAATACCAGATATTAAAGTCCTTCTAATCCACTTTACAGCACTAAAGTTGATTTGTGATGGATAATCATCTTCTCCAATCCCACATCAAAGGAGGGAGGGGAGGGCACATATTTGTTAGATTTTAAGAGAACAAACAAAACAGTTAATTATCTGTATGAAAAACACAAGCATATTGTAGGGTTTTAGCTTAAAGCCTAAAATTAAGGTAAAGTATAACACTCAGCTCCATTTGAAACTCACCAAGTAATAAACAGCACCTCCTCTTGTACTCAAAATATTTTTACATTGCATACCAATAAAATCTGTATTTCTTAGTCTACAAAAAATCTAGTGACCCTCACCACTCTCAATTGAGAACTTTCAAAACCAGAGAAAACAACAATTAAATTAACTTAATACTCTTTCCCCCTTGTTATATTGTGGGTATACCATAGTAGTGTCTCCCCATAGTTATATATAATTCTGTATCCCAGACGATGTTGCAGCAGTTGGCAACACTTTTATATGCCTGAAAAGTTTTCGTTGAGTAGGTAAACTAAATCAAAAAAATCAAGCATACCCGCTCAGCAATGCTGTGTGGATCCGTAGCCTGCCCTCGTCTTGCTCTCACTCTGGGGCGAATTGCAGGTGGATGTGGCATTGCAGGAAGAGTGTTGTGCATTGGCTGGCCATGGAAACCCTACAAACAGATTGTGTTTCAATCACTAGAGACGACCGTTCAGGGAAAAAAGTTCACCCAAACAAAAATAAAATAAAGTACAGGTTGAAAGCAAATTTTTGAGATGGGAAACGAATATAAAAAATAAGAAATAAAAAAAAACTCAAGCAGAAAACACTATGTTGCAGTAGGGAAGATTCATAGTTTTCATTACTTTGCTTTGGGAATATGATTCTCTTAGTAACTTTAAGTCTAACTGGTTCCTTCTTTCTACAGGAACACATGTTAAACTTCAAAAAGCAGTTAACTAACTGAAGAGGCCCCATTTGTACCAACTAGACAATCTGACTGATTACAGTGATATACTCTATCTTTTCTACATAAAGATAATAAAGTATAGTACTTCTATTACAGTTATTGCTGCACAATGTGTAAGCACCACCACTGCTGCTGCTACACATTGTTCCTACACTGATGATCATGATACTGCAAGTGCAAGTACAATGACAACAATTTGACTACAGCAACATGGACAAATGAAGCATACTCTAAGAAAATGTATAAGGATCACAGCCACTCCACAGATTGTACGAAGCAAATCAGTGGATACTAAAAGTCCACATGATGGTGTTGAGAGACACAAGAATAACCCCACATCTAAAGCTGTTTATTCTAATTGTAGTTAACTTATGTAATCATAGTAAAGTTAGTAGAACTATAGTTAGGTTCACAGTTACTAATTCAGTTAAATAACAACTAGTAGCTTAGCTATTACGCACGATATAAATAACAATTGTAATATTCATTTCCTGAAAATTTTCCTTTATGAATGCATATACAGAGTTTTCTCTCAGTAAGTTCTTAGGGTTTTTAGCTTGTTTTCAAAAGAGTCCGATTTTGACGTGATGAAATCAATTAAAAAAAGAAAAAAATTAAAATTGATGCAGTTTCATTTAAAATTTGAAAAAAAAACAATTTTGTATTTAATAGTACTTCTTATGTAGATCAAAATATTCAATCATATGAACAATAAAATGAATTCATATCAACTATGAATTCAAAAAGACAAGTTGACTTTTTAAAAAATAAATCAAAGTGGGACTTTTTTTGGAAAAGGAGGTAGTAGATTTTTAATGGTGATAACTGATAAAATTTAAAAGCCAAGATAAAACTATATATTCCTGATTTTATTTCATATCTTGAATACGATAATATTCAAAAAAAAAACATTGGAACATTATATTAAGATTTTAACTTCAAAGTCTGAAAATTTTCAATTCTGTTTACTCAGAAGAACTACTATAGCCTGCAGTTATAGTCAATACAATTGCTACCCAAAAAAAAAATTGCCAACACTTTTTTTATACACTTTATTAGTCCCTTAACAGTCCGAATTTCAAAACCGAATTTTAGTTTACCTTACATGAGTTTTCTCAGCAAACAAAAGGACTTACAGTCTTCACAGAAGAAGAAATCCGACTATCAACGTCTTCACGAAAACGGTTTCCGCTTCCCGATGCCTCATCCATCTTCAAAAACCCTCCTTTTCCTTGCTCCAAACTCAACCCCAACGGAAAATGGAACCCGCCACCAACACCGGCGCCACCTGAGAGCTGACCGGAGCCATCGCCGGAGTTGAGCTGCAACATCATAGGAGCCGCCGCTCCATTTCCCGCCAAATTGGAGTCGGTTCCCGCGTAAGCCGGAAAACCAAGGATTTGTTCGAGTAAGTCGTCGGCTGTGCCATCCCCAGGGTTGTTAGCCATGGCGGTGAGTCGTCCGAGTCAATGTCTACTTGAGTCGATATCACTATATCAGTGAGTGAGAAGCCTGAACGAGTTAACGTTATAAAGAGCATTCACTGATAAATTAACAGCACCCGATTGTATGTGCTCCAATATACAATACACATAGATATGCTGATATGCACATATATTATTTATATATATATATATATAAAGAGAGAGATGAGAAAGAAAGTTATTGATTTTTAAGTTCTGAGTGTTGAATGGTTCATATTTTCTATCTAGTACTGAGAGGGTGAAGAGGAGAGAGAAATGGTGGTGGCAGAAAAAAGCGGATGACCCGTTGCTATTTTTAAAAGGACTCCGTTTGTTAAAAGGTTATACTTTTCGTTTAATTTACGAATCTATCTATTTACTGTTTCTGCCCTCCTTTAATTTTAGACCGATGACGACTGACGGCGTCATGCTTTCTGCAGTCCCACGACGTCGTCTAGCTTGCCTGTATTTTTAGTTTATTTATTTTTTCTTATACAAGACAAATGCAAATGTTACTTCTGCATGGTCTTCTTTAAAATTTTCATATAATATCACAATAATATAGTACAAAAATGATATTATTTTATGTAATTGAATACACTTCATTCCATACAAAAAGATGTTTTTATAATTTTTCAAAATAATATTATTATAAAATCATCACGCAAGAATAAAAAAAACTCCCTTTTATTTCCTTTCTGAAGAAACACTTTTAAAAACATATTTTCTTCTTTATTTTTAAAGAGCCTATAAACCCAACAAAGACAGAAAGAAAGTCACCCATGCACTCTCTTTCCTTATTTTCTCATAACTCTTAGAACATTAGTAAATGAAAGGGAAAGGGAAAGGGAAAGGGAAAGGGAAAGGGAAAAAAATTGGGAGTCGAGTGAGTATGATATGGAGGGAATGGAATATAGTAGTTATAATGAAAATGACATGAATAATAAAACTCCATGTTACATCAAAAATGAATTTAAGAATAAGCCTTGTTTGGCTCCATGCTGTTTATGCTTTTACCTAAAGAAGTATTCAAAGTTAGCATCATTGTACACAGACACCACCCAAGTTCCAAGAGAATGAGAGCTACTAATTTGCTATCTATTCTCTCTTCAAAATTAACAATCTGGGGAGAAATGGACAATACTGGCTTCATATTCACAATCTGATCAAGTCTTGGCAATTCAATAGATGTGGCTTTCACATCAAAATAATTTGTTCTTAGAAATAGTCAAATTCCATGTTAATCATACTATTAAGTCATGATAAGAGTGATAATATGCAAAACTGGAATCATGAAATTAATACAAACAAAAAGTCATAATTTGTTCGGAAACGCACTCAGGTTGCTTCAATATGAGAGAGAGACAGAGCTTAGCAACTTAATTAATTAGAGAAACAATAATGCATGATGATGGATAGATATGGGATGGGTGTAGCAAAACAAACTTCAAAAGTGGAGTGGAGTGGAGTGCTGCAAGCTACTCATATGGAGTAATATATATAGATTATATGGGAAACCCTTATTTAGCATGAAATGAAATGAAGCTTACCTGCAGAAGCAAAAGTGGTGAAAAATATAAGTAATTAACAAAAACAAATATATGTATAACGTTGACATTCATTAAAGGATTAAAAAAAAGAAGAAGCTACACGTACTTGTTGAGTTTCGAATTGGTGAGTCATACAAACAGCATAGTGAATAAAATTGTTTTTTTACCTATTTACTTGGGTTTTATTTGATTTTGTGGCTGAGAAAAAAACTCTTTTGCATTGTATGCTACTTCTGCCTCCACTATCGCTTCCAACACTAGGTCAGATCCCCTACAATCATCTGACACCAGACAAATTTGTTATTTCTCCAAGTTAAAAAAGAACATACACGCACCGTGAGGACCTACAATACTAAGAATCAACAGTCCATCCATACGCAATCGTATTACATTAGGTATATATAGCAATGATAAATGGCCAGTTTTCAAAACTTATTCCGTCTTTCTAAGTTTTCTCATAGGCCATATGCATAGACAAGCACATTTCAGGTGCATGTTTCTTTAATTGCAGAAGAACATCTCACAAAGTCAGACTCATGCATGGTTATTCAGAGTTTCTTGTTCTACAACAGATCTGTACCAGCCCCTGATCTACCTCGACACAAATAGGAGGGCAAAGCTGCATAAGGAATTATGGACAAAATGCAACATGTTGACCAGCAAACATGTTATGATAACTGAATTTGTTACAAGGTGTTCTTACCCCTGCGTTTCGGCAACAGTCCAGTGCTTTCTGCGGATACAGGAAGAAATACAAGAAGACCAGAGTCATCGGCAAGCTCATTGACAACTTTATTATTTATTGAACCAGATGTTAAACCAGCAGATTTAGTCAATCTTGCATAAGCAGGTGCTTGGCTACAAAAATTAGACGAGCTTGAAGTTGCTAAACTAGAATCCTGCAAAGATTGAACTTAAATCATCAACAAAAATAAAACTGAAAAACAAAGAAACAAGATATTTTCCAAAACGCGTGTAATATACATAATTGAAAGTCTTCTGACTTGTGGGAAAAACAAAATAAAAAACAAGTATGCTCATTAAACCTTAGATGGGGGAGTAGTCAATATATTCTCTCTCTCGATTTTCTCCAGCACGCAGTTCCCTAACACCACAATACGAGGATAAGCAAATCAGAGTCTTGCACAAGAAGCACACAGCCAACTACAGAAAAGTCTTGGGAGAGATCAGCTAATGGATGAAACCATTAGTTGCAGTTGCAGATGTGTGGTCGATATTGTCCACCAGCCTCGTTGTTAATGGAGCAGGATTCATGAAAGAGATGGTTCGTATTTCATGACGTATGGCTTCTAAGTGAGCCATTGTATCTTGCAGTTCTTTATGTACCTGTAAATTGAAGATTGCTCCAATAATGAAAGCCACCACCATAATTCTGATACAAATATATAATTACTTTCAGGGGGAAACAACAAGAAACTACAAATACATTACTTGTATATTTATCAATCTGTACAATCAACCATTAATAGATCCACAGATCAAACATCATATGATTTTGGTGCCTGACATCCATTTGGTACTCTTAAATCTTAACATTACTCATTGTCAATCTACTGATAGCAATTGCACCCATATTTATTTATGACCATTCAGCGGAGACATAATATTTAGACACAAGTTGCAGCAAAAGATTTACAATGTAAAACAAACACTTGTCAGACAGGAATCATGCTGGAATAATTAGATATAAAATGCTGGTTTTAAGTCTCCAAAACGAGTACTACTAATCTGTAATATGGGCATGTCCATGAGTCCATCCACTTGAGTAAAATACAGAATGATGAATCTATATATGTAGACAGAGATAGACCTGCTGAGCTTGAGATTGCTGCATGACACTTTCAAATTGACCACGAGCAATCTGAACATAACCAATTGCACGACCAGCTAGCCTCCCTGCTGTTCTTGATATACACCGGAGATCCTTGTGACCTAATAGTGCATTTGTTGCAAATCAAACGTCTAATTCGAAATTTATCATAATAAAGAACTTGGTAACTGAGACACTTGCTGAATATAAGGTATTAAGCATGCCCCAACAAAATTATAAATAAAACAAACACTAATGTATTATAGATGAACAAATACTCAAAAGTACAATTAAACTTCATTTTTGTTGGAGTGGACATCCAACACAATTATTTCAATTATTATATTAAATTGATAGTAGAGAAACATTTATACACACACAGAAGAGACAGATAGATACATAGATCGAGAGAGGGTACCAATGATAGCAGCAGTTGCTCCAAATAAGAGGAAGAGCTCCCCATACGAAATTCCAAGCATGGCTTGGCTATTCATAAGGAGCAGAATCCAAAAGGTGCACAATTACAACAATCAGATAAATGAAGAATGTGCAAGAGAAAAGAAGAAATGGGTCCTGCATTGTTGTTTCATTTTTCCGCAAGATATAATAGACCTCTCAGATAGAAAAATCACATGCCTAAATTCCAAAAGTTGGGCATACCTAAGTCGGTATTATCAACACATGAATCAATGTGCAGCTCAACTTAAAGTATATACCTAATTTATGATGTAAGATTATGCGAATAACCAAGTATAGGTAGATACAACAAGACTATTAAGAGTTTCATGAAACTAACCAATTACCATCCTACTCAAAACCCTCAAAAGAATTGAGGGACGTGAATTCTCAAATTTTTGGCTTAAAGTTTCAATCATTAGATATTTAATCCAAATTGGGGCTCCAGAAGTTCATAGACTATATATAGTTTTGAGTAATAAAGGCATGAGCTTGGGTTGAAATACCTTATATTAAAACATTTTGTATGCTCCAAGTAATATATACACGAAAGCCTCAACAGTCAACAAGACACATACATACATATAGGATCAGGTAATTTCAGACTAAGTTGTTCAATTAACCAATACATTCTTCATTTGCTCGCAGAGATCACCTCCTACGTACGTGTCTAGATTAATAAATTGATCCAACTTAATTTCATATTAACCACTCAAATATATGTATATGTATATGTATATGTATATATAGAGATGGAGAGGAATACTGACCTTAAAAAGAGGTGTTATAATATGAATGAATTAATAAGATGACATCTGGACTTAAAACTTAATATACTTTTGAGTTTTGAGTTGGGGCGGGAGAGGAGAGTGAGAGAGGTATTATCTGAGTTGTGTGTATTGATCTCTTCTGTAATTCTTCTTCTATCAATTCCAAATCTTTCCATTATATTCTATTTGTTTCTCTGTTCTTCCATTTTGCATTCCTTTATTTTTAACTGTGTCCCGTGCCTTGGGTCTAGATAATTTATTAGTGTGTATTTTGTTAGATAGATTGTGATTAAATATCACAACAACGGCCTAGCTGCACATGCAGCACCGCGCCGCGAGAGATGTTCAATCCGTCGTGCCGCGCGGTTGAAGCTCCTGAATTGCGAAAACTAACCTTTTTCATGTATAATATAACAAGGGAATTGATAATTTCACATCTCTCTTTTATAAATAGGTCTCACACTCATGTGTGAGATTTTATAAAATTATTAAATATTATTTATGAAAATATCAATTTTCTAGAAAAACTGATCACATTTATTTATATAACAAACTTAATAAAAAATAAAGGTGTGCAAAACATGTTTTCTAGATATAGAAGTGTAATAATATGATATCTAACTGTTGAGTCCGGATCTTAAGTTCACCCTTTATCCAACTCATCCGAAATTCACTCCCTTTAGTGATGTAATTCGACGACGGTTTCGGTTATTAAAACCTGTCGTTTATACTTTTAGCGACAGACAACATATATCGTCGCTAAAAGTATAGACGACGATAAGAGGTAACTATTAACTGAATCAAAGGCAAAATAAAAATCTGTACAATAATTTGTATTGATGAATATTTGATAAATAATATATTTTGGAGGGCAAGAAAATAGTCTACTCGATTTAATTTTAAATATATTTTTAAAATGATAATTAAATTTAATTTATACTCTTAAATTTATCTATAATATTATTTAAAAATTTAATAGTAAATATGTGATGATAAAAATGGTAGTAAAAATAATGATAAATTTTAAAAAAAATTATAATAATACTATATTTTAATATTTAATAAAAGGATGAATATTTAATTTTTGGAGGGAGGGAGGGTTGTGATTTAATTGTGAAATTATAAGGGTAAATTCTCTCAAATGAGATTATAAAATGAGTTTGGGAGGTAGCCAGCTAGGCCATAGTTGTCCCTTTTCGGCTTGCTTAAACCCAAAATCCGCAGCCGAAAAGGCCGCAAGCATTTTCAGGATAGAAGAAGACACTCTGAGCTGAGTGCTAATGGCCGTTGCCCTCAAAGCAACTTCATTTCTTCAGCTCAAGAAGAACAATCATTCAATTATCTTCGGACCCAATTCCCACAAACTTTCTCTTTCTGTAGCCAAATCGTTCAAGCTTCCAATGGCCACTCTCAGCACCGTCCCCACCGTTGGACTTTCTGAAACTTTTACTAGATTGAAACAACAAGGCAAAGTAAGTCTCTTCCTTAATGTCTCACAATCTTCAGGAATTACTTTCTTTTGTATTTAATTATTTTTTAAGAGTTTCTTTTTTGTCTATTTTTCCTTACGGTGGTTAATTTGTTCTTTGATTTGGTAACCCATTGATTTTTTTATATGGGTATTGTTGGGCCATGATCCTTTTCCTTATTGGGCCAGACTTAATGGGCTCCTCCCTGGGGTTATGATTATTCTTCGCCCTTATTTAGGTCCGGATGCAATATGGGCAATTACTAGATGAGTATGGTTCCACTTGGGCTTTTTGAATGGGGTGTAGATTGGGGATAGAACTTTGATATGTCATCTCTGCATTGCATTTAATGAGGATTAGGCGGGGGCTTAGTCAATTTGAAAGTTGTGGGCCCGAAAAGTCAATTCAGACTGAGACAAACCGGACTTTGGGGATATAAAGCAAGGATGATACTGGGGTGAAAGGTAACTCATAAATTATTGCTCTCAAGTCACTAGATATTTATTCCTCCATTGTTAACCTTGTGATCGCTTTCAGAATGACTCTCACGCCGGGAGCTATCCCCACCTGGCGGTCTAGCCATCAAGCTTTTGGTGTTGATCAGTGTTTCTTTGTCAGCAGATCAAGACGTCTTACGTGATTGGGACGTGGAGAAAGATCCTGGCGTTAACATCAAGCGCTAGAAGAAGAAATTTATGTTCTAGTTGTTCTTGAAGTTTTCAATCACAAATTGTAGTCGCTTCTACGCCGGAATCCATGGTGAAGAAGAGTAAACAGCTTACCTCTAAAGGATACCCGATGGCTATGACTTCGCCTACACAACGAGAGTATCCGCTGGCGATCGATTGGGTCCTTCAAAGAATGCTCACGCCGCATCTTCCAAAGCGGGTTTCGAGGGTTCTCGTTCGAGAGCCCGGATGATCTTCGAAGAAGATTGATTTTTGTCGCCTGCAGAGAATACCCCACCATGGTCTGAAAAGGGTAGAAAGGCATCTTGCTTAGAATCCTATACCGAAGTGGTCGATTAACACCGATCAAGTTAGAAAGAAGTTCACACTTTAAAGACATGTCTCGAGGCCTTCCTCGGGATCGAAGCAGACCCAACAGCCATTGGTCTTTGGGATTATGGTCGCAGACAGACGAAGGCTCACCACAAAGGATGTAAAGTTTCACCAAGTAGATTCGTAAATCAAACTCCCGAGAGTCCATTAAGGGCACACCGTCCACGTGGGCACTTGTCTTCGGAAAATCCTCTAAAGTTGCGACTCGGATGAAAAACAAATGAGGAGTCCGATAAAGCCGTCATAATGATTTCAAAGATAAGCGAGAGCTCGTGGACATTGCATACAGATGGATATTTTATTTCGGACATCAAGATATAGAAAGCTATTAAGAGTCGATCACAATAACAAATCCACCACGGCATTATCGGTAGCCGCCACTACAGATGCTTATAACTTTGACGACAGATGGCGTCATTTCTTGAATCGATCTGGCAAAGAAGACCAAGTACAAGAGTGTCCATTTTGTTCTCATTGATGAGAATCTTTATCGAAGGACCTTTTTCGTCATCATTACTTAAACATTTGGTTCCATCCGAAGCAGGGTGTGTTCTTCGGGAAGTTCACAAAGATATTCGTGACAATTATTTGGCCCGAAGTTGTTGACCTACAAAGCACTTTGGCATTCTTGAAAGAACTGGAGATTCAGCACAGAAAGACTTCGGGTATTCTACTTTGGACCTATCTCCCACTATTGAGGAATTTCGGGCGCCGTCCGAAGCTGCAAATGTTGTTTGGAGGGTTCATGTGGATATTTGTCAGCCAAATGGTTCGATCCCACATCAGCCACCAAAAGGCTATATTTCGATTTTATCTCCTATACCTCTTACTGTCTGGGGGTAGTAGTCGACTTTGGGTCCATTACTTGGGGATCAAAGTTAACAAACGCCAGCTCATGGGATCGAAGTTTAAAACATTCATAAGGAACTTCCGTAGCTCATCCATATTCTGACAGGCACAGCAAATGCCACCTCGGAGTTAGGAGGTTCGGGAGGACTCGCTGACCATTCGATGGTAGCCTCTTCGGCAGGTGGTCACTTTGGCATTGTCAGGCCCTTCGGTAGGCAATTGTCGCCACTTTAACCTTCACCTTTAACTTTCGTGGTAGGTGAATGTCATCTTTTGACTTTGTAAAGGCCCTTCGTGGTAAGCGTAAGTGTTCTCTTGAACTTTATCGGACCCAGTGAGTGGTGAGACAAAGGTCCTTATATCTTGATCCTTATATCTTGGTCCTTATATACTTGTTCTACCCCGAGTGGTGAGCAAGATCTTGATGGTACAAGAGAGGATCGGTAGAATTCACTTCACGTATACGACCGATCTCACACTTCTAAGATAACGATAAGTATGCATTACTTTATTTTGTTCAAGTGTTGAGTTCGGATTATATTATCATTGTTCTTAATCGTTATATAGCTTGCTTAATTATCGATTAACGGTTTAAAAATAAGAGGCACTTTTACGGCTTTTCAAGTTGATTGATGATCCATTATTGATGAGAAATGTTCACACGTAAGTAATAAGGCATGAAGTTGATATTTCATTAAATATTAACTGCTTACATAAAGTTAGAATTTTCACGAAAAGTTCTACAACTAGAGATAAGGAGAGGTCATCTTGAGCTTCTTCCTCACATCATCGCCACCATCTAAAGAGTCTGAAGAGATGGATCTACCTTGACCCGAGCTTTTTCTTGCCTTTACTTGGCAGATTTCATATCCTTTCAGCATACATATGGACGATCTTATTGTTCACTTTTCGGCGGATTTTCGATTCTCGCTGGATATCCCTACGAAATTCTTCGGTCAGTGGCGGACTCAAATTCTTAAGGGCCCGAAGCTCTTTGAGCTCTTCTTCGAGCTTCTGACGATGTGCCAGATGCTTTGATCCTTTAGCTTGACAGATCAACATTTGTATCAGTGATGACCCGATGAGTGGCCTTGGTCGTTTTCAGTTCTTCTTTGATCTTGTCGATATCCTTCCGAATGCATTCATTGTTGAAGAGAGCAATATCAAGATTGTTTCTTTATTTTGCCAACACAGACTTCCGGATGGCGTTATCTTTTCGGCATTCTCTTCGGCATTCTCTTGATATCTTCTTCTTTTCTTTATATTTGAGGCGGAGGTACCGGAGATGTTGTTTACTCACAGATGACTAATATTAATCGATCGATTCGTATTGATGGTGAATCTCAACTTCCTTTAGTCCGGTATTTCACACCTTCACCCATCAATTCCATGATGGAATTATTGCCGAACCGATGATCATCGGTGTCGCCACAGCTTCGGGCCTAGATTCATAAGAAAATGGTTTTTGTGGCGAAGGTCTGAGTCGTTCGGGAGGCGGTGAAATATTTGTTGTTGTATGTCTGGTCAAGCGAGTTCTTGATTGAACTTTCGATCTTAATTTATCTTTCTTTATTTGATGTTCACCAGATGGGCCTCGGTAAGTTGTATCTTGGGCCTTTGTTGATCTCATTATAATTCCTTTTATTCTGGACCGATTCCACTTATACTCTTTCATTAAACCTCCTGTTTAATAAAAGACTGGGGGGCAATGTTGGGCCATGATCCTTTTCCTTATTGGGCCAGACTTAATGGGCTCCTCCCTGGGGTTATGATTATTCTTGCCCTATTGGTCCGGATGCAGTGGGCCGAATTACTAGATGAGTATGGTTCCACTGGGCTTTGGCCAAATGTAGATTGGGGATAGAACTTTGATCGTCATCTCTCATTGCATTTAATGAGGATCGACGGGGCTTAGTCGGTTTGAAAAGTCATGGGCCCAAAAAGTCACCAGATCACAGGACAAACCGGACTTTGGGATATATAAAGCAAGGATGACACACGGTGAAAGGTAACTCATAAATTATCGCTCTCAAGTCACTAGATATTTATTCCTCCATTGTTTAACCTTGTGATCGCTTTGTCTTTCTTTCACGCCGAGCTATCCCAAGCGACTGGCCCAAATCGAAGCTTTTGGTGTTGATCAGTTTATCATGGAGATCGTGGCGTCTTACGTGATTAGGACGTGGAGAAAGATCCTGGCGTTAACAGGTATAATCTACTGATTATGGTTGATCTCATAAGCAATACATACTACTATTATACTAGTGATGTGTCATATGTTTGATGGTTTAATCTTTTTGTTTTTTAAATAACAGTTTAGAGTTTTAATACTAACTGCAGTGTATATATATGCGTCACTTTTGTGTATATAATCTCAAATTTGAGATTAAACATATTTATGGGTTAAGTTATAATAACTTAATAAGAGGAACATGGGATCAATGAGATTTGACTATGAAATCAGAGGATTATTTCAACCTGAATTTGGGAGACTATAAATTATCCTGGTGCTATTTCAAAGAATGTAATGTTATCAAGCAATACATCTTAGGGCCTTAGGGGGTGTTTAATAAAATCTGAATGAATCTGAGGGGGTGTTTGATAAAAACTGAATGTATTTGAATCTGAATGAAAAAAGCTATTTGATAATTGACATGTCTGAAACATCTGAATGACAAAACTTTATTATTTTACCCCTCTGAAAAAATTTAAAATTGTTCTAAATTTATTTAATATTAGGTAATATAATAGTTAATTTTTTTTTACTTCATTCAGCTGCTCATTCAGCTAAAAAAATCTGACTTAGCCATTCAGCTCGTCCATCTTACCGATTCAGCCATTCAAACCAAAACAAATGCACTGACCCATTCATTTCTATTCAGCTCTAAACAAACACCCCCTAAATCTGAGTGAGCTGAATCTGAATGAAAAAAGTTGTTTGATAATTGATATGTCTAAAATATCTAAATAACAGATTTTTACTATTTTATCCCTATAAACTAAGTACAATGGGTTTCACTATACAAAACAATTCAATTGTACTTCATACTTGCAATAAATTAAAAAAAAATACAGTTTTATGTTGGCATATAGAGATAACACTCAACAAATAAAGCTACCCACTTGCTGAGAACATTGAACAAAAAAGATGGATAAAAATAAAATATTGGACATGAGAATAAATTCAATCTAATCCATAAAACATAAACCATGATCTTTTCCACTTTTTTCTTTCCTACACTGTACAACCCTTTCAACATCTATCAAAAACTCACAAACTCCCATGCTCCTTAAAGTTCATATCACAAACTCAATCAACAAACCCAGAAAATAAAAATCCAAATCAATGGAGTCAAAGCAATTTGAATCAGCGGAGTCAAAGCAAGCAAATTCATCGCCGTTGTCAAATCCATTACTAGGTTCTGCTTCTATCGAAACTTCTTATTTGAATTTCAATTCATATGTACTACCAATGGTGATTATAGTAGTGATGCTGGGAGTTTTATGAGTGGTGAAAAGGATTTTGAAACGGCGTCGGAGAAGTAAATTTTACCGGACCCAGATGATGAAAGTGCTGTAAATGGAGTAATTCAGGAGGATTCTGGTGACCATTTTTTGTGGGTTCTTCGGAGTTTCCAATGGCAATTGATGATGAATTTTATCTGAATATCTTTATTGGGAGGGGGCAAGCAAGTAAAATGTTATTCAGCCAAACTAATGACCGAATCAGCCAAATAAATCTGCCTTATTTGGTCAGATTGTTTCAGCCATATTCAGATCTATATTTATCCAAACAAACAGCCTTTAACGGCTGACCGAATCAGATATGAGGCCATTCAGACCTGATAAGGTCTTATCAAATAGCCCCTTACTGTCTAATCTGTATGAACATGGATAAATTCTTCAGTTTTAGAGTTACTATTGAGGTTTCTGAATATAAACAAATAAATAAATTTAATTTGATCTGACAGCTCCATAGAAGTAATAAATTGGTATGAGTATTCTACTACTAATTTTTGTTCTGATGTACATGCCTCTGGTGCAAAGGTGGCATTGATCCCATACATCACTGCCGGTGATCCAGACCTCTCAACCACAGCAGAGGCATTAAAAGTACTGGATTCTTGTGGGTGTGACATAATAGAACTTGGTGTGCCGTACTCTGATCCCTTGGCAGATGGTCCAGTTATCCAGGTATGTGAATATTGTTTCTCAATGTTGTATGTCTAAATTTTACTGTATGTATCTTGTACACATACTTTTTTATTCTGTTGTTAGGCTGCCGCCACGCGCTCACTCGCAAGAGGTACCAACTTTGACGCAATCATCTCAATGTTGAAGGAGGTAGGGGCATTGTTAATCTCTCTCTCTCTCTCTCTAGCTCTTCTTATGACATTTGAGCTGTCCCATTTTGCATTCATAGTACAGCAAGACCTAGATTTAGCTTTGTGCTTAATATTCTCTGGTTATGTCTTATTGGCATAGCATTTTGGGTAAAAGAAAAAAGAATCTGCAAGATGTTTCATAATTGATTAGTTTACAGTTGGGGCTATATTTAGATATGGGTGGTTCTAGAAAACTCATATATTTTAATTTTGTTATTCAGAGGACTGAATTCTTTTCATATCATTTAATGATAAAGTAGTAGTATTTTCATTTGGATGCTGTTGCTATAGATATGTAGGTGAATCCATGTTTCTATTATTGTATACACTTGCATATTTACAAGGTATATTAGTATATATAGATATAAATGTCACAACTACAATCTTATCTGAAACTCCTCGAACAAAATTACGACATCTGTATGTCCTATTCATTTAATCCTGGTAAAGTATTATATGCATTGAACAAGCTTGTTCTTTGGGCTATCAATGGGTAAAGATATTATTTGTTTAATAATGCTAAATTATATGCATCGTACATGCTTATTTTTAGTTTTTCTGTTAACTCTTCACTGCTGGTTAAATTATAGATATGATCATATCCATGAAGTTCTGATATCATATTTTTCTTTAATTCTTATCCATGAAAGTCTAATATCATATTGGCATCATTGTTTAAACAGGTGGTACCACAATTATCCTGCCCGATTGCATTATTTACATATTATAATCCGATACTTAAGCGTGGAGTTGAGAAGTTCATGACTACTGTGAAAGATGTTGGAGTGCATGGTAATTTATACATTTTCATGCTATGCTTAGTTTCAGTTTTGTAATAATTACGCTGTCATATTTCTTTGGCATATTGAATACATTAGGGACGAGGTCAATGAAATATTGAAATCTTCCTCTTTTTAACTAAAAAAACACATTTGAATGAAATATTTTATTTATTTGAAGGTTCAAATATAGTGGTGCTGTGGTGGAACTTTATGATAAGTACTTATAGTTAGATATCTAACTCTGTTGTTGTTATGTTCTTAGTATAATACATTTTTATATGGTAGGCACTTGTTAAAGAAATACTCTATCCAAAGGTTGGTTTCTTTTGGGACTAAAAGTCCTTTTTTTGCTGTCATGAATCAGCCCTCATTTTCAGAGTAGCCGTGGGAAAGAATATCTATATATATAAGGAGGACTGATTTGGGATATTTGGATATATCTATAGACTATATGATGTATATTGTTATTTGAGTAAACATGAGGCGGGCCTTGGAAAGTTTTAACATAATGGATCTCTCCTACCGCTACCTACAATGAAACTAACGACTCCTTACTGGATCAAATTAGGCATACCAATAAACTCTGGCTCATTGATTGACATCCGCAATTTATATGGAAGGGCGGTTTTATTGATGCATTCCTGTTGAGAAAGTGTTTTTTTCATTCCATTCTCCAACTCCGGATTAGTTTGAGGCATCTGGCGCCTTTTTTGAAGACTTTTTGTTTATTTATTTTTTTTATATATATATAGAGGCCGGATCAGGTCCGGACCAAAATCCGGACCTTTTTTTTTTTTTTTTTTTTTTTTTTTTTAAAACAACTAAAAATAAATAAATGAAAAATTATGGAACTTGAATTTTTACATAATACAGTGTTTTGGGTGTGATTTGAATACATATAACAAAACATGTATGCATACGATCTGTCTTGATTAGCACATACATTTTTTGGTATAGGTATCCAAATCACACCCAAAACATTGTATTATGGAAAAATTTCAGTTCCATAAAATATTAAATATTTTTTTTAATTTTTTTTAAAAAAAACCCAAAAATAAAATAAAATTGGTCCCTTTTTGATCAGGCCCGGACTCCCGGACCTGATCAGTTCTATATATATATATATATATATATATAGAGAGAGAGAGAGAGAGAGAGAGAGAAAGAGGACTGATTTGGGATATTTGGATATATCTATATGATGTATATTGTTATTTGAGTAATATTTCTGACAACTAACTAGGAAATATGGTAGATGTGTTAGGTTATTGATTGTTGATATGGAAGAGTTTTCACAGCTTGCCTGAACTTTTTTGTGCCCTAGTACCACTGGGAGCCTAGCGTCTAGGCAGTGTCTAGGCGGACTAGGCATTTTAGGTGGTCTCATTTATTTATTTTTCTGTTGTACATACTTGTTATACTATACAGAACATAGATGTATTTTTAAAAAAAAAATTACATGAAATATTAACAATAGTTTTTTTTTTAAGGCTTCACAAATTCATTTTAAGTATTCTAGAGCTTCAAAGTAAAGGTCTGATTTTGCTTAAGCAAGGGGCCTAGGGGCCTAGGTGCCTAGGTGCCTAGCCAAATCGAAGCAGTAGAGGACCGCCTAACGCCTAGATGGGGATTAATCGGACCTAGGCAAGAATTTTTAGAACACTATTATTTTGACAAAATTTGTGACATGCAATATCAAAAATTGAAACCATAAAAAACTTGCTTTGTGCATGAATGTATTGAGCTTTGAAAGTGCTATAAGGCTTGTCTGAACAGCTCATAAAACATATATGCGTAACAAACTTAATTACGATATTGTCTCCTGATTACGCAATGTTTTGGTCAAATATGGGTTATAAATCAGTTCGAATTTACTGTGTATTGGATTCTCATCAGTTCCTCAATGATTTAGTGGTAGTTTAGCGTTTCATGACTTTCATCTGACAATAACAAGGTTAAGAAAAGAAGATATTTTTTGAATCTCATAAACACAAGTAGATACCTTTGCAACATACAAATTATGTCTAGTTAGTTCGGCACTCTACAATTCTACATGTTGTAGCTATCTTAACACAGGCTTCTTTTGACCTGCAAACTTCTCAAATGAAGAATGTTTTTGGTGCCACTTGGGTTATCCTTCTTTATTTTCAATTTTTATTCTTGATATACATGTTCCTGTTAAATAATAATCAAAACTTTGTTTTCAGGACTTGTGGTCCCGGATGTCCCACTAGAGGAAACTGGAATATTAAGAACTGAAGCTCTGAAGAACCAGATCGAATTGGTTGGTTTCCCAACTATATTAGTTTTTTCAGATTAACAAAACTTTTGCATTGAGAGATCAATATTTCGTTTCCTGTATCTGTTTTGAGCTTGTTATTTTTATTTTATTTTTTTCTTCAGCAAAATGAGGTATATGGTTATGTGTTTCTTTTTGTATAGTTTTCTGGGGAATTTTCTTTAGGAGCATAATTTGGATTTATTGTTGCTCTGTATAAGGGTTGAGTTCATGGAGACGTTGGTTTTTTGTCTTCCTATGCTATTGTATAGTGTACAATACTACAATGTATGTACTTGAGCATGCCCTTTCGCTACCTTTTTGAATAAATTCTAGTTGTGTATTAATTTTTATTTTTTTGCTCTATATTATTAATTTGGAAATTGATATTTCCACATGTGTTTTTGATATTTCCACAGTCCTCTCTCACATGAGAAGAAAGTGGGTCCCACCTTCATGTGAGGGGACCATGTGAAAATATCAAAAATTCATGTGGAAATAGTGCTCCCCTATTAATTTACATTTACTGGAGTTAATACATTTTTACAATAGGCAAAGGCTAGCATTTGCAATAATTGGTGTTTTTTGCAATAATTGGTGTTTAATTAGCTTCAATAAAATATCAGGTTGCGTATATTATGCATCATAGTCTCTCTGTACACCCTACTGACATTCCATGGTTCTTGGATCAGGTTATATTCGCTATTCCAAAGTTAGTTGTGTGTTAAGTTCAAAAGAGAGAGACAGTTGCGTGTTTATTACTAGGACCTGGATTATATATCAAGATCGATATAACATCATGTAAAGGGCTAGTTGAGCTGTTAGAAGACGCATTTTAACTTGCTTTACTATTTTTCACTTTTATCTGTAAATAGGTAGAGTATATCTGATATTGCCCCCATAAGCATATTGTCTCGATGTCTCATACATGCAAGATACAGTTTACGTAAATTCTTGGGTAATACAATCACAATGTACAAGTTTTTAGACCTCAATTTTTGTTGAATTTTCCTTGGCATCGACTACAAATGATTTTTAGAATTCAGAGTGCTTTATGTTGTTGATTCACCAATCTGTCTCATAATTTGTTTTGATGTGAACTTAAGGTACTACTTACAACACCAACTACTCCAATAGATCGAATGAAAGCCATGCTTCAGAAGGATTTGTTTACCTTGTAAGCTTCATATCCTTTTGGATACGAGATACTTTCCATGGTTGTAATATTGTTAACAAAATGCTTCTCCTGTTGATTTATCTTCAGTTCTCTCAGATTATGTTTGTAACATGACATTTTCACTTATTTATATTGTGCACTTGCGTGCAATCATTCAAAGAATTGGTTTACTAAAAAAAAAAGCCCCCACTATTATGACATTTATGCTTATCAGGTTCACTAGATCTTTAGCTATTTGTGTAATGATATATTCACTTATACTTGTTCTATCTTTGATGCTTAAATTCTATTGTCTAAAGTAGCTAAAGGACCATAATAGTTATACAGTAGTTCCTTGTAAAGAAAAGTTGTAGTATTTTATTTATTTATTTGGGTAATGAAAAGAAAAGTTGCTTAAAGGACTAGATTAACATAATAATTGGAGATGACGCAGGCTTGTGAGCATTCAAATAAAAATGTAGGACTATATGGATCACAATGCAAGAGACCAGACGATGTGTTGATTAGAGTTTTAAAAATTTATGCACAAGTTACATATTAGTATCTTACGCTGATCAGAACACTTTCTTGTTTCTTTTGACAGTCTAGTGATCAAACTTATCGCATGTTATTTTGATCTATAGGTGAGCTCAATTGGAGTCACTGGTGCTCGGGTATCTGTAAGTGGAAAGGTTCAGGGTCTGCTACAGGAAATTAAAGAGGTTTGTTTTGTAAACTAGTGCATCTGTTCTTTCATTAAAATTTTCTTTATGCGACTATTACATGGGGATTATGTCGTGTAGCTGCTGCTATCATTAAACTCAAACTGCACTTAATTATGTGACTTGTAAGGTATAATATATTAGTAGTCTAATTGAGCAGAGACAAATTATACAACATTATCTTTGATAGGCATCAAGTAAGCCGGTGGCAGTTGGTTTTGGCATATCAAAGCCAGAGCATGTGAAGCAGGTTTGTCCCCTAATGTGAACCTCATGACTATGAATAGGCAATCTTTCAAAAAAAAGGCAGAAATACGAAGCAACTTGTAATTTTTTTAATTTTTTCTGCAGGCTGCAGGATGGGGAGCCGACGGAGTGATTGTTGGTAGTGCGATGGTGAGATTGCTGGGTGAAGCAAACTCTCCTGAAGAAGGGTTGAAAGAATTGGAAGTGTTTACCAAGTCCCTAAAATCAGTATTGCTTTGACAATCCCTTAAAGATTTGGTTCAGCTGGTAACCCTATTTCGAATTTTGTTTGACTCTGAAATCAAATAGACATCAATTGTTTTTGTTCAATAGCATTGCAACTTGGAAGTTTATCCGATCCTTTTTCTGAGCATTGATATATTCTGTCTTTGGAATTTGAATTGTTCTCAATAACAATCATATACTTGATCTTAGCTTTGCATCTTAATAAAACTAAGGCTTGTTTCCATTGTTATGCATTGCTCATACCCGTATCCAAGTTATCTTATTCATCTCTACTCGTTGCATCCATGATTAGCCCAGATATAATCAAGAACATTACAATGTTTTTCAACACACATTTTTGCAAAAGTTGTGTAAAGATGTAATTCCCGGTTGTGAAAACAATATCAAAAAGCACAGCTGCAGAAAAACTTGCTTTGTTTACTAAACAATTCCAATATCCTTTTTGCTGGGATCAAGAATATACCAATGATGTTGGTGACCGTGTTAAAGTTGTGCACTGCTTGCTTCATGACATCAACCCACAATGGTGTTGGATGTTGGTATTACAATAAGGGGATTTGGTTTCTCTTCTAAAGGCAGTCGAAATTCTCGTGGTTAAACAACCTATACACAATATCCATATCATATTATACCACAACACATGAAATATCTAGAACATAAAAAATCTAAAAACTTCTATTCATTGTAAGATTTTAATCTCCAGTAACCAAACATATTTCTACTGGGAAAACACCCATCCAGTTTGCTAATTACAAGGAAGCTAGGTAGCACACATCCAGCTAAAAATCTCCGAAGCAAAGTATATATCAGCACTCATTTTATTCAGACTAAGTTCCAATTACAATCAGAACTATAAACTTTGTTAAGGTTTCAACTTATAATTCATGAAAGAAAGATGAACATGAACAGCTAGCAACTTAATAATTGCAAAGAACAAAGTTTAAAATATGATGCGACAGTTGGCATGATTAACGCCGGTCGGATGCCACTGATTCAGCAGAGAAGAGGTACTTCACTCGTGAAAGAACAGAATCGTGGGCAGGATCATACGGATGGTCCTTGGAAGGGATCTCTAAAATTGCTGGAATTGGTTTGTTGTAGCTGTCGACTAGAAACCTCATCATATTTGCAACCTGAAAATCAGCAAGCATAGGAAAATGCTTATACATACGCAAATCAGAAATAAAAATGCTTTTCTAGAAACCACATAAATGAAATTTCATGGCATACATGCATACTGATAGATATAGATACAAAGTATTTCAAGGCCACCACAGCATAAAATCTGTTTGGGAGTTTTTTTTTATAATATCTATACAACTGTCTATTTAAAGCTGCTTGACCATTGACTAGATAGATATGCAGTTTTTTTATCTACCATACCATCATACAAAGTCCATAACATCCAAAACAACTAAAAACTTACGGATGATCTACTCTATGAGGACTAGCCCTCCCTAAAGCATCAAGAACCATAGTTTACATAAAAAGGAGGAGAGGATAACAGAGTAATACATCTATATTTAAATTCTACATAAAAGTACAGATTAGCTCAATTGATGAACAGTGCCAAATGTTTACCCATCTAATGAACAGGCAATACCTCAAGTTTAAAATTCCATTATGATTAAAAAGTCCTTTTTCAAATGTACTACTTACTTTTATCTATCATAGATAATGTTTTCAATATGAATTAAAAATTGTTCTTGTCGATGCAAGACTTCTTATCACACATAAAAATCGAGGTAGGGATTCGTGTTCCAGTTACAGAATGGCATTTAAACTATTAATTTGGTTGAAACTCTTGTACAAAAATATGGATGTCATGGATCCATATATATATATAGGGATTGCATGTTTGATGAGAAGATAACGAATCATAAATTTTAAGTGTGTGATGTGAGTCATGTGACAATATATACATCAGTTTAAACTAAACCAAAAAATAACACAGTTTGAGACTGAGTGCACAGGAAAATTTGTCCACATAGCTTTATCAGACAAAATTTGCATTACCAAAAAAGTGGAACATAACATACAAATTCACAAAATAAATGAGAAGGCTAAATACTCACATATTGACTGACCAAGACTATTGCAATGTCCTCTCTTGTTGTGAACTCTTTGAATGCATCTTCAATTTGTTTGACCGTTGTCTCTAAGCAATGATCAGGAATTCTCTATGAGACATCAAAAAGAAATAGACATAGTTTGGAAAGGGAAAATAAACAGAAAGATTATCCTTCTATCCTCCCTCTACGGGAAATCAAATAATGGATAATCAAATGTTTACTTAATCGTTGTTAACCATAATTTTATAACATTGTCAAGAATAGAGACAGTTGGATAACCATTCTACTAAGAAATAGCATTTCATTTTAAATAATAATATTTCTAGCATGTCATCATATAGGATGTTGTTGCTATATCAGAGTTTGTTCTAAAAAACTAGTAAAGGTAAACACTTCGAAACCATTTACATTATTATCACAGCTTCAGTATTTTATAAAAACAAATGTCTATTGACTCACTTTTATAAAATAAAATAAAAAAAGAGTAAAAAATCCATAATTGGTCTCTCTACAAGCAGTCAAGCAGAACTAATCTGATGAATAAATAAGAATTTATGAGGACAAATACCGGATTATAACATGGTTGTAATCTAACTGGAAAAGGACTAAAAATGTCTTAATTCAGATACTCATATTGAACATGAAACTTCATAAACTAAGAGGTCAGATGATGAACCATCCGGTACAAAATGGTTTTATAATTATATACTGGTAACTATTTTAAATATAATTACACTGTTAAGACAAAACGTTGTGACTAGGAACTCCGCTGAAAGCACACTAAAGAAAAGATAAGAATGCACAATCAATTCAGTTCAATATTCCAGTAGTAACATATACAGGAAAGAATAGTAAAATAAAAATTCATGAGTAAGTTATGATCAATTTTTCCTCCCACGGCGCAATTTCTAGGTTTGATTTTCCTACTTGAATCAAGAATACCGAAAATATATTTATTCTTAACACAGATAAGCATTGAAGGTAAAAAGCATACTCAAGTCCACAATAAGGTAATTTGTCTTCCTCCTCAAGTCAACATTCCCAACTCCAGCAAGTAAAAATCCAGTTACTGTGTCCTACATTAGAAAAGTAATTACAAGGAAAACCCAACAAGTATTGAGCATACTCAAGCGAAAATCAAAGTAACTCTGAATTTTGTAATACCCACTTAAGGCCAAGCAAAAATTTATTGCATGGAAATTAAGGAATGCAACAAAAGCAAGCACCCCAAACCAAATCTATATACTTTATAGAAAGCAACAAATGTCGTTTATGGTAGCAGTCCTTGATATCAAAGCATGAACCTCAAGCATGTTCAATTGTTGCTTAGTTAAAAGAGCATGGTATTAACGATAATCGAATAATATACTTTTAATCCCAAGTGAAAAAGTTTAGAACATAGTATTTTGGTATGTACATTAGCTGAAGCATTCTATGTTAATGTTAATGTGTCTATAGGCACAAACTCACTAGGTGACTTCTAACCCTACATTGATCAACTTGGAACTCATACTGATAGACTCCACGACATGATTGCATGAGGTGGTGGTCACCTAGATCGTTTTTAGCAAAGTTGTAAGGGTGGAACTCTCTCGACACCTCAACCCAACGCATATAAAGAGACGAGAACCTTGGTACAATCGATCAAGCAATTAAATTCGCGTTGAATGGAACACCAACGACACATAAATCCCGTGTTTATATTGAAACAGAAACCTCGAGACAATCGACGATTGATGCGGGGTAGAAGACGCCACACACAACTATGTATTGTTGTATGATAAGTCAAATTGAATCTCAAAGAAAACTAAGAAGATAACTTAGGAATTCTTCAACCAAAAGTAGATAAGAACCTCACAAAATTGATAAATCTGAATATTGAATAATTTTATGAATTACATTCATCCATTCTTATTTATACTAATAAGAAAACCCTAGAATCCAATAAGGAATGGATTACTAAGTGATAAACCAACTTGGAATCAAAATATTATCAAAAACTTAACTCAAAGCATTCCTAATTACATTAGAATTGAAAAGATATGAAAAATCCCTAAAAATCTGGTCAAATACTCGTCAAAACGTGTGTTTTGAAAATTGTGTTCATGTGATTGACGTGGCGTAGCCAAGCACTAAGACCAAAGAACGACGCAGTAGCGCTTAACCTTCAGGGAATCTACAGACCTTTGGCGGCAACGCCGTTCCATCTGAACCAAATAATATTCCTTATACACTTGGCGCGACAGCGCCAAGTTCTTCACTAAACCCGGTGCAGAAGCACCGGTTGGTCAGAAAATCCCCTTCGCTTGTTTTGCTTATCTCAACAACTTGCACCAAATTTATGAGCTTGAAACCCACCTCAATTATCTTCGAACTCAAACCCATATCCTCCCAAACTTCTTTGATTAGATCGTTAAGACCCTCCTTGAATCTTTTAGCTCGAGCTCTCGTCACGGGTCCAACTACAACTCGAACTGAATCCACTCCTTGGTTGCCAATCAATCCGGAGCTAGTGATGTCCTCATCACATACTTAATCCACCCCCACTTCAATAATAAATCCAAAAAATTCATTACACTTTAGGAGATTGAATTGTACTCCTTCAATGAGCCCTTACTATATATCTCATATATTTGCACCCATACTATGAATTGAAGAAAGTTATACCCCGAAAAGGTGAAATATTCAACACCACCTGCCTCTTTATTCTACAATCCCCTATTATAGTCCATAGAATTATAATCGTCCTTGCAAAAATACATACCTAGGGCTATGGCGTTGTTACCCCACACCTTTAAGTTGATTGCACCCTAAATAAGGTGACCTAAAGTTAACAAACATACTTCGCCATATTACACCAAACAATTAGGCAACTATTTTTAATCTTTTCTTCACTTTCATATTGTTACACATATGCGGCCAATAGCATACTTATATCAATCCTATATTTTTCAAATCCATCCATAATTAAGTAAATGAAAGCTATAAATTACCAACGTAAAGTTAATTTCAATTAGATAATCAGAAACAGAAGATGCATATAAACTAGACTAAATAATTACCTCATCAGCAATCATAGCAATGAGGGCAGAACTGTTAGTTGGGATTGGACCTCTATTCGCCATTCAAAGGCAAAAAATAAACACAAACTACAAATTGAAAAAAAAAATCAACCACGAAAATTCAGATAAATAAAGTAAAATATCTTATTTTCCGAAAAGCTATATAATTGGAATGCGAAGAAGAATAACCTAATCGGAGATCTGAACAAGTGTTTGTTCAGAATTAAGGTATTCTGCGGGAAAAAGATGAAGTTAAAAAATCGGGAAGATTTATTTCAAGTTGCGGTGGGATGGAAGATGAAGCATTTTTGTTTGATTAAGCCGACAGTTTTTAATTATATATTTCGGGCCCACTAACTTGATGTAATTTCTAAACCAGCCCAAAACTTTCCAGTATTTTTAGAATAACGGCCGGGCCAACAAATAATCTAGTCTAGGAAAATAAAGTCATTTTCTATAAAAATTATAGGGCGACAAAAAATTAGGGATTAGTCCAGGAATCAGTAACATATTGCACTTAATATTACCGGTAACACTATTATTATACTATATTAAGTGCAATAATAATAATATTATCAGTAACATTAAGTGTAATATGTTACCTGTCCCTAATTTTCTGTTGTCTCTTTTTTTTTATCCACATAAAAGAAATAGACTCGAATAATTTTCTTATTTATTCAAATTACAAAATAAATGCACAAACTTTCAATTAATTAAAATTGAAAAGCCATATTTTTCGAAATCAATTTAACATTTAGTGATGCAAATGGTGTGATTTGAAAAGGAGTGGTGACGTATTACGTATTCTTTAAAAATTGTTTCATATAATAATGTAGTAGTAGTAGTAGTAGTAATTAATGTGAGATGATGTACTTTTAGAACAATTTAGCTAAACCATGAGTCAAAGAGTTAGAATCTCATCTCAATAAACTTCCTAGCAACTTCTTTTTTTAATAGGAATATTATTTTGGAAAGGAGTATTTATTTTTAGTAAGAAGGGTCCTATTTTTATTTTGAGTAGGAAAAGAAGATTTCAAGTATTACCCCTAAGCTCCACTTTCTTTTCATTCTTGATTACCAAATCTGCAATTTCCTTTTCTTTATATATTGTATTTTGTGAAAGAAAAATAAAATAAAATAATCCATTCCAGCATGACACATTCCCGCCAAATTTGGAATCCAAGGTTATATATTTTTCAATTAAAAAATTGAAAAAAAAAAAAAGTTTTGCTGGCTATAAAAGAATGCAGATTTCCAGCTGCCAAATAATGAATCAAAGTAACATTTGACTGATACATATTCCACATAATTAACAGATGATGGTGGCATTAACTAATAACACAAACATTTTGAATTGCTGCTGCAGTTACAGACAATTAACTGCATCGGTACCAATCGTTGTCTGATCTGATCTAATCTAAGGGATATATTGAGAACCATTTGCTCGGCGTGCTTCGTGTATAAAAGATAAAAGCTCGCTGAAGAAGTCAAGAACATACCTATTCTGATCTCCGTCGATCTTTGGGACTGTTGTACATAGGCAACAGCCAATGCGGACTATGTTTCCTCCTCCCATAACACCGCCAATAAAGCACCAATATCAATGCTATGATACCAACATGAATAGCCCATCTGTCTCACAATGAAGTAAACAGTGAAAAACAGAACCAGTATTATTGCTACTCAATTTAAATTTTTTAAGCAAATACTGAAATATTCTCAAAATGTTGTACTGTCATTATTATTAGTTCCATTTTTCTTTTTGTTTACCTATATTTGGATTTGACAAACTACAAAGTCTCTTATGGCTGAGACCAGAAACAATGGTAAGGAGAATACAAGGAACCATAGGTTTTAGACACGCAATTTCTCTAGTAGCACCAATGACTCTTCCAAGGAGGATCATGCTTTCTTAAAAGTAACTAGAAAATGGAAATTATTAATTTTTCTTTAAAAAGCTTGCAACATGTCAGCAGCATATTCTAGGAAGCCATAATAACAAAGCAATAAATTTCATTTTACCAATTACCACCTAAAAACCAGACAAAGGAACAGAATATTTGTACCTGTCCAAATCCAGGATAGGGCTGTAAACAAGGGTTTCCCAAGTCGCTACAATAAAATGCCAAACTGGGTTGTAATAAAGAGATTCCGCTGACCAAAACATCCTCGTGTATGTCTCTAAGAAGATAAAGAGTATCCATGCACCGATTTCAATCAAAAAGAACTTTATGATAAACCTGCCCACCACCACCATGACAAGAGAGAAGGCCACCAACCAATTAAAGAGTCGGTGGTTATATTCTTTGATAAATAGAGACTTCGATTTCCCCAGCATCTGCAGAATGATATAGTGAGTAAATGGACAAAAATATTACCAAGAATGGAGTAATGACAGCATCATAACTGAAAACAGGTGAGCAAGGACAAAGCTGGGGCGCCAAAAAGAAATGGAACTCCTCGATTGGTTTCTTATGATACCAAAATGAGTTTTTAGTTTACTCGAGGTTTGATACAATTGAGCTTTTACAAAATCATTTCCAGGTGGTTTCCACACTAGTATTAACCATACAAGTGGAGCATAATAAGGAAAATGAAAGAGGAATATATATATATATATATATATATATATATATATATATATATATATATATATATATATATATGGAGAATATA
This sequence comes from Panax ginseng, assembly GCA_020205605.1. Taxonomy (NCBI): domain Eukaryota; kingdom Viridiplantae; phylum Streptophyta; class Magnoliopsida; order Apiales; family Araliaceae; genus Panax; species Panax ginseng. The sequence goes on along the minus strand of CM035138.1, from coordinate 6,451,336 downwards.
TAACCTTCATCATTCGATGCTCATAGCTGGTTTTAGATGGACCAACGCATTCCTTTTCAAAACTTTGGTTGCATTGGAGAAATCCCGCATTGAATTTTGCCATAGATGGAAGTCTGAGGACTTGAAGGTGGTCCATATTGTCCTCACATCTAGTATACAGTCCCTCACACAACTTTGCAGATTTATATTCATTTGCCAAAATGAAATTCTTATGCACCTGCATAGAAGTTCTAATAAGCAAAAGTCTAACAACTCATACTACTAGGTTTTAGGCCCAATTCATACCTTCTCAATTTCTTCATCCAGTTGTTCAACTGATTTCTTTGCATGATGACGACCAAAATGTTGCTCATCAAAAGCTTTCATTGCTACTTCTCTTGAACCTTCATGGGCTATTTGCAGAGACTCCTCAGAGAGAGGTAAAACCAATTTAACCATCCTATCACTGTACAATTTCAGACATCTCTCCAGAATACCCTTGTTAAAAACCTCCACTAGAGAACCAGTTGAAGGGATCTCTCCCTTATTCAAAGCTTCAAGAATCTGAAATAAGTCAAACATTTCCTGATGAAGTGAAAATGCACGGGACATGATATACAACTGAAGCTAATAATATCTAAGACCTGCAATAAAATCTCTTCTTCATTCACCTCTCCAACAAAAAGTTCAAGATAAATAATGAGTATGTGCAGTCCGTCTACTTGCATACTATTGTATCTTATATTGTCTTTCGACATGCAAGTGGCAGTTAAACCAGAGGGGAGAACTAAAATCAAAGTATCATGTTCACACACATATAATCACCATCATGTGACACAATCATCTGGCTATAGGAAAGCCACCCACTTAACTGTCAGTGCTCAGTAGTTGACTTCCATCTCAGAACTACCAAGGCTGACATACGGTTCTGGACAGCTTTAAGAAGCTCAATGATTCTCAAAATTATTAATGTAACACCAGAATAAATGAGGTAAAAGAAGGCACCTGTTCCAGAAAAGATACAAACTCTTTTCCATTTAAAGATTTTCCCTGCACTATTTTTGGACGAATGATAGATGCAACCAACTCTTTCAATTGTTCTCGCTTCTTAACATAATTTGGATCAAGCTCATCATCCTTCAAGTCACAAAGCTTTGTCCGCTGGAGATGAGGCTGTTTGAAAGTTTAGATTATGCTATTAGATCATTTATGAGAGATCTTAATATAATGCATGTTAAAAGACTACCAGAAATGCGCTACATATGAAAAACTACACTCTGAAACTAATGAAACCAACCAATTCGATTCCATTTAAATGACTCAAAAACGATTAGAAGTTTCCATAAATTAATGTAACTAACAAAAGCATTGCAAAAAGAATGCCATGAAAATTTGTGGATAATGGAATGATCAGATATCCTTTCTTGTGATACTACAGTAAATAAGATAAGAGCTCTTGTTCACATAGTATGTAAGAGATCGATACTAAACACATTGAAAAATACATTTAACATGAGAACAGGTAGAGTAAGATCTCACAAATTTTCATGTGAACTAGGTAAATGTTTCAAGTCTTATTCCGTTTCTTTTAATAAGTAGAGACATGTTCAGAAACACCTATAAAGGGAACAAAATACAATTGAATATTCCTTTGTCAAACATGCTTCAAGGATGTTATCTGATGGAAATTAGGCTCAGTAAACATGCTTTATGCCCAACCATCCCATAGTACATAGGTGTCTTGCATAGCACAATAAAACAGATAGGTAAAAAATATAAAGTAATAAAGAAAATCCATACCTGTGGTAAGCTAAAGGCTGTGCTGTTGTCGCCCATGATAGCTAAAGAATCACGTATTTGGTTAACCTGAGTAAAGTTATCAAGAAACATAAAAGGTGAATTCGTTAAGAATGATATCTTGTGTTTAATGTTTCGCCAGTGAATAATACCTGATCAATATTTTTATCACCTGCAGCAACAACAAGCACCCGTAATCCATCAGTGTTCCATATACAACTATGATATGTAGGCACAACTCACCCTAAACACAGAAGGAGAAAACTAACCATCAGAATTAGGAACATGTCGAAGAGCTTCATCTACCATTTCTTTCACAGACTTCCCTTCTGTAAAATGCCAAAAAATAGTATCAAATCATATAGATTGCGCAAAAGAAGCATGGGTTCATACAAGCAAAGATATAACTTGCCTATTATTATTTTTATATTACAAACTTAATAAGATTTCTGTTATTTCTGTTTTCTATTATGCTAAAGGAAGGATTTAGGTTAACAACTCTATCGGTAGGTTGACAAAGGATGAAAACGTGAAAAGAAAAGCCGCAAGGTATATAATGATATGGTAATACTGAATATAGAAAGAAAACTGAGAAGAGTTAAAGTACACTCAACAATTGACCTACTCTCTTTTTTTTTTGACTAATTGGGGGGGGGGGGGGGGGGGTTCAAACCTAGGACCTCCTTGGCAAGAGGTCTAGTGTACCACTCAAGCCAATGAGCTACTTCCTACTTGCACTTATTTTTATTCTACAGTTTCTTGCGAATTTCTCAATGAGCAAGGAATCACAATTTGTACTTCTGTTTTTAACTAATTGCATAGGTTATACCTCTACGGTAGTAGTATAACTTACATATTGAGAATATTATATATACATATGTGTATCTAATATATCCTTACTAATAATTAATAATAAGCTTTTAAAAAAGACTGATAACTAATATACCATTGACAAGTATTGAAAAAATTATTAGGCAACAAAACAATTGATTATATAAAGTGGGACGAAGTCAGTTCTTCGGGAACTATTTAATTAAACAAGATTGTTGGTGAAACTCAACAATTAGAACATCAATGAGTTGGGCTTCTCATTTATGGGATCTTATAATTCCCAACTGGATCCTTCAGTGTAATCTATAAGGCCCTCGTGGATTCAACCAAGGATCAGAACTTCAACAACCTTGGGATCTGGTGGCAACTATGAGTACTTCTTAATTTCTTAACAACTATCATAGGAAGTTAATTTGAACTTACGTAAAAAGTCACGTTGTATAAGCCATAGGAGCTTCGCCGGTTCAAAGGCAACATCTTGCCCCTACAACATCCACAATCCAACCAATCATATGCATAGGGAAAAAAAGATACTCCCTCCGTCCCAAATTAATTGCTCAGTTTTGACTTTTTAAAGTCAAATTGATTATTTTAAAAAACTAATCTTTTTACTATTTTTGCTAAAATATAGGTGAAGAGATTATAACCAAAAGAAAGTATTTACAATTTATTACTAACCCCAATTTTTATAATTTTATAAATATATTTATATATGCTTAATTATTAATTCTAAAAATAGTCAATTTGACTTTAAAAAGTCAAAACTGAGCAATTAATTTGGGACGGAGGGAGTATAACATACATCAGGAGAAAATATTGAGATGCGTTGAGACTTACCTTCACCCTGTTCATCACAAACAAAATTAAATGAAAACATGAAACAAGTCATTGTCATGTTAAAACAAGGGGCTGAAAAGCGATTATGAAAATTATTATAATTGAATAAAAGAAAAAATTAATACGTTGATCAATCTCAGAAGTGCAAACCTTCCATAGAACTCTTCAGCAAGCTCAACTGCAAATGACAACCGAGATATGTCTGCTTCGCGAATCTGAACATGTAACATAGATAGTATTAATAATCCGGCCATGGGAGATAATGCAAGATCCAGTATGCATGTGAAAGGTAATCCACATTCCAGCATGAACTACAGGTCCAGACCCCCATTTCTTAGCAAAGGGAACACCTAAGGTTTGTCTGGCTTACTAACTTATTATGTCATCCCTCAAATACTGCCTAGTCTACGAAATATTGATATATGGAATAAAAATGGGTCAGATGCCTCTTTCTTTACAAAGATTACTTCAAAAGACATGGTAAAAATAACAAGCCAGAAAAAGGAAAGGGAAAAAAAAGACCAACAGAAAGACATAGCACGTCTGCTATACAGCTATAGTCGTCTAGAATTTGAAATATAAATTTTGTTTTTTTCCATAAATATATAAGCAAGATAAGTAATAAATCATCTCCCCATAACAGCCTGTAATAATTAAGTCGGTCATTTGTTTTAGGAAGTTTCTGGATACGGAAATAAGACTTCCAAGTAGAGGTTGTTATGTCATTTAAGAAGAATTTAACTACAAGTATTAGATGCCGTTCATGGGAAACATAAATGAACAGGTTTTTCTGGATTTTCTTTGGAGTTCAGTACCAAATAAATGAAGCTGCAGCCTTTTCCAGAACTTAATTCAATTATGTTGTTATCATAACCAACATAAACAAAACAACAAAAAACATAAATTTTATTTGTTTGAGGACATTCAGGGATTGTGTGGAATTACTTCGTTCTTAATAACCACAACTGGAATCGTGGTTCACTGTGCTTTAAGGCAATGAAAATAGGTTGAATCTCCTCTTTTTCTTTCTTTCTTTTTTTTTTCTATTTTGTCTGTTCATTAAATACTCATTAAAATAGGTTGAATCTCTTTTTTTTTTCTTTTTTGTTTGTTCATTAGGTACTTCCTTTACCTTAATTTATATTTGGGTTCCACTTCGAATGTCAAGCTTCAAAACCATGTAGGTGACAAGAAGTTTAAAACATGTTGACAAACTTAGAAATGATATTTTTCATATTTCTTTACTTCAAGTTGCACTATAAATGCTAAAGAATTATTTAGAACTAAAAAGAGTTGTATTTCAAAATATTTTTTCGAAATGTAATCTTTTAAGGTCATTAAAAAAATTATTAAAAAAAACATGGCACAAACATGGTTATGAACCATGATATTTAAAGTGGAACGAAGGGACTAATTTTTTACATCCCTTCTACCCCAACATATAAAACTTGTTTTCCTAGCACTGACACCTGATCAACCTTCAACACCAAACCATATGACTACCAGCAAAATAATGCTTACCATCCTTTTATTCCCATCGCGATCTCAAATTGATCCACAAATAAGTCCTTCACAAGAGAATTTATATTTCACTGATATAATTATTCTACCAAGTACCAAGACAACATCAGCACTTAATTTCATTATATAGTTTATCTTACTTTGCCAAAAAAATAATTTCACTGCAAATGCATCCTATAGGAAATAGATAGAAAGAGGAGAGGCAGGGGGGAGAGAGAGTAACAAACCGTCTCAGGCAAATTATAAACTAGCACAGAACTCAGAACAGTTGCCAGAGCAAATATCCTGCAATGACAGGAACCAAAAGGAGGATCCAATATTAAAAACCATACAGGTACAGTAAGACCATATATGGGACTTCAAAATTACCTGTCATCATATACATTTGACTTCCCAATACTTTCAAATCCCTCTGTGTCAAGGTAAAAGACAGAAGTTTTTACTCCATCAATATCTAGCTCAATGGGAGTTCCCCATACCCATATCCCTGTAAAGAAACAAAAAGGAAACTGTGAGTGATATCAACAAATGGAAGGGTTGTGTAGATCTATGGAATCACGGAAATATCTATGCATCTACCTTTTGTTTTAGTGTCACGCATGTGCCCAACACCAAAACCTGCACAACTCAACATCAATGATAAAAAACTAGCGTAAGGAATCAGATTATGTGAGACATTAACAGTGAACAGTTCATTAGCTAAATAAGTTAATAACATAGGATGAAGGCTGCACCTTCATAACAAGAAAGAGAGAGAAGCTGATTAAGCAGAAAAGATTTTCCAGAGCGATATGGACCAATCACCTGGTAAGACACCCATAAAGATGGATTCAGAAAACACAGCCATAGAGTCTGCGCAACCCCAGGGTCGAGGGAGTAAAAGGGAATGACATTAATGCGGATAGCCGGATAAAACAAAAAAAACAACCCAATTCTTACAGGGATTAATTAATGACAGTTAATTCAGATGTTAATACACTTCAATAATATTTATCCAAAAGTAAAGAGCCTGTTTAGTGCAGTTTAAAACTGTTCCATGTTCCCCGATTTGAAAAACATGAAACACAGAAATCATTATCACGACCTGAGAAGAAAATGTATAGTTTTCAGGAAACAGAAATGGTGTTTACTATTTTCCTTATTACTATAATTATTAGAAGCGGAATGAGTTATACTATTTAAATTTCAAGTTTTCAAATAATTTAATTTAAAAAATAGATCAAAGCACGTAGAAACATTTTGCCAGAGAAAAATAAAAACTAATAAATCTTATTCTCTCGTATTAAGCAAATAAGATCTCATATAATATATAGATATCTTTTGGAAATGATAAACCTAGAAACGCAACTAATGAATGCTAACGGATTAAATTCTCAAGCTTACACCAACAGCTGCAATAGGGGTCGTTATCCTCTCAATTGCTTCCAATCCAGCCCTCGAAATGCGAAGTTTCGTATGACCAGGATCAGGTTCTACAATAGGGAACCTGCAATAGCAAAAAAAAATAGAACAAAATAGTATTTCCAAGATGATGCATATCCAAGTTGAGATTAAGGATGCAAGACAAGCACGAGGATTTTTGTAATCACGGAAAAATATGGTCCAAAACCACTTGTACAACATGTGAAACTAGGTTGAAAATATAAATATAAATTATGAAGCCAAAGAAACGGATAACATACGTGCATATATTTCTTGGGGTAAGTAAATCACTTTTAAAGAGAGGACAAATAAATATTACAAAACTAAAGACGCATATTTCCTGCCCAGAGAAATCCAAAAGCATACCAAAACAATAGATGAAGGTGGGAATCCTTTCTATCTAGGCTAAAACCCAACAACACGAGCAGAGGTATCAGAGAAAAACTCAGGCCAAAAATTACAGAGACAGATTTCCATGGGTCGGACTTCTTAATCCAAATAGGTATAACATCAATTTTCTTCTAAACAAGTCTTACCATAATAGTCCCTCCGCCCCATTTTATATTAGAAAACACATTGACCCTTTTTTTGGCATTAGGTAATTTTTGAGCCCCTTATGTCTTTTGTACAAAAGTTTGCCCCCTTTTTGGTGTTTCTTAATGATAGTAAAGTACTTATCAAAAGGAGAGAAAATCCTAAGCAGCTTAGATATGTGATGAGGAACAAGCAAAGAAGAGATCCGTCACGGTGCCTTCACTGAAAAGAAACTAAATGAGTTGAAGCGCCATTTATGCTCACAGGCAAAGAAGATCTTCCGTCACAGTTGCTTCACTGAAAGGAAACTAAACAAGTTGAAGCGCCATCTATGCTCTTTTGAATGGTCAACAGCCTTGGAGAAGATTCCTTCAATAATTTACCTCCGTTTAATTATTTTTCTGTAGCACCTATCCTATATCAAAAAATTACTATCCTCTTAATACGTAATGGTCATAAATACACAAAAAGAATTAAAATTTGGGGTATGAAGAAAGGCCTCTATAAAAGGTTCTATAAAGCTTTAATCTAGGGTCTAACTAGAAAGATGTTGTTCCTGTTTGAAGCATATAATTTATGGAAGTTATAGCAGAACAGAAGTGAAAATTTCATTTGCATTTTGATTTTACTTCTCACATCACCGTTTAAAAACTGACGAATATAATTTCAACCTTTTTTCTTTTCTTTTGATACAAGTATAGAATTTCAATATTTGTTCTAAATTCCAATCAAGCTACAAGCATAATGTAATTCAATAAAAACTATCAATATCCATCATGTAAAATTAAAAGCACAACTTTATCATCAATTAACACTAACAGTCAAAAAAGATCATATCTTGCTGGAAACATTCAACAAAAATTAAAGTTCAAAACAATAATGAAAGTAAATCTTTAGTAACCCAACATTTTACAGCGAGATCTTCAAATGCAATAGTGAACCCACAAATATTTCAACTCCGTACAGCAATCAATCATAAATCCATGCAATGAGTTCAAAACATCCAATTCAGTTGATATATAGGTGTATATTAAATAGAAATTGGCTTACGCTTGACGGAGATTATCAATTGAAAAGGACCCAGATGGGGAAAAGGTCATTAAAACCAGAAAAACAGCGACCCAACTACAAATCTTCATCATTGATCTCTTATTCTGCAAATGCCGTAAAGTTACAAGCATGTCCACGAAAGTGTACGCACTTCGAGACCCATGGGATATAGAGGAAAGAAGAAGGCAAACGCACTAGCTTTGATAACATTGGACAGAAGCGGGATCTCAAGACGCCGTGGCCGAGGGTACAGGTTAAGAATCGTGGACCTTACTTTTCTTTGATTTTGAGATTTGAGAAACCCCAAGAAATGGGTTTTGTTATGGTGGAAAAACAGGGGATTCGAGCCCGCCTGAGAAGAAATGTTAATCAGTTTAGAGTTTAGAGAGAGAAAAATAAAATTGTCATAATATTCAAGTAACAACAAATTGAGGGTAGGAGAAAAAGGCTTCAGGGGTTATTTTTATCAACAAGTTAATGATATTGTAATGTAATTAGAGGAAGGTCAGGAATAATGCATGCTAAATATAATTTACTATTTCTAAACTATAAATCATATTTCAATTTTAGTGATTTATTTTTTATTTTGTCAATTAGATATTTAAACTATTTTTTTTTAATTTTATTTAATTGGGTCTGTCAGGTCAGAATTTATTGATGTAACTATCTGCATGAGACATAATTAAACTGTGTAACAAAAAAATAATTTTTTAACTTTTGATTAAATATTTATGATATATTAAAGGGTAAAATCGTCAAATCATTTTGTATTAAACATTAAAACAAAACAAATTAACTACTCATATTTTCAAACAAACAATGAATTATAAAACAAAAATTCCAAAAATCATTTTATTAAATCAAATTACCAATCCCAAAAATTCTTTTATCAAACTACCCAGAAGTCCAATTTATAACCAAACTTATAAATCTAATTCATCACACCAAACCCAAAAATCTCATTTATCTAAACAAAACCCATATCTTCTTCTTAATAGATGCAAATTTCAAACCGAATCATATCGTTATCCACTAATTGTTGGATCAATTAATTGAGTCTTGAACCATTGAAATAGTCACTAAGATTGGTCAGGAGGTGAAACCTGCATCGTCCAAAAAATTATTGTTGTTCACAACGAACTAGATGTTGGCGTCGTCGGCTCGGAGGGTATTTCAGTAATTCTAAAAGAATGTAAAGTGGGTTGAATTCCTCTGCTGATTAGAATAGGTTTGTACCACCACCAACCCCATATAGAGTGGAGAAATCGATGGGATCACAGCATGCGCCGAATGTGGAGAAGACAAAAGAAGAGGCGATAAAGCAGGAGTGAAATGAAGGGAAATGAGATAGATTGTCAAAGGAAAATGCGAAGAAAGGGCTCGGACTAGAATTTTCATATTTTTTTGAGAAGTCATTGTTGTAATTGGGCCAAACGAGTTCGGAGGAGATTGGTGAGGGTGTCAACTTCGATGATGTCGACTACGAAACCATCTTCTTCCTCGTTGATGACGTAAGGCGTAAGTCATGAAAGATGATTTGATCGCCATTTTCAAATTTCTGATATGCTTTTGTTTTTCGATTAATTTGAAGGTTATGTTTCTAATTTTAAATTGTTGAGTTTCTATCATATTTTATTTGGTATGGGGCAAGGTTAGTGTTATGATAAATTGATTTTGTTTATGATAAATGAGTTATTGAAGAATAATATGATGGTTTTAGACTCTGTGTTTTTTGTTTAGTTTTAAGGTTTAATATAAAAGGGTTTGTCGATTTTACCCTTTAATATATCATAAATGTTTAATCAAAAAATAAAAAATTATTTTTTTGTTACACATCAGCTCAACTATGTCACGCCAACAATTTCTGACGCGACAGTCTCAATTGAATGGAATTGTAAAAAATTAATAGTTGAATAATTTAATTGACAAAATTAAAAGGTGGATCATCGAAGTGAAACATGTCCTATAGTTTATTATAGTTAAGCCAATAATATATAAGGGATCCGGTTAGCATGAAGTTCATTTTTGGGTAAGTTGGTCAATTGACCAATAGAATGCTGACACACATAGAGTCTCTCCTGCGTGTCAGCACTCTATTGGCCAATTGACCAACTTACCCAAAAATGAACTTCATGCTAACCACTTCCATATATAAGGTATTAATTTGTCATTGGTCGAGCTGCACAGTTCAGAAGCTAAACAGTAAATGGTCTGACCAGATTGACCCTAATTCCTTTACTTGGTCATCATTTTTTAGTACATTCGGAAAGGAGGGAGTAAATATGATGTATGATTTGTATATAAAAAAAATGTGTTTAATTGCGATTGGAATGAATTGAACCATTCTTATTCGTCCCAAATTTATGAATTTTATTCCTTGAGTGAGGAAGAATATAGAATAACTCATTTCAATTAGAATGAAAAGAAAAAAAAAGGAAAGTGAATTGTCAAATTAATCACTTTTAACCTAATAGTTCCATGGTAGTGATTCTTCCCCAACAAGGAACAAGAAATTTAACGCCTATTCATGCACCTATAGCATATTCTCTCCGTCCCAAAATATGCCACATATTGTAATTTTTATCTTTAATAGGGAGTATATGTTATTTGTTCTCGAGAGAGAGGATTCATAAATGTGAGTTCCATGAATGAAGCACATCGACTTGCAATTGCATGGTTATTAGGCCCAAATGTATATCTTGGTGTGCCTAAAGGGACAATAATAATAATAATAATGCCTTTGTAGAATTTGTACATGTTTTGGAGATGAAGCTCCTTCCATCACTTCCATCATCGAATGAGAAACGGAGAAACCACCCCCCTCTTTTAGTCTATTTTTAGATGAAAAAGTGAAAATCTAAAGAATATATATATATATATATATATAGATCAATCCCATTGTTAGAATAACCTATTTTTTACCAAGCCACAACATAGCTGCGGCTTATAAAAAAAAAAATTTACATAAAGACCTAGACAGTCAGAATGGCTGTTACAAAAAATAAGTTCTTTCCCAACAACCGATTGTTTGTGGATGGAATCTCATATATATATATATATATATATATATATATATATATATATATATATATATAGCTTAGATAAGAAAATTGAGTGGTTGATTGGACAATTAATCTAACATCGTTACCTTTTTGCTTTTTACTACTAAATGTTTTTACAATGGTTGAGTGCAAGTCATCGTTTAGAATTTGACACATGACACACAATTTCCTTATTTCCGTCCATTCTCAACTTTCTTTCCGCAAGATTTTCTTCACAATTTCCAATCAACTCGGGTCCAAATCATAAAAGGGTGTGGGAAATAGACAATAATCATCTCCATATCAAATGATAAATGCACTTTTAATTCAATATGTTACATAATAATTAGATTTAAATGAATACTACTCCATATACTATTAAGTTATCATACACAAAAGGGCCCATAAAAAAAATACCAAGCAGTTAAAGAATGGTAACTTCCTAAACCTAAAATAGTAGCTGAAAAATTGATAAGTGTAGTTAAAAGGAACCTCTTTATCGAAACTGTGTTGGTGGTGAATACTTCTCAGGGAACTTTCACCACTTGAATGGATTGCAACATATCAGATACTGATATGATTGTATTGCCAGACTTGATCATCCCTTTTGCCTTCAGCAAGTAGAAAGTCTTGCTCAGGGTGCTCTCCTCATCGTCAGAGAAACCAAGGCAGAAAGGTATTAATCCCCACTGCAGGTTCATGCGTCTCCTCACTGACATTGAGGGTGTAAACGCATAGATTGGGCAGTCGGGTCGACATTGGGACAGGAGAGAAGCCACGTGCCCTGACTTCGTATAAACAAACACTGCATCTGCTCCCAGTTTGTTGGCTGAAAAGTTCAATATATATGTTACCAACAAAAAGCACCATGTGATGATCATCAAAAACCTTTTTGTTTCTCAAGTGACATTTTCTTTTTTAGCTAAATCATCAAAAAACTGAGATATAAACATTAAAAAATATGAGCATATCATCATATAATTGTAGAAGAGGAATAATATCCCATCCAAACACAAGTATAATGATTTAAGACAAAATGTACAACAGGAAATGCAAATGAAATAGAAAGCAATAACAACCGGCTGAGAATTGAGATGGTATTTGCTCACACCATAATCATTTTACAATGTCAAAGCTCATCAATTGACAGTTTGAATATAATAAACTTAATTCGGTAGTCAACAGATATCAGATATTCAGATTTGTAGGCTGATTTATCTACTCATGGTACTAGGGGCAGTTGCATCTAATAATGATTTGAAGATATTGTACACTATATGTTTTTGTTTGTAAATCCCCCCAAGTACATGGATTGCCCTTTATGGGATAAAAATTTCTTAAATGGCCCCTATACATATATTTTTAACATTCATTTACAAGCTGCAACTAAAATTACTCTCCCTATAAAACATGTTTGCTCACTCATAATATGATTTTTTTGTTCCAAATGTACACCTATATGGAGTAAGATAAGTATTTTGATTATTTATATTCACGATTGCAATTAATAGCATTTGTACACGCTGACACACACACATATATAATCTACTTATAATATATAGAATCCACATTAGCACTCAAAAGTTTATTACTTGTACTAGGTTGAAGTTCTAGATCCTTCCATGTATACTTCATAAATAGATAAGAATTCATATATAGCTTAATACTCACTCTGTTCCACAAAAAGAGTCTCATTTGAATAAAATAAATAAATTGTTTCAGCATAAAGTCCAACTTCTTTTAATGGTAGTATAAGATGATACAAAGTCGTTAATTTTTCAATCACGATTCCATTATCATGCAATCACTACTAAACTAAACACTCGATAAATCTAAGGCTAAGGCTAAACATGGAACGAAATAAATCCTTAGCATTTGTAAATGGCAAAATGAGACTCTTTTTGTAATATACGGATTTTAAAAAAAACGTAATAATATAATAAAACAAAAATAAATATACATTTAGATAATGAAAAAGTAATTACTAGTACATATCTTACATCTATTAGGACAAGTCGGTTAAACGGAAACAAACTTTTAATTCTAAAAATGACTCTTTTCCTTGGTAATTTATTCTACAAAGAAATTACAAGTAGTTAAATTATTATATAACAAGAGAAAGACATATTGGATGTGAGAGAGAAAAAGAAATAAACGTAAAAAGTTACTTAGCTTTGGGATTACTGCAGAACAGAGAAGAACAAGAAAAATAAAAAAGGTAAATCTAAATTTTCATTCTTCAATTATGAGATGATTCTGTATTATACATGTATAATTAGATTTTAAAATTATAATTTTTGATTTTGATAAAGTTCTGAAAATAGTGATATGTATATATTAAGTGTAAATAAAAAAAAGGGTTTTCAAACCATATTTATATATATAATCGTGTTGGTTTAGTATTGCGTATGTATATATTTTCTTGTGTACCGAATATGTATTTTGTGTCTGAAAATTATGGCAGATTGGCAGTCATAATTTATGGTCATGGCTGTATACTTATATATACGTTCGTATGTACGGTACCATATGTATATATGATTTATATGATATATAAATGTGTATGTGCAATGTGGCGATTGTATATATGTATGATTATATTGTGGTTTCTTTTTAGAATCTTAGTTAACGAAGGTCTTTTGACCCAGCAAACACACACACACACATATATATATATATATATATATCATTTATGTCAGTGGGCTTATTTACTTATCATAGGTAAACTGTAATAGTTTTTTGTAGTGTTTTATATATATAAACCGTGAACTTTAAAATAAAAACAGATTTACTATCTATTATTATTATTATTATTTTAATCTCAAAGTTTATATTTCTAACGCCAAAACTAATAAATTTCTTAAATTTTAAAGTATCAAGTATAATACTCCCTCCGTCCCATGATAAAAGTACTTATTACTCCATTTGTCCCATAGTTATAGGCTGATTTCTTTTGGCACATAGTTTAAGAAAATCAATTTAAGTGGCATTTTTTAACATAAATTTTCCACATATACTCCTTAATATGGAATTAATGAATAAGTTAATTACTCCTTACTTATCACACTGATCACACTGGAACTCTCAACTTCATTGATTGACGTGTACTGTATAACCATAGAACTTTAACCAAAGAGAATACAACAACATTAAATGTGGTGATAAAAATAATGACATTGAATGTTTTCTTCAAAAAAAGAGTGATGGTTGAATATTTATTATAAGGACATAAAAGTAAAACAATGAACCAACTAAATTTTATAAATAGTAAGTAGCATATATATTGGGACTTCTCAAAATGGAAAATCAGCCTATAACTATGGGACGGAGGGAGTACTATTTTGAGTAGTCACATGTTAAATGTCCATTTTTTTTTAATAACCAAACTTTTACACATATTTTTTTATTATACCCGTAGCATTAAATATCTTATACTTTTCTTATTCTAATTCTCTCTCCATGTTTAATGACATTATTATGGGTAATTTTGTCATTTCGTTAATCTTCTTAATATGCGTGAAAAGTCCACCAAGACTTTTATCCTGGGACGGAGGGAGTAATTAACTACAACTTCCAATTTAAAATTAAGATTTATGTGCATGAGATTTTAGTAAAGAGTAAGAGTAAGTTATAGTATTGTATACTACTAATTTTATATTTAAGATTTGTTCGCTTTTAATTTTGTGTTTCGTAATATCGAGGTAAGTGACTTTCCTAAATATTTAGTGTTTTTAAATTATCACTACTTTTATGTATGCCTTAGTAATTACTCGGATGCCTAAATGTACTGTTTCAAAATTTGTTATGTTTTATTTAAGGCTTCCATTTAAATGAAAATGTTACTCTTTTATTACAAACTTCGGATCAAGTATTTATTTTGAATTGTGAAAGGAATTATATGATTTTGAACTGTGAAATAAGTATAGTTTTGAATATCAATGAGATTGTGAAATATTTTTGAAATCCTCAGTCCGACTATTATAACCTTTGAACCTACTAAGGCGAGTGATCATTGACATTATCGAACTTTTGAACCGTGTTACAGGACTATTATAACCTTAGTCACTATTTTTGTGGATTAAATGATATATTGAATACATTAAAATCACTTTAGAAAACGAATTCACTTTATTATTATTTGTTTTAGTTTTGAAAGCATACCATTGTTATCGAACAAAAGTTACTTCAAAAAAGTGTTTTAAAAATTATACTTGATCCACTTAAATATTAAAAATTGTCACTAGTTGAACTTCATCACTCACCCCCTTAAATAAATTATTACAAATTACATCACTGGTAGCTGAGCACTTGTTCGATACGTTCTGGATAGCTGGACTTTAGTTTAAGATGTTTATTTCTTTTTGTCGTTGAATTTGTGATAAAATTCTTAGTTTCGGGGAGCTATGTCTCCATTTTACAAATCTGGTATTTAGTTGTTATTCATTTGAATTGGTTTTGAAAAATGGTTATTGTTTGGTTTTAATTTAGGATTATTGTTTAATTGTTATTGTTTGAGCTGCACGCTATTGATATTGTTGTCTTGCGAGCCTTTCGGCTTGCGACGTGTAACATTTCAGGCCTGTAGCGGGTTCGGGGTGTTACATTTTTTATGAAAGAAAAAGAGTATTTACATTTGAGATGGGACATCAAAATGTCGAAGGTAAAAGAAACTCCAATGCTAAAAACTGTTTCCAATGAGCCACTAGTACAATGCATGTATTTAGGGCTTAACCAGATTTATTAGACATTGGGGGGGATAAATTAAGACTATATGGATTCTTTATTCCAATTATGTACAGTAATAATCTTAACGTGTATTATGCCAACTATATCGATTCTTTATTCCAATCAGTATCAATTGATGCATTCAGATTAAGTTTGCATTTGTCAGGGAGGAATTGTGAATGTGGGTAATAGATAATACAGCAATCTCAAATTTCATATCAAGGTCAGTTCAAGAAGCAGTTACGAAGAAACATACCTATCTTGGCAGCAGCATTACATAACTCCTCATTGATACCATGTGGTAAAGAAAACGACACAACTGAGAGATCCCGAGGCTCATGACCCTTTTCCTCCCTTCGCCACTTTTCTATTCTTAAACTGATACTGCTTAGCACAGATAGTGCTTTAAAGGGGTGCAGACCCATGGCCGACTCACCCGAAAGCATCAAAGCATCTGCTTGCTGCCTTACAACTTCAGAAACGTCAGCAACTTCTGCTCTAGTAGGTATGGGGTATTCAATCATTGATTCAAGCAACTGCGTGGCAACAATGACAGGCTTATTCAGCTGTCTGCACATCTTAACAATCTTCTTTTGGACTGATGGTACTTGTTCCAATGGTATCTGAGCACCAAGGTCTCCTCTTGCTACCATAACTCCATCAGATGCCTGAATAATAGCATCCAAGTTCTTCAAAGAGTCGACATTCTCTATCTTTGAAATTACAGAAGTATCACTGCAGCACAGAACAAAGACGCACCATAGAATCAAGAGGAACATATTACAGCAACCTAGAAGAATAGAAGATTGATGACATTGAATTGAATCTAAGTAAAGAAACTTCACAAGGAATAGGGGAAGCAGACCATTAAAGCAGAATTCTTTGTTAATCTGTAATGGTTAATTGGTTATTGGTACAAAAGAAGTCTTGTAGAAATTTCAATTGGCTTTCCATCCCCGTTTCAATATGAACTTGGCAAAAATAATTTGGTCAATAATACGTAGCCATGAACCACCATATACAACCTTTATCGGTAATTATTTGTGGAAATCTATTAAACAAATGGAAAAACTAGTTCTTAAGATAAATATTTCAAAGTTCGACTCTCAAACCATCCTAAACTCCTTCTATTCTGGCAATGTCTCACTACTTGCTCAATCTTTTTGATTTTTGGTCTTAGATTTTTTTTATAAGCTAGTAAATCCCCTCTTTCGATTTGTTTATTCCTTTACTGGTTAGGGGATTCGATTTATTTATTCTTTAAACAGAATTCTTAATAAAATTATTTCTTTGAGCTCCAATTTTAATATCTAGTAAGCATTACTTCTCATATCAATGAAAATTCATTAAATGTCTATCAATCACCCTCTGTCTAATCAGAGTAGATTTAATCATTTTGATTCAAATATTCAAGTATTGCAAATTCATATTGGCACAATAATAAAGATATATGATGCATTATTCTCTACAGCATTTTTTTAAACAAAAAATTATCTAGTTTGAATTGGGTTGTTTGCATTGAAAAACTTGATTGTGAATCGTGATGACCAAATTGCTTTGATTCAGAGGAAACTACCATATTAAAAGTTCAAATTGCATGACCATATTAACTCCATGAGAGAAATAATACATGTTTCATATAGTCAATATTTACTCCAATTAATCGATTGATATTATATACTCCATAAGGTAGTCAACTACATTAAATTGTATTGAAATTTCTATTAAATGGGTAACCATTCTTGTAAGATTTAGTTACTCCTTTATGAAGTTATTATTACATGATTCTTTTGAAAACTCTTTACATATATCAATATTATTATAAGAAATTTAGTATTACTCTGATAACATTGAATTGACTTGATGAATTCTATTTTGTTAAGAATAGAGGATTAATGGTAAGCAAATAACATTTACTTAATATATGACTGCATCTCACTTATTGGTTAGGCTACGTTATCATACAGTAAAACTAAAAGACCACTAATACACTTCCTACCTATCAGGAGATCGTGCAGCAATATATCTCTTCAGATGATTAATAACTTCAGCAGACTTGACAAAAGATACTGAAATAAAATCAACACCCTCAGAGATCCCAAAATCAATGTCTAGCCAATCCTGTAAGAAATGGAAAGCAAAGAATGTCATAACAGGAGATCCATTTATCTTGGCTGGTAACTCTTTAAATGGACGATATTACACTTCAACAATTACGTATTTGTCAAATGATCTGTGGTCACAGAAGACATTGAAAAAACTAGCAGACAACTTACATGCGCCTTTTAACCAAATTTTACAGGCAAGTATTTGTCATATTAAACGAAAGAAGCATTGCCCAAATAAAAAATACATGATTATTATTTTGGAATAACCAATCTATCTGAAACAGGAAAAGATAAATGAAACCAAATGGAGAAGAAACAACAGCATACTTGAAGCGATTCAATCTGACTTCTAATTAGACTTGACAATTTAGGTTGAAAACCATATAGTTAACTAAAACTACTTGGATCTATTGGGTTGGTTAACTAGTTTTTAGGTAATAGATTAGTTTAGTTTTGGACCCATATTATTATTACAAATATGGTTTGGATCTAGTTTAACTAGTTTTGACCCATATTCTAGAATATGGCTAGGACCAGTGCTTCTGAAATATGAAAACTTTGACCTATTTGTATAGATACAGTACACTTGTGAATTCAATATATATATTTTTACTATGAACATAGCTTCATCAACATTTTATCTAGGCTAATTAAACCTCCCCACCCACCCCCACCCACCCCCCCCCCACCCCCACCCACACCCACACCCACACCCACACCCACACCCACACCCATAAAAAAAATAATATTTATTGATTATGTATACACTCCCACCCGTCCCAAAAAAAATAATATTTATTGATTATATATATACTCCCACCCCGCCTCCCGCCTCACCCCACCCCACCCCACCCAAAAAAATAATATTGTTTGATTATGTATACACCTCCCACCTCCCACCTCCCACCTCCCACCTCCCACCTCCCACCTCCCAATTTTTTTTATTATTGATTATGTATATACATCAATTAAAATTTTTAGTTTCAAAATTGGGTTTAAAAAATTAAAATAACTCTTAGTATAACAGGAATTAAGATTTTAGTGAAACTATAATTTGAAAAATAGACCTTGATTCGACTCATAACCATTTAAATCCAAACCACATAACTCATATTAAATATAGGTAATATGGTTTTGATTCCAAAATCAACCCAAACCTATTTTATGTAACCCAAAACCAACCGAAACTTATTTTTTGTGAGGTCTACTTCTAATGAGATAAGAAGATAGTGCAACCGGTTACTTGGTAAGTTCGGGTATGAAGGAGATTATATTCTTCAGTAAATGCGTTCAACTTCAACCCACACAAAATTCACGTGAACCTAGTACCCAAAAAAAACCTATTCAAAAGGAGAGGCACCAACCTTTGAAGAAATAGTTGGGAGCATTGCATTACGCTCTTGAACCAATTTCCCATTCCTCCATAAAGTAATATTAGCTCGTGGCAGCAACAATCCAGGGTCAGTACAGATGCACCTGACATCAGGCCCAATCTTCTCAATCACTTCGAACCTTGCCATTCCCCCATCCACAATAAGTTCATCGCCAACATAAACATCTGTGACCACTCAATTGAAAATCATTTCAACATTAATACTGGTTGCAGTGTTGTAATGTATAAGCGTTAGTCGAAGTATACCTTCAGTAAAACCATCATAGTTGACACTAACAGTGCGCTCCGGCAGCAATGAATTATAAGACCTTACACTAAAGGTCCAAATATCACCATCCTGGAATGGAAAATTTCAAGTGCATACAGCTATTATCCTTCCAACAAATAAGATGCCCACAAATAGAGCACATTGTATTATATCATAAATAACATGAAATCATAATATAAACTTTGTCAAATATTTGCCAGTAAAACCGTCAATTAAATTGGAAGGCTTTAAAATGAATTAGAATACAACTCCATGGTAAATCATCATTATATAAACAAGCTAGTTCGAAAATTTAAAAATAATCACAAGCTTCTTAACAAAAAAAAACAACAAACGTGATATAAAATATTAAACAAATACTTATAAGACAGATTACCTCTACTTTGGCAGATGAAATAGAGCCACCAAGGTCACCCATGTGAATTTCACTCCCTTCAGTATCCATCATGATAGCAACAGCGAACCCCTTCTCCTCATTGAGTCTTCTCAGGCGCTCGATCACACTCCGGTGCCAATCATGCGTGCCGTGGCACATGTTGAGACGTGCGACATTCATGCCGCCGACGGCGAGCGCCTCTAGCTCGTCGTACCCGCACGTGGCGGGTCCAATCGTGCAAACGAGCTTTGTTTTCCGCGTGCTCCGGAATCCTGCCTCCTTCAGCTCAGTCTCCGTTCCTCTGTTCAGGTCGATTCTCGCACCTAACTCCACCATAGGCGGCGGCAGAAGCGTTGGCGAAGATGCCGGTAGACTCGCGCCGTTAGAAACTAAAGTCCCAGACGGCGGAGCTGAGATTTCCGAACGGATGACTGAGATTCCGGGTCCTTTGGGAATTTGGAGATATGGGTTTGGAGTTATTCGTTTGGACAGTATTTGGTTGGGTGTTGGGGGTAACAGAGAGAATGAGAAACGGAGGGAATGTGCCATTTGAGTTGGGAAATCTCCGCCGGAATTAATGTTAGATTATGTAGTATTCCGGCAGTGATGAGGAGTGAGGCCGGAGTGTTTCACAGAACGGCGAAAGGGGTATGTATTTTACTCTTATAATAGGGTTAGGGTTTTGAAAATGTACCTTATTATTTATCTTATCGACGGTCGAATCAAACTCGTTTTTTGCATGGTCTTTTTTTCTTTGTGCAAGGGACCAACATCAAGTCCATAAAATAAACGTGCTTTATCAATTGTTTTGTTCGTTTATTAAAAATAGGGTACAGTTGCAGTTGTCTTTAAATATGGTTTGTAGAGAAAAAAAGAAGAAGTAATAGTATATGAGTTTTATTATTTTAATGATTGATAAAAATTATTATTTTTATATTAATACAATTTACTCATAATAATAAAAAATACAATTAAACTTTAGGTCAATATTTAAATCACTTTGCTAACTTTTTCTCATTGACAAAATATTAATTATAATCTTAAATAGGTTACTATTTTAGTCGGTATTCTTTGCCAAATTGTAATTGAAATTAAGAAAACAATAATTTTGATCTTAATTCCATAAATTGTTTTGAAGAACATGCATGTCATTCAAATGTAATAACAGTTGTATAAAACTGTATGCAATTTGGTTATATGTTGATTAATATTAAAAATCTGTTTATATATTGTATTTTTTTTACTGATAAATGCAATTATGAGAAATATCTTCAACCAATACAAAATAATGTTATGGTAATAAAATATAAATTTTAATTAATATTTTACTCTGAATGATTATAACTAACTACAATCATACACTTAATTTTGCATCGTATTCTTATAACTATTCTTTAATTAATTTGAAATTAAAAAATAAAAATAAAACCCACACATTAAACACTATATAAGAAATGGTTCATTCTGATTACTTGGGCTGGCCAAAAAAGATCCATTATCTGTAAAAAATTTCTGGATAGTAACTAACTCTTCCAAAAACCACAAAAATAATGGGGTCAACGATTCTTAGCCTTCGTTACGGGCTAAGAATTGTAGCCGTTCCAAATCATCAGATTTTTTCGGGCCAGCCATTCATAAAGGGCCTGGGTCACGTAAGGAATTTTTTTGAAACCCAAAAGATGGCTTTTCTCGGCAAAATTGACCCGCCAAAATAATCCGAAAATTAATAAATAAAGGGCAAAAGTTCAAAAATGCCCCTGACGTTTACCCGAAATGCCACTTACACCCTGAACTCTTTTTTTCCAAAAGTTATAAAACCTAGCACAACTATGCCCCTCCCGTTAACAGACATGTCAGCTAAATAACGGATTTTAAAATCAACTAACACGTGTTAAAAATAATTTTTTTTATATTCTTTTCTTATATTTTTTACTTTTTCTGTAATCAAACTCATATTCATTTTCTCTCTCTTCCTAGTACCATCTGATTCCAATCTGCGCCATCACGAAATACATATTGAAATGGCGTCGCCACCATCTGCGTCCTCCGTCGTTACCATAACTTCAAAACCCCCACTCAATTCCCACCGTCTCTCTCCCAATCCTACTTGTTCGATGTCACAGTCTGTATTATCGTAGCTAACAAAATCCGTCATACCATGAGAGAGAATCACTGGACCATCGTCGTCTCCAAGGAGTTTCGATCATCATCAACGATAAAAAATCATCGTCCATACACTTAATATCATTAATTGTTTAGCCTCCCAATCTCAAACAACTACGAATGATTCTACGATTATTTTGCAAAACAAATAACCGAAGTGCCTCAAGAAATTTAAACCTTGTCTCAAAATCTCAGTTTTAATCTAAAGTGCAGAAGCACCCACATCAAGAAAGTATGAATCAAAGCAAAATCTGAGCGTTTCTGGATAGTAACCCAACTTTTCCAAAAACCACAAAAATAATGGGGCCAACGATTCTTAGGCATCGTCACGGGCTAAGAATTATAGCCGTTCCAAATCATCGGATGTTTTCGGGCCGGCCATTCATAAAGGGCCTGGGTCACGTAAGGAATATTTTTTGAAACCCAAAAGATGACTTTTCCGGACAAAATTAACCCGCCAAAATAATCCGAAAATTAACAAGGCAAACAAATAAATGTGAAAGTAAGGAATCCTAGAAAGACCCACTTTTAATTGACCCGCCAAAACAATCCGAAAACAAGGCAAATAAATGTGAAAGTAAAGAATCCAATTTGAAGTGTACAATACAATTGTAGAAAGACCCACTTTTACTATTATCCCTCTCATTCGTAGTGGCCTCTCCAGTTTACCAGGTTCCTCTCTCTTCCTCTATCTCTATACGCATAGCTATATTTTTGATTTTCTAATGTAAATTTGCTAAACAAACGCAAAAATTTCAACCTTTAATTACTTCTCCGTTGTTCAGTTCACTAGATCTTGTATTTTTCACCTCACTATTTCATAAAATTTCCAGTAATCGTCTCTCCCTTACTGTGTACATATTAACAAGTATTCGATTTTAGCCAGGAAAAATGGCGGGAAAAGGCGGTAAGGGGCTGTTGGCTGGAAAGACGACCGCGGCGGCAGCAGCGGCAGTAGCTAACAAGGAGAAGGATAATAAGAAAAGGCCAATTTCCAGGTCATCTCGTGCCGGACTCCAGGTATAAACCCCTTTGTTCTATCTGTTTAGGTATGTATGTGTTACGTATGAACCCAATTGAAACAATTGAAAGTATATTTAATCTTTATTTTACCCAGAGGAGAGCTTGCCCTTCACTTTTTATGTTTAATAACAAGATATGAAGCAGAGCTTGTGATCTTTTCTGATTTATGTCTTTGTGAATTTTGTTTACTTTTGTAATACATAATCCTAAGGCCTTGTTAAGTAACTTATAAAGATCAAATTTTGGTAGTAATGAAAAATGTATAAACATATTTTTTTATTACATTAGGGTTAATTTTGTTTTTTTTTTCTTGGATATTAAATCTCAAATTTTATTTTATTTTTGGGATTGTTGTAGTTTGATAAATAGTTCTTTTATGACTCCAAATTTAACACTTTTTATTGTGTTATTTTCCTTCTCTAATAGTGCATATCTTTTATGTATGGTGTGATTTAAGATTGTGGATGTTACTATTTGGAAATTGGAATTGCTAGTTACTTTATTATGTATTCCTACTTTTATTTTTGGGATTGTTTTGTGGAAGTTAAGAGGTCGGGGTGCGCGCACGAGCACCCACACACACTTATATATAATATCATTAGATGTTCCAAACGTTGTCTTATATTTTTGATATTTACATCAGGTTTTTTTTTTGTGGGGGGACTTGTTGAGTGCTACAAGGTTTTAATTAATTCCCAAGACGAGAAGTATATTCTTGTTGAATTAGTTAAACTTCACTTGCAATTTTACCCTCAAACATGACATGAAAGTGATCCTAGTTGTGTATTATCTTTTAGGAGATCTCTACGTCAACTACAGATTAGCTACAATGCACATACACTATCTTTGCTAGTAAATTACACTCCAATCTCGTGTGGTATCCTGGTCTCGCGACACTCAAGTTTGTTATAGAAACAACTTTCAATTTAATGAATGTGTGGGTGATGAATTGAAATACATGTTGTAATTTTAAGTGTTTATGCAAGTTGAGGCTGTTGTAGGTAAAGTAGGTGTTATCTAGGTCTTGGTGATTTTTTGTGCTTGTCTATGGTGATTAGAGTTGTATTACGCTTCAACTATTAATCTTGTGTGGTATCCGATCCAAAATTTGAAACATTGGTTAATATGTCTGTGTGTGTGTGTATATATATAAATATATGACTAGCTCGATAAGAATGGTCTATACTTGCTGACGTATAATGAGTTTGTGTTGTGGACTTGTGGCAAGTTGGGTGGGGGTGTGTATAATCCTATAAGTTTTAAACTAACAAAAAAAGTTGAGTGTAAATACTTATTAAGTGGGTAAAACTTGCATAATTATTATTTTCAAAAAAATAGTGTGATATAAAAATGTCCTTAAACATGTCTTACATTTTCGATATCTACATCAGGGTTGTGGAGGGACGTCGAGTGGTACAAGGTTTTCATTAAGTCCCAAGATGAGAAGTAAATGCTTGTTGAATAGGTTAAACTTCACTTGCCATATTATCCACATACATGATACATGTCATGAAGTTGCTCTTAATTGTGTCTTAGATTTTGTGAGATCTCTATGCCAATTATAGACTAGCTGGAATACACATACACTTCCTCTGCTAGGCAAATTGAATGGCAATCATGTGTGCTATCCTGGTCTCATTAAACTCAAGTTTGGAATAGAAACAACCTGTAAGTTAAATTAATGTGTTAGAGATGCATTGAAATGCAAGTTGTAAGTTTAACTGCTGAGGAGCGAATTTGGTCTTTCATATTGGAAAGTGTTTTTTTTGCTAGTTGAGGCAGTTGTAGGAAAAGTAGGTGTTATCCAGGACTTGGTGATTTTTGTGTTTGCATATGGTGAGAGTTAAAACTGCTCGAAGCTTTAGAACTTAATTTGTAGCTTGATTAATGTGTGATAACCAAATATTGAATCCAAATCATGAATGGGATGGACGAAAGATGCACAATTCTGTTTTGCGGCCATCCCCAAACATTTGGGTTTTTGGTGTAATATGAACACTAATGTCTTTAGCTTTAAATACTATCAGTTTTCTTATGCTGAGCTCTTCTGGATGTGTACCTTTTTTTTAAAAAATAATTAATTTTACAATTTCTTATAATGCTTAAACAAAATGTAACTCATCCTGAACTAATTCTGTAATCTTTACATATTTGTGATCCATGAAAATGAAGGTTAACTGTCTTACACTAACATCCTGAATCATCTAGGTTTGTTTAATTTGACCTAAACTGCCATAAACTTGTTGAGGTTTAATTATTTTGAAGTACGATTATTCTCAGTTCACTAATCTGCAATTTGGGTACAACTTTTGTTCTTATTATTAAGAAGATTATTATCTTGGTCTAAATCTGCTGGCATTGTATATTTGGTGATTTTATGAAATTGAATCTTGTGGTTTAACTTAGCAACTTCAATTTGAAGTTTAAAGTAAATTGTTTTTGCTAGTATTTCAATAATAACTGGTTTTATAGTTCTTGTGAAAAGTAATTATGTTCAAATGTGATCTACTAGGAGGGGCCATATTTCTTCTTCTCCTCCTCCTTTTTCCGTTAGATGCAATGGTTTTGAAGTTGGGTTTTTGGGTTTTTGGGCATTTGTTGTAGTTTGATTACCAAAACAATAAGTGGTCGCATTGTACTTTTGCTATAATTAGTGTTGTTGATGTCATTAATTTGTTTGTGTCCTGGAGTTTAGTTTCCAGTTGGTCGAATCCATCGTCATCTCAAAACAAGGACTTCTGCAAATGGGCTGAGTGGGTAAACTGCAGCAGTTTACTCAGCATAATCCTTGAATACCTGACGGCCGAGGTTCTTGAGTTGGCAGGAAATGCTAGCAAAGATTTGAAAGTGAAGAGGATTACGCCAAGGCATCTGCAGCTGGCCATTCGCGGGGATGAAGAGCTTGACACACTTATCAAAGGAACCATTGCTGGAGGTGGTGTAATCCCTCATATTCACAAGTCACTCATTAACAAAACCACAAAAGAATAAGTGTGATTTCAAGTGTAGTTTAACGAATGCTGGACTGATGAAGGGTGTATGCATTTATGACTGTTAATTTAGTTGCTGGTTTTCTGTAGTTTTAGTTTAAGATTCTTGGGTGGTATTTATCATCCTGAATTGAATTGTGGTTATTGAACTTTAGCTTTATGTAGGAAGAGATTTCATTTGTAACTTTGATTTGTTCAAACACTTTGTTGTTCTTGATTGTTATTCTTGCTAGTCTAATTCAAACGTATTCTCATAATTAGCTTATGATTCGTGCCCCAAGAACTAGCTAGAGACGAATGTTTTTAGTTTCTATCAAACATTAAAAATTAACCCAGTTGAAATGTTTTAAATCGGATATCTTATGTTCACCTGTTGTCGCTAAACAGTGAAATTGTTATGCAAATAAGGGTGACGTTTATAAAAAAAGTTTCAAGCGAGTATTTATTTATTAGTATTTGGGTACATACAAAAACGGGTCGCGTCTCGTTTATCGCCATACAACAACACAAGGGATCCTCTATTCCAGTGAGTGGCTCTTATTGTATCAATGTCCTCTTCATCTCTAGTATTTTTTTTTCCAGCCCAGAGAGAGGAATGAGTTAGTTACAACATTTTCTTATGCAGCTCTCCCCAGTCCCCTCCACAAGTTTAAAAAGATATGGAAGCAAAGCTTGCTGCTACGCAACATCATCTAATGAGCCCTGGTGTTAGCCACATGCCCAACCCAAGATATTCTTCTGCTGCTGCTGCTGCTGCTGCTTATAATAATAATAATAATAATAATAATATTCTTTCTGTTTCTGTGATGGCAAAGCCAACAAACACATCATTAACGAGTGATTATAAAGATAATTGGTTCGACCGTATCGCCATTAATCATCTCTCCAACAGCCTCCAAGCTACTATAGGTAATTCATTCGTTCCTCCATTCACATATATAATATTATATATCCCTAATCTCAATTAATTAATTAAAGGCTGGCTGGCTGGCTGGCTTGCTGGCTTGCTTGCTTGTAGGATTTAGAAGCAATAAGAGTGGATATGAAGGTCTGGTGGAGGCAACAGCAATGACACGTCAGAAATTCAGCCCAACCCAACAACGACAACTAGTCATTCAAGCTCTCGATGCAGCTTTTCCAAAAATCATACTCTCCTTTGCAAATATTCTCTTCATCGTCCTCCTATTTTTATATATTTCGTTTCTTTCTTTTTCACCCTTTTCTAATTTCATTACTACTTGTTCCTTGCCTTTGCATGTGCTCATTTCCCCTCTTTCTATATATTACAAGTAAAATAAAAATGTTATTCATTTTGTTATTATATATCATTCAATTCAATAGCTTTTTAATTGCCATTTTATAAAGATTTATTTATGCATAATGGTTACAAATATATATGATCTCATTCGTTTTATTTAATACTTTTTATAAAAATATATAACTCACATTAAGGGGATCATATTCATACATAAATATACTTGTATGTTCGGAAGCTATTGTAGCGTAATTGTACGATCCATCCCACATCAATTCATCACCAAGAATGCTTTTTGTAGACGCCTACCTAATAAGTATGTTGGACCACCTCCCTTACCTAAAAAGGTTATTATACTTGAGTATTCTCATCATTAAGCACACCTTCTTTGAATCCTTCAAGAGCTCTCTGCCGACTCTAATACTACACCACGCCAAAGAAGAAAACGCCAAAGAAGACAAACGTGTCTCGTTAGCTTTTCTAGAGCCATCCGAGCCTCGCTCCACTGATTCAAATACTTCACATTTGAGTCCTTCAAGAGCTTTGCTTGACTCTAATATTACTCCATCACGTCCCGGCAAACGTGTCTCAAAGAACTTCCCTAGAGCCTTCCTAAGCCCGCTTCCACCCGACTCAAATCATCCCGCTCTCCACACGATTCAACTCTATTTACTCCACCCACGAGGCCCGCAATCAGTACCTTCGCAAGACCCTCGCACCTTGAAGTTGATACTTGGACTCCCACGAGGCTTCACGAATTTTATCCTCGCTCTCCCCTCGCACCTTGAGTTGTTACTTAGGCCCATCGAACCATGGGCTCACGATACCATTTGTAGCCCGAATCAGACGATCCATCCCACATCAATTCATCACCAAGCTGGCCACACCTGTAGACGGGCCCAATAAGTATGTTGGACCACCTCCTTACTAAAAAGGTTAACCCATTGAGGTTGAGGCTCTACCATACTTATTAACCAATCTACACTCTTGAATTTATTCGATGTGGAATTCATGTGAAATATCCCAACAAAATATAATTAATGACTTTTAGGAGAGTACATTGTGATGTTATGTTTCAATTATTTTATTGAATTATTTATTTGAAAAACACGAACCTAAAATTAGCAATTGCACACAATATATATATATATATATATATATATATATATATATATATATATATAAATGATCATTTTTGGGAACAAAAAAAAAGAGTCATATCACAATAGATCAGAGATGAATTGAGATAATTAAAATGGGACATTCCCGTTGTAGCGGCATGTTACTATTCATATTAATATTTTATAATATTAATATTAATAATAGTAATAATTAATATGAATATTAATGGTAGTATTACCATTATTCTTATTAATATTAATAATATTAATATTACTAACTAATATTTCATTGTAATCTAAGCTTTTAATTTTTGTCCAGCTCAATTTGAAACTCGACCAAGATTCATATGAATAGATCGAGCAGAATTGAATCCAAGAATTTCTAAGAATAATATAAATTAGTTAGTAATATTAATAATATTAATATTATTAATATTTTTATTAATAAGAATAATAGTAATATTAGTATTAATATTCATATTAGTTATTACTATTATTAATACTAATATTACAAAATATTAATATTAATAATATTACAAAATATTATTATTAATATTAATATTAAAAAATATTAATATTAGTATTAATAATATTACAAAATATTAATATGAATAGTAACATGACGCTACAAGCTGTTATGTCTTTGACTTTTTTGTTGTTGCTCCAACTGTGCAAATTTCTAAATGTACACAGTTTATGATCCTAAAGTTAAGTCACTTTACTATCTGTGTATATTTGGAATTTACAAAGCTGTGTAACTTTATTTTCACACACACACACACACACACACACATATATATATATATATATATATATATATATATATATATATATAGAAGCTTTAAAGCGAAACTTAAAAAGCGAAAACCAAAGATTTAACCGTCGTCTTTGATGTCTATGGCGACGGTTCAACCCGTCCGCCAAAGACTACATGGCTATGGCGACGGATCGAACTGTCGCCATAGACACCAAAAGACGACAGTTCATCTTTGGTTCGCTTCTTTAAAGATTTTTTAGACGGACCGTATATATATATACACACACGAATATATATCCTATCGTTCTCATTGTATAATTAACCAAATATGTAAATGTTGATATTGTTCTTAAATGGCAGATCAGGACAGTGCTACCACCATCTAAATTTCAGAGGGAGTGTTTTGCCGTGTTCACTACTATATTCTTGTTGGCCCCTGCGAGGTACGTACGAATTGGTCTGATCTGATGTGCCAATGTTTATGTACGTTCGAAAGAAGAGGAAACATATATATATATAGGCATATCATTTCGAATTACAAGATGAACATACGATCTAAATCTTAGCAATCAGATCGTTCAATTCTCGTATTGCTGCCAAGTATAATTTATTTACTTATTTAAAGTTAACTTTATAAATGAATAATTTTTTTGTACTTAATATATGAGATGGGACGGACATGAGTAGTCTTGACTTCCAGCATTCAGGGGACGTCACCCAAAATGGCAATTAGAAATGCTTAAATTCATGTGTTATAAGTTAATATAGAGGAAAGTAATATATGTATGTATTAATTTTATGATACAAGGTGAGAGAGGCGGAGATTAATGGCCGAGCAGAGAAGAATGTCGTCCACATAAAGAAATGCAGGTGCCCCCTGTTGTATCATAAATTAAAATCTCTTGTATATATATATATATATATATATATATATATGTATATATAAGTATATAATCATACATACATATTGTATGTAAAATTAAGTTTTATTTCAGGTTTTTGGAGGAGAGCAATTGCGTAGGAATGTACACCAATCTGTGTAAGATGCCTTCCCAAGCATTCATCAAGGACTCCTTTGGACTACCATTCAACATGGTCCCTAGTAAGTACTTCCATGCATCTAATATAAATATGAAAAAAATAAAATAAATTTGAAGAATATCTGAAACTCACCCACCTAATTCTAATAGTAATAGTAATAGTAATATATACTGGAATGAGCAATTTTTGTTTACAGTTACTACAATTTGTTATAAGTAATCCCTACAGATCCATGGAGTACTTGTGATTAATTAATTTACAGATTTTGATGATATGAGCTGTGAGATGATATTTGGTCAGGAGCCGCCTGCAACAACCGATGATCCAGCGTTTAAGCAACCATGCTACAAACTCTGTAAGTATATATATTTATATATTTCATCTGGTCGGTCTAGCTTTACCTTAAAAACATGAATAAAATTTAATATATATATATATATATATATTTGATGCTCCTATATAAGTCTTTAGGCATTATATATGATTAGTACTGTTGGAATCCCATCCATGCAGGCAATATGAAGCAAAAATTTCTTCACTAGCTAGACGTACGTAGGCATATTGTGATACTCAATTCCTTCTTTCCAGTTTCCAGATGATTCTATGAGACATGTATACATATTGTATAAATATTGAATTCTCAGAAATTGAACGTGCAGCTGGCGTGCTAGCTGATGATGTGTGGGATAGGAGACTGACAATTAATCACTTCATTTTTCGTTTCTTTGCATGGGCTACCAAACTTTAGATAGCCCGATGGGCCAGGTTTATATATCAATCCCACAAACAGTTTTTTCTTCATTTTGTTTTAGGCCCTATACCCAACAGATCCATGTGCCCAGCTCAAGTCCGTATTATTTTTAATAAAGGATTTTTGGTACTTTGAAATGTTATACGAGCCATTCATCAGTTTCTTTCCAAATCTTATCTTTTGGGTTACCACCATCATAATCGTCATTTAATGTTAAATGGGGTCTCAGGGACTCAGGACAAGATAGAAAGATGTTCATGGGCAACAATAAAGTGAGATTAATTGTTTACTCAAATTACAATCTGGCAAAATTAGAACCACCCTTTTCAGTTTCCCATATCCGTTTTTGCTCTATCATCTTTAACGACGGATGACAGACTCAATGATGGCTTGGTCTGTCGCTATAAATATGGTTCCAAATTTTAACCAACCCAAATAAATAAAAACAGTTAATCAACCCATTTAGTTCTAGTTAATATGGGTTGATCCGACAGTTAACCAATTATATTGCCAGATCCACACATGAGCATTTAATATGCGGCAGAATGTATTCTTGAGTTTGTGTGGGAGAGAGGACCCACTGGGGTTGAAGGGCCATGGGAGTGGGAAGAGGGGTCACAATTTAATATATATATATATATATATATATATATATATAAAAAGCACTTAGCACTACATTATAGGAAAAATTAATGGCAAAATGAAATGATAAAAAAGCCGAAAACACGAGGCCTTGCTAATTAATTGACCACCATTATATATATACCGATACAACAATAGTATTTGTTTCCTTATTTCTAACTTTGTTAGGGAATAAAAAGAGATGTATGTCCAGCACTCTGGTCTTATTCACATGCACCTATATATGCTACATGAAGGAGGCCATCATCTTGTACGACACAAATAAGAAAAGTGCCCATTCTAGATCGATCCATCCTCTTTATTTTTATCTTTTCTTGGCAAACCACTCGAAAATAAAGTGAACATCTTTACATGATATGATAGACATCCTTTTGTGGCCGTGACTCTTCGTATCTCAATACAATTTGATTACCCTTTTTTTATTTAATTTCTTTTTTTTATAATTATATATATACACACACATATAGTAAGTAGGAGTACATAATATTTTATTTTTTTTATAATTTGGGAGCTACACAATTTGGAACTAAATGCACTTGCGATCAAGTAAGATGTATTGTCTTTATATTAAAAAAAGATAGTGTTATTTATTAGGCAAAAAATAGTGAAAGAATCAAAATTATATTTAATACTTGATGTAATATTGAAAATTAAATAATTAATACTTACTTAAAATTCTCAAACGATATATATTAAAAGATAAAAATATTTTTTTAAAATAATTTATATTAAGGAAGGAAAGAAATATTATCAATTCCCACTCCAAGGAAGGAATTTATGAAAAAGATATGGAGTCGCCCGGGCCATGGAGTTACACTGACCCTCGATCATAACCGTATCTACTTAATTGTGGGCTTTGTGGCCAACTCTCATCCACCTAAACCCCTTACCGGTATAAATCTATTGTACATCCAAAAATACAATCAAGTGTAAAATAATATTTCCTTTGCCCATTTTTAAATGTCTTTTTAGAAAAATATTTTTATCTCAATATTTGTCATCGGAGAATATTATTCAGACCCATTAACATATCTAATTGTACATGGAATAATTAGGAGTGCACATTCTAACATATTTATTTCAAACAATTTATTTAATTTTAAAAAAAATATATGAGATTTAAACGTAATTGTGCAATGTATTTAAACCTCCAAAATTATAAAATTGTACCACTGCAAAAGCTAATAACCTAACATACATCAAGATTACATATTTATATTGAACAAATATTTATCATCTAAAGGATCATTTATTTTATTTTTTAAAAATCATACCCACTTTACTAAAGTGTTAAAACCACATGTCCAATCATTTTGTCTCTCTATTCCTAAAAGAGTAATAATTCTTTCAACTATACTTGCACAAATTATGATTTCGCTTTCTCCATCACATGCAAACTTCACCGATAGAAGCAAATGTGAACGTTGGATATGAGTCTTTTCCCAATATTTTAAACCAAACATGGCTATATTAAAGTAAAGCTGAATAGTAAAATAAATTTAAAAATTAAAACCAGGGACAAAAAGTAGAAAGGGCGCGAAACATAACGGAGGCCTTTCCTCTTTTGTGCCCCTCCCTCCCTCCCTAATCCCTAACTAAACTAAATTAGAACACCAGCTTTCTACGAAGCGCCAAGAATGTGCTTTTCCCGGCAAATTCTGCGAGATCACGGATTGATTCCCCAACTAAATCCTTGAATATCAGCCGTTCGATGTCCAATACGGCTTCCGACATCTCCACGGGGCAATATACCCATCCGTTGGCTGCATCTCCGGCAAGGTCCTTTTTCAGTACTCCACATACAATTTCAAAGAGATCCTGATCAGAGGTCTCCCGCTCTCGTATTTTTAGAAATTCAGACCAAATCTCTTGTAGTGATGGCTTTGCAAATGCCTTCCATGTAGGCAATTGTCTCTTTGTATAAAGAATTTCAGTGATGGTCTCGAAAATACATTTCCTTTGGAGTCTTGATACTTTGGACGTGTCCTTGCCTTTGAGATATTGCTGCTTCTCTAACAGTAAGAAGATGTCATCAGCTTCTTCTTCAGAGGCGTCGTAACTCAAAGCTCTTAGGATCTCTGAGATGTAAATGTAATCATCACAGTCACCATTTTCATCTTCACAATTGGACCGAATCGATGATGAGATTCCAGGGCTCCCCAAATCTTCTTCCACTTCAACAGATTCATCTATAATTTGCAAAAAGAAAAAGTTAGAACTAATAATACAATAACTGTTAACAACAAACACAAAGCTCATAAATGGAAATTTGGAAATCAGATTATAGATTCTTTAATTACATGAATCTGGTCCAAGTTTTTTATGCCTGCTGATAATTGCTATTGTGGGAACAAAAGTTTACTACGAACAAAAATATATGTATTAGCAACGCGAAACTTGTCATTTTATATTATACTTATATTGCTCGGACATCCTCCTATTTACTAAAACAATATCAACCACCTTAAATATACTCTAAACTAAAATGCAATTTGCACTTGTGGTGTAAACTTGCAATATAAACTACAGGTTGCATCCTTAATACAACGCTGTAAGAAAAAAACAAAAACTCCAGGGTGTATTTAACCATAAAAAAAACCTTAGAGCGCAAATTGTATTTTAGGTAAAGACGTTTGGATTGGAGTAATAAAAGTGAGAATGAAATTGAAAAAAATTGTATTTAATTGCGATTGGAATGAATTGAACTATTCTTATTCTTCACAAATATATGAATTTTATTTTTTGGGAGAAGAAGAGAGAGAACATAAAATAATTCATTCTAACTAAAATAGAATGAATCATTCCACTCTAGTACCAAATTAAACAGTCTCATTTTATATATTTTGCAGTAATATTTTAGTTAGGTACTAAATTAAACAGAAGTAGCCAAGGGAGTACGGTATTGACATAAATGCTCGCCGTCCTAATCAATTATCCGACGGTTTTTCTCTGGCCTAACCTCATTCAGTACCACGTCCACGTGACTTGTAACAGCACATGTTCGACTTTAAATTAATCCATTAGTGACAAATGAGCTCATTCCACGTAAGAAACCTAATGATAAACTTGACCACACAGGACATGATTAACAGGAGAGAAAAAGGCTAAAACTAGCAAGCTACGTCTGAGTAAACCCGGGCCCAAGTGAGTCACATAAAGCCAAATATGCAACGAAATCTAGCAACAAGAAAGACTGGCGTTCCATGTGATTATGCTGTTCTAACCTGTAAAGCTAATGCTTCGTTTCATGACCGGAGAAGGAGACGATGATGACTCATCCTTGTAAAACGACGAGTCAAGCACCGAGACGGGACTCGGTTGCAACTCGGCCGCGTTCATTTCTGCTATGCTGTGCAGCAGCCTATCGCATCTGTCCAGTAGTCTCCTTCCTTCTTTGTATTCCACCTCTGTTTTAGATCTCTATTAAACAAGGATTAATTTCAATTAAAAATGTTGCATAATTTAACCAAGAGAAACATTAATGTAGAACTTCAATTAAATTAAATTACCTCAGTATCAGTTTGAGAAGGTGTACTAACAGTACTTTCAGAAATGCAGGATGATGATTCATCTTCTATCACAACCGTATTAGTAATCTTCTCCTTGGCATAAATCTGAGCAGTTGGCTTTCTATTTCTCGGAGATCGATTTGTGGCCGTTTGATCTGATACATTTCTCTTGGGAGAAATTCTGGGGGAATTAATCGGGGATACTCTTCGGTTCTCTGTATATTCATTCACTCTTCTCTGCGTTTCAATGGTTAACTGCTTTTTTCGGACCAGTGAATTAGAATTAGAATTCTTCATCGTGCTCTCATTACGTGTCGGTGAACTTGCATTCTTAGCTCTCGTTGGGCTATTCACATTCCGGTCAATGGTTGCCCGTTCTCGCCGTGGACTCACCGAAGAAATGCTTTCATTCCGACGAAGTCCGGATTTGGATTGCAAATTCGAGGGCGGCGACTCATCACCTAGTCGTCTGTTGAAAGGCTTCATCAATACAATTGGAGATTGAATATCGGAAGAGGATGAATAATTTCGATCGAATACCAAGTTTTTGCTTCTGATTTGGCCAGAATGCTTCTTAGAATGTAGAAGACCTTTGAGTTGCATAGCCTCGAGGATTTGCTTCAATGTCTCCAGATCTTTAGACGGTTCATCAATTCCTCTCAATTTCAATCTCCTCTCTATCTCTCCGTAGATTGACACTGTCTGCTTTTGCTCCGGGAAAAAATCCGCCGAATCAAAGAAGCTTTTGCGTTGTTGTGGTGATTTAAAGCCTCTATTTGAAGCTAGCGGTGATTCAGGCCTCGAATATTTGGAAGAATAATCAATTGGATTGACATGTCTTTCTCTAATAACATTGCTTGTTATGTTATTTCCAGCCGACTGCGATTTATTTTGTTGCTTCACCTGGAAACTATTGTTGTTGTGTTCTGTGAATCGATATTGAAAGATATCTCTTGAAACTCTGGACTCGGATGCAGATCTCCGTAGCTCGGCTTGCTTGACGGTCGGTTCAGGAGCTGATGATGAATTAGGTAATGGTTCTAATCCCATTAGTCTGGCAATGACGCTAGGAGATCGGTGATTCTTATCGTCAGCTCCATCTGACTTATTTGCTGACAAAATCGATGCGTTTGTTCGGATCTCCTTTGGATAAAGGCTTCCTTTGGCAGCATCAAAAGTTGCTCTGCTATCCAGTGATAGCCTTGGAGTTTCTTTGCAGAACTTCCACGAATACCTTGAACCTTCGTTTAATTCAAATATAGGAAGCGGAAGCAGCGATAAAGGCGGCATTTCCACAGGCGGAACAGTAACCGACGCCGGCGAACGCAGCAGCTCCGTTGATTGGGACTGTTTGTAACGGTCTTGACTTGGTGACGTCATTGATCTTGTCGCTTGTGGCTTCTCCAGTTCCTTCGAAATTGCCGGCGAATCAACATACTTCTCCGTCTCCGGCAAAGAAGCATTAACAATCTGCAGAAAGAATCCAAGTCAGATATATATTCCGGTTGTCATTGTCATAGCAATGAAACACGAATAACACAACATAGAAAGGCAAAATAAAAATATCACCGTCGCCGGAGGGAGGCGTTTGGTGGTATATAGGCGTTTTCCCATTTGGTGTCGATCGAACAGCTGAAGGAAACCGGCCATACAGCCCATCTGCTTCTCCACATTCTGATCACGTACCATCCCCGTCGTCATTTTCCGGCAGTTCCTCTGCTAAACGGTAATTAATCCCTTTTTCTCTCTCTAATAACACACTCGCACACAATCTATCTGTCCTAAACTTAACATGACAATCTTACATTACATGTCTTCTCTTTTTGTTCCCTCATTCTCTGCCCTGGCTAAAACTTTTGCTTTATCTGCACTCCCGTTTTCTGCTCTTTTAAAGGGTAGAATAAGTAAAATGAGAGAGAGAGGCAGAGTAGAGTTAGGCTAAACAAACGGTCAGTAATTTACCATTTTACCTTCTTTATTTTTTTCTTGCGATGTTATAATGACATTTAAGTCCCTAAGGTTAAAAATGGGAATTAAGTTTCGTGGACACTGCAGCTGCGGGTTACCAACCTCCGTGGGGAATGCTCTACGTGTCAGGGAGGTAGTTTGCTAGAGTTGTGAAAGTTTGAACGACGATCGGGAATAAATTTACGAGATTAACCCTGAAATAAGGGAATGTCCGGTGTAGCAGGTGTTGGTAAATGTATATAATTACCGTGGGAATGAAGCAGGCAGACTCATGTTGCGGATGGTCAGGTGGGGCCCACGGGACACTAGTGAAGGAGTATAATTTAATGTGGGAGTGATAAAAGAACAGTGTAAAGATATAACGCGAATCACGAGGGGAAGGTAACGCTTGAGGAATGGGTTTGACCAGGTAGTATGATGAGAAAAATGGACGCACACAGTGGTTAATTGCAAATTGCAAACAATGTTACATAATTTTTGACTATTTTTTTAAAACCTCTATTTTTTAGAAATATAATATAATATTATAATTAAGTTATTATCATTATTACAATGTCTAAAAGTAGTCAAATTTTATTAAATAATAAAAAAATAAGCTGAAAAATAAGGCTAACATAAAATTAATCGAATCTTATTAAAAAAGAAAAAAATAAACTTATAATGAAGGCCCACGTAAAGAAAAATACAAACTTCACATAAAGAAATAAATAAACACATCTAATTGTGAGTCGAACTTTAGGTCTAAAAGTCACACCACTTCAATCCTAACAATTAGATTTGATACTATTAATTTAAGAATAACAACATAACTTGAAATGAGAGATTATTTAATACTATATTCAACCTGATATTATAATCTCTACTATTTGTGATTAAAAACTTGTGAACAAAATTAACCTTTATATATATATTTTTATGATGGTAGTTTGTCTATCCTATTCTATCTATTTATATACTTATACCACTAATAATATGATCTCTTTAATATTACTAATAATAGTATAATAGTCCAAATGAGTTTTTATCCTATCCTTTAAATAATTTTGGATAAAATAAACATAATATGAGATTATTTTTTAGTTATTCAATAAATAATCTCATAAATAACAAATACCTTAAAATTATAATATATATATATATATATTAATATAATTTTTAGATTATAATTATTGCACTCAACAATTGTTGTGATGAGGAGAAAGAAAGGACTAAAATAGCTGAGAATTGACTAAAGATTATGAAAGAATAAGTGATACTAATTAGTTAGCTTAAGTTGTATGAGAAACAAAGGAGTAAATCGTGTTATAGGGATTATATAAACAAATTTGAAACTTGGTGGGGTATCAAAAGATGAACTGATACGCCCTGATACTATTAATTAGTAAGTATCTCGCAACTACTATGTTCTATGGAGTTTTCTTTTGAGCCTATACGAGTTTGTGGTGTCTCATAAAGTCAACTGCTGGTAAGCTCGTCAAATGGCAATCTTCATACTTTCTTTCGGTATTAAAATTAGAAATCAATGATTAAAGGCTGGTGAGCTGTTAAAGGTTTATTTTTCTATGATCTAGTTCTCAATTGTTTTTCTCTTATTGATTTAAATGTTATTCTTTTATTTCAAAAATTAAAAATGCATTTTTTGTATTTCAAAACTAAAGAAATATTTTAATTTTAGACTATAAGATATCACGAACTTTCTAATTTAATAGTACATATATACTTATTTGATCGAGTATTATTAAAACAACACAGTTATATTTTTAATTTTTTTTTGTAAAATCAAAGGTTATTAGACCGGATTGCTTTTAATAGTCCTAAAAAAAGATAAAATGGAGAAAAATTTAAACACTAAGAGCAACTCCAGCAGTGTCGGAGTCACAAATTTTAGACTATATTTAGTCTAGGAACACAGATCTTGCTTCAGCGATGGACTAAATATAGTCCATTCAATTTTCCGGCAAGGCAAAAAGACTATATCAAAGAATCAAAATTGGTGGACTATAATTTGGACTATAATTTTTAATATATTTAAATAGGATAGATGTTGATGAGGAAGAAGGAGAATGGAGATGGTGAAGAAGGAAAAGGGGCCGAAGAAGAAGGAGAAGCGGCTGAAGAAGATGAGGTCTAATAAAAAGAATAACAAATAAAAATAAAAAAAATTATAAATATGCATAATATTTTAATATATGTTACCTATCTCTCAATCAACTACTTCAACCTTTAACAATTATAAGTTTTTTGTTAATAATAATTTTGATTTTTATTATATTTTGATTTTGATTTTTTTATTAATAATATTTCTTTAATTTCTATTTTAGATGGAAAATTATGGTTCTCCCATGTATTATATATATATTTTTATATAGTTGAGTTTTTTTGAATTTATTAATTATTTTAATATTTTTATATTATAATCCACGGAAATACGAGATAGTCCACATGATAGTTCATCTGTTGAAAAGATCGAAGACTAAAGGACATCTGTTGATGTCATATGATTAAATATAGTCCAACAGATAATCCATCTACTGGAGATGCTCTAATGAACAAATATTAGTCCAAAAACATGCACAGGCTACAAATATGATGTCATGACTAAAAACTGCTGGACTTAAAGGAAGACATTAGGGTATGTTTGGTTATCCACATTTAGAGTATTAGAGCGTTTAATCGTTAGTTAAATAAATTGTGTTTAAAATAAATTATTTATAAATGAAAAAGATTTTCAACTGATTTAATGTGTTTGAAATTTTCAAATGCACCAAATACTCCAAATACTGGTAGAGGAATAAACATTTATTTACTTTTACCATGAGAGAGTACGAATTTATATTTTAAAAATAATAAGTTTCTAATTTACATAATTGCATTGGGTGTATTGAATTCCATGTTTCTTACACAAAGCTACTGTTTATGTGCTAGCGTTCCATGGTTTAAGGCTTGCATCTTACGTTGCTTATTGATTTAATTTGCCTTTTGGTGATGATATTTATGCACTAATTAAGCTGCTCTCCAACATGTGTTATACTCCATCCATCCATCAGTACTTTAATATATGTCGTTTTAGAGTTGTATACAATAATTAAAAAAATAATTGTATAACATTAAATATAATATCAATTGTCTATAATAACATTAAATTCTCATAATTTTTCATTCTTATCTCATATTCTCTTTCTCATCTGTAATATTTTTTCATAAGTGATAATTTAAAAAAATATATAGTTAATTCTCTTATATTATATAAAACGATAAATAATTAGAAAAAATAAAATAATCTAGAACGACAGATATGGTAATTTAGGATTTCTTCGTTAACAT
Organism: Panax ginseng; assembly: GCA_020205605.1. Taxonomy (NCBI): domain Eukaryota; kingdom Viridiplantae; phylum Streptophyta; class Magnoliopsida; order Apiales; family Araliaceae; genus Panax; species Panax ginseng. Next base: position 6,410,910 of record CM035138.1, on the reverse strand, counting down.
CATAGTATCTTGTTGTGAATTTTCTCAACTAAGTGCCCTTTTTTTTATTATGAGGACTTGATACTTGGGTTAAATATACTTTTTCCCATTCTATTCGACTTCAATTTATAAATAAATTATTGAATTAATTTTTTTTTTCATTTGACTCACTGAATTACAATTTTTTTACAAACCGTTACAAAATTCGTTAATTAAATTGTTTGACTTTGGACGGAAAAATTACACAAGTTGCCACGTAAGAGAGAGAAATGATATTTTTCTTTGTTGGCATGCTTAGATGGAAACGTGTATAAATTTAATGTTAAATTAATCTAAAATCAAATAAATAAAATAAAATAATGCATTCAAAATAAAAGTACAATAAAAATAATTTTTTACATTTTATTTTAATCATTAATATTTGTACAATTTTAAATAAATTATAATTCATCCGACTTTGGTTTCGTTATTATTATTACATTAGAATAACACATATACATCTGCAATCTGCTTGCATGCGTGGTGATTTCTTTTGTTGTTCCATTCTTTATTATACTCGGTTGGTTTAAAGTTTTGACTTACATACTCCATGAAATCGGTGGAATATCCTTGATATTTGTCTTTATCCAGATATCTTTTTGTGGAAATATTCTTGAGCATTCTTGAATTTTACTCTGCAAGCGATATCGTATTGACAATTTGGGCGTTATTGGTTCTGGACAAATTAATTCTTGAACTTGTTTAATTGAATTCTTATATCATTGTCATCATCCTCGTGTTTATGTTATGTTGAAAGTCATCTCGTGATGCATGGTGCGTAGATGAACTTGGTATGATTATGACCGAGAATTATTCGGTATAATCATGGCCGTAATGTTCTGAATGATGTGAAAATTATAAGTCCTCATTGGCGTGTAGTGCGTTGATGGATAATTTTGGTATGATTATGGTTATGGATTCTCTTGACCCGAGGAGTAAAGATGAATTGTTTTATGGCATGATCGGGAATGTTGATGAAAACACGATTATCTTTGGCCCGTAGTGCATGGATAATTAAGTGGTGCGTTAATCTTAAAGAATATCCTTGGCACGTAGTGCGGGGATGATTTAATGATGTGGATTATTTATTGAAATGAGTCTCGGCGATAAAAGTGATGAAAAACTTTTTAAATCATAGAAGATAGTAGATTTTATTCCTCTTGACTCTTCTAATGGATTGCTTGTTCATTGCAGATTAAACTTGATAGTTATTATATTTTATCGGTTTAACTTAACATTGAAAAATAACGATAATTTATTACGCATTATCTTAGTCATAATATTTCTTCTTGGGCTAGTTGAGCTCACCCTTTCTTTCCTTTATTCTCTTGAAATGAGAATATAGTTGGGGACGAGTCGGGGAGCGGAGTGATGGTCAGATGATAGAATTAGTAGTCCTCATTATTTTGTGAAATAGTGTGATAATAATTGTAATGAGGACTCCTTTTGAGTTTGTATAATCTCTAGTAGACAATAATTGTATTCAAATTCACAGTTTATGTTTTGTCGTATTGTACACGACGGTTGTATTAGTAAGTTGTATTTGAATTCTGTACCATGTAAGTGGCGACCCAAGATGGGTGACGTATACCTAATTTTGGGGGCGTCAAAGTTGGTACCAAAGCTTAGGGATATGATCCCTGGCTAGGATGTGAGAATAGAACTAGGAGGAGAGGCGGGGAATTCCTTGACAGCATATGACCTACTAAGTTTATTTGGTATTTAATTGGTCGGTCGAAATATAGGGATAATATATTACATGTCGATTAACCTTTGTTTTGTGGCGATGTCTGAAAATGACATCCGAGAATGTTGAGAATAACAATGGAGCACAAGAGGCTGTTGATTCACCACAGATCGATAATCGAGACAATGTGCTGACAAGATGGCGATAATCCTCACATAAATAACAACCTTTGATCAATTAATGAGCAGCGGTACATTTCTGAGCTTTTTAGATTCATACAACATCGGTGAATCGAACTCCTCATTCCATGCAGGAGGAAACAATGGCGACCACGGTTGGTCACATTAAGCAATTCAAGGAGTGGGACCACCGGAGTTTTTGGGAAAGCGAACCACTTTAAGACCAACGAAATTTTTTTAAATAAAATGGAATTTCCTCTATTTATTATTTTTTGAAATAGTAAGGGTTGATTTGATTAATGTGGATAGTTATGGGTAAAATCATGAAATATTTTAAAATAAGCAAAATGGTTATAAAATATTCATTATTGTCGGGGAATATTAGTTTGGTGGGTAAAATCTGGAATATTAAATCTTGTTGTCGGGAATATTAAATGCGGCGGAATATTAAACGACCTTATTAATGGGCCCCATGTGTGAGAAAGCGATTGGATGAAGAAAAGCGACAAATATAAGTTGTTTATAAATAGCGGCGTAGTTATTCTGAATTAATCTTTGTTGGAATACCGTTGGTTAAAACACGATGTCTGGCGTTGTTGCTTGATGATGCACGCGGTATTGCACGATTATTGATTCTTTACGTGAAGGCCTTTACTCGATAATTATTCTGATAATTCTTTATTCGATATTTTATTTTATTGATTCGATAATTGTTGCGTTGATATTTTATATTCTTTTGTTGTTTGATAATTGTCATTCTGCGGTATTTTTCATTATCGAAGCGATAATTCATATTATCTGAATAATATTATTAGATAACATTATTGGCGATGTCTAGAAAGTTACATCTAAGGAGAGGTTTGGTCACTTAATTGCTTGCAGGATGAGGAGAAATCCTTATTGGAAAGCCCCTGCTTTCACAGGAGCGCACAGTTGTCGATATTGTGATTACGTAATATTATTTGTGAATAATTAATTATTGATTCATATGATGAGAAAAATATTGATTTTATGTGGATATAGATGGAAAAATTTTTAATGTGACAATTGTTGAAAATTGAAATTTTATCTTTTACGATAAAATAATTCATTTAAATATATATATTATTATATAATAATAATAATAATAATGGTGATATTTTTACAATGAATGTGGGATATATGAGTATATGAGGAGGAAGAGTATTTTTTGTTACAATAAATGTTTTAAAACATATTAAACATGTCGGTGGACCCCATTTATTGGTTGAAATTTGATTATAGCACATAAAAATCGCTTGGTTTGTGGATTTGGTCAATTTACATTTGGAATTTGGAAAAACTTTCTTACGCAAAGTTGTAGAAATTGAATTTCCTATAAAAACTCATGAGATTGAATTTTACGACAAAAAAGGCTATTTTTATTATGAATTATTGAAGTTAAAGCTCAAAAATAATTGATTTTGGAAGTTTAAAATATTTTAAATAACAAAAAACGTTTTTTTTTTTTGTGTGGCTCATTTTTAACATGTGATATGAATTGAATTGAATTCAGTTGATAAAGTTAGGCGTATGGAAAATTTTAATATATATTATTATTATATTAAATTTTTACTTTTTGGTGTTCTAGCATTTTCTATAAATAGGGTCTTGGGTTAGAATTGAAAATCACACGAGAAGCTGAAGTTTTTCTCTCTCTATATTATCGGCGTATTCTTGTGAGTATTTTGAGTATACTTTGAGTATTGCTTATACGGTGAAAGTTCGAGTTATAGCTTTATATCAGATTTTTTATTTAAATCTTGTCTTTTCGAGTAAAGGGATATTATTTTTTTAATAATGATATTATTTCTTGAATATCATTATCTTTGAAATATTGATCTGAAGTTTTTATCAAATTTGGAACTTTTGGTGTAGATTCTTATTCACGTATCTGGCCTTTATTCACGTATCTGATCTTATTCACGAATCTGACCTTTATTCATCGAAAAATGAAAATTTTTCTTTTAAATCCAAAATATATCTATTACGGATCTTAGCTTTGATTGTATCCATGTTTTGATCATTCTTGAATTTTACACCACTATGATTATTTTTTTGAGGTATTTTTGGGCGTGGATAAAACAAAATCACGAATCCTTAATCCTTAATCCTTGTCATTTTGTTTCCTTTGGATTCGTTTCTTTAAAAAAAATATTTTTTCATCATCCTCGATCTTAAATGATGATATTATTGAATATCTTTGGCTTGTAGTGCAAAGATGAATGATTTATGATGAATATCTTTGGCACATGGTCTGAAATGAATGAATGATTTTGATGAATATCTTTGGCGCGTAGTGCAAAGATGAGCAGTGTTTAGATGAACATGACCCAGTGGTGAATATCCTTGGCACATAGTGCGAGGATGAATATATGATTCGGATATATATTGATTGATGTTACGAGGGATAAAAATATTGATGATGGTTTATTAAATTCATAGATATTAGTAGATTTCATCCTCTACGTAACTCTTACATGAATTAATATTTTTCATTGCTGAGTATTGATTTAAAACTTGTTTATCTATTGTATTACATTAGATTTTTCCTGTTGAAGACTAACGATAATTTGTTACGTATTATCTTAGTCGTAATATTCTTTCTTGGGCTAGTTGAGCTCACCCTTTTCCTTTTTGTTCCATTTTTCTTCTCGGGGAGGCGAGAATGTAGCGAGTCTGAGTCGGGGTATGGAATGAAGGTTTTAGAGAGTTGTTTAGTAGTCCTCACCATTTTTTGTAAAATAATGTATCAATAATTATGATGAGGATTTATTTGCGTGTGGATATTATACAGATGGCAATATCGTATTTAAACTCACATATATTTATATGTTGTAATAATAAAGTTGTAGTTATTTACATGTACCATGTATTTGGCGACTCGAGAATGGGTTGGATGGAATGGACCTATTTTGGGGGCGTCGCGGTTGAGTATCGAGCTTAGGGATATGATCTCTGGCGGAGATCGGGGAATAGAACTAGGAGGGAGGCAGAGTAAATCCTTGTTAGTGTGTCTACTACTAAGCTTATTTGTTAGTTGGTTAGTATATAGGGATATTATGTGATATATTGATTTCCTTAATTAACCCTTGTTTTATGGCGATGTTGAGAATGTCGTGAGAATATTATGATGGAAATGAATGAGAGTGGAGATGCTGTCTTTACTTAACGAGGAGAGAGCGTCTGACAATTTGGCAATGTTCCTCCTGTGTGAAAAACACCACCTGGCGAGATGATGAGCGAGGGGATGTTTAGAAGCTTTTTGCGATTCATGCAAAATCGAGACGAGGAGACTTCGTGTTCAAAATCTGAGGAGAAATGATAGCAATTCACGGGTGGTCACGACCAAGCGATTCGAAAGTTGGGACCACGAGTGCAGGAAAAGGGATCCGATTAAAGGCGGAGGCGTGGGTCAAACAAATTACCAAGATATTCGATGTCTTGGGATGCGGAGGAGCGAAAAAGTTCCATTCGCTTCTTTTATGTTAAATGTGAAGCGGATTCTTGGTGGGAATCGTGAAGCGTACCCGTCCATTTTGCCTTTCGGCGTATGTCGTGGGAGGCGTTTGAAACTATTCAATGACAATACTTCCACGAAAGTATTAAATCGTATGAAGGAAGTGGAGTTTATTAGGCTGGAAGCGAGAATAACATGGCGGTGTCGATCTGGCGAAGTTTCACGAGAGTTATCGAGTTTTGCACCTCATTTGGTGGAGAATGAGGAGCGTGTATGGCGGATGTTTACGAGAGGTTTGAAACGGCGTCGTCGATATCTCATTTCTCATAAATTTTCTCTCTGATTCGGATGTTGTCAGCGAGGGCTCGATTGTTAGGCGAGATAACGAAATACGTTCAATGAGGACCATAACGAGGATCATCTGAAGATAGCGATCATCGAAATAATGATAACCGGTGGAGAAAGAAGAATCTGGACAAAAGCGGTAACCACTACGGTGGTAATCGTGGCCATGAAAATAGAAGAAGCGAGTCGGGAGGAGATTTTAAAAGAGGAGATTCAACAACGACCGTGTGAAGGCGTCGGCGCCCGATGTGGCCCCAGTTCGAGGAGAGAGAAACCACCACCGGTCGTATATTTACAAATCTTGGAAGAGAGGACATATCATTGAAACTACCCTGACAGTTTAAGGTATCTTATAATTGTGGAAAAAAGAAGGACATATCGCTCGAGATTATGCGATATCGAAACCAGATCCGGTGAGGAATGGTGACTCGAAAAGGATGTCCCGAAAAAGTCAAAATCAGCGGTTCTGGAAGGCGTTTGTGCATGGCCGGTCAAAATCGAGAGGAACGACGAAGTTATCACGGGTTAGTTAATTATAAATTCTTGCGAAGTTTATACCTTCTTGAATCTCTGGGTTCTACCCATTCTTTTATCTCTCTTTGCTTTGCGCTTTCAGCGTTTGAACTTGACTACGGAGAAATTAGACTTTGACTTTATTTATGGAGACTCAGATTGGAAAAACTTTCATTACATCCGTTGTTTAGAAATCTTGCTTGATTCGGGTTGCCTTTATCACATTACACATTAACCTTATTTACATAGAGATATTTGCTTTTGATGTGATTTTAAGGTTAACTACTCATCATGCCAAAATTGATTACTTTAAATAAGGTTGTTAGTTTTCATATTCTAAAGCAACTTTGTTATTGAATTCAAGCAATCAAACCATTGTAGTCGAACATTTTCATATCAAGCCATGAAGTCGTTCGTTTATTACGGATGTCGAGTTTTCTTAGTCCGTGTTATGGATTTGAATAAAGACCGCGTCGATTTGAATAATATTCTGTTGTTATTGATTTTCTGATGTATTTCTGAAAAGAATTTCTTGGCTTACTCCCAAAGCGATATTAAATTTTGTATCGACTTTGAACCCGTACAAAACTCATTTCTAAAATCTCATATCGAATGGCTCTATTGAACTTGAGGAGTTAAAAATTCAACTATAAATTTGGTACTTGAGAGCCTTTATCTGGTGACTTCCTTTGTGGAATGCCTGCAAAGCGGACTCTCTCGTAGGGGACACCGTATTTAAATGCGATAGTAAAGCGATAGGTGTCATTGTGACGTCTTATCGAAGATTGGGATATGAGTCGCGATTGAGAAACAACCTAAATCGATAATCAAAATCGTAGCTTTTCTGAAGCTTAGTTGGTTATTATCGGAGATTCGTTGAAGGATATTCTCGAATCATTTATTCCATTAATCTTGGTGACTTCGTAGAGATACAAAATTCGAATGGAAGCGAGGAATGTGGGAAGAGCTTGAAGAACTCGAGAGAGACTCATTTAAATACGTGTTACGACCGTGCCATCTGGAAAAGCGAGCGTGGTAGGTGGTACGTGTTGAGTAGAAGATCATTATCTGATCTGAGTGCGATATTGTCAAAGACTCATTTCGTATAATTTACAAATAATAGAGATGGAGATGAAAACTCTAGGTACCCGCGTGATGATATCTGAGTATAATCGACTTTAATCGATAAAGTTAAAATTTATTCAAGCTACATACGGGGTAATGAATTTGAAGAAGGAGGTGCGAAGTTGTTGTTATTTCAAAGCGAGAATCGGTGAGGTGAGAAAGCTCGAACCTTGATTTATTAATCCATTTGAAATTCTCGATCGAATAGGAGCGTAGCTATATAGACTCGTTTCTGCCAGCCAAGTATGGCGTGTGTTATAACGTTTTTTCACGTATCGATGTTACGTAAATATGTGGACGACCGAACCACGTCATTGAGTTAGAACCGGGACGAGATAAGCGAGAAGACTTAACGTCTGAGGAGGTACTGTCGAGATCTTGGATAGGAAAAAACATGTCCTATGTCTGGGGTTATACCACAAGTTAAAGTTTTGTGGAGAAACCATCTTTATTGAGAAATGACTTGGGAGTTGGAAGCGGAAATGAAAGCGAGGTATTCTCATCTTTTGAAACACACAGTCGTCGTCGATTTAGAGGCGAAAATTTCATAAGGAGGGAGGTTGTAAGACCGAAATTTTTTAAATAAAATGGAATTTCCTTTATTTATTATTTTGAAATAGTAAGGGTTGATTTGATTAATGTGGATAGTTATGGGTAAAATCATAAATATTTCAAAATAAGCAGTGGTTATAAAATATTCATTGTTGTCGGGAATATTAGTTTGGTGGTGGAATATTAAATGCTTTGTCGGGGAATATTAAATGCGGCATGCAGTAGACCCATGTGTGGGCCCCATGCTGAGCGCGATTGGATGAAGAAAATGACAAATATAAGTTGTTTATAAATAACGGCGTAGTTATTCTGAGATTAATCTTTGTTGGAATACCCGTTGGTTAAAACACGATGTCTGGCGTTGTTGTTGCGATGGCACGCGGTATTGCACCAATTATTGATTCTTACGTGAAAGCCTTTACTTTCGATAATTATTCACGATAATTCTTTATTCGATATTTTATTTTATTGATTCAATAATTGTTGCGTTGATATTTTATATTCTTTGTTTTTGATAATTGTCATTACTGCGGTATTTTTCCATTATCGAAGCGATAATTCATATTATCTGAATAATATTATTAGATAACATTATTGGCAATGTCTAGAAAGTTACATCTAAGGAGAGGTTTGGTCACTTAATTGCGCGCGTGATGAGAGAGAAATTCTTATTGGAAAGCCCCTGCTTTCTGAGGAGCACACAGTTGTCGATATTGTGATTACATAATATTATTTGTGAATAATTAATTATTGATTCATATGATGAGAAAAATATTGATTTTATGTGGATATAGATGGAAAAATTTTTAATGTGACAATTGTTGAAAATTGAAATTTTATCTTTTACGATAAAATAATTCATTTAAATATATTATTATTATTTTTAATAATATAATAATGGTGATATTTTTATAATGAATGTGGGATATATGAGTATCTGAGGAGGAAGAGTATTTTTGTTGCAATAAATGTTTAAAACATATTAAACATGTCGGTGGACCCCATTTATTGTGAAATTTGATTATAGCTTCTAAAATCGCTTGGTTTGTGGATTTGGTCAATTTACATTTGGAATTTGGAAAAACTTTCTTACTGCAAAGTTGTAGAAAATTGAATTTCCTATAAAAACTTGCGAGATTTGAATTTTTACGACAAAAGGGCTATTTATTATGAATTATTGAAGTTAGAAGCTCTTGAAATAATTGATTTTTGGAAGTTTAAAATATTTTTAATTACTAAAAAGCGTTTTTTTCATTTTGTGGCTCTCATTTAACATGTGATATGAGCTAAATTCAGATGATCAAGAAGTGTGGCGTGAAAATTTTTAATATATATTATTATTTTATTAAATTTTACTACTTTTGGTGTTCTAGCATTTTCTATAAATAGGGTCTTGGGTTAGAATTGAAAATCACACGAAATTGAAGTTTTCTCTCTATATTATCGGCGTATTATTCTTGTGAGTATTTTGAGTATACTTTGAGTATTGCTATCGGTGAAAGTTCAAGTTATAGCTTTATATCCGATTTTAGGTTAAATCTTGTCTTTTCGAGGTAAGGATATTATTTTTTTTTTAATAATGATATTATTTCTTGATATCATTATCTTTGAAATATTGATCTGAAGTTTTATCAAATTTGGAACTTTTGGTGTCCAAGATTCTTATTCATTATCTGACCTTTATTCATATCTGATCTTATTCACGAATCTGACCTTATTCATCGAAAAATAAAAAAATTTCTTTTTAGTCCAAAATATCTATTGTGGATCTTAGCTTTGATTGTATCCATGTTTTGATCATTCTTGAATTTTACACCACTTATGATTATTTTTGAGGTATTTTTGGGCGTGGATAAAAAAATCAAAATCTGAATCCTTAATCCTTAATCCTTGTCATTTTGTTTCCTTTGGATTCGTTTCTTTAAAAAAAATATTTTTTCATCATCCTCGAGTCTTAAATGATGATATTATTGAATATCTTTGGCACATAGTCTGCAAGATGAATGATTTATGATGAATATCTTTGGCTGTAGTGCAAAGATGAATGATTTTGATGAATATCTTTGGCCGTAGTGCAAAGATGAGCAGTGTTTAGATGAACATGACCATTGGTGAATATCCTTGGCACATGTAGTGCGAGGATGAATATATGATTCGAGATATATATTGATTGATGTTACGAGGATAAAAATATTGATGATGGTATTAAATTCATAGATATTAGTAGATTTCATCCTCTACGTAACTCTTACATGAATTAATATTTTCATTCTGCAGTATTGATTTAAAACTTGTTGTCTATTGTATTACATTAGATTTTTTCCTGTTGAAGACTAACGATAATTTGTTACGTATTATCTTAGTCATAATATTCTTCTTTTGGGCTAGTTGAGCTCACCCTTTTCCTTTTTGTTCCATTTTTCTTCTCGGGAGGCGAGAATGTAGCGAGTCTTAGTCGGGGTATGGAATGATGGTTTACAGAGAGAGTTGTTTAGTAGTCCTCACCATTTTTTAAAATAATGTATCAATAATTATGATGAGGATTTATTTGTATTATTGTATAGATGGCATGTCGATATGTTGTAATAATAAAGTTGTAATTTACTCACCATGTATTTGGCGACTCGAATGGGTTGGATGGAATGGACCTATTTTATTTAAACGTCGGAAGAGAAGGTCACTTATATTTTGTAATATGGTAAAGTTGTAGTTATTTACACAACCATGTATTTAGGTTGGCGACTTCGAGCGAATGGGTTGGATGGAATGGACCTTATTATTTCCTTACGTATTCTTGAAGACTTAGCTTTACCCCTAGGCGTGAAATCGAATTTTGTATTAACCCCAATACAAAACTCACTTCTTAAACCCTCGAATATTTTTTCAACTAAAATGAGCGTAACGTGCGTCGAAAAGGCGTTGGCTCGCTTGTTGAAAATTACGATCGTACCATTCAATACCATCGTGGGAAAGCGAGCGTGGTAGGCGTAGCGTTGAGTAGAAGATCATATCATGCGTTCTGAGTCTTGATGTTGTTAACACAAAGGCCTATTTCGTACGACTTCTGAAACGATGAAGATAGAGTTAAAGACTCTAGGAACCCAAGTAAAGATAACAAATATCTGAGTAGAATCGACTTTAATCGATAAAGTTAAAAGCATTTCAAAGCTACACCTTTTGAGGGTGATAAATGTGAAGAAGAAGGTTCAAGAGAGGCGTTATTCTAAGCGAGAATCGACGAAGAGAGGAAATCTCAACCCTCGATTTAATTGGCCCATTAGAAATTCTCGATGAAGTAGGAGCGTGGCTATAGACTCGTTTCTGCGTGAAGTATATCGGCGTGTTCATAACGCTTTTAAAGTATCGATGTTACGTAAATATGTGGACGGCCCGAACCACAATATTAATTTAGAACCGGACAAGATAGCAAAAGATTTAACGTATGAGGAGATACGTGTTAAAATCTTGGATAAGAAAAATCGTATTCAACACTCAAAGGTTATAACTCAAGGATTAAAATCTGAAATGAAGTCGATGTATCCTCACTTTTTGTTAGATACAGAATGCGTCACGGCGTAAATTTCGAGGGCGAAATTTCATAAGGAGGGGAGATTGTGAGACCCAAAATTTTATGAATAAAGATTTAATTTTCTCGAAATAATTTTTTTTATATTATGGTGTGAATTTGAGATAATGTTATAGTTGTGGGTAATATTTATAAATTTTGCAAAGTATGCGAGTTGTCATATTATATTCGATTAATTGGGGAATATTCGTTTTAAGCGAAATATTAAATGACAACGACACAATCATTAGTGGACCCCACAATGGAATTATTATCGGATTGAAAAATGACAAAAATATTTTATTGAAAATAACGGCGAAAATTTTACTGAGATTGATCTTGTTGAACTACTCATTAGTAAAAGTATAATGTCTGCGTTGTTGCGTAAGAGCACACGTTATTTGATTATTGATATTTATGTGAGAAGTCACTTTCGGTTTTGTTCAATTATTGCTACAATAGTTCTTTGCGTAGTATCTCACATTATTTGATTCTATTATTATTGATTTAGAAGTTTTGTTTTATTCACGTAATAAAATAGAAACATCTTTTTATATAAAACAGAATACTTTATTAAAGTTATTCATAAATAGAATATATTATATTCTATTATGCATAGTATTTTGCATAGTAAAATCTTTTTATATAAAAACGAATACTTTATTAAAGTTATTACATAAATAGAATATATTATATTTTATTATGTATAGTATTTGCATAGTGCAGTGCATTATATAGTGTTTGCGTAGTAAAAATCTTTTTATATAAATAGAATATATTATATTTTATTTAAAAGATTTTTCTTTTAAATATGGATCGTCGAGATTAAAGTAAATCAATCTGACCGCCGTTCATGGATTAATTCTTATGGTTTCCATTTTCCTATAAATAGAAGTTCATTCCTTCATTATTTTCTTACGAATTCACTTGAACTAGAGAGAAACTATAGAAAGAGACTATTGAGAGATAGAAGAAAAGTTTTATACTTCTTCTTCACTTTCTTATATCAATTATTATTTTACTATAAGGATATTATTCTTTTGTATTCAAGAAGAACTTACATTACTCCATTTCTTTATTGTTATGTTGGAATAACCTATATATGCATGGTTACCTATACTTGGTGACATTCTTACATTATTATTCTGTCTTTATTATTTTGTCGGAATATCACATGCATCTTTATCTGGCTGGACTGGTTCCATTTTATTATTCTGTCCGAATATCACATGCATCTTTATCTGGCAGGACTGGTTCCATCATTTTATTATTTTGCATTTATTATTACATTTGGAACATCCCGTCGATTGTGAATTTCACGACACGGTTCCGTTATTATTATTACTGTTAATAATAACTTTGTGCATCTTAATCTGCGCGTGCGTGTTGATTTCCTTTGTTATTCCATTCTTTTATTATCTCGGTTGGTTAAAGTTTTGACTTATACTCCATGAAATTAGTGGAATATCCTTGATATTTCTTGCTTCATCCAATATCTTTTCGTGAAAATATTCTTACGAGCATTCTTGAATTTTACTCTCTAAAGCGATGTCGTGTTGACAATTTGGGCGTTATTGGTTCTGGGACAAATTAATTCTTGAACTTGTTTAAGCGAATTCTTATATCATTGTCATCATCCTCATGTTTTTATGTTATGTTGAAAGTCATCTGTGGCACAGAGTGCGTAGATGGACTTGGTATGATTATGACCGAGGATTATTCGGTATAATCATGGCCAGTAATGTTACAAATGATGTGAAAATTATAAGTCCTCATTGGCGTAGTGCGTTGATGGATAATTTTTGGTATGATTATGGCTATGGATTCTCTTGACGAGGGAGTAAAGATGAATTGTTTTATGGCATGATCGGGATAGTTGATGAAAACACGATTATCTTTGGCGCGTAGTGCATGGATAATTAATGGTCGTGATCTTAAAGAATATCCTTGGCTTTAGTAATGCGGGGATGATTTAATGATGTGGATTATTTATTGAAATGAGTCTCAAATGATAAAAGTGATGAAAAACTTTTTAAATCATAGAAGATAGTAGATTTTATTCCCTCTTGACTCTTACAATGGATTCATTGTTAAATTGCATTAAACTTGATAGTTATTATATTTTATCGGTTTAACACTTTGTTGAAGGCTAACGATAATTTATTCTCGCATTATTTTAGTCATAATATTTCTTCTTTGCTAGTTAGTTGTCTTTCACCCTTTCTTTTTTCATTCTCTTGAAAAATGAGAATATAGTTGGAGACGAGTCGGGGAGCGGAGTGATGGTCAGGAGGATAGCATTAGTAGTCCTCACTTATTTTTGTGAAATAGTGTGATAATAATTGTAATGAGAACTCCTTTTGAGTTTGTATAATCTCTAGTAGACAATAATTGTATTCAAACTCACGATTTATGTTTTGTCGTATTGTACTGCTGCAGTTGTATTATTAAAGTTGTATTTGAATTACATACCATGTATCTGGCGACCCAAGAGATGGGTGATGTATCACTAATTTTTTGAGCGTCACAATCTATCTTCGAGATAAAACTTAAATTAGTAATATAACATATAAATGTATTAAAATATATTACATATATTATTAAAATAAGAAAATTTTAGGTAAATTTTGAATTTGAGTAATATCTTTTACATTATTCATAAGTATTTTATATTAACCACAAATTAAAATTTAAAAATTATAAAAATAAATTCAAACTTCAAAAATATAACTAAAATTTTGAAAATTAATTATTATTTTTATTTTTGAAAACTAATATAATTATTATTTATATTATGAAATCATTAAATAAATATTAAATATATTAACAAATAATTAAATTAATTAAAAATATATTAACAAATAAGTAAAGTAATTAAATAAAATATATTAATTAAAGTATTTAATAATAAAAATATATTAATGTGTAATTTTTACAAATATATTTATATAAAATTAATGAATATATTTATATAAAATTAACCCTTAGATCTAGACATACACCAATCCCCTCCTCGATACAAAAAAACTCGTCGCCACAATCATTCAATCAGCAACCAAAAATCGAGAATTTCCATCATCATCATCATTATGGGATTTACAGAAAATCCTAAATATAAACCTTATATCCAACTCCAAAGTGTTCAGACCCATTTCATCATCTTCTTCATTACAGCGAAATTTGGGTACAAAATTAGATCCGATGATGATTACTGATGAAAGAAATCCATGACAAAATTTACATGATTTTCAGATATGACTGTCCGTTGGATCGTCCAACCATGGTGGCTTCGTTGTTGCAACGAAGTGGTGTTGTGTGTATTTGAGTGAGAGAGAGAGAGAGATTTAGATTTAAAGGCGATTTGGGGGTTTTGTTTTTATTGAAGTGTTGCTGGGATAACTCCTTTTTCTAGTACAAGTTGTGGGGATATCTGAGTTGATTTGATTTCGAATTATTTTGAATTTTGAATCTGGATTGTGGTGAAGAAAAAGATGATGGAGTAGTTTCAGATTTCTGATTTTAAATTATTTTTTATTTGAATTTGTGGTGAAGAAGATGATGAATTAAATTTGAATTTGGATTTGTACTGAAGAAGATGATGAATTATATTTGATAATTTTGTATATTTAAAGTTAACTTCAAATATTTAAAAATTAAAAATATTAGTATGTATTCATTAATTTTATATAAATATATTTGTAAAAATTATATATTAATATATTTTTTATTAATTAATATATTTTTTTATTAATTTAATTATTTGAATTCAAGTTTGAAAATCAAAAAAATTTAAAATAAAGTTATTTTGTTATTATTATTAAAAAAAAAATCACAGTGGCTCTTATATTACACATAAGCATTGCCCATGTAGACTTTCTGTTAACTTTTAACACTTCTAGACGGAAATTTCATTTTTTATAAAAAAAATATAGTTCAATGAGTTGACCATAAAAAAATTCAATTCAATGATGCATTTGTAAATCGAGGTAGAATAGAGTGGCGAAAAGTGTATTTAACCCTTCTAAGTAACAGTATTATTTTCTAAATAAGTTATGTCGTTTTAGTTTGAATTCATACTTCTAAGTAACGGTATTCTTTTAATACAACGGTGCTTTTCAACGATTTTTTTACTGTTTCTTGATCTACTCAAATCGAACAACATTTTCAAGAAAATTTCTAATTAAATTCATGTTTATATTTAGAAAAAGAGATACTGCGTTATCGATTAAGTGAAACTCGAGCCATGCACAAGTAAGTAGAGATGGTCCTGCAAAATTAAACCAATTAGTTGTACCAACCACTCTAAATTAGGAGTTGTAGAAATTCTAATTGAGCAGGCCAATTTGATCGGTGGGTTCCAGCAATCAAAATAACAGGTCATTTGGCTGGCTAGCTGGCTACTCCATGTCTCCATGTGTGCTGTCAGTTTGAAGATAAAAATAATTGTAAAATTTTTTTTCCTTCTCTTGCTGCTCCAAGTGGGTCTACAAGTCTCAATAAATGCTTATATATATATGTTCTGCATATGATTCATTTTATGAACCTAACATATCTTTCATATGTCTTGTCTCTCTGCTCTTGCAATTATAATATACTACAAACCAATTGGAAAAAAGTTAAAACTTATAGAAAAGCTTGAATACAACACGTTTCCACTCTTTTATAACCTTTCTCCCATTTTTACAATCAACCATGCCTTTTAATTTCTTCCATAGTTACATACATTGCCACCTATTTGATATGACTATAAACTGCAAAAATGAAGCATATACCCACGTACATAGTTTTGTAAATCATATACTCCAATAATATTTTTTGAATAAGTGATGAAAATGGTGGGTCCAATATCCTCAAGTTCCAATGTCGTGGTTACATGAATAAAGTAAACTGTAAAAGATAGCACAGCCTCCAACCTGAAGCTCCCATGTTCTCTCACCGACCCTACTGTTCTGCTGCACACATTCCTTAATATCTTGACTGGATTTTACATTCTCCCTATATCTAGATCAAGATGTCTATTTTAACAATTGGGGCAGTTGTCCTATTCACACACACACACACACATATGTACGGTCAAGATCAAGAGTATTCTTTTTAAATAATATTTTTTTATTAAAATTACGTCGTTTTGGAGGGACGCGGTGGTATTTTTTTATAAATACAATGCCACCGCCGTATTTACAAAAAATACCACCACGTCCCTCCAAAAACGGCGTAATTTTAATAAAAAATCTATTTAAACATGAATCTTTATTTAAGGAGAATCTTATTGATCTTTCTGGTATGTGTATATATATATATATATATATATATATATATATATATATATATCAATTTAAGATTATACTTACAACAAAATTGTAATTGTGGCGTCCATCTAATGATAGAACGATTAAATATAACTACGTCCGCAGTTTAATTTTTAGTATTTTGTAATTTAATACTGCGGATGGTAAAGATGTCCAAAATATGCCTCCTTGTACAAGTTATATATATATATATATATATATATATATATATATATATAAAACTGTAGAATGCTAAAAATTAAACTATTGATGTGAGAGTCTATTTAACTGTTCGATCAACGGATGGACGATCACAATCTGTTGTAAAGATAATCTTAAATTTACAACATTGATTATGAATTAGTTCCCATAAATAACCCAACTTTGTAATATACAATGTAAAGTATTCTCTGTTTCAAAATATTTAGAGATATTTTTTTCATTTTAAAATTGAAGATATATTTTTATTTTAAAATTATAAAATAGTGTGACATCTTTACATATTAGTATTTTTAAGTCTTAATTAACTGATCGAGTACTATCATGTTACTATTATTATCTAAGAATAAATTTGGGGCGGGGGGCGGGGGGCGGGGGGCGGGGGGAGGGGGGGGGGGGTGAATTCTAAGAATTTGATGATAATTGTTTCATACAATGCACCTGATACTTATATTTTAATTATTTTATTTTTTTTGCTAATTTGACACACACTTGTTCGGTATTAACATACAATAAGTCTAGGGCGACATTGATGAGCTGACATGTCTAGCGATATTTTAATTTTTTTTTGGTTTTTGGTTTTTGGTTTTTTTTTTTTGTAGTACCTCTCAAAAAATGTATAGTATTTATTCTAATTGAAATTTTTATAAAAAAATAGTATTTGAAATATAATTTGGATACATACAAGAAACAGAATTGTACAATCACTAAAAAAAAATGACCCGTAGAAGGACTCATTAACATGAGTTTGGGTCATATCACTTGGACCAAAGGCCTTGGGTATTATATTCAAATTTCACATATTATATTATAAAAGTGTTTAATTTGTTGATTGGCTTGAAATGGATTTGGGAATGCTGAATCAATCATGAAGAGATGGGATTCTGATTCCTGTCTAGGGTTTAGTAGTTGAACCACTTTGAAGACTGTTTACTCCTGTGACTTGTGAGTCCTATACTATGACTATGAAGCTGGCAATTACTATATATATTAGTAAATGTATATCTGTATACAGAATAATCTATGCATCCTTGGTGTTTCTATATTTATCTTCTTTATTGTTTCTTAAAATATTTATCATTATCTTAATTGGTGTTCAGTAGACCTAGTATAAAGTCATTTCCAAATGAAATTTACCACTATGTTCTTTTAGTTGGAATTAGAAGAGAGATATTCATGTTGTATACACGAAATTAATTGCAATTAATAATAGTATATAATTTTAAGATGATCTATTAACCTAATAATTTAAGTCCCTGATTTGATTGAATTTGATATATATACATATTATAGTATCTTTTACTTATTCTGTAATGATAAAACTTGATGCAACTAACGGTAGTACGTTGTGTTTTGACAGTAGTAGCATTTAATTTGCCTAAGAAGATAGCATATGTTAGCTTTGATTTTGTGGAAACTATATATATATACTCCATAGTTGTCATCTTTGTCAAGTTATTAGGGAAGGTTAAATCCTGTAATTATGAGTCTGATAAATAATGTTTAATTACCTTATCATGTCAGTGATAGTCTTATTTTATTTTTGATAAAGGTGTCAGTCAATTGATAATTAGTGGTGAAATCCAAACATTAATCAGAGTCTTACAAAAGAATTGTAACTAAATACATAAATTAAAAGAAGAAATTAAACACCAATCACCTAACATGCACATGACCAACTTATCCTATATAATTGAGATTTTTTTTGCACATGGCACATCATTTACAGTCCATTAAATAGCATGTCTATGTGTTATTTCATCACGTGAATCCTGGTTATGAAACCCAAACTTTTCTTTTTTACGTTTTGCTGTTACTGTTTTCAAAATAATATCAAAATCATCCTCAAAAATTACTTAGTATTTCATTCAAACAAAAGGTTAGAAGATCTCGAGCACATGAAAAAATTATTCAAAGTTACACGATCGAGTTTAATCTGGTCTCGACACATATGCTAACACTTTTGGCAACCTGAAAATTTGGAGGAATGTGTCACCCATGAACAGGAAAAAAATAGGAATAAATAATCAGCAATTTTTATTTTATTTTATTGTAAAAAAAATTAAAGCTTTCACTTTCAGATTACTGAATTTGTGGGCGGGTTTCTTAGAGTACTGAAAACTGTATCTCAATACTACTACTACTTAATTTGTGGGCTATACGGGTTACTTATACGTACTACAGAAATTGTGTACAAAAAACGTTGCACAAGTCGTTCAGTACCCAATACTACGTACTGTTATGCTATCTATCGATCTATATAGTGTTGTACAGCTATCATTTATATGGATTTGATTATCGTAAAATTAACTTCATATTAAGTGCGTATGTATGTATATAAATGAAGAGGAGTTAATATGAAATTAATTTTAGTCAATTAATTAATATATTGTTGACACGCAGAGAAAAAATTCATCTCCCAACTTGCATATCGATATTGTATTAATCAATTGACTAAAATTAATTTCATATTAACTCGTCTCCATTTATATACATATATACGCACGCACGCAAGGTTGCTTCCAGAGAGAGAGAGAGTAAATGACTTGATTTTATTCCAAAGAGCGAGCCGAGCCACGAGTCCACCACCGTATGGAGCCATTACTAGAAAGTAGAGAGATAGAAAGAGAGTTGAGCATTTTTACTAAAATAATTAATTATATGTTGGGGTACATTCGCCATGAATAAGTGATTAGATTAGATTATACTATGTGGATTATACTGTATATACTAGCCTTTTTTATGAAAAAAGAAAAAGGAAAAAGGAAAAAGGAAAAAGAATAAAGGACAAAGTGAAAGTGATAGTACGTACCCCCATCTAATCTTAACGGTCTTATATGTTTTTGGAGGGAAGAGCTTAGTGCTTACTGCTTAGTGCTTGCTTACTGCTTACTGCTTACTGCTTACTGCTTACTGCTTACTGCTTAGCTAGCACAGGCTTGACGACTTATGGTTATAAATTACTCCTATAATGAATGCTCATGGGAGGGAGGAGGGGTTTCCATCTCTTTAATCATCCCATTTTACTTGGGAAGCGTAGCCAAACTGCCAAAAGCAATGGGCTTCTCATCGCCTGCATGCTCCACTTCACATGCCAATGCCAATGCCAATGCCAATGTGCATTCCCCCTCTCTCTCAAAAAATAAAATAAAATATTTATTTATATTTGAATTTGTACGGTCTCATAGTGAATAAGTTGCTTTGGCAACTCTTAATTTAATCACTAAATTAGAGAATTGAAATTTAGACTAATCTGTAAGCACAGATGCCAATGCATTTACTGGAGTTGGTAAATTAAATATAATGGCGGAAGGAAGAGAAGGTTTAGTTTTCTATAAATAAATAATGTACTTATAAATGATTAGGTGATACCATTGCTGGTTTTGCATACATCACGCTCAATTTTGTAATACCAAGTTGGAAATACACTGTATTATGAAAAAATAGAAGTGCACAGTTGTACAAAATTTAAATTTATACAGTCTACGATTATAAAATTAAGTCACTTTACGATCGTAAAATAATCACTAATTAATAATAGAATATAAATATAAGTAGACATTTATATTCCTTTTGTCGCTCTTCTATTTCAATATGCATGGTATATGAATTGATGCAAGAATGCACACTATATTTCTAGGGCCGGTCCTGAGTTTTGAAGGGCCTAAAGTGGATAACAAAAAATGGGTCTTTTGCGAATTGCTATTAAGATAGGCATAAAAAACGAAGAATTTTTTCAAAACAAAAGAACATCAATATGAAAGAATATCAAATATAATAACTCTCCTTTTGTTTCTTACTACCAAAAAATTTATCTGACTGTTCAACCACACTAGAACTCTCCTTTTGTTTCTTACTACCAAAAAATTTATCGAGTGAACCCGCTTGAGATTGAACTAATTCATCCGCTTTTTTCTTTCTTTTTCTTTTTTCAGATCCACACATAATCTTTTTAGGAGCCATGGTGAATTAAAATTTTAAAATCTGCAAAATTCCAGCATAATCTCGTGATTATCTATAAATTAATTACCAAAATAGGGCCTCCTTTATTAAAGTCTCTCAAACAATTAAAAAAACCCAAAAGACTGAATTTGATGACGAACCCCCAGGTACATAATAATTAAACTTATTTAAACTATTTTGTACAAATTATTTATATAATAAATCAGGACCAAATTTGAATCTAAAGCACAATAGCGGTTTAGATTGAATCTCAGTTTTTACAATTTAATCCAATGGTCGACCTTTCATTTCATAAAAAAAAAAACCGCCCCAAATCAACCCCTTACACGCCACCCAAATCCCAATTTATACCTCTCATTTCGTGCTTCTCCTTCCTTTGTACTCTCCTACACCTCCAAATCCTTCCAATTACACCGATTCGATCGAATCCCTCCATTCTTTCTCGTTCTCGCTTCCTCCGTCTCAAATCGACTGACGATCGTGACCGTCTTAGAAGCATTACTGATGGTTAATCCATGATTTATTTCATATACAACAAGCTAATTACGATGGTAATGCCTCTCTATTATATTGATTTTTTCTAATTGGGTTTTGTTTAAATCGATAGTATAGATTAATTAGGACAAATTTTTTGTTACTTGATTTAATGTGTATTGGAAATTTTTCTACTCTCAATCTCCACCATGCTTTTGGGACATTTTTCTTTCTCTAGGTGTGTGAGCCTTTGAGCTCCTCTGCGCATGGATTCAGCTCTTTTGTAGCCTCCCAGGCCTTTCTACAAACCCACTTGACATTAACAGATCAGATTTTATTATTACGTAAAAAAGAAACTAGCACCCATCCGATATCAAAATTTTACTTGAGAATAAAAAAAAACAGTTGAAAGATATTGTCACACACATTTTGTAGCTGCTTCACACCAAGTGTTCATAAATGGACGCTTTAGAACATTTACATTTAGTGAAGTTTAAGTAACTCTGCCACTGAATTTCAGAATTTCCCATTACATTATCATAGTTTCAAATTTCAGAATGTGAATTTCCCATAGTTTCAAATTTCAGAATTTGATTTTTTTTAACATATATTTTGAATGACTAATCACATTAAATATCAAATTAGATAAACAATGATGATTTAGCAAAAATAGAGTTGACAGTACATTAAGATCAACAAATATAATTTAACATACAAATGTAATTGGTCATTAGAGATTTAGAGGTATAAAAATCAAAGTAATTTTGCTGTTGTGATTTGGCATTTTATTGAGGGACAAACAGAATTGAATGGTACAGGGCCTAGCATAAGTCTAGCCATTCAAATAATTGCAAATTTAAAACTGAAAATCAAATAGATTTTTGACTACAGTAAACATGGTCAAATGTAAGGTTTCTTTTTTGTGGTAAGGGAATTAAGAAGGACCTTCCTACGGGGTGTACGGACCTTCCTTCACTGCGTTTTATCGAATGGGTTTGATGGTTTAACATTTTCATATTTTTGTTAGATGTTGAACTATTGATTAAAATGGTAATTTTTTAAAGGTTAAGTGACTCCGGATTTTGTATATTTCGGTTGATCGAGGTTCCAATTTGGATGGGTTTGATTTTTTGTTCAACTTTTATGGTGTTTAATGCGTGATTATGGAATTAATTTTTCTTCTCGGTTGTTCTTTTTGAAATTAGTAGCAATATTCATGAGAACTCATTTTTTTTTAATCTTGATGTTTTTTTAATTTCAGTATATTGTTTAGGCTATGATAATATCTTTGTTATTTTCTCATTTATTTAAGCTCAAAATTGATTGTTATTTGTATTTATTTGGTACAGGAAAATGAAGGTTTAGAAGTTAGTGGCATTCTTGAAGGTATTTACTACTCTGCTTCTGTAAGCCCTGCTCATTCTTGACTGCTTTAAGTATCAAGATTATTATTGCTTTGGCGCAAAAGAAATAATTACTGTTGAATGATTTACTCAAAAAAAGTATCATTATTATCTTTGTTGAATGATAGTCAATCTTGATATTTTCCTTACCTCTTATTTAAACCTAACTCATATCTTCTTCATTGTGTTTCACTACCTAACCTTAATTAGCGGATCCCTCATTTGTTATTAGTACTATTAGAATTTTTCTCTATGATCATTTATGTTTCAAGAAAACTTTTGGAAGGAAAAAAGATAGATACCTAAATCAGATAAAGAAGAAAGAAGATAAAAGAAGAAGAAAAGCCCCATTTCACCTGGGTTGAGCTTGGTGAGATTGGTGAGATAGATTACTGACTTCTGACATTGTCCGATTTTTTGAAAAATACCAAACCTAAAACCATTAAACTTAGCTTGACCTTCTTTAAGGGTGCGTAGATGACACTTTCCTATAAAAGGAATGCTTGATGACTCTTACCAACCTCTTACCATGTATTGGGTCTAATTTTCCTTTTTTAATTGTACGAATCAACTGAGTTGTGGTGTAAATTAAAATTATTTTTATCATAAATTTTTTATCAAGTGAATCAACCATTAGTATTAGTTATACCTTGGAATCTTTAACTTAAGTTTTCGAATAGCTTCAGTTAAAAATTCTAATCAATTTCATCATAAGTCTTTTTATCTATTTAACTTTGGGTGTTTTAAATTTGTTTTTTTTACAATGGGTGTTTAATTTGTGTTCTCACTCACACAACAACCTATAAAACACACACATTTGCACACGAATGTTAGGTTGTAATGACACGCGATTGATGGTAGTTAGATGTGCCTCAAGGGTAATCGAATCTCGAATATTAAATAGAGATAAAATTGACAATGTAGACTTTATTCCGAGAATATCATTGACACCAACATCTTTGTACTTGCCTTTTCGAATGACAAGACGTCAGTTTCCTATCCGATTAACTTATGCTATGACAATCAATAAAGCCCAAGGACAATCTGTCAAGTTCGTTGGGATTGATTTGCGAACACCTGTTTTTAGTCATGGACACCTTTATGTGGCACTATCTAGATGCACATCTGCGGATCGTATTATTGTCCTCCTTCCAAAAGATGGGTCGAATTGCACCACAAATATTGTTTACCCATAAGTTTTATTATGATATATTCTTACGACAATGAAATGGTATAGTTTAAACAAGTTTATTTCAACTAAATTATGTAATCTTTTCAACATATCAACTTTTAATTTTACAATGAGGTTCATTCTTTGTGGGATTGGACTGAATTTGTCAACGAGAACAATAAAATATATACAATGGACCTTTGTGGATGGGACCGACGTAATCAGGTAAATCTACTTTTATGTCATTGCATCAAAATAACTTTACTATTCCTATAATATAAATAGTGTTAATTTTATTGTTTATGTAACTAATATAGGTGGTTGTGCATTCTCCTCATTGGGCAAAGTGCGTTCGTATTGATACGAGGACATTAAAGATATTGATGAAGAGAAGGTTTATAGGGATGAAAAAGACATTTAAGAGAGTTAAATAATATGCAATCCAGTACTGACATGTCCACCTTTGACGATTACTAACCTACCACTGACCAAACAATTGTCTAGGTGTGAAAGTCTCTCTTACTAAAACTATATTTCTCTACTTCTCATGCAGACACGAACACACATAATACATGCACAAACACACACACATAAGCGTAACTTGATCAAACACTTTCAAATCAAACTCACATACCATTATATCGCCACCAATACAAATTTATGATTTAAATCATTAAGCAAATGAACCGTTCGTTGAGATAGTACTAAGAAAACTTTATTTGATTGTAAGTCCATATCTTTTCCTTAAAAAATTGATTATTTGTTATAATCTCTCTACATTCTTACTTATATCAATCTAAAAAATTTCCCCTATATACAAATATGTGTGCTCATTTGTTTTTTAGATAATTCAGGGTAAAGTAAGGGGTCTTATGTTTCAGATTTATAATTGTTTTATTTTAACTCACATATTTCGATAATTTTTAAATTTTAAATATTTTCAGGTATATATTGAAGGATACATGATGTAAGCTGTAAAGAATATACTTGGTATAAGCTGTAAAGTAAAGGGCCTTATGCTCAACATGTTGTTTCTCTATTTTCTGCATGTATGTATTTTTTTTGTTCTGCCTTTTGTAAAGTTAGCTAATTATACTTAGTTATGATGATTTTGGGTATGGAGTGATGGGTTTTTTGGTGGTTTGGATATATATGGATGATTGTAAGTTTTGTAAACAAGTTTAGATTTTTCTGGATATCTATTTTTAAAGGAAACTCTGTCGAAATTTCTTGAAATTAGTAGCGACTAGCTTGATGTTTTGGTGGTTGGATGTGTTGATGATTGAGTATGTATTAATTTCTTCATGTATGTATTTTTTTGTTCCGTATTTTGTAAAGTTAACTAATTATACATGGTTATGATGATTTTGGGTATGGAATGATTGTTTTTTTGGTGGTTTGGATATGTATGGATGATTGTAAGTTTTAAACACAGGTTTATATTTGTCTGGATATCTATTTTTAAAGGAAAATGTCAAAAAATTTTAAAGTTAGTAGCGACTAGCTTGATATTTTGGTGGTTAGATATGTGTTGATGATTGTGTGTATTTTGTGTGTTACGTCTTTTGTAAAGTTAACTGATTATACATGGTTATGATGATTTTTGGGTATGGAATGATAATTTTTTTGGTGGTTTGGATATGTATTGATAATTGTAAGTTTTGTAGATAAGTTTATAATTTTTTAGATATCTATTTTTAAAGGAAATTCTACCGATTATTTTGGAAATTAGTACCAACTAGCTTGATGGTGGTATGGTGAATTGTGGTGGTATGTCTTTAGGTAATGTAATATTTTTTGAATTTTAATTTATTTTATTTTTTACGTCGTGCCTTTAGGCACATGCATATACTAGTAGATTTATATGCTTTAAATATGTAGAATAGTACAATAATCATGATATCCCTTATCCCTATTTATGTTTGCTAATATGAGTAATATTCAATCAAAAGGCACTGAGCCACCGAAGCATTAATTCAACTACAGAGACTTAAAGGACGCCTAGTAACCTCGGATTACCATAAATCTCATAAACAAATCAATTAATTTCAAAACCCTAAAAAATAGAATTAATACGTGAACTTAAATAGTGATGAAGGACCGAAGGAGACAAAGTCCGCTGGAGAAGCTCAATTGATTATTTGCTTTTCAGATTAATTGATTTGTGTGAAGGAGATTAACTATTTGTGTGAAGGAGTCTATGTAAGACCCCAAATTATTAATAAATGAAATTTATTTTCTTCTATTTATTATTTTGAAATAGTAAGGGTTGATTTGATTAATATGGATAATTATGGGTAAAATACGCAAATATTTCGAATAAGCAAGTGGTTATAAAATATTCATTATTATTCGGGAATATTCGTTTGGTCGTGGAATATTAAATGTTTGTCGGAGAATATTATTCGTATGACCAGTAGCAATCTTTTAATGGGCCCATAACGTAAAAGCGATTGAATGAAAAAAAGCGATAAATATAAGTTGTTTATAAATAACGACGCGTAGTTATTCTGAATTATCTTGTTGGAATACCCGATGGTTGAAACACACTAATGGCGTTGTTGAGCAGTGGTACCGGTATTGCACCAATTATTGATTCTTACGTGAAGGCCTTCTACTCAATAATTGTTACGATAATTACTTATTCGATATTTTATTTTATTGATTTAATAATTGTTTGCGTTGATATTTTATATTATTGTTGTTTCATAAATTGTCATTACACAAAGATTTTCCATTATCTGACAAATAATTCATATTATCTCGAATAATATTATTGGATAACATTATTGGCAATGTCTAGAAAGTTACATCCTAAGGAGAGGTTTGGTCACCTAATTGCGCCAGGTAGAGAGAGATCCTTATTGGAAAGCCCTCTTCTGGGTGAATCTACACGGTTGCAATCTTCGTGATTCTGTAATATTATTTGTGAATAATTAATTATTAATTTATATGATGAGAAAAATATTGATTTTATGTGGATATAGATGGAGAAAATTTTAATGTGACAATTGTTGAAAATTAATATTTTATCTTTTTACGATAAAATAATTCATTTAAATATATTATTTTAATAATATATTAATCTGGTGATATTTTATAATGAATGTGGGATATATGAGTATATGAGGAGGAAGAGTATTTTTGTGGCATTAAATGTTTAACACTTATTTTGTGTGTTGGTGGACTCAATTATTGATTTGAAATTTGATTATAGCCAGTAAAATTGCTCGTTTGTGAATTTGATCCAATTTCATTTTGGAATTTGGAAAAATTTCTTCGCAAAGTTGTAGAAATTGAATTTCCTATAAAAAATCACGAGATTCAATTTTTCGATAAAAGGGCTATTTATTATGAAATATTGAAATTACGAAGTTAAAATAATTGATTTTTGGAAGTTTAAAATATTTAAAATAGAAAAACGTTTTTTTTGTTTTGTGGGCAACCTCTAGCATGTGCAAGATAAGTGAAATCGATTTGCCAAAATGTGCGTAGAGAATTTGTAATATATATATATTATTATATTAAATTTTTTACTTTGGTGTTCTAAACATTTTCCTATAAATAGGGTACTTAGGTTAGAATTGAAAATCACACCAGAAACTGAAGTTTTCTCTCTCTATATTATCGAGCGTATTCTTGTGAGTATTTTGAGTATACTTTGAGTATTGCTATCTGGTGCAAGTTTAAGTCATAACCTATATCCTGTTTCAACTAGAAGACTGCTTTTCGAGGTAAGGGATGTTATTTTATTCAAAAATGATATTATTTCTTCAATATCATTATGCCAAAATATTGGTTGAAAATTTTTATCAAATTTAGAACTTTTTCATGTCGGGGTTACTGTAAGACCCCGAATTTTTTGAAATAAAAGTATTCAATTTTTCTTATAATTACAATTCAGTAAATGGTTAAATTGATAGAAAGTTAAAGTTAAGGGTGATATATGAATTTTTTCAAAAATACGCAAGTGGTTATAAAATATTCATTGTTGTCGAGGAATATTCGTTTGGTCGTGAAATATTCTTTCTACATTTGGGAATATTAAATGCGGCCAAGTAAATGACCATTTAATGGGCCCCATAACAGAATAACTGCCGGATGATGAAGAAAAAAAGACAAATTAAAGTTTTATAAATAACGGTACAGAAGGGTTACAGTTAACATCGTTGGAATACCCGGTGGGTAAAGTAAAAATGTCTGGCGTTATTGCATGGGAGGACACGGTATTGCACCAATTATTGATTCTTACGTGAAGAAGGCACTACTCAATAATTATTACGATAATTCTTGCTTCAATATTTTATTTTGATTCAATAATTGTTGCGTTGATATTTTATAATTGTCACTTCTGGCGATTATTTTTCATTAATTATCGGATCAATAATTTATATTATTTGAATAATATTATTAGATAGCATTATTGGCAATGTTTAAAAATTACATTTAAGGAGAGGTTTGGTCACCTAATCATTGCGGCAGAGTAAGGAAAAATTCTTATTGGAAAGCCCTCTCTCTTGAGAAACTGTAAGTTTATCAATAATGTGTTTCTCGTAATATTATTTGTGAATAATTAATTATTGATTTATATGATGAGAAAATATTGATTTTATGAGGATATAGATGGAGAAAATTTTTAATGTGACAATTGTTGAAAATTAATATTTTATCTTTTTCTGATAAAATAATTCAATTAAATGTATTATTTTAATAATATATTAATGATGATATTTTTACGATGAATGTGGGATATATGAGTATATGTGGAGGAGGAGTATTTTGTTACCTAAAATATTTAAAGCATGTTTTATGTGTCGGTGGACCCCATTTCTTGACTGAAATTTGATTATAGCCTGTAAAATCGCTCATTTGTGAATTTCGGTCAATTTTTGTTTGGAATTTGAAAAAACTTTCTTCTGTAAAGTTGTAGAAAATTGAATTTCCTATAAAAACTCACGAGATTCAATTTTCCGGCAAAAGGGCTATTTATTATGAATTATTGAAGTTCAAAGTTCAAAATAATTGATTTTTGAAAGTTTAAAATAATTTAAATAACAAAAACGTTTTTTACATTTTGTTTCCTCATTTAACATGTGTTAGGGCTGAGTTACGATGTTGAGAGCATACGTATGAAGTCTTGGAAAAAAATATAATATTATTATTTTAATAAATTTTCTGCTTTGGTGTTCTAAAGAATTTCTATAAATATGGTGCTTAGGTTATAATTGAAAATCACACTAGAAACTGAAGTTTTTTCTCTCTATATTATCGAGCGTATTCTTGTGAGTATTTTAAGTATACTTTGAGTATTGCTATACTGAGTGCAAGTTAGATTCATTATTATTCCAAATCTTCTTTTTTTTGAGGTAAGGGATAATAAGGGATTTTAAGGGTTATTATTTCGAAATTCTTCTGAACCTTCAAAAATTCTGTAAAAATTTGAAATGATAATTTGATGAGTTTTGTTGATTGTGTCCAAAAATGGCGATTTTTGGATGTATAGATTAAGAGTTATGAATTTTATGAGGAAAGACTATTTTAAAAGTAATCGCTTATAACTCCTTGTGGTTAACTCCAAAATTGATGAAATTTTTATTGGGAGTATATCTATATAATATGCAGATTTTTGATGAGGATTTTGGTTATTGGTGATAAAATCTTATGAGTTTGGCATTTTAGAATGATTAAATGCATTATTTAGTAACGTGTAAACAATTAAAATAAATTGTTTATAAGCGTAAAAAAATATTATTCTTTCAATATCATTATACCGAAATATTGGTATGGATTTTATTGTGGAATTTCTACCTTTTTGAGTCGGGTTTACTATTCATGAGATACTATTCACGAGTTATTATTCATGAGTTACTATTCACGGTTACTTATTCACGGCAAAATTGGTTTCTTTTTAAACAAATTATAGTTGATTTATGAATATTACTCGGAGATTAAAACTATATATTGATTTTATTATCATATATAACATTTTTATAACCCCGATGTTGAAATTCTCTTTCAATTTGGAGTGTAAAGATGGGTAGATTATTGGTATGATCATGGTAGGGTTCTCTTTGGCGAGTAGTAAAAGTTTAATTGTGACTGGTATGATCATGACCATTGAATTTATAATTGAATATCTTTAGCTTAAGTGCAAAGGTGAATTGATCAACATGGTTATAATTATTGTTTATATAAATTACGAAATGATTATATATTTCTTTGAGATATTAATATATTTGGCTGTAATGCAAATATGAATCTGTTGAGGAATATCTTTGGCACAGTAGTGCAAAGATGAATTGTTGATGAATATCTTTGGGTCGCAGTCACAAAGATGACTGTTGTTGAATATCTTTGGCTTTGAAGTGCAAAGATGAATCGTTGATGAATATCTTTGGCCGTGAGTGCAAAGATGAATTTATTAATATGATTATGAACATGAACTATGATTTGGTATAACCATGACCTTTGATATTTCGGTAAAGACAAGTGATAAAAATTATCTTAAATCACGAATGAGAAAAGGAATTTAGAACAACAATTACGATTATGAGTTATACATGTGATTGTGGATGAGAATTGTTGATTGATGTTACGAGGATAAAACATTGTTGGTGGACTTTTAACATGGAGAAGATAATAGATTTTATGGTCTATTTGACTCTTCTAATGGAGTGCTCGTTCAATATGACTATGGTTGAAATTTTTTTATCATCTACCATATTCTAAAATCTACGATTTATCATCGATGAAGGCTATTGATAATTTAATTATCTTTAGTCATGATATTTTTATTCTTGAAGTTAGTTGTGTTTCACCCTTTTGCTTTCACAATTTCTTTCGGGTAATAAAAGTGTAATTTGGGTCGGCGGGGAATAATAAAGGAATAGAATCGGTGGTCTATAGATGTTGAGGGTGAGGTGAATTTAACTTGGAATGGTGTTTTGCCACTTATCATACAAGATGTCTAATGACATACAACCTCATGTCATCATAAAACAGGGTTGTGCTTCATCCACTTCTTTGAGTATATATATCTACCAAAGACTACCTATATGATCTTGAGAGTCTATTTGAAATATAACTCTCAATTAGAGACAGTAGAGATAATGATATGTCAAGAGAAAACTCACCATTGGGAAGAATATGATAGTAATCTTCTCATTTTTCTTTAAGGGGTCTATTAGGTCAACCAAGATAAT
Organism: Panax ginseng; assembly: GCA_020205605.1. Taxonomy (NCBI): domain Eukaryota; kingdom Viridiplantae; phylum Streptophyta; class Magnoliopsida; order Apiales; family Araliaceae; genus Panax; species Panax ginseng. The sequence continues at coordinate 6,379,728 of CM035138.1, read as the reverse complement.
TGCAGTGGCCATATGATATCTATCATAATCTAGAAGCATGGCCTCCATGTATACGAAGGTTTCTTGAGAACTTCCCAAAGATTCTAATTTCTAAAAATGTTTTCGACTATACCTTTATGTAAGGTGTCATTATGAGTGCTATCTACTATTGGGAGATGAGTCATGATTGATATATATTTGTATCCAAATTCACAAAGATATGTGTTGTTGTATTTTGCACGACAATTGTTGTAATAAAGTTGTAGTTGTTTTACATATTATGTATTTGGCAACTCAGAATGGGTCGGATGGAATGGACCTATTTTGGGGTCGTTACAGTTACTATTCATGAGTTATTATTCACGAGTTACTATTCACGAGTACTATTCACTAAGCATGATGATGTTTTTTGTGAAATTTCTATCTTTGGTGGTGTGAGATTCTTATTCACGTATACTGCATTTATTCACGATATAGCACTTTATTCACGAATACGACACTATTCACGTAAAAATTAAATTTTCATTTTTCGTCTAAATATCTATTATGGATACTAGCTTTGATTGTATCCATGTTTTGATCATTCTTGAATTTTACTCCACTCGATTACTTATGAAGTATTTTTGAACTTGGATTGTTTAAAATACGAATCCTTAATATTTGTTCTTTTGTTTCATTTGGATTCGCTTCCTTTAAAATATTTTTCATCATCCTCGGTCCTAAATGATGATATTCTTGAATATCTTTGGCTTTAGTGCAAAGATGAATGATTTCTTGATGAATATCTTTGGCGTAGTCTGAAGATGAACTGCGTGTTGAGATGAACATGGCGATCGATTAATATCTTTGGCCCGTAGTGCGAAGATGAACATGTGTTTAGATGAACATGACCAACCTGATGAATATATTTGGCTGTGGTGCAAAGATGAATATTTGATTGCGAGATATATATTGATTGATGTTACTGAGGATAAAATATCGACGATAAACTTTTAAATTCATATATAGAAGATAGTAGTTTGCATTCTCTACTTAACTCTTCTAATGAATTATTATTTCATTGCGAAGATTGATTTAAAACTAGTTGTCTATTGTATTCTATTAGATTTTTCCTGTTGGAGACTAACGATAATTTGTTGTATATTATCTTAGTCATAATATTCTTCTTCTCGGGCTAGTTGAGCTCACCCTTTTCCTTTTTGTTCCATTTTTCTTCTCGGGGAGGCGAGAATGTAGCGAAAATCTTAGTCGGGTATGGAATAAAGGTTCTAGAGAGTTGTTTAGTAGTCCTCACTATTTTTGTAAAATAATGTATCAATAATTATGATTGGGATTTATTTGCGTGTGGATATTGTCTAGATGGCAATATCTGTATTTAAACTCACAGTTTATATGTTGTAATAATAAAGTTGTAGTTATTTCTGTACCATGTATTTGGCGACTCAGAATGAGTTGGATGGAATGGACCTATTTTGGGGGCGTCACAATCTAGGAGAAGGAGACAAACTATTTGTGTGAATATTTGTGAAGGAGACTATTAGTAATTCAGATGAAGGAGAGTAGGAGACGAACGCTCAATCACTCAGTCTCACAGATTAATTATTTGCTTTAATATTTAAGTAATAAAACTATAAAAGGAAGATAATATTTAAGGGGGTCCTAAAAAATTTTGGGCCTAAAGCCCGGACACCTTGGTCTTTAGCCTAGGACCGGTGTTGTTTATTTCTTTGCAAAATAAAAAAAGGAAAAAGAATAATCTTCCAAGAAAGGATAACCAATTAAAAGGTTGGACAAGAGAAAGAGCAATTCAACTTCAACATTCTATATACTTACTTGAGATTAGAATACATATATGGACACCAAATGGATGGGATAACCCATTTAGAACATGGTAAGACCCATGGGTTCCTTTGTCAAATTAAACACATTACTAGGCCTAAATTGGAGCTTAGAACCTTCAGTAGGCCGAAAATCTGGAAATTGTAGTTTTAGAAACCTAGAATTCTTGTTTCATTCAAGGGTATCCTAGCCTGTGCATTTGGATTCAAGAAATGAAACGAGGCAAGAATAGATGATTGGAGGAAAAAATGAAATGTTTTTTTAGCGTTATATTCCAAGTGCATGTTTGTTTAACTTTAGGAATGAAATTAAAAAAATATATTAAAAGATTCAAATATTAATTCCTCACTAAAAAGAAGAATATCTAATTATTAGTATTTGTTATGGGTCTCACACAAGATTCCTATATTCAAAGAATGATTAAAAGGACCTAGTATATATTTTCAATATATTGTTCATATATAATAAAAATGAAGTTTGGAATGATGGCGTACGTATTATTGAAAAATAGTACATTCAAAGTCAGTGTACATACATTATTTGCACTTATCAAACCCCAAAAGAAAAATATAATTCCCCTAATTATATAACTTATAGCTAGATCGAGAAACATAAACAGTTAAACTCTTAGACATAGAGTCTAAACACAATGTTCCTTTACTTAAATTAAGAACCACAAACCGTACCATTCATTCAAACTGGAGCCCTAGTTTGAGTTGGGATCTCCTCCATACCACCAAATACTGAATTGTGCTTAGAGTTCTCAAATTTCTCCCCATCCCCCCAAAGTGCATAGGCTTCTTCTCCGTGTATCGCATCATCTCCACCCTCTAGTTCCTCATCGCTTAATCTAAGTGGCACAACAAGCTTAATTAAAAGACAAATTATGCTAGTAACCACGATGTTTAAGCAAACAACAAACAAAATTCCCAAGAGTTGAATGCCCATTTGCTTAAACCCTGCCGTGCTCCTCCCACTTTGAAGGCCATAAGCTAGACCAATGTAATGTTGCCAATCATCCGTCAACTTGAGCTGGTAGAACATTCGACTAAGGCGTGGATCCGCGAAAAAGCCGGTGAGGATGCCGCCTAGGCTTCCGGCCACCGCGTGGGTGTGGAACACTGCCATGGTGTCATCAACTTGTTTCAATAGCCAAATTTTCTTGTGGAGGACCATCATAGTGTACCATGGAATGCTTCCGGACAGGATTCCCATTATAATTGCTGCCCAACCTTGTACCACTCCTGTTCAATGTTACATTTATTTATATATATTAATGTTCAACAACAACTTTATATATCATTTTAAAATAATTAAACAAGCATTTTTCGTCGCCTGTGTACTACTGCGACTTTTATAGTACTTCTCACGTACAAAACAATTATTTCATTTGTCACCAAAAAATAAATAGTCTTTTGTATTATAATTTTATTATAATAATTATTAAATTTAGTGTAAAATGGAACAAAAATAGATTGTCAAAATTTGTAAATTAGTAGTCATTTTGTTTATTAGTATTTGTTGTATGGGAGGAAGTAATTGTACCTGCAGCTGGAGTGATGCAAACTAAGCCGGTGATCATGCCTTGTGTTGCACCAATAACAGAAGGTTTTTCGAAGAAAAGAATGTCAAGCATGAGCCAAGTCAGCAAGCTGGTGGCGGCGCACACGTGGGTGTTAAGGACGGCCAGAGCTGCATCTGTGCTGGCAACATAAGGATCTCCACCGTTGAATCCGCTCCAGCCCATCCACAGTAGGCCCGCCCCAGCAAGCATCAGAAGTATGTTGTTTGGCGGGAACCTCTCTCGGTCCTTGTTTGCCCTGGGCCCCACCTACGCCACAAAACAATTTGACCCAAGTCAACTATGAGTATATATATATATATATATATATATATATATATATATATATATATATATAAAGTAACATTCAAATATGCATTTGATATGCCTTAAAACTTTTAACCATAAATTAACAAGTGTTTCAGTTAACAATGTGATACAAAAGAAATATAAGTTCATGAAGTTTAATAAATTAAGGTCTACATTGAATAACTTAGATCGAACCGATTACCCTAACAACAGGAAAATCCAAACTCTGCGACAACATTTATTCTGAACTTTATTGTTTTCTTTAGCTAAGAATGCATCATGCATATTGACATGAATATTCAAAATTTTAGTAATATATATTTACCCAATAGGCTGCAATGAAACCGGCAATACCAGAAGAGAGATGAATCACATATCCACCAGAATAGTCAATTATTCCCATTTTTGATAACCAACCCCCAGGGTACCAAATGCTATATGCACCCAGTGTATAAGAGAAAGTCATCCATAAGGGCACAAACAACATCCATGCAATAAAATTCATCCTCCCAAGCAACGCCCCGGCTATCAAAATCAACGTAATGGCCGCGAAAACAAACTGAAAAAACACCATCGTGGCGTTCGGGAACATCCCCGTGAATGCTTGCTTCAAAAGAAACTTTTGGTCCAATGCCACGTCTGGCATTCCAAGAAAAGGAAGAAAACTTTTTTTACCAAATGACATTTGGTAGCCCCACCCGACCCAACAAACTAGAACCGCCGCGAAGGCATAAAGGGCCATGAACGCCGAGTTCACGGCCCATTTCTTCTTGACTATGCTTCCGTATAATATGACAAGGCCTGGGACACTTTGGATGCCCACCAGGGTTGCTGCCGTGAGCTGCCACGCGTTGTCACCTTTGTTCATCCATTCTGGGCTGGCCTCAGTGGGGAGCAGGTTCGTCGGGAGGACGTTACTCATTTGGGCCCTAGCCTGTTGATCCTGTTGATTGAAATTTATGTCTCGTCTTGTCTTGTAATCAGGAGATGAGATCGGATCTGGAATGAGATAGATATATAGTTAGTAGGGAGTAGGCCGGGAGTATGATATTTTTGTTAGTTTCTCAAGTTACCAAACTGTCCATTGGTATCTTGATTTTATGTGTCGTGGGGGAATTGTAATTTGGAGGGTAGAAGAGTAATTAAGGGGCATAGAGCAATGCAAATACAGCAAGCATGCATGATTTGTTTGTTTGTTTGTACATTTTATTTGGTTATAGCACCACCGCACGGAGAGCCCAATGGATTGGCGCGGAGAAGTTGATGGAATTTCTTTGGGTAAACAGATTGATACCATCAATGGAATCTTCATGTTGGAAGACAACTTACACATGAATCTTTTAACTTTGATCTCCAGCTTGTGTTTAAAAAAAAATAATAATAATTAGAAAATGAAAACCAGCTTAGTTTGTGTTAAGTAAACAATGATTGGCTTAATTGACATATCAAAAACTTTCCAAAAATTATCCGCCTTCAGTGGGACAAAAACTACTAATTAATTACTACTACTACTTATTGGAAGTTACTAGTTTAACGTTAATCTAAGATTAAGGGTTTTAATTAAATTGTTGACATATATAATCGATAAGCACAAAACGTCATAAACAGCTTATAAAGAAACCTTGAATAGTTAGTTCTGCACTATACATTATCCAACGCTTGAATGACACTTCTTCTCTCCCTTCAAATTATCATCCACTTTCAAAGTGGTCCATAAAGTTATCTATTTTGACCAAAAATCTAATATTCTATTTTAAAATGTTAAAATATTATATTTTATTTTAAAATATTAAATATAATTATTATTTATTTTTTTTAAAAAAAACTAATATTCTATTTTTAAATATTAAAAACAACTATTTTTAAAATAATTATTTTATTTTAAAATATTAAAATAATTATTATTTTAAAATAGTAATTTATTTTAAAATATTAAATATATATATATATATATTAAATGTTATATATAATTATTATTTTAAACTTATTTTAAAAAATAATTTTATATTTTAAAATATTAAAATTTTGGGTTGGATCAAACTAAGTCGGGTGGGGTCAAAATGGGTCGGGTTGAGATTAAATTGGGTTGAAGGAACGGAAACGTCAACAAAATGTCACTTTAAAGACCTAATTGACAAAAATTAAACTTTAAAGATGACTTTAAAAGCGAATGACTACTTAGAAGGACAAAAATGCCATTTAGCCATTATCAAACTCTAACCTACTCTTCTATATGGGACTCATTTCCTGATAAGGGAATTGAGAACCGGAAATAAGACCTAGGGAAAATTGGTTTTACTCCGCCCAATAATAAATTCGTTGAAATATTTAAAATTAACAATATCTATATTTTTATAAAATTTTATTAAAGTATAGATAATTAAATTTATCTACATTTGAGATATATTTTTGTAGAGTAATGATACGAGTCTCAAGTTACATGACATTAATATATATTTTACTGAAAATATATAATATAGTGAATCACATAAAATTTGCTCAGTCAATATTATGATGACACGATACATTTTTTCAAACAAAACAATTGAGAAGTGTAGCATTACTCATTTTTTAAACTTTTCATTTATTTATTTGCATTTTTCAAATTCCAACTAGCCTCATAAGGATTTTAACGAATTCACCTAAAATACAGGGTATTTCATTTTCAGGTACTCTATTCAACGTAAACAGTGCCCCATTCGAAATGTTTTTTACCAGATAATTTATTTTCTAAATCCACACCATTGTTTTTTGTTTCCCTCTCCCACTTCTCTTCAATACTAACATGTGATATCCATTTCACCACCAAAAACTATCTCTTTTTAATATTTAAGGGATAAGGTCTAAAAATGCCCCTAACATTTTCCCCAATGTCTACCGAACACTTTATACTTTTTTTTTCCGAAAATACCTTCAACGTTACGTTTTTGGGTCAATTGTACCCCTGCCGTTGACAGACATACCAAATAGACAAACGGAGTTGACAGCTAGACATATTTTGCTGACGTGGCTGCCACATGGAAATCAAAAAAATTAAAATAAAATATTTAGTATATTTATATTTAATATATTTAGTATATTTAGTAAATTTACATATATGTATATTTAGTAAATAATTAGAGAGAAAATTTCATTTTCATAATTAAAATGCTCCTCCTTCTCTCCATATCTCCAGATTCTTCTTCCAGATCTTCAGCCACGATCTTCCTCCTTCTCTCCCCTTGGTAGTAACCCTTGGCAGCTCATCCTCTGCGGCATAAAACCCCCTTCAAATCAATTCTCTCTCGTTGGTAAAAAAAAAATGAATGACAGCCTTCCGCCAAATTCGGGCCGTGGCAAATATCGACGAGAACCTCATCGCCTTCCACGTGTACTCCTTGACTTCCTTCCTCTTCTCGGCCTCATTGCTTTGGGACTCAAGCGGGGCCATACGCGCCATTGAAAGAACTCAAATCTGGATATGGATCCAAAGATTGGGTTTCCCTTTATAATAACTATTGATGCTTAGTTTTCTTTAACTTTTTATGTCTTCTGAGTTAAATTGTTCTTTGGATGATAAGATTTGGAGGCCTGAAATCATCTCGCCACCAATTGCCAATTTTTCTCCACATAATGTAAACTTTTTGAACGTAACTCAAAATTAATAGACGTAAATATTGTTGGCACTTTGATGATAATTTACGGTTTATTATGTTTGTAATTTAAGCTTTTAATGAACAATAGTTTGATTTTTATTTGTTGGTGGACCGTGGTGGTGGTGGGCTCGCTATTGGTGGTGGTGGTGGTGGGTGGTGGTTCGCTTTGACGATTTCTGACCTAAAGTCCGAAGAATTTGAGAGGTTTGGGCCGTCAATATATTCGGAACCTAGATTTCTGGTATCGTGTAATGTTTTTTAGAGTTTTAATTGGGGCCATGTCTGCTGCTCCTTTTTTAATTAGTGTAAGCAATGTAATTAGTATTTTACATATTTACAATGTAATATGTAAATATATAAATATTTTTATTTAATTATTTTACTAAATATTAGTATTATATATTTTTTAAATACTAAAATACTATTTTATTTTATTTTTTTTATTTTTATTATTATTACTATTTTATTATTATTATTATTATTATTATTATTATTATTATTATTATTATTAATATTTTAGTATTTTATATATTAGTATTTAATCCGGACATGTGGCAGCCACGTAAGCAAAATATGTCCAAGTGTTAACTCTGTTTGTCTATTTGACATGTCTGTCAACGGTAGGGGTATAATCGACCTAAAATTGTAACGTTAGGGATACTTTTGGACAAAAAAAAAGTATAGGGTGTTCGGTAGACATTGCGGTAAAAGTCAGGGGCATTTTTGACCCTTCTCCCTAATATTTAATCTGTTAAAGCCCCTTTTTCTGGACTTTTCCATTTTTTTATCCCCAACAAGTATAGTACTCCCTCCGTTCCAAGATAAAAGTCCTTATTACTATTTTGGATAGTCTCATGTTAAATGTCCACTTTCCTTTAATAACCAAATTTTGTCATTAAATATCTCATTCTTTTCTTATTCTAATTCTCTCTCCATATTTAATGACATATTATTATGGGTAATTTTGTCATTTTATTCCTCTTCTTAATATGCGTGAAAAGTCCACCAGGACTGAGGGAATACTACATTTCTATCCACAAAAAAAGAAGAAGAAAGTATAGAACTACAATATTTTAATGTACCAATAATTAATCTTTTGAATCCCAATTCTCGACCTTCACATATAGTTTCATAGAATCTTCAGCAAAATTTGCTACATTTTGCTCATGGGTTTTGTTTAGAATCTCCAAATTTGTCCCCTAAACGAGAACTTGAAAGCTTGTTTTTTTTGTTTTCCCTTCTTTTTTCTGAGTTTTTGTTTTCTGATCATTTCATGGCTTCTTCAATGCTAAATGGTGCTGGTAATCTCCCACTCATTAGAGGAATTACCCCAAATGGGTTTGGTTTTATTAGGTCAGATTTACATGGGAAGCATCTCCCCAAGCTTACTATGGCTTCATGGGGTAAAAATTCCAGCTTTAGAAGTAAAACCCTAGTAGTACCCAAATGCAGTGTTTCAGCATCAAGGACAGCTTCACAACCTAGATTCATTCAGCACAAGAAAGAGGCATTTTGGTTCTATAGGTTCTTGTCAATTGTTTATGATCATGTTATCAATCCTGGACACTGGACTGAGGACATGAGAGATGAGGCACTAGAGCCAGCTGATTTAAATGATAGAAACATGATAGTGGTAGATGTTGGTGGTGGAACAGGGTTCACTACTTGGGGTATTGTGAAGAATGTGGATGCCAAGAATGTTACCATTCTTGATCAGTCTCCTCATCAATTAGCTAGAGCTAAGAAAAAGGAGCCCTTAAAGGATTGCAAGATAATTGAGGGTGACGCGGAGGATCTTCCATTTAAAACTGATTATGCTGATAGATACGTATCTGCAGGGAGGTATAATGTGCTAACTGTCTCATTTGGAGCTTCCCCAATTTGTTTTACATATCTGGATGTTTAGTTATTTCATTGTGTATTTGTGTTATGAGCATACTTTAGTTGGTCCTTTGTATGCGAATCTATTAGTGTTCTTGAGCTACATTTGATTACTATTGAGATTCTTGAGTTGCAGTTTGTGTTTCACGTGTTCATGGCTTGTCATATATAGATTTATAATTTATTCATATTAAATCAGTATAGAATTCCTTGCCTGGTCCTAAATTATATGTTTTATCCAACTTTTATTTGAACACATGTAATGTCATGTTTAGATAACCAGAAATGCCACCTTTTGTAGTAGTCTCTCTTATGCAATTCCATTATTACGTGGTCTTTGTATTTGAGTAGCACTCACTGTTTCATATTGATGCTTGGGTAATTAATCTTTTGGTTATAGCTAGTATGAAATTTACTTATTAAGAAGAAGTAATAGAATAGAATTCCATGCTAGGTTCATGATATGTTTTATCCATCCAGGCTTTCTATTGGTATGTGTAGTGCACCGTTTGCCAATCTTAATGCTAATGCATGCATAAATGTAGAAGCTAATATATATATCCCTGAGAAATAAACAAAAGAGTATTAGAGTCATGTAGGGAGACTGAATATTCTGTACAATTATGTGAATACTTAATCCTCTTATGCTGTTACATGATTGTCATGTCTTGTCAGTATTGAGTACTGGCCAGATCCTCAACGTGGCATCAAGGAAGCATTCAGGGTATTGAAGTGTGGAGGGAAAGCATGTTTGATTGGTCCTGTCTACCCAACTTTTTGGTTATCGCGGTTTTTTGCAGACGTGTGGATGCTCTTCCCAACGGAGGAAGAGTACATTGTGTGGTTTGAAAAGGCTGGATTTAAGAATGTTCAACTAAAAAGGATTGGCCCAAAATGGTACCGTAGGGTTCGTAGACATGGGATGTTCTGTTACAGGTGTAAAACCTGCATCGGGCGATTCACCTTTGCAGGTATATATCTTTTGTTCAGTAACTAAAAATGGTGATGTTACCAGCTTTGCATTTATGGTTCAATTCTTCTACCTCCACTGTCGTCTCCTTAATCACCATTCTTATAATGCTAGCACATTTAAAATTAGGACCCTTACGGGGAGATGACACTTGTTAAAGATCTACTGATCTACCGGATGGAAATCATCGCTTTCTAATTTTAAAATTAAGTCACAAGTTTCTTACTATTAAGGTATCCCCGCTTGAAGTGTCTTTGTTAACTTGAATGTGGACGTACGAGCTAGTCTTGTTATTGCTTAATTGATAGTTTTCTCCTCCACTCGGTTCCTTTCTTCTACTGAGACTAGTATATTATTGCAGATGGGTCCAATGGTAGAGGACGTGACAAAACCTGTACATCCAATTTTGTTTCTCATACGCTTCGCTCTAGGTGCCATATTACGTTTTGGTTCCAATCTACATGTGGCTCAAACATCAAATTGTTCCCAAAGGTAGACCAATCTAAGAGTGGAGAGTCGGAGATAATCATGTATTTTCCCGCTAGCTGTTCATACTCGTGTATGGATATTTTAGACCTACGTATAATCTGTTTCTGTTTCTGTTTCAATTCTCTAACACACAATTTATACAATCATCATCTTAATCTTAAGAATAGGATTGGTTATTAAGCACTGAGATGTAAATGTAAAGATGATGATGATGATGATAATAATAGTCTTGCATCTAACCTCCTTTGACATAAAAACAGATTTGCAGTTTGAAGCAAAAATGCACCATGCAAATGTTACTTGGATTCAAAATGAATTGCACGACTAGACCTGTATTCAATTTCCTTATCATCTAGCTGCATACCACAATGAGCAGCAGAGTAACATCGTAATACCCCATGAGGGTAAACAACGTTTATGAAGAAACTAGATAAGAATTTCAGCATTCTTTTCCTCTGAAAAATCCCAAAAATTTTGGATTTAAAAAATGCGGATCTTCACCCATAAACAACTCAGTAGCATTCACAGAATAATCATTGTTCTAATATAAGGGGAGTTCCCTCCTTCAAATTGCAATGGTATCATTAAATAGCCAGGATAAAAGGTAATCTTAAATGATTGTTTGCAATATGAAACTGGATGGATAAGCCTTTTATCACATGTAACTAGCCAATTTGTGCACAAATGGAGATGAATATCTCAAAGTCAAAGGAGCACCCTCCGTAATTAAATGGGCCAAATTTTTTAGGGGCTGAGATCTCCATATGAAACCAAACCTCTTTGTGGACCTGGGGAGCTTGATTTGGATCTGCTTGGAGACACAGATACTACTTTCTTGGGATGCCCTTTGGAAGCAGCCTCAGGAGATTTAGAACGAGAAGAACCACGGCTCTTGGAGCTTGAAGATGACCTTCCTCTCTTAGCATCCACTTTAGGCCCAAGCCGAGATCTTAATCTGTCACTCATTGTGGGTCGCCTATCTACACGGCTAGGACTGTGTCTAGGGCTCCGCCTGCTGTCCCCATTACGACCACGGTAAGCACCTGGGGAACGAGAAGTGCTCCTACTTCTACTCTTCCGGTTTCGGTACCTTGGTAAGAGTAAACATAATTTAGGCTCGTGCATGGATAGTATGCCTCAACACAAATAAATAAATAAATAAGACCTAGCCAGATGAAAATTACATCCAGATAAGGGATATTATAATCCAAATTGGGAAAATCAGACCACCAACCTTAACGATATGCAGTTCAACCCGAAATGAAAGGAAAGGCAAAAACATATCAACTAAACCAGACCATAACTATACATATAAACCCAGAGTACATATACAATATACATACACAAATGTACAGACATAAGATATGTTCAAAAATGAATTACTTAGCATATTATCCAACCAGACACCGATAATAGTGAGAGAGAAAATGTCCCAACACAAAATTACATGGGTAGACTTTTTCTTATTTTTGATAAGTTCATTTTTTTTTAAATAATTCATTGAGAACCATAAAATCAAAGAAATATATAGGTAGGAAAGAGTATATAAAGTTTTAGGCAATCATTCTTATGGAAGCATAACCATGCAGGAAAGGATAGAGGTTTAGGCCTTAGGGATTAAGAATCCAAATAGAAGAGAGATATCTGTAATCTGTGGGTGGGTGTGAGAGGCAAAGAGAATTGAGAACTGATCATGAACAACAATTTAGATGATAACAGAATTATGCAACACACAAGTTAAGAGAACAAGGAAACCCAAAATGCGCATCCACTTTCTGGAAAGAATTATTAGAAAATTTAAATTCTAAATGAAAAGTAACAGAATATATGCAGTTATTATCCTCAGATCGTTAATATATCTATTATCTTAAGCTTGTGGCTTGGAAAGTAATAAAGCCAAGATGATTAAATTAATTATGAAATATTGATTGGAGTTGAGTCCATTTTTGTGTGTGTGACTGAGAGAGAGGGGGTAGGAGGGGGAGAGAGAGAGAGAACCTGGGAGGGCTTCTGTACCGTCTTTGTGGTGAGCGCTCAGAGTAACTTCTGTAGCTTGAATACCTAAAAGAAACAAGCAAGGAGTCAAAGCCATGTTAACCATACCCATAATCCAATTATCAAATATAGTTCACTTCCAATCATACCTATCTCGCATCCTTTCAGGAACATTTCTTCCTCCATAACGATATCCACGAGGTGAATGCTCTGGAGATGGGGTACGGTACCGTCGTGCATAGGAATACTGTTCTGTGAAACCACGGCCTTTTCTAATGCGCTTTGGAGAGCCATTTGGAGAGTGGCTCCTTGACAAACCTCGATCCAAATTTGAAGCAGAAGGTTCAGGGGCTTTGCGTGCAGGACTCCCAATGGGACTCCTTAAAGAGCTTGAGTTTTGCTGACTTGACTTTACCGCGGGAGGTCCACTGCCATTATGGAAACTAAGACTTCTTGTAATTCTTGTAGGACTCTCGCTTGGACTGTGATGATGGCTGGATTTTGGCCTTACTGCAGGGCTCAGGCTCCTGTTCATTAGAAAGTAAGATTTTACTTCAGTAAGATACCATATACACAAAACACCTGTATGCAAAGCAAGCCAACAGTAAAAACCTGTATTTGCTTGAATCATCTGAATACTGATGTATATCGTCGATAGTTTTATCAGCTTTAGTTTCTTTGACATGACCATTTTTTAAAAGTTCATCATCCTTCTGCAAAAATTCACCCTCTTCATTTGACGAGTTTGCCCCTGTTTTTTTCAATTTGCTATCTTTTTGCTGCTCTATGTAAGCTTTTGTTTCTGAAAGAACTGGTAAAGATTTCTTTGGAACATCTACAACAACAGAGTCGGTAATAAATTAGTACATACTATAAACTACTACTAAAGTCGATTAAAAAACCATGCAAATTTCATGTCATCAAGTAAAAGGCAACCTAAGCCATGAGTAAAACTATTAAGGTTACAATTACAAGTGGAATAAGTGATATACCAAGCTTATGTGGGGGCTTATTTTGAGCATCCAATGGGTTAGTGGCTTTACGGGCAGAAAATTGACCGCTGCCTTTTTCATCATCAGAGCTGCTTCCACTGTTGCTAGTACTCCCAGAACCACTTGAACACTCTGTACTCCTATAGGATAGTGCAAAATTTTCATAAGTGAGCAGTTTGAATGGAAACTCAAAGGTTGACGTCATAGAAAGTATTAGTCAAGCAGGTGAACAACAGAGAACTTATGCAAAAAGGATGCACTAGATATAGCTAAGAACCGGACCATTTGGATGTGTGCCTTGCTATTTTATTATGTCGTCCCCCTTTCCTATCCCTTCGTTTATCGGTCCTTTTCTTTCTATGTTGAACCCTATCTCTCTTTGTAGACCTTCTCTTCTTTCGGCACCTACCATCACTTGATGAACTTGAAGAATAGGAATCAGAACCTGAATCTGAATAAGATTCAGTGTCTGAAGAATAGGAATCAGAATCCGTATCAGAGCTGGATGAATCAGGCGAAGAGTATTTCCTCTTTTTTTTCTTCCTTTTGTCTTTAAGAGATGTTTTATGCCTTGATTTAGCTTGTCCATCAGAACTATCATCCACTGGTTTTTTCTTTTTCCCTGAAAGAAAAGACATTGTAAAGCATGGTTGAGAGAAAGAGATACAATATGATCTATTGGTTAAATTCTCCTATTCAGGCTTTAGCATATATATTACCTTTTTCTGCATCAACTGCATTATCAGATTTATTTGATGTTTCACCACAATTTACAATTTTAACAAGCTGTGAAGGCTTCCCATCAGCTGTTCCTACCTGCTCAATCTTCTTTACGATGTCCATCCCCTTCATAACCTTTCCGAAAACAATATGCTTCCTACCATAAAATAAAAGAAAGCATGATTAATGCAATTTATCATTGAAATCCAAATTTTAGTCCCACAAGAATACTCCTACAAGAGTACTAGTAAAATATTAAATTCAATAATAACAGGCTAAAAGACGGTTATGACAGTTATAAAGGGCATAAGACTGATAAGTATGCAAAACTGCCCAGAACTAGTAAATGTACAGACAGAGGACGAAGTACCCGTCAAGATGGGGGACACTTTTGAAGGTTATAAAGAATTGAGACCCATTGGTGTTTGGACCACCATTTGCCATAGAGAGAAGACCAGGCCCACTATGATCCAGTTTGAAGTTCTCATCTGCAAATAGAGCAAAAAATTATAATTACCAAGTATATTACTAAATATTAACCCATGAAGCATGCACGTGCAATCACACACAATAAGTTTACCCGCAAACTTTTCTCCGTATATACTTTCTCCACCGGTGCCTGCAAACCATTAGAAGGTTGTCCCTTAGAGTGGGCATGAAGAAAGAAGTTAAACAAAGCATATCTATACATTGAAAGATAAACGAAAATCATGGAAAAGAAAAACAATACCATTTCCTTTTGAAAAATCACCACCCTAAAGGACAACAAAAGAAAATTGAATGATGAGTTAGTTTTCAGATATTTCTTTAGAGATGACAAAAGAATTTATATAAACATATAGACAAAATAAAAACAAATTTCTCCTTTTATTGCCAACACAGATGGAGACATCTTTAATAAATGTGCAATTTAATGGAACGCAATAAGCCTAAATACCATATAATTTTGCCGATTATGGAATTACTCTAACTAATTTCAGTTCAAGACTCTGCGGTACAATTTCCCAACTATTCCTACATATGAGAATATACTATGTTGTAGATTTCTATGACACAAGTTCCTTTTACAATTTATATATATTTTATCTTCTTTTATGCTTGGATTGCTAAAAATATTATATACAGACCATTGGCAATCAAATAAGAAGCCAACCGCTATTATTTTGTCTATCATCTAATGGGGGAAAGGCCTTGGATTAATTGAAATCACCCACCTAAGTCTCTGCCATTGACAGCTCTTTGATTTCCCTTACCCTCTTGTGATTTTTCTGGTTCATTTATGAGCATAACTGTTTTTTGTAATATCCATCCATTTCTGCAATAAAATTCCATTGACGAAAATTGATGTGTAATAGGCCCGTTGTCCTTTCCATGGGTAATGTCTTCTCCACAACAATTACGTTAAAGTAGTTCGTTCTGGAGTTATCCGAAGATGACAAGTAATAAAGGTAAAGGAGACAAGCTTCCAGGAGTCTGACAGGTGTAGGCAGGTGTTACCCAAACCATGACAATATTTGCATGACAATGTCTCGCTTATCATAGGCTAAATATTGCAGATCAACAGCACTTAATGAATATATAAACATACCTGAGCCATGAATCCTTTAATAATGCGATGGAACGTAGTGTTCTTGAAGTGCAAAGGTTTCCCAGTAGAAATTCCTATTCCCTTCTCACCTGCAAAGGACAACAAGAAGATGAACATCTGCCAAGACATTGTTCCCACCAAGATTAATTTCTCCTCAAAAAAATAGATAAATGAGAGTTCATCATATCACATACCAATATAAGAACCCAAAATGGAAACATAAACAGAAAAAGGATCGAAAATAATTACATCAACTAAGTTAGAAAATTATACGATTCATTGTTACTTTCTACCAACCAAAAAGGCATTTAATAATTCTTTCCATTATAATAACCTTCCACAAGACAGCAAGCAATAAAACAAAAAATGATTTTCCTCAAAAAGTATGCATTGATGTTGTTACTTTTCCCAAAGAGGAATTGGACAATCCTATCCATTGTAACAAATCCTCCTCTGGTACAAAAGAAGTGCATTTAACCAAAATTCATGATTTTCTGTAAAATATCTAATCATTAAGAGGATGAATTTGGAAAACAGTAAGACCTATGTATAGGAAAGCAAGCAATACAACCAAAATGTCATAAAAATGTAAATTACTCTCTACAAAGATTATATGATTAATTAATTCCGATAGAACAAAATGATAGGGAAAAAACAATTTTTATTTATAAAAAACTAGAATACTTTGAAACTGTGAATAAGTTGTATACTTGTATTTAATGCTTTAAGATCACCATAGAGATACGGGCGTCAGATATTGTTTTCATGCTGGGAAATTCACATCAAGTCATTATAGTGGTATCCAAAATTTAGTAAGAAAAACCTGTACAGAGTGCCCGAAAGTTCTCAGCCGTCCTAGGGACAACATCAGCAAAAAGCTGCATTTTTTTAGGGAAAACAGAATTTTAAATCAGTATCTCAGCAGAAAATATACACACTAAACTCCTGGAGTAAAATAGAGAAAAACTGAAGTCCAAGGAAACAGGATTTGAGAGCTATAAGGGTTTTCTGGTAGCAATTTACCTCAATAACAATTCTTTCCACAGGACGTCCATCCATTGATACATCCAAGAATACAAGTGGGTTCTTATTCTTATGCATATCTTTTTTTTTATTCATATTTCTTCACTCCACAGATGCTGAGACAGAATCTTAAGTTAGCATGCATTTTGCAAGACATGTAAACAAAACAAGATTAAAAAAAACTCAATTATTAAAAGTAGGGCCACATGATACTTGATGTCATTAAAACCAAATACATGTGGCCAGAGGTAGACATGTTTAAGCGTTTGATAAGAACTAAGCATTAATCTTAAGAGTTCAAAAATTCGTCAATAGAGGAATACAGTTTGCATGCTAAAAATCAACTAGTAGAAAATCACATGCATCTTAGTATTTGTGCTATTTATGTTGCATTGTTTTAAATCACCTCCTTTATTTATTACATAGTTTTATCTTCATAAAATTAACTAAGAATATAGTCAATAGACTGCCGAACCAAAAGTGTGTTCATATTCACATAGATATTTTATCAGTAACAAAAACATATATATAGTTAGATTGATTTTATTGTTTTTCATAAGTAAAATATTCAGAATGGATTAGTTGCAATCTTGTACCACTTCTAGGCACTCAACTCAAGCATTAAGGTTCAGCTCACTGCACATTGGTTTTGCATATGTCAGAACCACTTCCAAATGTAATTAACTTCCTGTTTTACATAAGGACCTTGAAACTCAAAAGAAGTCCAAGATATCTGACCACCTTACAATTCAATCCCCACTTTCAAAAGGATGAAACTTTGACTGAGATAAAGTATATACAACAATAACTGAGAAGACAGTGAAGAACTAACTGATAAATTTTCAGACCTATCTTCCGAAACTAAAAACTCAAAAAGAAGAAAAACAAATTATGGATACTGAAATAACTTAGGATAACGCAGCAAGTACTTTGTTTCCATTTGGACAAAAAGGTTTACTCAATATAATTAGAAAGTTAAAAAAAAAAGTCAATAAAGAGGTGCATCAAATTACAAAGTCCTTTATCAAGCTGCACCTCTCTGAATTAAAACAAAAGGCCTCGTCAACATCCTAGAGTGTTGCCCATAATTACACCTGAAGAACTTAGCAAAAAAATAACAACTCAAAGAAACTCTCCAAAGTTTGGTAAAATTGAATACCTAATACATGTGATGCACCCATTATAAAGAGTAAAGTGTTTCTTAATTTTCAGTAATTACAACCATAAAAGAAATTAAAAAATTCATTATTAAATAAAATAATAAGAAGGATCCATGTTCAATCAAAACACTTGTTTCCACATTTTCACCAAGGAACTTTTGAACATGGTAGTCGGAAACCCTTTTAGGTGAAGAAAGTAATCAAAACAACATAAACACCACAAAAATCAAACATTTAAGACATCAATACAGAGAGTTAGGGACAAAACCCACTAAACCCTAACCCTAATAAAGTTGAACTCTACAATTCAATGAAAAGTACAGCTTTCTTAAATTAGAAAACGCTTTACAAATCCAAAATGCAGGAATTCAGTGACCCAAAACAACTACCAGCAAATTGATAGGTATAATAAGCTTAAAAGATAAACTTGAATTTAGCATAATACCTCGAGGGGAATTGGCGTAAATTGATCAGAGCGAACTCGTACTCAACATAAATCACCCGACGGCGTTGCTTCGCACATGACTACTCTATGAGTGTATCTTTATACCGTGTTTGCCAGTCTTAAAACGAACTGAAAATCTTGACTAATTAGCAAATGTGACCCTTTGTATTTGTCATGTTTTTGCTAAAGTATTTCTTATATTTTTTTTTTTATATAACTGTTCCTCAAATATGTTTTAGTTGTGCAAAAATGCTCCTCCTCTATTTTTGGTCAATTTTCGTTAATCAAATGTTTTCCTAAATTTTTATCATTTTTATTTATATATCCACTAAATATAAATATGTATATTATCATTTTCATTTAACTTGATCTAACTAATTAAATTATGAACTTGTGCGATAAATGTTAAAAATAACAAATATTTATTAAAATATTAAAATTTTCGTAATCTACATTAAAACATAATTTGTAAAAATAAAATTTTAATACCCATAAAAAGTGAAAAACGAAAAATAAATGTTGAGAACCAAAAAATAAACGAAAATCTTTACCAAAAAAAAATATATAGAAAATAAAATAAAATAAATGAATGGAAAAGTTTGTTGTCGATTTATTTTATTTATTTATGAGTTTTTTAAGGGGCAAGAAAGAAAATGAGAAATATGACTTGATTATTTTTGATTAAAAATAAACAGATTTGAACAACAACAAAAACTTATTTAGTGAATCTTTTATAATTCTAGTATTATTATTGTCTTTTTACAAATACAAGAAGATTTATTAGAAGGATAAAGTGATACCAATGTATTGAGTTTTTTTATGAGTGATGCTACAGACACAAACTATTCTACAAATATTTTATAAACTGCTGATATGACATACTCCACCTCAGCATATTGATCAACAAATTACTTCAATGTAGTCTTTGGCCCCACATAAAAAGCTGAGGTGGAGTAAACCACATAAACAGTTTGTAAATGTTTGTAGAATAGTTTGTATCTCTAGCATTATTCGTTTTTTATATGAACTCAAACAATTCTAAAGAAAATTAGTAATTTAATATTTATTATTTTTGGTTTTAATTAATTCTCTATTATTATTATTTTCCTGCCAAAACTGACAAACATAGTGGATGGAAGAGTATGTGCTTTTCTTTTCTAACTTTTGTGTTTGAAATTGTGGAGAAATTATTCAGTACACTGGGCTTTTAAATTAGAGATTAATTTTAGGTTTTTGGATTCTTGGGTTAAGTAGGAACAAAATTCAAGTTTATCGGTGCGTTAAGATCGCCCTCACCCCTTGTCCGGCTTGAAAAACGAGAAGAGAATTGTTGGTTCTTTCACTTCTTTGTAGTCATTTGTGACAACTCTTGTTACCCCACCTTTTAGCCCCGATAATTCGGCGGTTCGGTCTAAATAATCAGGTTTTGCAAAATTTTAAAAAAATTAGGAACAGCTGTATTTCCAAATTTTATCTGGTTTACTTATTTTTAGACAAAAATAGATATGTAACACCCAGTTCCACATCGAAAGATAAAGAAAAAATTTGTCTACTTATAAGGAAATAAGTTACTACTAATAGTACCTTCAAGTCATGACTTTTTGGACTTGGGATTTGACCTGGGTTGTTACATATGGTATCAGAGCCAGGTTCTCGAAAACTCGAGTCGGGTCATTCGATCAGGTTGCCGGAGGTGTCCAGAGGTGGGGACACGAAGCCAGCCGGTATTATCCCACAATGACTAGAGAGAAAGATCTTTGGGCCCGTGTGTGTGATCGATTCTAACGGGGACGTCAGAAATTTAACTATTGGGCCAGTAGTTTGAGGCCTTATTTTGATGGATTTGATCGATTCGGACTTAGGATTTGACCCAAAATTTATTCCAGACTCGAGATTTGACCTGAGTTGTTACAGTTAGACCTCTTTTCTTTTGATCGTTATTGTCTGGTAATAATTTATTTTTCTTTCTTGTAAAGCTTGTTTCTTATTTTTAGTTGGATTTGTTTTCTCTATGAGATAATTGATTTTTTTTTTCTTTTTGTGAGACAGTTTTATACTCGGTAAGATTTTGGTTTCTCTGTTTCAGAGATTATTTTTCGTTCGATTGTTCAAATTTAAGTGGTATTAGGATCAAGATTTTAACTTCAGTTGCTAATTCATATAAATTGAGAAGCAATTCTCTCAAAACAAAAATAATCACCTGTGCAATGTGATTCACAATAAATTTTCAGGTTAGTCATTTCATTAAAAATAAAACGGAGAGAATATAAGCCGAGTCAAATGAAAATTGACTCAAAAGGTATTATATTTTGTGTCTCCACTTACTGCAACCTGATTGGATGATCCACCCACCACATACTCAAATATAAGTCGGATCAAATAAAAATAATAT